>CM068952.1:120039968-120056375 GCA_035128595.1 Eptatretus atami | reverse complement strand
GGAGCTGTTGTTATTCTTGTTAAAAATGGTGTATACAAAATAACATAAAACAGAGGATTGTGCTTATTGTTGTCGTGGAGGGAGCCTCTGTGAGTACACGCCCCTCACATTTCCGGGGGAAATCCCTGCAGAAACCATCAACGGTAAACCATCTTTGAACTTGAATACATTCGCCCCTTTCAACATCAGTAACTCTCCACCACAAAGGAAGAAACCTCCACCTCCAGCGAGTGCTGGGCTCTCGCACGAACTTGGAACACCCAAACTTTGGAGTAGACAATCCTTTGGTATGAAGATCCGAATCCGGATTCCGAGAATCTTCATTTTTTTTGGTCCAAGTGATCTTCACCGTTCAGCAGATTGGGGGGGCAAAACGGACTACGGGTACGAAGTGACACGGGAACCAAGATGCACGCAACTGGGACTTTGTCAGGAAGGAATGCAGGGAATTGAGGAATGGGTTAGTGGTGGGATCATAACGGGGAGAGACAAAGATTGTGGTGCTGTGGGTATGGGGGGAAGAAAAATCGCGATGGGGGTACACGGCTCAGGTTTTGAAGACCTGGAGGTAAGAGTGGGATTGAAGGAGGTGGTGGGAGTTTTTCCAGATGGTGGGAAAAAAAAAGATGAATTGAAAAAGTGAAGTGAGCAGTGATTCGTGATTTTGGTTTTACCAGAAGGTGTTGCTGGCGGACCTTGAAACTCTGTGGAAAAGTAGCGGGGGGACAGAGTCACAGACGGACAGGCGAGGCGGGGCGAAGACCCACCCGAGCAGAGACGACGGCTAGACCACGACACAGACACCCACCACCCTGCCACGCCTGCCTGCGGCTGACAGCACCCCCCCCCCCGAACGTGATCTGAGACCACAAGATCAGCCTCCATGCGGCTGGAGGACACCATGATCGAAAAGCCTTGGGTTTCCAGCAGCGTGAAGATGATTAGCTGACGCGCGCCAGGGCCCGGCAGCCGAACGCCCCAGAGGCGCCGCCCCCCCGACGACGCGCCAGTATCCTCCCACCAGCCCGCCGGTCCCCACTGCTCGAACACCGCCTTTGTTTGTCCGTCGCTGCTCGGCAGCCAGGTGTCCAAGCAAGGACTTTACGACTGCTCTGGACCGGCCACGATGGCGGGAAATGCGACGCCAGAATTGAAGTGGGAAACACGGTTCAATCGACCAGAAGGTCAGCGTGAAAAGGTGGAGCCCTGGCCAAGGTCGCTCGGCCAGGGTGAGTTTTGATGATCCGATGCTCTATTAACAAGGGAGACCATCTATAGAGTCATGTCAACTGGCAGCCAACGCTTGAGAAGACAGTGCACACCTGCATTACCCGGTGGCGACATCTCGCCACCTCTTGACCAATCAAGCTTTTATCCACACCCTTTATCAGCGGTAAGGAGGCCGATCCAAACCGTAGTTTAGCCCTGCGGATAGTAGAACAGAGCAAGGCGAATTCTTAACCACCTGCGTTGGAAAATTAACCACCGTCTTATCCAAGTGGTTAACGTCATTCGGCTCTTCGCAACCGGGCCAGGAAGCACTGTACGTCCCCCCGTCTCTACAAGCTATGTGCCCACAAAACCCAACCTTCAGCGCCCAGCGCCGTGCACCACGGCATGATGGGCAAACGTCCTCAGGCTGCCTTGTTGTTGAGATCAGTTATTCGTTTTTTCAGGCGTACACAACACACCCACTACCTGCGAGAGAATCTACCCTGTCGGGGCAAAGGGCAGTGTTATTTGCCGCCCATACCTTGTCCCTGGGTACCGTGCAGCACATATGCAAATTTGGTTCGCATTGGCCCAGCCCCAGATCATTTCCGGGTGGGCGCCGGGGTGACGCACTTTCCGGGCGCCGCCCCTGTCGCGTGCTCCTGTGTGTGTGTCGGACAGGCGGGTGGGGGGGCGACGCTTCGAACCCCAAGAACCCCTTGCCACGAATTCTGACCAGCTACCTACCCCACTCCCAAAATTTCGGCCTCCCCAGCGTTGCTACGGTCCTCGCCGTGAAAGCAATAACGCCATCAATACACACACCCCACTTTGAAACACTATTTATCAGACTTCTTTTTTCACAATTAGCCGTTGTATAACGTCATGACGCGCATTATCTCTCCTCCCCGGAACCGGAAAAAACTTATGTTGCTTTCGATACCTCAATGCCACAACCCCACGATTTGTTTCGCCCCGCAACCCCACCAGACTCGACTGCACCACGAACTCCTCGAGTACAGAAACTATTCGGCTGTCTAATCTCGACCTCGTTACTCCCGAAACGTCATCTGTCATCTCCGGTTTGACCCCTTTTAGGTTATTCTGCAAGTCTCCTGCCACAGCAAAAAACCACCGTCCCCCCGACATCGGCGCACTGTGGACTCGAGCGGTCTGGGCAATGTCAGGGACCAAGTTTCTCTAAATTCAATTTACCATAATTAATAACCATAACATACCAAAAAAAACACTCTCACTTGGCCTGTCGGTCAGGTGGTTTCGAGCCAAATGGTGGTTTGCATCCAAAGCGCGGGACCTTCTTGGGAGCCTCGTCACTCATAGCCCAGCAGTCGTATAACCAGTCGGGCAGTTCCCTAATACTATGTCTCCTTATTCATTACCCTGTTAACACATCAGACACACAACGTCACAGCACAAAATACCACTACATCAAAAGCTACACTAACAGCCACCACCCCAAACAAGTTCTTGGCGAGCCGGCTCCTGCAATCTCTGCCATTGCTCTTTTTCCTCTTAATAATGATCCGTGTTTTCTTTATATTAAAAAACAGCAGCGCCATGTATTCACGACCCGGTTCTTGAGTTCCTTTCCCCGATGTGAGCAGCCTCTCTTCTCCCCTTTCCCCCGCAACTGCACGTATGTTGCTCGAAAATCCATCTCAACGCGATCGCACCTGTGTGCCCGCAGTCAGTGTAACCTGGTAAACCATAAAAAATGGGAAACGTTATCCAAGCCACTGACAGGCTGACAACGGCATTCGCGGAAAAACAAACGATTTAGATGGTCAACCCTGTACACCTGCTCAGAACGGACCTGTGCAAAGACACATAAACCCTGACACACGTGATGTGCCCAAGACCCCCACCTTCACAACAAGAGGCAAAACAACAACACAGCAGTATCGCGGACGTAGAAGATATCCAAAGCTCCCTTGAGAACACTACAATACGGCATTCCATGTTCCAAGTTTTTAAGAATCATATACGTCATACAAAGGCACATGTGTGCTGTTGTCACTGTTCTACCTGTATCTCTGAAAAAAGATGCTATAAACGTTCGATGCCTTGCTTGGTATGATTGTGCTGTGTTTGGAGTGTATTCAGCTGACGTGCCACGCTGTGTGTGTGTGTGTGTGTGTCGTGTCGTGCTGTGTGTGTGTTGTGTGTTGCTGTGTTTATGTATTTGCTAAAAGAAGATAGGTATAACTGATTGCCGCCCGCCCCTGTGTGGCTATGAATGGTGTGTTGTTGGAGTTTATTTGCGGCTCTGAATCTGGCACCTGAGCCCCGTGACCTACTCTCCACTCCGCTCGTGTGGTGCGCCCCCCCCCAGCCCCCACCCCCCCCCCCACCCCTGCGTGTGCTTGTCGTGTCCTGCCTGATCGCCTCGTGTGCGTGTCTTCCGGCTCTACTTCGTCTGCTCGTCTCAGCCTCCATTCTTGGAAACGGGCTCACTGCCGTTTCCCCTCGCACAGCAAGTTCGTGACAAAGACCTCTCTCTCTCGTCTCTCCACCAGTTTCCTGTTCCGATGCCGAACTCATCCTTTTCAGGTCTCCACGCTGAACCCAGACAGTCACTAACCTGTAGCTCTAGTTTGTCAGTAATTTTCATTCCAGGGCTACCTTGGAAGATCCTACACAGACGGCTTCCTCTCTTCATCACTACAGTTGACCGCACTATCACTGACCACAACTGATCGCACACTCTTTCAATTCCCAGTCTATTGACTTCATTTCCAGATCCACGGTATTTGGTTATTTTCCCTGACCTTAGAACACCGGTCGTCCAACCCAAAGCCCCTGGCCGGTTCTCGCACCTCTGTCTGTTATCTTCGTGTTCATTTTTTCGCCATAGACGACCGATACAACCGTTGACCTCGACCGAGAAACAACTCGCCTTGTTACACAGAAGAGCCGCACGCTCCTCCTCTCTGGGGGTTTTATCCCCGGAATGCTATACTCGTCCATGTTTACTATAAATTGATGATTGATTAAACCGCCTTGGTTACACACAGCAACACTTGAAGGCGTATATACACCCCGTACTAGGCCATCAGCCATGGCTCAAAAGGTGCCTGGAAAAATCAAGCTTCGTTCACTCATCGAGGGAAATGGGGGGGGGGGGGGGGTAGGACTAAAACCTTGGATGATATAATAGCTATATAGTCCCACAATACGATAGTATCCAAAAGCTTTTTCCACTCAATAGCTCCGCATTATTGTGAATCATTTTCATTCTTGAACATCCCGATGCACTTTGCCGCTCGCCACGCTCTCTCATTTGAATTTTCTCCACACGGATCACGTGACGCCTCGACAGCCAATAGACGCTCCACCCGTGTATTATTCACCAGGACAATGGAGCGAACGAAGAAGTCAAACGTTTTACGTCTGTAAGAAGGGATAAATGGAGAGAAAGTGTCAACAAATGGCTCGTCTTAGACGGTCACGAACGACGTTTAGCCGAGAGGAGTTGGGATGCCTAGAGCACAGAAGGATTACGATAAACAAATGAAATGAACATAGAAAGAAGAGAACACACCAACAGCAGGTTGAAGCCAAATAGAGGAAGACTTGGGAAATAAGTTACATGGGGGGAGCAAGAGTCTAAAGGGAGGCACAGTTTTACACGCATGGATTACTGCCACAAACCTGCTCAATTCATAGAAGGCGGAAAGGAATAAAACTGAAACTCAGAAAATGTGCTTGGATTAACAGCGGGTTAGAAACATGTTGATGCTGGATACCTAACAAGATGTGGTAAAACAGTGTCTAACCTTGCGAGAAAGAACGAGATTCTAGACTGAGGACTTTTACACGGAAAAAAAAGAAAGGACAAATAGCGATGAGCCAGTTATCTAATTGCGGTGGTTTCACTAAAGATTTGCTGACAATACCCCCTGCAGAAACCTGGTGGGCAAACATGGGAGGCAGAGTGCAAACCAAAAGGAGTGATGTAGAAGAAGAGAACCACTACCTGTCCTGATTGGGAAACAGCCAAAGACTCCAGCTTCATCGATGGCTTCCAGTGATTTTGAAGCCTAGTCTCCATGCATCAATATACAGATAGAGTATATTTTCAGGCATACAGACGTACCTCAGCCGCTATACATAACGTCTGGAATGATAGAGAAGACTAATCCCCCGTCGTCTAAGCTGTATTGAGTTTACGCACAGGGGAGATTAAGCAAATATAAAGCAGGATTTCCCCAGAGTAGAGAGATCTTAGGAAGATAGAAATAGACGGCCAAAAATACACCATCGAACATCTCAGCCTTGACAGAAATATGAAAAGATTGTGGATCTTCCTCCCCAATTTCTGCATGGCCTGCTCAAATCCCTCAGCATCCCCTTCTGCGTAAAACTACCAAAATCTAAGACATCACTCTCACGCTTCATCTTTCATTCCTCTTTTCCCACCTTGAACTAACTCCCACCACTCTGTCAATCTCCCACTCTTCCCTCCAGTCTTCAAACATCTTCACAAATCCATCTCTTTATCTTCCCCCCCATCCAATAACCACGACCTTATCTGCCCCCTGTTAATCCACCCCAACCCACTCTTTCCATATCCCTGCTTTCCTTCTTGAAATTCCCGTAGTGTCCATTAGTATACCCTGTCCTCGCCCACCCTATCCGTCACACATCTCCTAATGTCTCTGTTCCCCACGTTTGCTCCCTCTTCCCCTCCCTTGTCTCCTGCCTCCCCTTTTTATACGTCTGGCCGTGAGCTCTATACGAGCCTTCAACATTGTTATATAAAAAAAAAAAAAAATTCCTTTGATATGAGTCATTGCAAAATATGTCGAAGAATCAATAAGCTATACATGGATTGCCTTGGATACCATAGCCATAGACAGAGAGAGTTGGAATCAAGATGGATGCCAGACCTGTATCAAATGCTCTATAGTCTGAGAGATCCCTGATCTCAGTCTGAATTTGGCCTCCATCCCATGTTATACAGCAGAACGCCTGGATGGTTTCCAGAGTACGAACACCTTAATCCTGAACGGATTTCTCGAATCAGCCTTGGAAGAAAGAAAATTTAGTCCTTGTTTTGTGCTTCTGTACAGCAGTGGATTTTCTCATTACGGGGTGTGTTTCCTTAATATCACGTTTCTTGAACAGTTATGTTTTATCCGACGTATTTTTGCTCTTAAGTAATTTTTTTCTCACGTCAACCACAACTGCAGAACTTCACGCTTTCCTTTCAAAGAGTCGTCGAACGCTTATCAAGAAGAAGAAAGAACTTGGTCTGCAATATGATAATAGATTGTATCCCTCTGAGCACTGACAATCCGTGAACCATTTACCACGTCATACGTTACAGAAGACCACTAATTGATTTGTTCAATGATTCTTTTTTTCCTCCACATACCAAAACATCCCTACAAACCTACATTTCCTTCCAAACAAAGCAATACATCCGTACATCCCTACAACATCATGGCAAACTCTTTTTAGTTATTCCTTTATCCAAAGTGCCTTGAAAAAGCCAGGTCATAGTTCCTTAACTACACTAGGTCCAAACTCCTCTTAGAACATCACACAACATCCCTCTACCCCTTGAGTAGGAGTGGGGTTAGAGAAATAAGGGGAGATAAATAAAGTTGGGATGACTGGTGGAGAGGGGACTGAAGGATGAAGCGTAAGATAATTGCAGGGGGATTAAATGATGAACCCGGAGCAGTGTCCGGTGAAGGAGCAGGAAATGATGTCTGCGTGGTGTCTGAACGTGAAGCATGGGAATTTGTGTTAGGTGGGTAAGATGTAATTTAGTACTGCTAATGAGTAGAAAAGGAATGAACCTGGACGAGGAGTGGGTGCCGATTGAAGATAACATGAGTTTATGCCAGGTGGCGAGCTATAATAAGATAGAAATATGTCTTATTTATCTTATTCTATATTCTCACAAGGTGTCACTAAACAGATGTCAGTTTGTTAATTTTTTATTTATCATTTTTTCAACCTTCCTTTCTGACGGCTTCTTGCCATTTGAATCATCAGGTTCCCATCGACACCTCTTCATCCATTCAATCTTTGTTTACCCCCCCCTGATACTCGGAGAGACTTCTCGTGTTCGTTATCCCTCCTGCTTCAGTGAAAATATAACGTTTTATTGAAACACTCCTAGGAGATTGCACATCATCTACTAGAGGGATTCTCGGCTCTTCACAATATGAACCAATAGTCTTCATTCATCCGCTTATTTGATCTGTCCAAGCGGACTTGACACTCGGATCGTCTCGCAAGTTTTGTTATGATCAATTGATTCCTTAAGATTTCCGTCTCAAGATCGCATACTCAATCATCCATCCACCTCATTTGACAATTATCCTGATGCTATGTCGCTAAATTAATGTACACCACCACTTAAAATTTTAAAGTTGTCCAGTACAAGAAAGATAGACCATCTACGAGAATATCATGAGGAGCGCGCTTAAGTCTCCCCTCGTTCGATGCTTCTCTTTCTCTCCACCACAATTATGTAGTCTCACAATGTGGGCTCATTTTTTGCTCGTGTATGTGTCAATCAGAATCAAATATGCTTCATTGAGCCACTCCTTGTTCGTTTTGCTGAATTATATGGCTCTGAGTATACACCACCAGGTAAGTACTGCACCTTCAGCAAACTGCTGTACACTCAATGGTGCTTATCACAAAGAGTCATAGATTATCGACTTGATCGAGCACGTCGTTTGGGCGGATTAAGAGCTTGTGCATATGCTTACATCATGACAAGGAAACATCAGGAACTTGTTACTTTACCTGAATTTGAAGACATGTTGAGTATGGAACAATCATGACGCAATGATATCTAACTTGTCAACCAGTGTCCTCATCAATTGATATTCCTCTCGTTTTCGCTCAGATGGAAGCCAACCAAACAAGTTCTAAATCAAAAGCTCTTTTATTCAATAAAGTTAAGATTTCTGTTTTCTTTTTCTCAAAGCTTTTAAAGAATGCTTCTTGTCATGCCAAGGTCATGTTTTTTCAACTCAGTTCAATCAATGCTTGCTGCATATATTTTTATGTTTTTGTTGAATCTTCTTCCGTTTGATTATGTTGTTGTTAATCGTCCGTGTGTGTGTGATTACGAACATGGGACATCATTCCTAGAAACATAAAATCATACCTGTCGCGCCTTTGCAGCTTCCTCAGGCTTGCCACGCGCTAAGCCACCGCGATGGCTACCGCTGTGTCATCACACGCTCTTCCAGTGGAGCTGGGGTCCAACCTTCGCCAAACTCATTGTGCGAGAGTGAGTTAATTGCGGGGGATGACATTCCATATCTCATTGTGTGTAATCCAATATTCATTTATTATTGATTAGTTTTAACAAAACGAGCCTGGAAAGCGGATGTCGGCGGTTAAAAGGCATCAACTGCAAGTGCCACAGTGAACACAGTTGTCAGGAATGAAATGGAGAAGAGAGGAGAGCAAGAGACGAGAAAGAAAGAGAGAGAGAGACGAAAGAAGAGGAAAGAATAGAGAAGAGATAGAATAGAAAAGATACGAAGAGAGGAAGAGAAGAGAAAAAGAAAGAGAGAGAGAGAGAGAAGAAGATAGAGATCGAATAAGAAAGTAAAGATATCAGACGATTAAGATAGAGTAATAACATAACTGCAAGTAAAACGTCTACATGGGGTTAAAAGATTTGTATTCGAGGGCATGATATCACTTCTTCTGAAGGCCAACGCTTGTAAACCTTCTCTGAATCAGTTTCACCCAAATTAAAAGAAATAGACTCTGCTCTGATAATATCGTCATTTCGTGCCTCAGAAACGTCAAAATAAAAAAAATACCTAAAAGATGTCAACACTCATTACCTCTTCACGATGTCCTGAAATCACTCGAATCTGCAATCCTCCACAATCGATGTCTCCCGTTTCCCTCATTCTGCACCCTGCTTACCTGTTTGTTTCATGTAGGCCCTCAAATTGCATCTTACTCCAATAAATTATTTGACCCTGCATTCGCTAAATACAATGGTGTCACGAGCAACATTGGCATAGCCGCAAGATGAACAAACGATAAATGCAGAGAGATCATGAGAATGAACAATGAAATACCATCAAGTAGAGGCATGGGTCGAAAGGTTAATGGGAAATAAAGATCATGATGCTGAGGGGGGGCGCGGGGGGGGGCGGGGGGGGGGGGGGCGGGGGGGGGGGGGGCGGGGGGGGGGCGGGGGGATGATGTAAAGATGCGGTCCACTGCCTGCTTATGAATCGCAGAGGAAGATGCAGCAAGTAACTGCCGTGGAAGGTCCGATGATAGAAGCAGCATAAGCAAACTGATACACACACACCTAACACACACACACACACACATCACACACACACACACACACACACACACACACACATCACTATATCAGTGGCTGGATTTCACATCTATCTCAATAGCCAAACAATTCGTGGTCTTCATCTTATCTCGCACCCGGACGTTCCGCAGCGTCACCAGCCTCCATAACGTTCTGTGTAATATCCAATGATTCATGCCTATATGTAAACTACTTATAAACTTGAATTACCCTTTGCTGCATGACAATTGCACCCACTCATCCCATTTAGCTCGCTGCTTCGTCCTGTCTTCTATCCGGGTTTTATTCTCATCTTTGGTAACTGCTTCAACCATGCATCATCGAATTCAGTACTTCTTATTTTGATTGATATATTATCGTCCTTTGTTACTTCTCCTGATTCTCAACATCTGAGTACCAAACCACCTGCTCATCATGCCTGAACGAACTTGTAGTCGTTTCCAATCAAACTTGATCACCGACAACTTTGCCACCCATTTTGATGAGAAGCCTACGTGATGATTGTCATTGCGTTTGGTGATGTTGAACGAGCTGACCCTGTGAGAATGCGCGAGATGAAGAACAAGCACTACAAGAGCATCTGTCAGTCCATCTGATGCATCAAATCTATTTTGCAGTTTATGAAGTCAATTTTGGTGGAACAAGCCTGAACTCGCATCTCTCAGTGGGTGTCCAGGTTATGTTTCGTCACTGTGATCGGTCTTTGCTCGATTTATATTTAAATCTTATAAATAAAATGTCATGTGTTGTGTCTGTGTGTGTGTGTGGATGTTGTGTTCAGCAATGTGTCTCCTTCAAACTCCAAAACCATGCAACCTAGTGCGCCCCCAAACTTCAGCATACTTATAGAACCCCAGGGATCAGTTCAGTATGGAAGCTATTGCGCTGACAGTCGTTGCGAATTAATAATGAAAACTGGTGTTGGTAATGTTTAAATCCCCTTGAAGATTTAATTTAGGGTGCATCATCACAAGAAAAAAAACCAACAAAATCAAACCTCACCAAAATGGTGCGCACCCATCTTTCTCAGCCCTCGTCAGCTCGATGTCTTATGCCCCCATTTTTAGCCTGCACAACAATACTACTGGACCAGGCTGCAACTGTCTTGACGATAAAGGCTCAATTTTTTTTTCACTTCCTCACTCATATCAATGAAGCCTACTTCTTCATACCAGAAATTGCTTTATCATCGCTTTATATAGCAATGGTTTTCGCGTGCAAAACCCGTGCAATGTTTCAAATTGGAGTTGACGATTTCAGCCATAATATCATTTTCCATATAAGCCTAGGACAAATTAACACCAGAAGGTCAGAAAGTTCCTACCGGTCTGACCATTTCAGCACTCATTTTGACGTTACATCTTTTATTTTAAAGTATTCATATGTATATAAATATATCTTCAATAATTGAAGTCATGAAACAACAACTTCGTACTTTCAAACACAGGAGAAGGAAATTAAATAAACAAAAAAAAACTTAAGTCAAAATGACGTTGGAAGCTACATTGTGAAGATACTGTTAATTGAATATGATTCTTTTATAGATCAATACGTGAACTAAATAGTGTTAAATCTGAAGTGAGATCTAAAATTGTTAATAAATAATACTATGTTGTTTTTGCGGGTGTTGTCTCATACCAACAGCTTGCTATCGTCTCTGCCAACCAGACGTTCCTTACAAACCATTTGTTGATCTCTTGATTCTTGTGCGCGTGCCGACCGCTGCGTGAGCGTCTACAAGCTGCTTGTGTTCGTGTAACACCATGGCGTTGCAAGTCAAATACCTTCACTCTGCACTTCCCTCTGCCGAAACACAACCAAAATATACTAGTCGATCACATACAAAATTTCGCCCACACTTGCCACAGTGCCCCCCCCCCATGGTTGGCAGTGGCCTTCAGACTCCCTCACCCGCTGAAAAATGTTGTGAATTTTTTTTTACATACCACTTTGTTTCACATTTTTTTGCGATTCTTCATTATACCCACCTGCCACTTTGACATAAACATGTAAAAAATAAATACCATCTCTCACGTTCAGATTCTGTCATGTGTTTACTTGAAAAGCATAGACTACTATTTTCTCTGACCTTGATATATTTTTTCAAATGAATTTTCGCTAATTTTCCACTTTGAGTTCCTTTGAAAAAACTCTGCCGAAAAAGCGTAAAAATTTGATTGTCTTTTGATGTGGTGTCGTTGTTGTTCATGCTGCCTAGTGCGTGGTGTGTGTTGTGTGTGTTGCACTGTATTGGATGCTCTCCCTGCACAGAACGGAACAGGCCACGCGTTGCTTCATCACCAAGTTCACTCATAAGCGACATAAGGATGTGGGGGTCCATGCAAAGCATAAATCATATTCCACTCTCTTTACCTCCCCTCCCCTCCTCCCCGCACATATCTCTCTCTCTCCTCCTCTCTCTCTCTCTCTCTCTCCTCTCTCTCTCTCTCCTCTCTCCTCTCTCCTCTCTTCTCTCTCTCCTCTCTCTCTGTCCCATCCTTGCTGTCCCCCTTCCTAATAAATCAGATAGTGGTGTAGATATATTGTGTGTATTGTCATTAGCATAACAATATCATCTTTTGATAACCCTACCTCCTCACCCTCTCTCTCCTTCTCTCTTACTCTCCTAATAAAGGCAAGCACTCTCTCCCCAGCCAACTCCCCCCTCTCCCCGGTACCCTCTCCCCTCCACTCTCCCCCCATCTCTCTTCTCCTTCCTCTCTCTCCTCTTCCTTTACACACCCTCTCGCATCCCCCACTCACACCCCTCCCTCCCAGAGTACAGCAAACATGTGTGAGGAATCACTCTCCCCCACCCGCCTCCTCTCTCCCCATCCTCATTCTCCCCCCCCCCCCACTCTCCTTCCTCCCCCACCTTCTCTCTCTCCTCTTCCTTCTCCACCCTCTCAATACACGTCATGAATACGTCATTGCTAACTCCTAATAAAAGACAGCTCAACAGCGTACTCAGATATCCAACATATTTTGTCCCCCTTTCCTCTCACTTCCACTTTATAGCTTTGATCATATCCCATCACGAAGAACAATCAGGAGCACGAAAGCAAACACTGCTTCCAGATATGACTGTTGATATATCTCAGGGAAATCCATTGCACACATACCTTTGAGAAGCTCATCCACGTAAGCCTTGTGAACCCCAACGAGCTAAAACTTACAGTAGAATTTCATAGTATTGAAAAAGAATTTACCCCACGCAGGGTTCCGAATTTTTTTTTGCAAGAGTCTGACTTCTTGGTCTGACCTTGTATCTCATTGTTTGTTTCCGTACTATCCATGATGTCTTCGAAGATCCCATCAATACCCCTACCCTGATTGCCTTGCCACCGATCATGCGAAACTGCAATCCTATCATTTTAAGGACTTCCCTATCTTCCTATGATGTACATTCCCATCTGCATGATGAAAGAAGGAGCTTCCAAAGTGTTCACATTTCCTAAACCACGTTCAGTTTTGCGTAATAACAAATTAAATCCACAGGAATGGTAACCATTCCTTGAACAACATTGTCTGGAAATCTTAACTGTTATCTACTAACTTAATTCTGCCACTTATAGGGGATACCAATAGTTGATAGCGCAGTTACGAATGTTGAAATTTTCTACCGGTTTTTTCCCTGAATGATCTCCACAAGTAAGATCCCACTCAAAGAGGAGAGGGAGCATAGTAGTCGAGAAAGAACAAAAAGACCTTCGTCGAGTGGTCATGAGCGTTCGTTCTCACACATGCTTCAACTTGTCACTTGTAAAACTCGTTGATTCAACAACCTTGTGAAGTAGGCCTGAATAAATAGAGAAATTTGTAATTTGAATAGCCCAATAAATCCTGCCCATCATTGATTGATCTACCAGCCCAAATTCCTCGTGCAAGCATTGCCTGCTAAAATGGCATGAACAATTTCAACAAGCTAGCTTCTGTTTTTTGTTTTTTTCATGAAGTCCCCCTCCCCACAAACCCCCCGATTCTTTCCAAATCCCCTCACCTCCACCAAATCTCGCATTACTAACGCTTCCTATATTTGGACTTTTTGCATTAGCCTTCCTCTACCCGTCATTTGCTCATTGAATTGTTTGTTCATGATTCAGAATATCTATCAAAGGTGTTTGGTAGGAATTGTTTGTAGGGTGGGGGATGAGCTTTAATTAGAAGAAACCACCAATTTAAAAAATTGGAAAAATCATTTTAATTCGTTTTCAGCAGTGACTGCCAGTACATCATTCTGAGGGCACGGCTCGCCAATATCCATCACCGCTAGATTTGAAGCAGAATATTTATGGCAGTATGCGAAGCTCCTACCCATGGACCAGACACACCTTGAGAATCGCCCTAATTGCAAAAACTACCAGGTTATATTGAAATGATGGATGATCAATTTCATCGAATCTACCAATGTTGGATCTCTTATAAGATCATCTCATCTAATAAGATACGTGTATATCTTAAACTCCACGAACCTCTAATCAGCTTACATCCCAGATTGATTCGGATTAAAATCCCAACTTGTCAGCAGAAGTGAGCACATCACCAAACTGGAGCTATCCTCTCACCCAAAATTATTCTGGCAACTCAATTCCATCACCCACATAGGCTTGGAAGTCTTTACCCCATAAGAATAACCGAGTCCAATGAGAAACACCTTCACACAAATATGCCACCACTGCAGGAGAAAAATATGTTCACAAGGTACAGGTTCCATGTGTATTCATTCATCATTCCTTTAAATGTTGATGGTGCTGATCAGAATCAGAAAGCAATCCTGTGTAACACAGTCTTTAGGTGAGATTTATATCTTCTAGTACATATGTTCACACTCTTTCTTATAACTAATAGGCATGCGTCGCTGAATAAACATTCACCATCCTGGATGGAAAAACCTGACATTCACCTTACAAACCAATGCTTCTTTTCCATGTTTTACCAAAGCCCTTAACCCATGTAATGTAAATTAGCTCGTTTTCCTGAAGATCATTTAACCGATACATCATGCCAAAGCGTCAGTTCTTATTCCAAATGTGACAGACACTTCAGCCTCGTCTTTCTACGCTCTTGATCAGGCCCTAGATACCGATGGGAACAACAACTGAACTCGGCTCCCCTAAACATGCAAAACACCGATGGACCGCACCCCTAGAAAACCAGTTGGGAAACCAGTTGAGTTTTTTTCCCAACCAGTTAAAACAATATCGTCAAAACGACAACGATACACCAACAATGAATGGATAACACGTGATTAAAAATCAAAATTGAATATTTTAAGTCTGATGCACCCTAATTTAAATAAATAGATACGATAGCTAACTCCACATGAAATCATGAGCCACCCAGTAAAACTGGAAACTTCGAACAAAAATCAACACTTCAAAGATTCAGTCAACCTTGAATTTCGATACCCTTCGTGCAGCAGCGCCCTTTCAAGGTGTAGCGCGAGGTAGGCAGGAGTTAACTTGGCACGCAATGATATACAACAAGTATGATCTATACTGCTCGCCTTGCCACAACCGGTATTAGGTGAAACCGAAGTAATCCGGCTTAACTTCCACACCCAGAACTGTTAAATTCAATTTTGATCGTAATCCATGTTTGCTCCATTATAATAAATTAACGCAGCAGACCATTGATACAAGACTTTTCAACCATTTCATGAATGTTGACTCCAAAAATCACAGTGCAGCCCCCGACTCCCAAGACCTCTTGAGTAACATGAGTAACCCCTCTGCAGTATTCAAATTCAACACTTCAATATCAATTTTCCCCTATCCTCTTGCTTGGCATCTACACGTACACTCAACCATAATTAGGAAATTGTAAACAAAGAACAACAGATCCATAATACCACACATGGCCAGAAGTCCTGAAAATCAAGTTCTTCCACTCATCGAGGCGCGTAACAACACCCTTGATAATATATTAAATCCAAACATACTATCCAAAATTCTCCACTCAAATAGCCTCAATTGTGTATTTCAATCTTTAAAGCGATGCAATTCGCATCTGATGCGTGCCCCTCTACCATACACACACTAACTACTCATTCGCCGACCGAAAACAGCTTTATGCCAGCCGGTTGCTCAGCGTCTTCTATCCTGGCATAGTATCGCTATCTAGCCGAGTATGTGGTGTGTGGAGCCTAGCCTGAGTATTTGTGGTGGCTTATCCCTAGTCGAAAGTTTCGTGCTTACTAGCTGAGTAATGGTGTGGGATCCAGGCCTGAATGGTTAGGTTGTGACCTATTTCATCCAGTATAGGCGCTTGATCCTAGTCCTGAGTCAAGCCGGCGGGCCGCTGCAATTAATGCACCGGTAACTCACTCATCCTTCCGATCTGCAAATAAGTACCATCCCCCATTTTGTTTACTGGTAAGGCGCACTGCATCACGACCACAGTCGTGCCAATAAATGAATACCACCTAAGTCCATACACCACACCACCACAACAATTGTGAATAAAAAAACGTTTCAGCCTTTCTAACATTATTTAGCGAGGTCCATAATTAAGATAAGTCTGATGTTAAAAAATCACCATTGTCATTTGATCAACTATATCGAAGAAGACTTCATAAAATTAGCAAAACTATAACTGTGAAAATACTATTTCAATAATAACAAAATTAAAATAATGCATCATATAAAATCAAATTCATTGCAAACTCTTAAACTTACGTGTCAAATACTTAATTATCAAATCATTAAATACATTGTAAAAAAACAACATAAATAAAATTTGAGGGTAATCGAATCTAGATAAACGATCAAGCTACCCCGGTAACTGACCTACACCCCGCCACTCCGGGACAATAGCCCTATGATCAATTTTCCTCCCGCCGCACCCTA
>CM068952.1:119966070-119982716 GCA_035128595.1 Eptatretus atami | reverse complement strand
GGAACCAAAGCGCCCCTGCAACCATCACAATTTCCCAAAGCACTAGGTCATAAGAGTACCTACCACCGACGTTTGTTCAAAATTCTGCCCACGTTTAGCTGATGACAAACGAACAAACATCCAAACAAACAGACAGAATTTCTGACAATAAGGGTCACCTATTTCGGTGACCCAACAGACAGACAGAGAGACAGACAGACAGACACACAGAATGGGGTGAAAACATATCGTCCTTCACCTTCGGTGGTGGAGGCAATTATGGCTCCGAAGAGAAAGGAAACATTTTTGGGATCGTGTCCCACAGCAAAGCGCACTACAATCCTGAACTATTTCATCCGGTGATTCAAAGTTTCAGCGGGTACATCGTCCATTTTTATCATGAATGATCTGATGATCCGCAATGGCGAGTTTAGGTTTCGTGCTCGGGGTCATTTTACCACATTTTGTGCTTGTCCTTTCGATATTTTCATCGATTTGTCTTGGAAACATTTCGTGTATTTATATTACATTGTTGTAAATATCCGTCGCAAATGTTCCAAAATCTTCATCTTTTCTTTAGAATCAGTGACAGGCCTGAGGCCTTTTTCATCAGATAACTCGATATTCCCAAATTTCCCTGTGAGGAAAGTAAATTTATGGTCAGACACTGCTAGCTCTGGATAGATTAACTAGTTATTCCTCGACGATTACATTGACTTGAATAAGTCTTGGTGGTATATTTCGCAATATGAAAATATCTTAACCTTATTTAAGCGACCCCCCCCCCCCCCCCCACTACACAAGCTCAATGAGCTAAGATCCTTGTCCTCTTAATGATGACGTCATAACGAATATGACGTCATTGTGATATATCAGGTTACGATAAATTATCTGTGCTAATGCCCGGCTTGATTCCCGCAAACAAATTCAACAGCTTGCCTAGTTTCGGAGATAATGGTATAGGCGATTTCCATTAGCGGCGATATTATGACGTCAATTTTTTTTTGGAAGAATTTCCAAAATCAGAGATGGTTACTGCCTGCGCGGTGGGCTTTCTGCATATACAAGGCAAGTTTCACGAAGATCCGATGAAACTCTGGGTTGTGAAACAAAAATGTCAAAAAATAGGAATGACGTCATAAAAATTGATATGACGTCATGATGTATCATATGTGCGGTAATTCATCTCTGCTAATGCCCGTTCGATTCCCACAACAGAATTTAAAAAGCTTGCCTGTTTCGGAGATATTTTTAGGCGATTTCCATTAGCGGAGTATATTTGACGTCATAACTTTTTTTCTCGGGGAATTTCAATCGGAGATGGCTACTGCCTGCGCAGGGTATTTTACATATATATGCCAAGTTTCAGGAAGTTTCGATGAAAACTGTAGGCTGTGAACAAAAAAGTCCACAACAACAACAAGCATGAGTGAGACTTGGAGATCCTCCACGGGATCTAAAATTCTGGCTCCCCCCTGTGTCCGTGCCGCAATCAATTGATCATGCAATCCATCCATCTTTCCCTCGGTCTTCTCTCTTGTTTACACCTTCAGATCCACTGCTCCATCTCACCAAGTTCAGGTTCACCCTGTCCATCCTCTGTTCATGACCACCGACCTCATGAGCCTCATACCCATATCACACAGAACAATTTCCAATTCTTTCAGGATGTGGTGATAACTTGCCTACTTTTCACAAAAGACGCCAGGATATTAAACGTCTACAAGGTAATTTTAACGGACGGGACACCCACTGGAATTAACCTGAGGGGCGGCGATGCAGTGATGAGGAGAATAAATTGATAGGTAAGAGTTGGGTTGGGAATCGACCTCGTCACGACAGCCGAGAGGCAAGCTCTGTTTGGCATCAGGAGCCATTCATGGCAGGTGGAGCTATTTATCAAGTATCGCGCACATCTTTCTGTGACTTGCAAAATCGATATTTTTCAAGTATTTTGGTTCGTCGATTTTGTTATTCTGTCTGTTGGGTCGCCGAAATAGGTTACCTTATTGTCAGTAATTCTGTCTGTTGTTTGGTGTTTGTTTGGATTTGTTCGTTTGTCCATCAGCATAATTGGTAGTAAACGTGGGCGATTTTGACAAACTGGGTGTGTTAGGTACTCTTATGACCTAGTGCTTTGGAAATTGTGATGGGTGCTAGGGACGCTTTGGTTCCCTAGCAACAACCGCGAAACTTCAAAATCGGTACTTCACGCGAAATCAATTCCGAAGCCATTATCCACGTTAGGGTATGAATTTGACAAATGATCTACAGTGATGGCTCTATCAAATATATTCGGTTTTTGTGAGGTGATTTGTGGATCTGTTACCCGCAGCGTCCCCTAAATTAGGGTATGCGCGAAAATTGAAGGCCCACTAGCGACCAGGTGAGTGCATCGATACGAATTGAACTTTGCGTTCTAGTAATTAAATGAGTATACAACTTGCCCCCGGCATATTGACCGGATTTCGTTTAGGTCAGGGGATCAAGGTCAATTAGTGCAAAAATTGATAATATGCGAGAGCTGGAGGTGGCTTCGCGCCAATGCTACTCCTCGGGTTACATGTGGTAAGGTCATTGAAAAATTCAAACTAATGTCTGGAATACATTGTGCAACAAACGATGAGCCGGATTTTCGATTTTAGATCTTTGTTCACCAACAGCAGCCTCGACTTTGGGATTTCCGAAATTTCAAACCGCATTTTCGTATTTATTCAATGCGATTACCGAGTATGTTATCAATAGATGGAACGTGGCGATGAGATAGTTTGATATTGGCTAATCTTATAGTTATTCCCTATCCGCTATATGACATTCCATTTGCGGTTATTTTCTCTTTAGTTTTTCATGCTCGGCGACACCATCGCCACCTACTGGCTTGTCTGTCTGGTCTGTTTGTCTGTTTACCCTGTAGCAGCCAACCGTTCAGCGGATCTGGACAAATGGCGTACAGACGTTCGGCCATGGTCCAACTTAGACACGTGTCGTGGTTTTGGTGAATCTAGGTCAATGTCAAGGTCAAGGTCATCAAAAACCGAATTCTTCATTTTCGCCAATACGTCCGCTACAAATGGTCGTATCGACTTTCAAACCAAATCCAAAATGTGCACTTCCAATTCTGCATCCAACCATATGTCTCATTGGGGTTCACACCAACACCCTCTTAGTGGTCGGGGTCGAATGTCAGGGGGCCGGGGTCGAATGTCAGGGGGTCGGGTCGAATGTCAGGGGGTGGTCGGCGTCAAAACGTTTAATGCGATAAAAACGCCATTTCAGTCTGATGACTTCAAGTTATGCCATGATGACCAAACAAGTGCTATAAATCCATTAAACAGTAGCACTATGACTTATAAGAACCAAATTGATTATCCGGTTTGTTTTTTCAGAGGTCATGGAGATATGACTGGTGTATTCCTCAATTCCTGCTCACGAGCAATTTCATTTGTCTGTTTGTTTGTCTGTGTGCAGGTTATCTCAAAAGTTTGTGAACGAATTCCGGGATGAATTTTTTGGCAGGTTCGATGCGAGACAAGGCGAATGATTAGATTTGGTAGAAATCCGGATCCGGTTTAGACTACTCGATTTTAAAGTGATTCGTCACCATTGAGAGCATAGGGCCAAACGATATAGTAAGATGACGTATAGCACAATATCTCAAAAAGTTGTGGCGGATTCGCGACGAAACTTGGTGGACAGCGTGGGTGTGTGACGAGAAGAATGACCTATGCCTAAGCTGAGTGACGTACAGTGGAAGGATAAAGGCTCCGCCATATTGAGTGCGCCAAAAGATCATGGCTACACGCACGTGTTCACGCGAACTTCTGTGGCTATTTCCAACGGATTAGATGATATTTCTAAGAAGGCGCTACTGCCCGAAAAACTGAAGCTGTGTGGTCTTAGCTGAATCCTATATTATTTCAAAGATAAAGGACAACAGAAAGGAAATTTCGGCCTTCAAATCGTTTTCCTGAACATCTGTGTTTACCCTCGTTGAACGCGAGTCCTTCACTCCCAAGCCAGCCTGAAAGCTTCAAGGAGTTGGACGCTTCTCTGTTATGTCGCCGGCTTTGTTATGACATAATATCGACGAAGCCGACAAGGACTTGGTATTATCGTGAGTAAAGGTTAAGCCTGTTTTCTGTCATGTCACTATTATTGTACATTTGCGTTGTGCTTGTTTTTTGTTCAGAACCGCGTCACTTTTTTTTACCTGACTGCTGCCCAAGTTATTTCAAGAAGCTCTTGTCTAATGCTAAGTTGAGAAAATCTTCGTTCGTCAGTCTTGTTACAGATATTATATTTTTCCTGACAAACATCCGGTTAATGCCACATGTCTGTGATGTTTCCAAGTTGCTAGTTTTTTATGTTTTCTATTACATATCGAGTGACGTTTCTGTAGTGAAACAACTTCAGAATGTGCGCGTGTGACGGCCGTTAGAAGGCGAATATGGCCTATCTCATTTCTGTCAAGAAACAAGGATTAATGCATATTAATGATTCCCAAATCAGACAATATTTTGTAACCACAGATATTTAATATCAACTACTGAAATGGACGTATCAGAAATAGTTATCATACGAATCAAGAGCTCACAACCAGTCAGTTCGCCAGGTGCCATTTTTTCTCTTCTCAGACGTATCCAAATTTCGTCGGATCGACTTCGGCGGGAAAGCGGTTATAAGACTGCAGTCCCGAGCCTTCAGTATATCGCCGGAGTACATCCGGGGCACAACAACTCTTACCATTTGCAGAAAAAAAAATCGCTTGCTTGGACATAACGGTGTAGTTGAAGTGGCGACTATCGGGT
The DNA here is from genome assembly GCA_035128595.1 of Eptatretus atami. Classification (NCBI taxonomy): domain Eukaryota; kingdom Metazoa; phylum Chordata; class Myxini; order Myxiniformes; family Myxinidae; genus Eptatretus; species Eptatretus atami. The sequence goes on along the minus strand of CM068952.1, from coordinate 119,977,929 downwards.
ATGTTATGGACGCCGGATACTTTCTTGACGCTCAATATGGCGGAGCTTGCCACAGTCACGTGACCGGTGAACGTCATCTGAATAGGCCTATGATTTCGGATTTTGGTGAGATCTGACTCTGAATCTGGATTCGGAGATTATTTAATTAATGGTACGAGACCCCCCCCCCCGCCAATGGATCCACTTATTGACTGCGGCAGGCTTGGGGGAGACGATGAGCTGCCTTTACCCCTCTTGAGGGCGGGAAGGAAGAGAAGAGACCAATGTGAATATATAGCTAAAACAGGAATTTCCTGGGATCAGAAGATCATTGATTGACATGAGGGACAGCTGACCAAGACCTGCCTTGAGGCGTCTCTCGTATTCCCCTTCCTGACGACATTCATAACCAGGCCGACGAGATGGTAATGGTTTATTTACGCGATATAGCCGTTTAAGAGTAACACCAACAAAACTGACTGGATTTCAATGAAACTGTGCGAAGCGGTCTTTGGCGCAGCAAACCTCTCGGGAGAAAGTGGGTCCTTGGTTCAGAGGTAAGCACGTGACCCCCCCCACCCCACTGGGCTCGAACTGTTACCAACGTTTCTTCCTTCTTCTTCCTCCTTGTGTTTTGGTGGTAAAACCTATCTATCAAACTTCTTTTGATAAGAAATGTATAACGAAATGTATTTGTGTGCTAAGAATGACCTATTACTGTACAAGCTAAACAGGATACAAGAATAACGGAAAAAGCAGATGATTGCACCTCGATCTTCAAAACGCCCTTATTGGCGTTCCGCCGCTTTTAGTCTTCTTCTTCTTTTTCTCATTGTATCTTTCTTTCTTCGTCTTCTTCTTTCTTTTGCTGTTTATTGGCGTGGTCAGAGCTACGAGGCTCTATACGCCACGCACTCGAACTCAGGGTTAAACGACATAGTAAAATAATAATGTGAAAAATTAAAATGAATAATAAATAATGGGGGACTTTTCCGCTGCACACGGCGTTTCCTTCGGCGCAAAAAAAAAAAAATCGTTTGGTGGAACTTGATGACACTTTAGGACAATCTCAACTCCTCTGTATCAAGAGAACCGACACCGTTTTTGTAATCGGACTCCATTTGACCGTCTGGGAGGAATGATGAATTCAGTGAACGCAAGGTGGGACAAATGTTTTCAAAATGCGAGTCGGGTCATGGTGGGTTAAAAATGACAGGTGACGGATTTTGACCAACGCATGGAATAGGAAACAGTTCGGACATGAAAGGAAAAAAAAGTAGGATAAGTGGGCTACAGGAAGTGAGGTTTGAGGGAAGTAACAACGAAATGATTGCAGGCTGCGGCAGAGAGCTACAATCTGAGGAAGGGGAAAGATGACATTTATGAGACAAAGCGAAGGTGATGTTTACAAGGGGAAAGGGGAGGCAAAAATGCAGGTGAACAAGAAGATGGACTTTGAGAGGTTGGCAGGAAGAGGTTGTTGCGATGTTTCACCCAGGTCGAGTGGAGGGGACAAATGGTGCAGAGCAAGGGGACCACCAGAGCGGTTGGTAAGAAGTAGTGGGCCCCGGTGTAAATTTCCTCGCGGTGGGCAACTCTTCGCAGCTTGGCCCCACGGCCTTCAGGACGGGAGCGATGAGGTGGCTTGGCGGTGCGCCAGCCCACAAACCAGAACAATAGGTCCACTGTCTTTGACAAATACTTTGTATGCCACTGTTGAGAATTCTGCAGAATCAAAGGAGATTTTTTGGCGGCACAAAATTCTGCTATTCGGCACATGGTCTCACCAGCTGTTTTGGAGATATATGTTCGGACAGGGAGGGGTCATTACTTATTCTGGTTTTATCAAAGATCATGATCTTTTCCCATAGAATCAGTTGGATTGCTGATTGTTTTTGAGGAGAGTAAGTGAGATGTGGGCTTGCTTGGATTAAAAGTGTTGTTCAAGATGAATGGACAAGTGGGTTTTTAAACAATTTTCTTTCTTGGATCTGCTTTGTGGATAACCTACAGCCACTGAGTCAATTGGGATGGCTAAATATTTACCAGAGTGGCGACAAACTACGGAGAGACTTGTGATGTCAGATCGGTGTTTCCAACGTCTCACGCGCCTTACTTTAAGGAAGATCTGAGATTATGCACGCCCATTTCCATGGTCTATCCATGGCAAACCAACACAGAATTAGCCACGGAGGATGCAATCTATATAATCGTACGCCAAAAGGGAGGGATTAATGGGTCAGATAACGGAAGAAGCTTTGTGCATTAATAAATACACGGCAGAGTACCCGCCTTTGCCTTTGGGACTATTTGTTTACAAGCATTTGCAACAGTTGCAACAGTGCTTCTGAACGCATACCATTTATTTTTGGTAGGTGTATAGGTAACTGACAGTGCCTCAACTCGCTCAGCGAATATAAAAAAAAAAACAACATTAAAATCCTTCTGCTTATAATTCAAAACACCTCACTGCACTGGAAAACGTGGGGCACGGCACACTGATGGTACTGCATTGTAGAGCTGCCAACACTTGTAATACCCTCTCACTGGATGGCGCGCTACACCATACACATTTACAGAGGAAATTTTTGCATCGACCCTCCCTCCCCAAGAATCTGGCAAATTATAACAACACCCCTATACACTAATTGTGTCATGCGATCGTAATGTAGCAACAGTCTGGATTGTAAACAGCGCGGAACGTAGCGAGTAGTGCAAAAAACACACAAACACACACACACAAACAACACACACCACACACACACACCACACACACACACACACAACACACACACGCACACCACGGTTTCTCTGTCCGCACTTTAAAACAACAGGACTGGAAAATTTCGTTTCTCGTCCTCAAGATTTGACGAAATCAGCTGCAATTTCGAAGAAATCCTGTACGTCGAGGGTAACAAGTTCCAAATGTCAGAAGCAATCCTTTGTACGCGAGGTAAAACAAGTTCCAAATTTCAGCACATCCATTTCCAGCATTCTATGAGTTTTTAATGAAAACCTCAGAACAATCACCGTTGGTGTCCGTCCGTCCGGTCCATATGTATTGCGCTCATATGTCAAGACTATACTTGAACTGAGCTGAAATTGGAATCATACATCAGACAATTACGTTTAATGGCTTTCTGAAACAAATTCACCTAAGTGCATAGTTTTTGCTTTTTTGATAGTTTTTGCTCATGGGGCGAAACCCCAAAAACATTGGACAGAGAAATTTTAAGCTGGTTGGGAAAATAGTCAAACACGAGGGCTCATTAACATGATGAACTGGTTGGATGAAAGTTCGTGAACTTTGAATGTGAGATAGAGAGACACTTGATGAGACTTTAATTACCCACAGCCACAATAATTAGGGAAATCAGCAAAAATTAGGGGCACCGGTAAAAGTGGAGTTTGGAAAAATTCGTTTTTTCAGGTTTCCAATTGGAAAATTCAATTCCAACAGTGGAATACCGATGTAATACAGAGAAACCGTTCCATTTTGGGGGGAATGCCAGGGACATAGAAAGGCCCCTGTGATTGTTATGTGACATGTGGTAAACAATAGAAAAGAAAGGACATTACATAGCTATATAGCAGATGCAAAACAATACAAAAGAAGGGAATTGCATAGCTTAATAGAATATGCCAACATAGAAAGAAGGACATTACATAGCTTATAGAATATGCAAACAATAGAAAAGAAGGGACATTGCATAAGTATATGGAATATGCCAAAAAAATAGGAAAGAAGGGACATTCATAGCTTGTGGAAAATCGCCAAAACAATAGAAAAGAAGGGGACCATTACATAGCTTATAGCCAGATGCCAAACAATACAAAAGAAGGGACCATTGCATGCTTATTAGAATATGCCAACAATAGAAAAGATAGGGACATTACATAGCTTATAGAAGATGCAAACATACAAAAGAAGGGAATATGCATAGCTTATAGCATTGCCATAACATAGAAGAGGGACATTACATAGCTTGTGAGAAAATGCCAAACAATGTTAGAAAAAAAAGGACATTTACATAGCTTGGGGAAAATGCCAAACAATAGAAATGAAGGGACATTAACATAGTTGTGAACAATTCCAAACAATAGAAAAGACATTACATAGGCTTGTGGAAAAATGCAACATAGAAAAGAGGGCATTAACATAGCTTGTAGAAAATTCAAACAATAGAAAAGGAAGGGACATCTACAAGTTGTGGAAATGCCCAAACAATTAAAGAAGGGGACATTTATAGCTTGTAGAAAATTTCAACAATAGAAGAAGGGAATTTACATAGCTATATAGCAGAGCCAAACCATACAAAAGCAATGGGACTTACCATAAGCTTGTGGAAAATGCCAAACAATAGAAAAAAAGGACATTACATAGCTCTGTATTAAAATGCCAAACAATAGAAAAGAGGACATTACTAGTTGCTATAAAATTTCAAACATAGAAAGAAGGGACATTCATAGCATATATAGCAGATGCCAAACAATAACAAAGAAACGACATTACATAAGCTGTTGAAAATGCAACAATAGAAAGAAAGGACAATTACATAGCTTGTAGAAAATCCAACAATAGAAAAAGACATTACTAGCTTGAGAAAATTTCAAAACTAATAGAAAAGAAGGGACATTACATAGTTATAGCAGATGCCAACATACAAAAGCCAATGACATTACATTAGTTGTGGGAACATGCCAACAATGAAAAAAAGGACATACAGCTTCTGTATAAATGCCACAATAGAAAAGAAGGACATACATGCTTGTAGAAATTTCAAACAATATGACAGAAGGACATTACATAGCTATAGCGCCAGATGCCAAACAATACAAAAGAACGACATTCAAGCTTGTTGGGAAACTGCAAACAATAGAAAAGAAAGACATACATAGCTTTGTAGAAATTCCAAACAATAGAAAAAAAGGACATTACCTAGCTTGTGGGAAAATGGCAAACCAATCGAAAAGGAAGGGACATTACATGCTTGTAGAAATTTCAAAATAGAAAAAAGGGACATTACCATAGTGTATAAGCAGATGCAAAACAATACAAAAGAAACGAGCATTACATAGCTTGTGGAATAATGCCAACAATAGAAAAGAAAGGAACATTACTAGCTTGTAGAAAATTGTCCAAAACCATTAGAAAAAAAGTGGACATTAACATAGCTTGTGGAAAAATGCCCAAACAATAGAAAGAAATGAGACATTACATTAGCTTTGTCAGAAAAGTTTCAAAACAATAGAAAAGAAGGACATTACATAGCTTGCTAGACAAATGCTACTAACAAAGAAAAGAAGGACATTACATAGCTTGTAGAAAATTTTCAACAATATAAAAGAAGGACATTGCATAGGTTGCGAATATGCCAAAACAGATGAATAAAGACATAAAAACTACGTAAGCTTGTAGAAGATGCCAAACAATAGAAAAAAAGGACCATTACATAGACTTGTAGCAAAATGGCCAAACAATACGCAAGAAAGACACTTACATGCTTGTAGAAGATGCCAAACAATAGAAAAGAAGGACATATTACATACTGTAGAAGTGCCAAACAATAGAAACAGAGGGACTTACATAGCTTGTAGAAGATGCCAAACAATAGAAAGAAGGGACATTGCACGTTGGTGGAAGATTGCCAACAATAGAAAAAAAGGACATTACATAGCCTTGTAGAAAATGCCAACCAATAGAAAAGAAGGGACATTACATAAGCTTTGTAGAAGATGCCAAACAATAGAAAGAAAGGAACATTACATAGCTTGTAGAAAATGCAAACAACTAGAAGAAGGGGACATTACATAGCCTTGTAGAAAATGCCAAACAACAGAAAGAAGGACATTACATAGCTTGTAGAAGAAATTCAACAATAGAAAAGAAGGACATTACTAGTTGCTAGAAGATGCCAAAACCAATAAAAAGAAGGACATTACATTAGTTGTAGAAAATCCAAACAATAGAAAAGAAAGGACATTACATAGCCTATGTAGGAAGATGCCAAACATAGAAAAGAAGGGACATTGCACAGCTTATGTAGAAGATGCCAAACAAATTAGAAAAAAAAAAGGACATTACATAGCTTGTAGAAAAATCCCAAACAAATAAGAAAAGAAGGGACATCATACATAGTCTGTTACAAGATGCCAAAAATAGAAAGAAGGATTAATCTACTGCTTGTAAAGATGCCAAAATAGAAACAGAAAGGACATATCCATAGCTTGTAGAAGTGCCAACAATAGAAAGAAGGACATTACATAGTTGTAGAAGATGGCCAAAACCATAGAAAGTAAGGGATTATTACATTCAGCTTGTAGAAGTGCCAACATAGAAAAGAAAGGACTTACATAGCTTGTGAAGATAGCCAAACAATAGAAAAGAAGGGACATTACATAGCTTGTAGAAGATGCCAAACAAATAGAAAGAAAGGACATTGCAACAGCTGTAGAAGATTCCAAACATAGAAAAAAGGACATTTACATAGCTTGTAGAAGATGCCACAAACAATATGAAAGAAGGGACATTGCACAGCTTGTAGAAAAATGCCAAACACATAGAAAAGAAGGGACATTACATAGCTTGTAGAAGATGCCAAAACAAAGAAAGAAAGCAGACACTTACATAGCTTGTAGAAAATGCCAACAATAGAAAAGAGGAAATTTACATAGCTTGTAGAAAAATGGCCAAACGAATAGAAAGAAGGGACATACAATAGTTGTAGGAAATGCCAAAACCAATAGAAAAAGAGGGACATTTACATAGCTTTGTAGAAGATTGACCAAACAACTAGAAAGAAGGACATTACATAGCTGTAGAAATTGCCAAACAATAGAAAGAAAGGACATTGCATAGTTGTAGAGGATGCCAAAAACAATTGAAAGAGAGGGGACATTGCGCACAGTTGTTAGAAGATGCCACACCAATAGAAAAAAGGACATTTACATAGCTATGTGAAAATGCAACACAATCAGAAAAGAAGGGACATTACGAGCTTGTTCAAGATGCCAAACAATAGAAGAAGCAGAATTACATAGCTTGTAGAAGATGCAACAATGAAAAGGAAAGTGACATTACATAGCTTGTAGAAGATGCCAAACAATAGAAAGAAGGACATTACACAGCTTGTAGGAAGATGCCAAAACAATAGAAGAAGGACATTGCACCAGTTGATAGAAGATGCCAAACAATAGAAAAAAAGGGACAATTTACTACTTGTACGAGAGACAAACAATAGAAAAGAAAGGACACATACCATAGCGTTGTAGAAATGCAAACAATATAGAAAAAAAAGGACATCTACATGCTTGTAGAAATCGCCAAACAATAGAAAGAAAGTACATTGCATAGCTTGTAGAAATGCCAGACAATGGAAAATTAGACACTTTTAAAATCTCGGTGCTGTGTTGTATGTACATTCCCTTGTGTCTCTTCGGAGGAAACCAAGTTAATGCTCTAGAAACGTTCATATAAAGGAGTTCCCTACATATCATAGGCTAAACTCGTCAGCTACATAAAGATTTTTGGATGTTACCTTGAAAACGAAAACACATAGATATGTGTATGTGTGTGATTAATTTGTTTAAAAATATGGCACGCCTTGATATGAACTTTTCTGGGCATTACCGAGAGAGGGAGAGGGAGGGATAGGCGGTGAGAGCGGCAGAGGGTGAGAGAGAGTGGAGAGGAGTGAGAGAGAGGAGGGGAGGATAGGGCTGAGAGAGGCACAGAGGGTGAGAGATGGAGAGGGGAGACAGAGGACAGTAGAGGGATTCTCTGGCAGATGTGACCAAACAGCTTTAACGTTCCATCCGGTGACACACATTGATGAATCATCCTCCTGTGTTGAAACACCAGGATGACAGTTTATTTTAGCTTGTGTTGGCATTACAAACCCAGGTTAGACTGCTGAGAGGGAGCATGCATACCTCTCAGCTATCCTCGCTGTGATGTGGCAATTATCTTCCTCTTATAACACTATAACATTTTTTACTCAATTGTAATTATCTTATTTATTTTGCCTTCCTTTCTCTGGAAATGTCCCCACAGAGAACCGAGCACACCATATCGCCATCGAAGCTGAAGAGCGCTCGCCAATTCCTTAAACCACTTCAAGCAAGCCGATCAAACAAACAGTTGGAGAAACTTTTATAAACGAACGTTTAATTTTTCATATCATTTATCTATGCCAAAGTGACGGAGTCATATAATGAAAGGAGATCGTACAAAAAGGGGAAAAATAAAATATGTGGTATCAATATAAAAATGCACATTTTTCAAGCGAGTGACATCACAGGACCAACTCACTGCCGACGACACACGGGCCGACCCAGCGCGAGCAGGCCTTGAAATTGTTGAAGTTGATCAATCTATTCAGTTTGACAGTGTGAATGTGCAGAGCGCTTCGCCAAGTGGCTAAGCACTCAAGCAAGCACTCGCACAAAAACATTGATTGGGAGATGCTGGCACTTAGCAAGCAATTAGCGTTCGCCGCTCGGTTATATAACACCCATGCCACCGCCGTTGGACACCTGGAATGCCAAGCAAAGTGTGGAATTGGACAAATGACACTTTTTTAGTACATCGGAAATACCGCTGAAGGTTCAATCAAGAAGCTTAAATTTTGATGAAATCTGCTCAGCATTAAGAGATTCTACCAAATTATGGAATGTGCGGAAATTAAATAAAGCCACGAACGCTGGACTCTCGGTGCAGTTTATCAACGCATTGCGAATGTATCCAGCGATTCGTAGGTATAGATGATCAGGACATCGATAATTATTACATGACGTGAGGGAAAGTTGAAAAATGAAAATCTTACTTTAGAAACGTTGCAGCTTGCTCCATGTCAAGGAATTGTTGAGCAGGCCAATGAAAATTGCTGGCTTCAAGATTTCCCACGAGCTGAACAAAGGGCTGACACAAGATGACAACGCCACCATCTTTGGTAACGGTATTATTTTGATTTTTCATGATGGCACCCCCTAAATTATCTTCAAAAGGAGGTGTTTAAATTACACCCAAAACACCCTTTTTCCATTCCATGCACCACCTTGGGAGTTTCCTTTGTATGCTTGCAAAGTTTGGGCGCCACTAGGTATCATGGTTTTGAAGTCATGGAGAGACGAGACAGAATGGACTGGTACTGACGGACACACACTGCATTTATTTCTGAGCGCTGTAAAGGATGCCATCTATATAACACATACGGCAAAGGGGAAGTTAATGTGTCAGGATACGGAAGCAGCTTGTGCATTCTTTATTACACCAGCAAAAGTACCCAACCAATGGGATATCTTTGTTCCAAAGCATGCAACAATATTCTCTGACCACACACCTTTATTTATGCAGTGTCTAGATCATTGACAGCTGTCTCAATCGCTTCCCGAAAAACCAAAACCTCCTGCTTATAATTCAAGAACAACATCATTAGCAATTGGAAAACGTGTGGACAGGTGTACTGTATTTTTTTTTTTTTTTCTACTGTACTGGGGACTTGTAATACCCTCTCCACCTGAAGTTGGCAGCTACACGACACACATTTACATGGAGACATTTGCATCTCCCCCCCCCCCAAGACACCAGCAAAGATAAAAACACCCTGCGCACTAATTGTGTCTGCTGATCCAATGTAGGAAGTCTGGAATGTAATCAGCCCAAGAACTGGACGGGAGAGTTAGCATGACAAACAAACAAACAACTGTCCATGAATTATTAATAAAGATGTTGCACAAGGACATTCGTCCTATTTTTTACAATGCATTGCCAAGAACGCATGAGAGACGAATGGGCAATCAATGCAGGATATCTGTATCATGAGGCTGTGTGACTCAGCTGCGAAATGTTATTTCTGGAATGAAGTGGCACGACAATTCAAGAGCAGAGCTGTATCGCAGTGCTAAGGACTTTAATAAACATAATGATGCAACACAAAGTCAAACATTGTCTCCATTATTACACAAATACGTCAAACAACGTTGGAATCCGAGTATCTGCCACCTTTCAATAAATAACACGAGCATTAGTATACAGCACTCGTCAATTAATCTTTCACTCGAAATAAATAACAGTGTAAATGCCAAGAACAATGACCAATATATCTGTGAACTCTCTCTTATCCGCAACTTTCTTTGGTTCCTTTTGCAGGCAATCTTTAGTTGGCAGCACACACAGACGAGCCTGCAAGTGAATGGTGACATGGGTTACTCAAAAGAACCCAGAACCTCAGACCACGAACAGTTTACATTGCGAGACCGATCCGGTGGAAAGTATGGACATAGGTCCGAACTGTGAAGCGTGCTGGTACAAATAATGACCGACATGTTGGGAGAAATATTCGCAATTCGCATTTTTATAAGAGCGTGTTGCGGTTTGGTCTGTTCCAGTTCTTGGCAACACGACCTTTACGGGTCTCATTTAAGAAAACACATCGAAACTGCACTTGCCCTGAGCTTGGGGTCGGGCGGGAAGGTGGTGAATCATGCGGAGCGCAGCAGGCACGCCATGATGCCCGTGAATATTGGACGGTCAGTCAAGGCACAGCATATGTATATACACAGCACAGCACAGGCCAAAGCTCTGGAAAGGAACAAACATTGACCTCTATGTCCTTGGGTGGTTTCACTACAGTGCGAGACTCCAGTTCTCCAGTCCTCGAGAGCATGCATTTGCTTCATATTATTGGTTTTATAATAACAGTGGGCCATAATAATGTAATAGGTGACGGGCGTCACGTTTCAGTAAATATATTGTTCCGAAACACATTAAGTATCTATTTTTTCGGCAAGAAAAATTCACAATTGCTTTGCATTCTGATGGAGTCCTGTCTCCATTTTAGGCTGGTGCCCACGCATCACATCGGTCACTCTGGATCCGTGTGAAATCTAAAGCTTTTCAAATTATTGGCGTCTCCATGTGAGGCCAAAGCACAAGGCTGTTGCTCCCGACATCACAGACAGGTTGGTGGCCTCTCTTCTGGTTAATCCATCTGATGTCAGCCCTCCCTCGCATCTCGCGTATGTGTGTTCTTCCAGTAACCCTCGATTGTTAACCTTCTAAATCCAGGCATTCTGCACACCATCAGTCCTGTTCCTCTTGCTTCAACATTGAGGAACTGCCTTTCCTGAGCGGCTTCAGTTGAAATTTTCTCTCCAGGGCTTCAAGCAAGTGGGCATCGCTATTCTACAGAATCTTTGTTCCTTTTTCTTTTTTGTTAACCCTATTAACTCTACCTAACCCAACCCCCTTACTTGCAGCTTACTGCATTTTCTCTCTTCCTGTCTCTCCTCCATTTTCCTGTTCGTTCATCTTTTGCTTGTCATGTCCACCTGTTGGCTCCACTGTCTGACTGCCACAACATTGCCTTTGACCCTGTTGTCACCTCACTTCTCCATGAGACTAGATCTGTGTATGGTGATGGAAGATCTGATCACCTTCTGTAATTATTTCAATAGAGCAGTCTAGCTCATCACATTCTGCCATGAAATACTTGGTAGCAAATGCAACAGGAACACATATGTTTTCATGACGCACAGTGCATGACAGTGGAAGGAGCCCTACGTTCAAGCTCTGCCTCTCAGAGATTTCAAGCAGGTGTGGACTGTCAGTTATTTTGTTGTATCAGTGAACTTCTGGCCTTGTTGCTCCCACCTTGTCATCCTTCCGTCCTTGCCTCAATTCACACCCAAGCCACGAGCGTTCTCAAGATTCTTACACCTGGTTTATCCTCCTCAATTGTAAAATGAATGCTTACCTCATTCCTTCATCCCCCTTCTCTCTTCTTCCGATACTGACCTCCCCTGGATGTCTGTTTTTTCATGGCTTCTCCCACTAATCTCAAGTAAGGCCCATCTTTACCTCACACCCACATCTCTCTT
>CM068952.1:119951574-119966045 GCA_035128595.1 Eptatretus atami | reverse complement strand
CCCACCACGGACGTTGTCACTTAATGTCATCATGCCAGTTGCTGGGTGTGGGCACCTCTCTCACCTGCCATGGTACTTCAGCAAAGGTAACTCATGACCGCTGGACTTGACACAATCTGTCAAGTTCCCGACCTGGATCTCACCAACGTACGTCATCTCTTGCTGGATCTGAGTTTTTAACAATCCCTGGGAAATATCGCTGTTTTCTCTGCTCCAAATCGGTTCATCTACCACATGCTCGTCAAATTAAGACATCTCTCTGGCTGCCATCAAGTCTAGCATTTCACTCAGGCAGACTGGCAGGCTCTCAAGCCAGGCCACCAAACTTCTAGACTGGTCTTCCCATCTCTACTTCAACAACATCAACTTGTCCTGGAATTCTTTCAAAGAAACTTGTTGCTCTCTCTCATGCACAGATTTAGCCATCTCGTCTTCAGTTGTCCTAACACTTCCTCCCACCATGTACATGTGAAGCTGTGGACTAGAGGCCAGATTGTCTGAAACAAACTTGCTTCGCCTCATGGGAGGCAAATCCAACTGAGCAATCTCAGTTCCTTCCACAAAGCCCTTGGAACAAGTGTTTGTCTACCTTCGGAGAGCCAGAACAACATCTTTCTAAACTAAGTCTGAACTCTCAACTCGTCTCCCTCACTCCATATCCTGTTTTGGGTCGAGTAAGTCTGTTTCTGGTGTATGTTCCCCTCCTCACCTCCTTACCTCAATGGCCGCACAGCTGACACACTGGCACCATGAAAGGCTGATGCCTAAACGTTCGTGTTTGCATCTAAATTTGTAGTCCCAAACCCATCACCTTCTGTATCCAATTACCCATCGTGTACCCAGCTGTTCCTGGACTCTGGTCTTTTCTCTGACCAAAGTGGAAAGCTTGCTGTTCAGCCTCAGACTCAGATTCAGCAACCGGCTGCAGACGGCAATCAGCCCACGTGTCCACAAACCTGGTTCTGCTGCTCTTGCTTACCTCTCTGTGATTCACCCTCTCATTTGTTCAAGCATCTCCCATCTGGCTTGGAAATTAGCAACCATTACCACTCTGCATAAAAATGGTTGCAAAAACAGATGCGCTGCCACATGCAGAACCAATCAAGCCTTCTCCATCATCATCAGGTATGGGACATCATCATCGCGTCAGACATCTAAAATCCTTCCTCTTCTCAATGGCTTGATTTTCCGATATAAATTTTCCATTCGGGAATGAGGCACTCATCTACCTGGATATGCTGCTTCTCCTCTCCCAACAGATGGATGGAATCCTGAATGCCGACATGAATCAGAGCCATCTCCCTCGACATAATCACATGCCTTCGATACGGTACTGGCACCGCATGCTCACCAACATCTCTCCTATGATCAAGGCGACATCTCACTCATGGCTCGGCAGACTTCCATCCTTCACAGCAAACGTGTGGCCCTTAAAGAGTTCTTCATCCCCACTCATTCCAGCTGGAAGTTCCTCAAGCAAGTGTCTGGGACATGTTCTTTTTCGGTTTTACATGATTCTCTGACTGGAAAATCCTATTATATCATCTTTGCTGATGACTCCACCTCTGCCGCACCACTGTCATCCTTTAGATCGCCAAGCCAGCCTCTTACATCTCTGCAGATCTAAATAAAATCACAAAGCTGGATCCAACACGTGGAACACATGTCTTTCACCTGCCAAATCTTACACTCTCACTAAGCTCTACTGAAAGGACATCTTGGAAACTCCCGCCCTCCCCTCATCTACTTTCTCCCAATCCTCTCGAACTCACTTTCACTCCAACTCTGGTCTCACTATTCTGCCATGGATCTTTCCTGAGGAAACCACAATCCAGCTGGCCTCCAAAAGCCAGTGCCGATGGGCATCCTTATCATCGCAAAGCTTCTATGCACACCTGAGGCTCCCTGACCACAAACAAAGCTTTCGCCACAGCCTGATGAGTAATTGCTGCTCCCCTCTGGGCTGTGTTTCTTGCTCCCTTTCTCAAAGCGGAAACAAAGTGCATTTAGGATCATGTGGTATCTCCACACGACTGTGGCTGAGTCTTGGGCTCTCACTCTCCAACCGCAGCAGGTTCGGTGGTCTGTCGTCTTCTACCGTATCTCTCCGGCCTCAGCCCCTCCTGCTCTCTCTGAATATGTCCTCTCCTTCGCCCCATATTTCGCAAGCGTTGACCTCGATCTGGCAGCAACCTCCTCCTGGTAAAACTACAAAATCAAGAATCACTGCTGCCTTCACCCTCTCATTCCTCTTTTTTCTCGGTCTGTTGGACCAAATCCCAACCCCTTTCAATCCAATCTCCCTCCGGTCTTCAAAAACAGCTGTCACCACATGTTCTTATCTTCCCCATCCAAAACAACGATCGCTTTTCTACCCCCCGCTAATCCAACACCAAACAAACCTCCTTCATTCCTGCTTTCCTTCCTGAAAGTCCGTCGTGTCCATCATTGTTTACCCTGTGGTCCCCTCCCCATCCCTCTCTCCCAGATCTATGCTCGCTTGCCACACTGTTATATTTCTTTCCTCTATCCCCTAAAGGTAGATAACGGAATGGTAGACAATTTATGGGATGTTAGAATGTAGTAATGTAGCATTAAATAAAAATAAATAAATCATAGGCACGGTGATTAGCAGCTGATGGGAAGAGTCTGTTGACGATTGGACAAATTTCTATTTATAGCCCTCAGATCAAAGGGGGGAGGGCAGGACGAGGCCAGTAAGGTGACAGAGACCAGGCCGAAGCCTACATTATTACAGCGGATGTCGCCGCGCTATAATACCTAACATCTCTGCTCACCAAAAAAAGAGGAGAAATCACCTCCACAAACGTTTTAAAAACACTATCTGGTGAAAAAATCAAGAAGGAGAGTTACAACACTGCGCGTACCACAACTAATGCGAACAGGAAGATTTCACTTCCTGTCAGAAATCAACTCCGGCATCACACATGAAACGATTCGCAACAAAAAACGTTCACTCTTCCCCATTACCCCACAATTCACCGGCAATCTCCGCCCACAATCCACCCGGCAATCTCGCCCACAATCCACCCGGCAATCTCCACCCACAATCACCGGCAATCTCCGCCCACGAATCCCACCCGGCAACTCTAACCCACAATCCACCCGCAATCTCGCCCACAATCCACCGGAAATCTCCGCCCACAATCCACCCGGCAATCTCCGCCCACAAATCACTCCGCAATCTCCACCCACAATACACCGACAATCTCCGCCACGAATCACCATCCCGCACACCCCGCAATCTCCGCCCACAATCCACCGGCAATCTCCGACCCACAACACCCGCAATCTCCACCACAATCCACCCGGCAATCTCCACCCACAATACCCGCAATTCTCGCCCACAATCCCCCCGGCAATCTCCGCCCACAATCCACCGGCAATCTCCGCCACAATCCACCCGGCAATCTCCACCCACAATCCACCGGCAATCTCCACCCACAATCCACCCGGCAATCTCCGCCCCCAACAATCCACCCGGAAATCTCCGCCCACAATCCACCCGGCAATCTCCACCCACAATCCACCCGGCAATCTCCACCCACAATCCACCCGGCAACTCCAACCCACAATACACCGACAATCTCCGCCCACAATCCACCGCAATCTCCACCCACAATACACCCGACAATCTCCGCCACATACACCCGGCAATCTCCACCCACAATACACCCGGCAATCTCCCCCAATACACCGCAATCTCCACCCACAATCCATCCGGCATTCCGCCCATCACACCAACAATAAGTGTGACAGAAGACAGGACAGAATAGCCAATATATAACAGTGCGATGTCGCCGCGCTTGTATAAGATTGGCTGAGCAAAGCATGTGACAAGCTGACCCATGAAACAGCAACAGCCGAATAGGCAGTTTACAGATCGTCAAAATACTGCAATTTCACAACGCAGAGAAGTACCACTCGAGCTGGGCTAGCAAATACGTGCAGATCAAATCAAGGTGATGTACAACGCGCTGTAACGGCCACAACAATCCCAACCCTAATTGGCATCCTGAGGTGGCAATCACAATTCTTAGCGGCTGTCGAAACAACATGATTAACAAATAACAGCTGAATATAAAATGTGCAATACATCCATTACTGTATATCCAATGCAATGGACATGTCAAATCAAAAATGCAAAGTCCACGGAGTTCGCAACAGATGCTAAGTGAATGTCAGATCAATGTGTCATGTGACCATGTCACACTTCAGGCTTGAGCAATAGGCACAACTTGTTCACTGGTCTGGTCAGGTTGTTGACCGAATATGGGATTTTGCACTCCAACAAGCCCAGACTTATCCGGATAGATCTCAACAATTTTTCCAAAGGCCACGACTTTCTGGATGTGTTCAAGTCTACCATCAGCACGACATCGCAACATGTGAACTGTGTCGAGGATGTACCCACTTCTGCCTTTCATGAGGAGGGTGGACCTTGGAGCAGGATGAAAACAAAACCTGTCAAGGGCAGAGGAGCTCCTTGTGAGCCAACGCCATCCATATCAGTGCCAACTGCATCTGCAGACGTCCTCCTGCAATTCGGTTACGACTTTTTTTAGGAGTGTGGCAGGATTTGCACTCGCAAAGAAGAAACACAAAAACACAAGAAAATTGAAATCCACTCCTGGGTTACCTCCTGTGCAGCTGCCCTCCACACGGGCAGCTCACCGGATGACGGATTGGGCAAAGCCTTCGGGACCCACTATTTGATGATAGGAGGAAAACCAAGGGGTAATCTTCCTGCGTAGATTGCGGTAGTGTGTGTCGGGTGGGCTGAGGTGTCGTCACCAACGGCGGTCTCCTGTGTTAACCTGAGGCGTCCTTCAGGTGGGTGCCTGAAATGTCCTATCTCCAAAAGAGGATGATCACCTGCCTCGGTTATCATCTGAGCCAGCGTCGATAGACGTTTAGAACATCGTATTGCAGCACTCTGAGGTTCGGAGGACCGGATCGTGGCGAGATCATGGGGTCAACGTGAAGACGCATTCTATGTCACGCTTCAGCCTGTGGTTGATCAGTGCCCCATGCGAGATACTCTTCTAATCTTGGGGGATTCAATACAATCGACTGGAAAATATAGGATGAGTTATAAGACATATGTTGGTCCCCATGGTCTGGAACTGTGACCAGAATAGCACTAAGTTCCTTGACTTTGCAAGAAGTCATGGACTGAGTGGCTGATTCATGGTTTCAGCACCCACAGGCTCATCGCTGGACTTGGTATTCCAACGTTGGTGGTGTTGGCAAAGCAGATGACCATGTGCTCGTTGATGGTCCATTGAGGATGATCAAGAACTGCAGGTCTACCAGACTGCTCATTTCCTCATACTGACCACAGGCTTGTGTGGTAGAAACTCTGAAGTTGCAGCTTAAATCCGGAGAATGTACCATCCCAGCCGAGGCTGGATGTTGGAAAGTTCAAGATGAGAGGTAGCTGAGGAGTTTGCAAACAGGCCAGGTGGGATTTGGGTGCTCTGGGTTGCTTGGAGATCTGACAGAGTTGATGGGTACCTTCGACACCACCATCCATTGATGCTGTCTGTGGAGTGCTTGAACTCACCGAAGGGTGAAAACTAATTTTTTCTCTCAAAGACACTGGATACATTGCCAGAAGTCGCAGGGCCAGGCTTAATGCGAGCTGAGCTTTTCAAGGAGCTGAGGCGTAAAAACTACGTGCACTGAGGGTGGACAAGAGAGGCCGATGTGCGAGGAATCTGTGAAGGGGTAGTGGCATCACCTGTGGTCAAGTGATTCTCGTCCTGTCTACAGGGTAACTCGCGCATTGCACTACTCCAAGCATGTCCCCGGTGAACTGCAGTTAGAGCAGATGGTGGTGGGCTTTTGAGAGAGGAGTCCGAAATGTGATTTGATTCAGGAATCCCGGATGCCCTCTGGAGCATTCTTGGTCTTCGTGGGTGCCACCAAACTGATAAATCTGATGTCTGAACATACTCTCGTACCGAGTGCTGTGAGATGTGGGATACAGTCTCGAACTTATTTCCAGTTATTACTGGAGTTCATCAGGGGCGTGTATTGGCCCCCACACTTTTCAGGCTTTGTACGGACTGGATTCTTGAGAGGATGTCGGAGAGATCACGCTACGGGTGCATCATTTTGGAATGTCAAGATCTATGACCTTTATTCGCAGATGATGCAGTCATCTTTGCAGAGACTCTAGATATCATTTGGGTGCCATCGAGGTGCTGAATGAGGAATTAGAGCTGCTGGGATTATGAGTTTCCTGGTCAAAAACTAAGATCCAGGCTTTCAATAACATCTTGATATGGCTATAGTGTCTTGTACCTTTGTTGGTGAGGATGTTGAGGTCACAGAGAGATCACTACTTGGCAGTGATGTTCATGTCCTCTGCTGGTGTGAGCCAGAGGTCAATAGACACTGGGTCAGGCCTGGGGAGTCTGGATCACTGATAATGAGTGTGGCGCTGCCGGTACCTGTGCAGGAGGACGAAATTCCGAGTCTTCAGGTCCTTGGTGCTTTCAGTCTTGCACTATGTGTGACACTTGGACTCTGACCAGGATCTGAGATGGAGACTTAATTCCTTTGGTGCCAGTCTTCTGCAGAATCCTTGGTTCTCGCTGGTCAGACTGTGTGTCCAATGACGGTTGCTTGAGAGAGACTCAAATTAGATTTGTTACCTACATTGTCCGTGAGGCATCCAGCTGCAGCTGGGTGGACATGTGGCTCGTTTCCTGATGCTGATCTGCCACCAGATTCTATCAGCGATGGAGTTCATGAGTGGAGAGGCCAATGGGCTGACCACTGGCTCGTGGTTCCAGCACGTTGATCACATCTTACGGAGATGGGGATGGGCCAGGCATCTACCGAGGATGGACAACGGAGGCCCTGGAGTTCCGGCGGGGAAAGTGGACGCAGCGATGAGCGCTGTGGTGCATGCTCTAATACCTGACCTGACCTGGCTTGACTTTTGGCTGCGGGAAGCTTGGTTCTCTGTCTACCTCTTAGCTTCCAAGAGAACATGCACAGGTAAGTCTCGTGAAGTCATCTGCTGGGTTCTTACAAGTGTCAATGTTGCCTACACTCTTCTGCCAGAGAATTTGTGGATGATGCCTACCGATTGGCCACAATGCGTGGAAGCGAGCCGTTTCATGGTGACGGAGCTGAGGACAGACAAACTATCAGTCCAGAAATGACCTCACATCGGAATGTCTGTTTCCCGTCAGATCATTCATTCACTTGCACCGATATAGTGTGGCAGTCACTCCAAAGGGACTACTCTAAATTGGGGTACTCAAGAGGGCTACTCTAAATTTACCTAAAATCAGGGACAGTGGATCCGTCCTGCATTTACCAGTGTTCGCTGTGAGGCTGTGCATACCACTTTCGCTACATCAGCAAGGTGTGAAGCTCGTGGAATCACAACTCTACCAAGGTATGCAGGCTTCAACATCTGTCAATGAGCATTCTGCCAATCTCGGGAGACGACAACCACAACTGCCATCACATCAGTAGATCTAGGGGGTATGCTCTCATCCCAGTCATATTTCCGTCGGCACAGCTCTTACACAATGCTTTTCCCCGGCAGAATGAATGGCCAACCAACCTGAGTGATCATAGACGGAACTAATTATGAAAGAATTCCACGATGACTGGCTGGCTGTCAATGAGATCACTGAAATCTGACTGTCGACTCTACACTCAATGCACTCCAGGCATGCTCCATCGGAAGATTTCCGATCAAGATTGAGTCTTTGACCTCTTTGGCTCGTTCTTAATGGAATGATTGTAGTAAATATGGCTGTTGCTCATCTATTTCGTTAAGTGGAAGTCTCCCATGCACAGAGATCAATGAGCACCTAAGCAAAGACAATGGCCTTGGATTCGCTTGCGACAAGACTTCAGACAGTCATCCATGTAGAAACCCCTTTCACAGTATCTATGACCTCTTGCTAAAGTTCTCCACATTTCATCAGCAGTCTGTGGAGCACATAGACACAATTCCTGGAGATGAAGTCACCCAAAACAGATGAACATTCAAGCGATAGTCTGCAGGGGTCTTGATCTGGAATCATCACTCAGCTAGCAGAGAAAAGCAACATATCGCTATCTTCAACAGGGACAACACCTCATGGAACATAGCTTCTACGTCTGCCATCAGGGCCACAGATTCCTGCCAGAATTGAATCAGCAATCCCACCAAACAAACAGTTTATTCAGTCGGCCCTGTCGAAGCAGGTCGTTTAATGAACCCACGCGAATCAGTTGAGCAGCAAAAAATACTTCTTATTTATTTTATTTTTTCAGATGGTAGACACCGTGGTGAGCAGATACCAAACTCTGCCATTTCGCGATCACTTCGTTGATGGGTATCTTGCTGCATTACACTAATCGATACGTTGTCACAAAAGGTCAAGTAGTGCTCACGGAATGTCGCACTTCCTTCAGCTTTTTTGCACAATTGTCCAACCTTTGCTGAGCTTGACATGCGTTGTTTGGGAACTGCGTGCTCTGTCTCTGGGGAAGGAAATTTCACAATGCCATCCTTCAGTGAACAAAACGGCTGTTAACAAAGAATATTCAGTTATGGTAAATACCAGTGGTGTGTTCATAAATCTCTATGAAATATTTGCAAGTTGCTGGTCAAGCTGGCTGATGGTGATGCGATTCACACAGGATTCTTGTCCAATTCAAAGGTTCTGGGTAAGGAGGGGATGTTAATTGCCCATCCCAGAAGAGCCTATAGCAAAGGGTCCATTTCCTTGACTGTTCACGACACCCCGAGTTCCAGGGTTCTTGTGACGTCACTCACAATGAGCATTCCTTCCTCACCTTAAATCTTTAAAAGTGCACTTGACTGAGATAAGGCCAAGGTCTAAAGTCATCCTCTGATGTTTATGTCATCTCGGCTGACTGGCATATTCTCTCTTGTAAAAAAGATATGAAAGCTCAATAACGTTTTTCCATGTACGGTAATACACCTCCAGGTTGTTCAGGTGTGATCGTGATGGAATTCTAGCCATTCTAGTGGTCACCAGCCCAAGTTCCCCTTTGCCGCTCAAATTCAACATTCTCATGAGGTCTCCGTGCAAAATCTCTTAGACTTCTTAGAACCGAAGACCAATGTTTTCTACCCTTTAGCCCATTTGACCTTTGGACCCTTTTGTACGTTTCAGGGCCTTTAGACCCCTTCAGACATTCTGACCCTGAAGACCTAAAATACACCTTTTACACTCCTTCGACCTTAAAAGACCCTTAAACGCTTAGACTTTAGACCTTCAGCTTTCAACCTTAAACCTTAGAGCATTGACATTACAACATTTACACAAGGACCATTAGACCTTTCATTTACAATCAACAACCTTTCATTTAGTACATCCTTCCATTATTTTGCCACACAAAATACACCACACAAAACAAGTCCTGGCAAGGGTCTGATTACTATTTCTTGGTTTTACCTGTTTTTTGTCAAGTTTAGTTTGATACAAAGCAGATGCAGATGGCTTTGAATTTTGAGATACTTTCTAGTTTCTGTGTTGTTTAAATATTGTTCGGTACTCACTGATGGGATCGGACCTGGACCGTTTATTATCAGTTTGTAGTTGTAACCAGTCGCAAAGCATCATTTAGTAGAAAAGATACTCATATTGACTGTTGTACCACTTCAATCACATGATTGGTCTTAAAGGAAAGGAGATGTTACATTAGTGTTTGCCACTGCACACCCCAATGGAGAGTGTGAAAAATAAGTTGGAAAGCCAGGATTTGAAGTAGACTTGTATTGGAAGACTATTGTGTTGCAACTTGCAACATCACAGGCGGCGCTGTGTGCGTGTGCCTCGCGGACATACCGGAGCAGTGCAAGACCGTCTCTTCATCTTGTACGCTAAGTGCCATCATAGTATAAACTGATGTAAGGCGTCATCTCATTCCGAGCACTTCAGCATGAAAATTACCTACAGTATGTCTGCTAGTTTTCCACATTAGTGAAAAACACAATTGTCACCTCCTCTCATCGTATTGCAACAGAAACCCAACTCAGCTCCCACCTCCCTCTACCCCCTCATAAAGATGATTCGACATGATGTTCGGTTCAAAAGCAGTTTTCTCAGTGCACCCCAAAATGTGACCTATGTGAGACGAATCGTGAAGAAACATCAGGTGGATTACTTCTCACCTTTTTGTATCCTTTTCTTTTTTTCCTCAATTTCGTCAATTCGTCCGTCAATTTATTTAACATTAAATGTGATTATCATTGGTAAAGTTTGGAGATGGGGACATTCAACTGTTTGCTTGTTGCCAAAACTAAATTGCGCAAAAATTCGCAGAACAGACAGCATTGTTATTTTATTTTAAAGAAACAAGGCCAAAGGCCACTATCAGTTGGGGCTACACAGGAGAGAGAGACGAGCGAGAGAGAGAGAGAGAAGAGAGAGTTGAGAGAGAGAGATAAGAGAGTTGGAGAGAGAGAGAGAAACAGAGAGAGAAAGAGAGATAGGGTTGGAGAGAGAGATAGAGTTGGAGAGAGAGATAGGTTGGAGAGAGAGATAGAGTGTTGAGAGAGAGATAGAGTTTGAGGAGAGAAGAGTTGAGAGGAGATAGAGTTGGGGAGAGTGAGGAGAGAGAGATAGAGTTGGAGAGAGAGATAGAGTTGGAGAGAGAGAGATAGAGTTGGAGAGAGAGAGATAGAGTTGGAGAGAGAGAGAGATAGAGTTGGAGAGAGGAGAGAGAGAGTTTGAGGAGAAGATAGTGAGAGAGAGATAGAGGGGAGAGAGAGTGGGAGAGTAGTGGATAAGTTGGAGAGAAGACGGAGTTGGATGAGAGAGAAGAGTTGTGAGGAGAGAGAGAGAGAGAGAGAGAGAGAGAGAGAAGAGGAGAGAGAGGAGAGAGAGAGAGAGAGGAGAGAGAGAGGTAAGAGTTAGAGAGTAGAGAAGAGAGAGAGAAGAGCATAAAAAATTAACATTCCTCTTGAATTGCAGAAGGTGTTAGAGGATGAGGGAAAGCAGGGCACTGGGAAAGAGTTCAGAGTGGAGAGCACCAGGAAAGTAGGTAGAGGAGTTAGCAACATGCTGTCCCATGACTCGGATGGATACGTAAACTGATAATGAATCAATCAAACAAGACGACGACGTCGTGCAGACATGACACTTGCAAAATCATAAAAAAAATTGACCTCAAATTAATTGGTGGTTCAATTCAATGACAAATATGCAACTCCTCTTCAAATTTCAAGTGAAATCGGATGAAAATTGATATTTTAGAAATTTGGCCTATGTTGACTTTTGCCAATGTGGACCTCAAAATAATTGGCTATTTTAATTCAGCGACCTGAAATATAAATCCTCTTCAAATTTCAGCAATCGGATAAATTGAGGATTTAGAATACCACCTCTGTTGTTGACCTTTGGCCTATGTTGACCTTTTGACCTTTTGACCTCAAAAATAATAGGCTTCTTCCTATGACAAACTCTACTACGTGGTGAAGTTTCGTGAAGATCGGTTTAAAATTGTGACCTGTCGGCGACAAACAGACAAGCCGGTAGCGGCCGATGGTCGCCGAGCATGGGAACTATAAGATATAGAGCAAAATGGATGTCATATAGCGGATGGGGAATCACCTTAAGATTATGCATATCAAATCTCATCCAGTTCCATCTACTGATAACTACTCGGTATCCATTTGAATGAAAAGTACCGAAAATGCGTGTTTGAAATCGGAAATCCCCAAAGTTCGAGGGGTGCTGTGGGTGAACAAAGATCTAAAATCGAAAATCCGGTCGATAGTTTGTGCACAATGTATTCCAGACGATTAGTTGTGATTTCATGACCATCCGACCATAACCCAAGGAGGAGGAGCATTTGGGGGCACTGCGGGTAAAGTTTCCATAATATCACAAAAAACAGATATATTCTTGATAGAGCATCACCTGTAGATACATATCGTGCCAAATTTCATAACCCTACGTGGGATAATGGCTTTCGGAATTGAATTTCGCGTGAACGGTACAGATTTTGAAGGTTTTTCGGTTGTTGCTAGGGAACCAAAGCGCCCTAGCAACCATCACAATTTCCAAAGCACTAGGTCATAAGAGGTACCTACCACCCGAGTTTGTTCAAAATCTGCCCACGTTTACTACCAATTATGCTGATGACAAACGAACAAACATCCAAACAAACAGACAGAAATTTCTGACAATAAGGGTCACCTATTTCGGTGACCCAACAGACAGACAGAAGAGACAGACAGACAGACACACAGAATGGGGGTGAAAACATATCGTCCTTCACCTCGGTGGTGGAGGCAATTATGGCTCCGAAGAGAAAGGAAACATTTTTGGATCGTGTCCACAGCAAGCGCACTACAATCCTGAACTATTTCATCCGTGATTCAAAGTTTCGCGGTACATCGTCCATTTTATCATGAATGATCTGATGATCCGAATGGCGGTTTAGGTTTCGTGCTCGGGTCATTTTACCACATTTTGTGCTTGTCCTTTCGATATTTTCATCGATTTGTCTTGGAACATTTCGTGTATTTAATACATTGTTGTAAATATCCGTCGCAAATGTTCCAAAATCTTCATCTTTTCTTTAGAATCAGTGACAGGCCTGAGGCCTTTTTCATCAGATAACTCGATATTCCCAAATTTCCCTTGAGGAAAGTAAATTTATGGTAGACACTGCTAGCTCTGGATAGATTAACTAGTTATTCCTCGACGATTACATTGACTTGAATAAGTCTTGGTGGGTAATATTTCGCAATATGAAAATATCTTAACCTTAAGCGAACCCCCACCCCCCCCCCCCCCCCCCCCACTACACAAGCTCAATGACTAAGATCCTTGTCCTCTTAATGATGACGTCATAAAAACGAATATGACGTCATTGTGATATATCAGTTTACGATAAATTATCTGTGCTAATGCCCGGCTTGATTCCCGCAAACAAAATTCAAACAGCTTGCCTAGTTTCGGAGATAATTGTATAGGCGATTTCCATTAGCGGCGATATTATGACGTCAACTTTTTTTTCTTGGAAGAATTTCCAAAATCAGAGATGGTTACTGCCTGCGCGTGGGCTTTCTGCATATACAAGGCAAGTTTCACGAAGATCCGATGAAAACTCTGGGTTGTGAAACAAAAAATGTCAAAAAATAGGAATGACGTCATTAAAATTGATATGACGTCATGATGTATCATATGTGCGGTAATTCATCTCTGCTAATGCCCCGTTCGATTCCCACAAACAGAATTATAAAAAGCTTGCTATTTCGGAGATAATTTTTAGGCGATTTTCCAATTAGCGGAGATATTTTGACGTCATACTTTTTTTCTCGGGGATTTCAAAATCGGAGATGGCACTGCGTGCGCAGGGTATTTTACATATATATGCCAAGTTTCAGGAAGTTTCGATGAAAACTGTAGGCTGTGAAACAAAAAAGTCCACAAGAACAACAACATGAGTGAGACTTGGAGATCCTCCACGAGGATCTAAAAATTCTGGCTCCGCCCCTGTGTCCGTTGCCGCAATCAAGTTGATCAATGCAATCCATCCATCTTTCCCTCGGTCTTCCTCTCCTTGATTACACCCTTCAGATCCACTGCTCCATCTCACCAAGGTTCAGGTTCACCCTGTCCATCCTCTGTTCATGACCACACGACCTCATGAGCCTCATACCCATATCACACAGAACAATTTCCAATTTCTTTCAGGATGCTGGTGATAACTTGCCTACTTTTCACAAAAGACGCCATGGGATATTAAACGTCTACAAGGTAATTTTAACGGACGGGACACCCACTGGACATTAACCTGAGGGGCGGCGATGCAGTGATGAGAGAAATAAATTGATAGGTAAGAGTTGGGTTGGGAATCGAACCTACGTACGACAGCCGAGAGGCAAGCTCTGTTTGGCATCAGGAGCCATTCATGGCAGGTGGAGCTATTTATCAAGATATCGCACATCTTCTTGTGACTTGCAAAATCGAATATTTTTCAAGTATTTTGGTTCGTCGATTTTGTTATTCTGTCTGTTGGGTCGCCGAAATAGGTTACCCTTATTGTCAGTAATTCTGTCTGTTTGTTTGGATGTTTGTTTGGATATTTGTTCGTTTGTCATCAGCGCCACTCACTGGATCGCTGTGGGCCTTCCATTTTCGCGCTACCCTATCTGTTTAGGGAAGGCGCTGCGGAGGTACACCACCAAATCACCAAAAAACAGATATATTTTTGACTAGAGCATCCCTGTTAGATCATTGTGCTCAAATTTCATAACCCTACGTGGGATAATGGCTTTCGGAATTGATTTCGCGTAACGGTAACGGATTTTGAAGGTTTTCGCGTTGTTGCTAGCGGAACCAAAGCGCCCTAGCAACCATCACAATTTCCAAAGCACTAGGTCATAAGGTACCTACCACCCGCAGTTTGTTCAAATCCGCCCACGTACTACAATTATGTATGACATAACG
>CM068952.1:119884360-119899978 GCA_035128595.1 Eptatretus atami | reverse complement strand
ATATTATAAATTATTAAATTTTTAATAAATATTAATAATAAATTAATAATTAAAATTTAAATATAAATGATTTATTATTAATTAAATTAAAAGATTAAAAAAAATAATTTAATTTATAATATTATATATTTATAAAATAAAAAATAATAATTTTATTATTGTATATAATAATTAAATTTTTAATTTATATTAATTTTAAATAATATTTAAATTTTTTAACATTAATAAAAATAAATTTTATAAAATATAATTAATTATTTAAAATATTTTAAAAATAAATTAAATTTAAATTTAAAAAAAAATTATTTAAAAAAAAATTTTTTTAATATTAAAAAAATAAATTAATTATATTTATAATATTTTATAATAAATAATAAAAAAATAATTATATTTATAAATATTTATAAAATATATATTATTTATTATAAAAAAAAAATTTATTAAATTAAATAATTTTTATAAAATTAATAATTATAAAATTAAAAAATAATAAAAATTGTAATATAAAAATTAAAAATATTTGTTAATTAATAATTAAAATAAATTAATTAATAAAAATTATAAAAAATAAATTAAAAAAAAAATTAAATATTTTATTTTTTATAATTAAATAAATTTTGAATAAATTAAATTTAAAAAATAATAAATAAATTATTAAATTATTTAAAAAAAAAATTAATTTTTAAAATTTTAATTAATTTTTTTAAATAAAATTTATTTTTTAAAATAAAATAAATATTTTTATAATTAAATCTTTTAATATTTTAAATTAATTATTTTAAAAAATTATAAAATTTTAAATTAAATAATATTAAAATTAAATAAAAATAAATAAAAAATAAATTAATAATAAATTTTAATAAAATTTAAATTTAAATAAATTTTATATAAATAATATTAAAATATAAAAAATTAATAATTTTTTAAAATAAAAA
Source organism: Eptatretus atami (assembly GCA_035128595.1). Lineage (NCBI taxonomy): Eukaryota > Metazoa > Chordata > Myxini > Myxiniformes > Myxinidae > Eptatretus > Eptatretus atami. Next base: position 119,899,043 of record CM068952.1, on the reverse strand, counting down.
TATAATATTTTATTAATTAAATATTTATATTATATTTTAATTTTAAATTAAAAATTTATATTATGAGTATTTATAAAAAATATTAATTATTATATAAAATTTTAAAATAAAAATTAATTAATTTAATTTAAATTAATTTAAAAAAATTTATAATAATAAATATTAAAAAGAAATAATATAAATTTTTATTTAAAAATAATTAAATTATAAAAAATATAATTAAAAATATAAATTTTAAAAAAATATAAAAAAAATAAAAAATTAAATTAACTTAATTTATTATTTAAAATGAATTTATTAATTTAAATATGTTAATATATTTTAAAATAAAATAATAATAATATTTAATATATTATTAAATTTATAATTAATTATATAAATTAAAAAATATTATTATAATTTATAATTTTATTATAAATATTATTACAAAAAAATATATAATAATATAAAATAAAAATTATAATAATAATTTAATTTATAAAATATAAATATAATAATTAATAAAAATATAAAAAAAAAAAAAAAAATATAAAATTTTAATTTTAATTATATATATTTTAATTAATTATAAAAATTTAAAATTTATATAATTTCAATTTTATTTTAAATATTAGTTTAAAATTATAATATGGAATTTTATAATAATAATATATTTTATAAAATTTATTATTTAAATAATTATAAATAAATAATTAATTATTATATAAAATAATTATATATTTAATAAAAAATATATTATTAAATAAATATATATTAAATAAATAAATAAAAATTAATAATTTTTAAAAAAAAATAATAATAATATATTTATTTTTAATAAATTATATTATAAAATATATAAAAAAATAATAAATAATAAATTATAAATTATATTTTATTAATTAAAAAAAAATTAAATATTAAATAAAATTAATTAAATTTATAATCATTATAATTATAGATAAATAAATATAATAATTAACGTCCTTCCGATGGACGACTAAACATTGATGCCTCGCCCTGATGCGAAAAACAACCAGATTGACCATTTATAGCTGGGTCGAGATTTAGAATCCAGGATGGACAGCTTCAAAGGTGAGTGAACACACCTTTTGGGATACCCGCTCTCTATCGGCAGTTCCGAAACCAAGATATTAATGGACACACGTCTGCTTTGCGGAAAACTCTGGCAAGCAACATTCACCGTGAAAATTTTCATTTGTCCATTATGGATGAAAACTTGCAAAGTTGTCGGGAGTCAAAAACTTTTTTCATAATCTACACATTAGCGAGAAAACGACTCTTGAAAGAACAGGGGAAGATGACGAAGTGCAACGTGCATGTTCCAGTGAGGGTCCCTTAACTTACCATGTGTTACACTTTGATCCGATTATTTGATCGCGGATCTCGTCGGAATGCTCACCTTCCGCAGAACTCGCAGGACACGTGTATTCCCTTTCTCGACGACCTTAACCACCTCCCTGATCCATGAATCGAGGTGTTCGAGCGAAGCGGGTAGAATTCTGTGCGGGCGTGCCTCAGATTGTGCGTTGGCCTGTGCCTTGATGCCGAGACCATGGGAAGGGTGACCTCCTCGCCGTTCTGGGAGCCAAACGGAAGGCCGGGTGTGCTGGGGGTGGGTTTCCAAGCGAGAGCGACGCCAAGCCTTCGAGGGTCCAGCGAGGACGCACCGGGGCGAAGAGCGAGGCCGTCCTGGGCCTATGATCCGTCATGGGAGAAGGAAGAGCTTTACTGTCGGTATGATGACGCTCGTACCATGGAGCTGAATCGAGTCGAATGAAAGGGCTAGTCGTGGGTCTGCAAGCATAAACGATGCTCATTGCTTTTCCATCCTTGCATGCAGATCCACGCCAGGATCGCGGCAGTTTAATGATCTCTTTCACCCGTTGCGGCGCACACTGGACAACAGACTTTGAACAACAGAGATGCATGTAAGTGGGAGGAGAAGTCTGAGAAGAAAGTTTTTGGTGATGTTTAAAGGAGCAGTGGACACCACTCTCGCCAGTAAAATTCAACGGAGGGAAGTGGCGTCATGGTCTACCTCCTGCACGGTGTGTGTATGCTTTGGCAACGACATTACCAATCAGGGGAGGGGTGTGGGGAGGCGAGGTAGGGGATATGGGTTACAGGGTGGTTGAGTAGTGGGTGGACTCGCTTGAAAGGAAAATAGCATGTGGTGTAGTTTACAGCATTGAAAAAATAATTAAGTAATTACATTGAAAGTTGAATCCATGATTACGATACCGATGGAGAGGATGGATTGGGAAATGCGATCGGATCGGATGTGGAGTAGGTAGGGTTGTTTATATTGGCTTGTGCCCGATTCCTGCTTGTTCAAACTTACCAAGCAGCAGGATAGCTTACATTGGGACACCGGTCTTCGTGAGGCGGAGTGTTGGTCTGATCGGCGGATAAGAGTATTTATTGCGTGGAAGCGACGCGCAGTTCACTTTTCAAGCTTTCACCATCATCAAGGCAATAAAAAACAGGGAGATGTGAGCGGAGGAGGGTTTTAATGGATGGATGGTGTGGGCATGGGTCAGAAGTCAAAGAGCTTGGAGCAAGAGATGTCGGTCAAATATCGACACGACCCTGATTGACTTTTGACCCATTCACCATCCTTTTAGCCCTTCCTCCAACACATTTCTCTCTTTGGCCTGATGAAGGCACGAATACTTGAAACAGCTTCACAGCTTCGGCACGGTCAAGAATCGCACCTGTCGGACCGTGAAGGAATTAGAACTGGATGCATGCAGTTATTCAGAAGGAAGCGTTTAAAGCTGGCTATCCTAACATTGTGCCCAGGTATCTATTGAATAAGGATATCTTTTGCCTAAGCCTGAACCCTGACAATATCAAATTCCCTGTAAGGATCACCATTGGGTTGTCACTTTACCATCGTTATGAATCGTACCGAGTCATTAACTAATTCGGCAAACCTGAGGAGGCTTCTTGGTAAATCTAAAATGGGAGATAAGATCACACTCTACTACCGATATACAGGGTGTCCACATTATGAATGAAACCAACTTTGAAAGCCTTATAGAATTTTTATAAATAAAGCAACAGAGGAATATTCGCACAGCTCAGAGTCAGTATGCTTGAGTTTCTTTGGATATGGGTACAAACGGTACGCATCATTCGGTACATTAGGGTACGTTAGAGTGAATATTTCAATTCGTGCACCATTCGTAGTACCGGGACTAATCAAAACGGTACTCATTTTCAGTATGTCGGAGGGTACGGAGGACACTGCCGCTGTGATGCGCTCTCTCAGCTGAACAATGTCCTGCACCGTTGTGTAGCACTTTGCAGCTTCACATATAAATTTTATACACGTACAAAGTTACGAGCTTCAAAGTTGGTCACTTTCAATGGTGGACACTCTAAACTCCAGCGGCTATTTCTGTCCTTCCCTTATTCCTCATCCCATGTTTATTTCATCCCCTGCTGGTCCACATTGTTGTTGCAGTACCAAGTTTGTCATGGTCTACCTCGACCCTCTGTCACCCCACTCTTCGCATGAGACTAAAAGCTTGCGTGTGTGTAATGTGTATGTGTGGCGATTAATATATATATATATATATATATATATATATTATATATATATATACCTACAATAAATGTCAGTGTGTGTGTGTGGTGTGCGTGTGTGTGTCCTCCATAACCCAAGCATGAAAGCTAGCAGCCCGGAAACTTTGCATGCACACAACGAATACTCCAAGAAGTGTAGGAGTGAAAATTGGGTGGTTTGGGGTTAATTAAAACACCCTTTTGGAAGGTAATTAATGGCCTTCTTTAATTATATACTTTATCAGGTGCACTTGGGCCATCACTCTCTCTGGGGTCTAAAGAGGTCTCTGGTAACCTCGCTGGGGTTCTGAAACCGCCATGTTTTTTGGCCTGCTCAAATATGCCCTTGACTTGGAGCAGGCTGCATGAAGAATTCTTAATGATAAAGTGTTTTTTTCACTTTCCTCACCATCTACTCTATAATTCCAGCAACTGTGTGTGTGTGTGTGTGTGTTGGTGTGTGTGTGTGTGTGTGTGTGTGTCTGCTGACCGCTGTTTCTCGACAACCACTGCGCGTCATGTAATTGGGAAACTTGCCAGGTTATATTGCTGGGGACCTTGAGTAGTGCTTTTCAAGTTTTGATATTAATCCGCCAAGTGTTCCCAAGTTATGGCCATTTTTTACCCAACCAATGACAGGGACAACGTTGCTTGCGTAGGCGTGCCGATGCGCCATTTAGTTACCATCACAGACACGTTCCTTGCGTAGCGTGCGCGTTGGGGAAGAGATCCTCAGCCACGTTCCCCATTACGGGTTACAAGTACGGACTTCCGGATGATGTGATGACACTGTATTCTAATAATTTCTTGATTTCTTATTGCGCATCTTATAGAATAAACACAATGCCAATCCAGTCAACGTTTACGAGAGCGAGGAAACGCCTGTGTGGTGTTTGAAAGTAATTTATTTTTTTTGTTTTTATTTTTATTTTTTTATTTTATTGGTTTGCATGTACGGCCACGCACGTACGCCTACGCGAGAGCGAAGGAACGGCTTGTTGGTGGTTGTTGTTTCTAGCACGCGTTTGAAGTTTTTATTTTTTGCACGTACAGGCAACGTACGAGTATTATCAATGCCTGTTCATCATAGCTATGAATCGCTGGCGGTACAACGCTTTTGTAAGTTCTATAGTTTTCAAATTAGGAGCTTGGAATGATTTCATACAATAAATGATGCAATTTTCCACCGATCACTCTCCACGAAGATTAAAGTACATTATCGAAAATATTATTTGCTTTTAAGGATCGGATATCAATCTTGGATTAAGTGTCGAAATCTGTTGTGAAATCTATAATTTAAAGAAACTAGTACTGTTGGCACGTACGTGCATGGCTGTACGTGCAAAAAAAAAAAAATTAATAAAAAAAGTAAAACTTTCAAACCCGCGAGCCAGAACAACACACACAGGCGTTCTTCACTCTCGCATGCCCGATACATGCGTGGACCGTACGTGCGTGCCCGTACGTGGCGTGGCCGTATAGGCGTGCAAACCAAAAAAAACAACTTTCAACCGAGCCAGAAAAACAACAAAAAAGCCTTCCTTCGCTCTCGCAATGCCGTACGTGCGTGCCCGTAAGTGCAAACCCCCCCCCCCCAAAAAAAAACAAACAAAAAACTTTCAAACCAGCGACCAGAAACAACCACACAGGCGTTCCTTTCGCTCTCGTAAACGACGACTGGATTGGGGCATTGTGTTATTTCTATAATGCGCATAAGAAATCGAGAAATTATTAGAATACATAAGTCATCACTATCCGGAAGTGGTGCGTGCCCGGTACGGAATGTTCACATGCTTCCACGAATTATCGCTTGGTATTGGAAGTAACAACTGCTGTGATACTTACACACCACAGAGTTATTAAATCCAAATTAAAATCAAGTTTACCTCCCTGTCTTGCTTGCATGACATTCGCTGCCATGACCATTGCCACTCTACGCCACGGTAACTAAGGCACCGATCCCATCGTAACGGCACGGCACGTGACGTCCATCGTCCGGCGGCCTATGCAGCAATGCCTTACGCGGACAACGTGTCCTTTCATTGGGTTGGGTAAATAAATGGCCATAAACTTGGGAAGCACTTGTCCGGACTTAATATCAAACCTTTGAAAAATAGGCACGTCCTCAGGGTCCCCAGCAAATATACCTGGCAAGTTTTCAATAGATTGGACCAGTGGTTGTCGAGAAACACGTCACACACACACACACACACTCACCACACCACACACACACACACACACACACACACATTGCTGGGATTATAGATAGATTGAGTCTTTCAACTAAAACGATATACCTATTTACTTTGAGCAAGCATGGGATATGTTTCTGTTCTTCTCCATATATGATCACAAGAAATGTGAAATTTCAAAGCATTTAAAATTATGTTTTTTCTGACTGTTTGGAGAATTATATGAGTGAACAAAAAAATTTTGGAACGTGCCAAAATTAACACAGCTTCTTTGATGCTGTAAATGATTAATGGCACTTCACCTGTGAGACATCACGCCCGTCCCCAGAGGGCCTGTCTATCCATAACGTGCCAGATCTGTGCTATATTTTTGGAGGTTTTGCGAGGTGCTCTAAGGGAATCAAAAGCAATCTGGTGAAAGACGGATGTTTTTAAAAATAATGTATAACGTTTGTGTGGACGCTGAGGCCGACGTACCAGCGTGACAGGTTGCACAGAAGAGCAGGCAAAGTGTCGGGGGGATTTTAATCTCGGGGCCAATGGGGGTTTTTTTATTTCATGGGCGATATTAAACTTTGCGATGTCTCCAGGGCTGTTCTACGTCAAACAGCAACTCTTTTTGCTGATAAAGTCATTATTTGAATGAATTCATTTTATTTCGTTTAACTGATGCAGGTGCAGTGAGACCGCCTTTAAGTTAAAGTGATTACCTACATGGTATGCAGCCACAGCCAAGTAAGACGTTTCTTAATCACACATTTAATTGAAGTGCTGCTTGAGTGCTTAAGCCACTTAAGCAAATGGTTTATTTTATATGAATCGGTGCTTCCATAAAAAGTGATATGGTTTCTCTTTGCGAGTTTCACATGTTTGATAACACCCAAATTTCTGAGCCGTCCACTGTATAATGTTTTCTACAAATTACAGAGCCAATTTTTTTTCTCGTCACATCGCTGATTGCGTGTGTGTGGTTTTTTTTGTATCCTTGTTGAGGCCGTATGAGAGCGAACACACAATGCACATCAAGGGGGCATGAGACAAGAGGAGGTGGGAATGGGAAAGAACCATACAGTGGGAACAGCGACATTAGATCTGTGGAAGGAGAGGGATGGGGTGAGGAACATGGGGTAAACAAGATGGACACTACAGAACTTCAGAAGGAAAGGCAGGAAATTTGAAGCAGGTGGGTTTGGGTGATTAACGGGGTAGAAAAAGATTTGAGATTTGATGGGGGATAGAGGTGGTGGTAAACAGCTGTTGGGAGAGCAGTTACTCTATCAGGATGCGGACGAAGCTTTGTATGTTGTCAGGAGCTCAGGTGGGTCCGAGGAAGGAATTTGCATGAACGGAGGATTCCCATCGGTGACTGAAGTGTGAAAGGAAAGGACTTATTCCAGGGATTGTTGAGAAAGGTAGATGGTGGGGGGGGGGTTCTAAACGTGTCCATTCAGAGAGACATAGTGAGAGTGTGAGATTTGTCCGGATTGAAAGACATGGTCACGTGTTTGGCATCCAAGTTTGTGATATTTTACCCAGATCGCAAGTGAGCGAAGAAGCTGTGCTTGGCCGGAGTCTGAGGGGGTCTTCTGCTACCTCCCCTACCCCACCCCTCTTCTCAATACTATGCAGAACCCTCCTCCCACAGCCCTCTCTCTTTCTCTCCTCCCCCTCTCCCTGTTTCCAGACGTATCTGTGATGGTGGGTTATGGTCCGGACGTGGTTATCTTCGCATGTAATCCGGACATGCGTCAATCCGAATGGGGGTTATGTCTAGACCGTGGCTATCTCTGGGACAAGTGGTTATATCCGCGAAGGACCCTCCCTTCACACTACCTTACTTTGCCCTTCCCTCATGCTGCTTTCCCCTCCCCTCATGTTGGCCTTTCTCCCCTCGTCCTCCTCACTCCTCTCCCTCTTCCCTCGCCCCCCACCCCTCATTCGCTCTCACCACTCCTCTCCTCCACCTCCTTTCCTCGCTCCTCCACCCCTCTCTCTCCCCCTTCCTCTCTTTCTGCCCCCCCCCCGCCCCCAATCCTCGTGTACCTGTCAGCGAAGCGACGGGTGGTATTTGCTGGTATAATAATTAATACTAAAAAAAAAAAATAAACAATCGCATCGAGTATCTGTTAATAACAGAATTCCTCAGAGCCAGGACTTTTTCGTCCAAAAGGATGGTCAAGCAGTCTTTATAAGAACACTCCGTTCAGAATAGTTTACTCTTACTTGGCCTCTTCTCCCCAAAGTCAACCAAATGATCCGAACAATGGCAATCACACACGGGAAGTCAAATGGCTGAAACAATGCTTTCTTACCTTTTAAAGGATTAATTTTGCCAGTCCCACTGCTCCACCGCCTCATCGAACTAACTGAAATATCGAAAAGCAGTGGGAAGAGGGTCAAACAAGACGCTATACTACAACGGAACACACCAGCGAGTCAAAAGACACAAAAGCGAGAATGGGAATACACAAACTTATAACAAAATGTGGGGTGGGGGAAATAATAACAGTGAAAACATAATCAACCAGGCCACCGTTAGATAACACTTTTAAAACACAACAATAATGCAGGTGGGACTTCTCTTTTCTCTGATGCAAGGGTGGGCGCAGGACTCAATGGTGCTTGTTTTCGAGAACCAGAAAGTGGGAGACGAGAGCCAATAATGAGCAGGGCCAGCGATGGATAGGCCTTTACTTGGCCACATGGTCCTCTTGTCTCTTTTTCCTCCAGGCCCTCCGAAATACAGGGTGAAATCCAGTTTGGATTCATTATTTCCCACGAGGCTTCTCCTCCAAGCGAGGTCTCTATCCTCCTTTTCCACAAGAGCCTCTTTGTTCTCTCCTTGTTGGACTCAGTTTCTCCTCCTGGTGGACTCAGTTTCTTCCTCCTTGTGACCTCAGTTTCTCCTCCTGGTGGACTCAGTTTCTCCTCCTTGCTGGACTCTTTGAGGCCTCATGGGTCTCTCTTGTGGACCCCAGTAGACTCAGTAGTCTCGACTCAAGAGGACTCCTCTCCCCCTGGGTGGAGTCTTCCTCTTGGATGCCGCCCAAGGGGGTGGCCCCTATAACCCCCCCCCCCCCAAAAAAAAAACCCCTCAATCTTCTACAGCCCCACCTTCCGTCATGGCTGGCAACATTGACCAAAGAGATCATAATCGGCGTACGTGCCTGCTGCGATTGGTCCGTTTTTCACTGAGCTCCGCCACAAAAGGTTTTAGCTGTTTTGCATTATTCATATTTATTAAACTGTCTACCCTGTCTATAAATTTATACGCCGTCTTCCCTCAGCATTCACATTGTAATAAAACGACTGATCCTGATATATCCCGTTACACAGCCAATCAACCACTTGAAACAAACGGACGACATACTACACTACCACGCGTCTCAAAGGTCAAAGGGTCTCAGCAGTGGAAAGGGGCAATAGGCAATTCCAATAGCACGTCATTAATTCATAGATGTCGTCGTTATTAGACACAAGAAGCATCACACACAGCACACACACACACACACACACACACACACACACACACACACACACACACACACCCACACACAACACAACACACAACACACCACACACACAGACACACACACACACCACACAGAACAACACACACACACACCACCACACACACACACACACACACACACACACACACGACACATACACACACAACAACCACCACACACCACACAAACCACAAACCACACACACACACACAACACACACACACACACACAACACACACACACAGAACACACACCACACAACAAAAACACACACACACACAAACACACACACACCCACTTATAGTATATACTTATGCTTATGCCTCACCTAAAATGGGGGGATTGACAGAAAAAGTTGTTGTTACCTCCGATGTCCGAAGGGAAGGAGGTTATGTTTTCACCCCTTTCTGTCTGTTTGTGTACAGAGAATATCTCAAAAACTTGTGGACGGATCCGGAAGAAATTTTGTGGTTCAGGTGGGTGTGTGACGAGACGAACTGATTCGATTTGAAGATCGGATGTGATCTCTGATGTTTTTAAAAGGTGATCCTTCACATTGAGAGACAGGGCTAAACTGATATATAGCATGATATCTCAAAACGTTGTGGAACGGATTTCGGATGAAACTTGGTGGACGTGTCGGGTGTTTTGACAAGGAAGAATTGGTTCAATTTTGTAAAGATCCGAATCCGATCACGGCGGCATAGTCCGTGGCCCTAACAATGATGCAACCAGCAGCCAAAAAGGCGTACACATGGAATCCATTGAGAGGACAGGCCAAAAAAACGATATATAGCATTGATGTTTCAAAATTTATTGGTCCGATAATGTTCTTGCAGATCAGCATAGTGTGTGGAGGAATTGTGCCTCTAAAAAGTGCCATTCTAGTTATAATGTTTCTCCAGTGGTAAAAACATATATGTATAGATTATACAAGAAATAATAGTTGACCTTCTGTACTCTTGCCTCATATCATCTTGTTGATGTGAAATCCAAATTTCTTGAGCTATAATGCAATTAATAACAAGAAAGAGCAATCCGATTTGAGACCCTCAGCGGACTTGTTTTGTGTGGTGTTTGGTGTAGTTTTGTGTGCTGTTTGTGTACCTGGTGTGTTCATAATTAATGAGAGATAACGAGAACTGCCACTTTATAACTGCTGGCAGTGATGACCAGGCTGTACCAAGACATTCCGCTTTGATTGGCACCTGACCCTGACCCATAACGTTGATTGTTATTCAATTGAATTTTAGAAATGGGTTTAAATAAATTCAATTCAAATCAAAACGGAAGGACCAAATCAGGTAAGTCCTGCATGTTCAGTAATCAGAAGGAACCCAACAAGCAAAAATATTGGAATTTGAGTTCCAGCTGCGACTCTGCAACCTCCAAACCCATCCTAGGCGGCAGCCAAGTCAGCCTACTAAAAAAAAAAATAATAAAAAAGAACCCAGATTAAAAAAATTAAACAATTCTGGCTTTGCCCATACTCATGCGTCTCGATCAGGTTTGAAAACTAAAAATAGCATATATTCCCATCACTACGAGATCATAATTGGTGAATTTTCAACATCAATTGATGAGCGTTTCAAGATAAATATTTTAAAATATATTTTCGTTTCACATCAATATGGCTGCCAGACCTTGTGACCTATCAATTACTTGTGAACACCCTGGTATCCGCAAGGCTTGGGGAATCTGTGTAGAAGTTTCCTCCTCTAGTTTTGTCCAGCCATGTCTGGTGAAAAAGGGTTTTTTAGGGTTTTAGTTTGGTAAATCCAATATGGTTGCCAACCATTAACCAATGACATCATAGGGCTGGGAAATTTTGTTCCTCAATGGATAGGCAAGGTCATACCTGTGTAAACGTTTCGCCTCGATCGTTTCAGCCATTTGAAATAAGATTTTTGAAGGTTAAAAAAAAAAATTATGCGAGACGGAACCACATGACGCGATTAACGTCAGCAATTTTTTTCTCTCGCTCTCAATTTAACCCTAGAGACCTCAAAAAATTTTCATATGATCAAGGATATAGGCGTTCATGTATGCAATTATGACGTCATTAATGAAGGGCACCTATGACATATCAAAAATTTCACACTTATCCACATTAAGCAGTGCTTGCCATGTGGCAAGTTTTCAATTTTTGCTCCATGGTGCGTTTTGGGATGACGAGAGATCCAAAAGTATTTCCTTTTTTCCCAACATGGTTGCCCACCAAGTGACCTATGACGTCACAGTATCATAAAGCATTCCACACGAGTCGTCACTTCCGACATGAAAAGTTTGTGTCAACCACAAGCAGTTCCCAGAGAAAAATACTAAAAGTTCCGTGCTCTGAATTTTTTTATTTGAATCAGGTTCACTTGGCCTGTTCTGGATGGGTTTTCAGGGTGGAGGGTAGCAGCTGGAAACCACGAATCCAAACAGGTTCCTCCTAAAGATTTCATATCTTTGTTATTTGCTTGTTTGGTACACAAACACAAAACCACACAAAACAAGTCGTGGCGGGCTTGCAACCTCTGATCGCTACTTCAGTTTTGCTATTTTAATAAACTGGCCTTCCTGCTTATCATGCACTAGCAGGGGTAATTGGCATTGCCCGGTCAGAATTTTTTTTTGTTAGTGCCTAAATACTTCCCTACACCCAGTAAGGAATGGGTCGGGTTATTCATTTAATATTACCTTCAATAGCTGCAGAGGCCGAGGAATTACAGAGTAATAAAAACAAGCTCAAAGGAGCTAAGATCCTCGTCCTCTCTAATGATGAGTCAAAAAACGAAATATTGACGTCATTGTGATGTACAGGTTTGCGATAAATTATCTGTGCTAATGCCCGGCTTGATTCCCGCAAACAAAATCAAAACAGCTTGCCTAGTTTCGGAGATATGGTTCGAATGGGATCCATTAGCGGCGATATTATGACGTCAACTTTTTTCCTCGGAAAGAATTTCCAAATCGGAGATGGTGGTTACTGCGTCTGCGCGTGGCTTTCTGCATATTAACAGGCAATTTCACGAAGATCAATGAAAACTCTGGGTTGTGAACAAAAAATGTCAAAAAATGGAATGACGCATAATACAAATTGATATGACGTCAATGTTGATGTATCCTATGTCGGTAATTCATCTCTGCTAATGCCCTGTTTCGATTCCCGCAAACAGATTGCAAAAAGCTTGCCTAGTTTCGGGAGATAATTTTTAGGCGATTCATTAGCGGAGATATTTTGACGTCATAACTTTTTTTTCTAGGAGAATTTTTCAAAATCGGAGATGGCTTCGTCTGCCAGGGTATTTTACATATATAGCCAAGTTTCAGGAAGTTTCGATGAAAACTCGTAGGCTGGTGAAACAAAAAAGTCCACAAGAACAACAACGTGCGATAGACTTAGAGATCCTCCACGGGATCTAAAAGAAAGAATAAGAAATCGAACTTTACCTTTTTTTCAAAATTTTTCAATTTGGGTTTTGCCTGAAACACTCCCCGACGCACTCACCGTTAACTCTGAACGTTTGGACGAAGAATCCCTCAATCGATCTCTGAGAAAAATGGCGACACACAAATACTGACACAAGCGGTAGGCGCGATGGGATCCGCTAGCGATCGAAGCGCTGGATACGATGCTTTTCATTTGACCCGTTCACCACGAAGATTCATTGCACAGACGTAATGGTCACATACAATTGCTTCTCTGCCTAGCAAGATTTTCCTAATTGGCGTATTTTGCCAACTGGCACTCCTAAGAGTGGAAGATGGAAGAAAGTGTAAATGACAAACAGACGGGAAATCCACATAAACTTCTCTCAATGCTCTTGTCTTGACACACCTCCTGAGCCACACATTATTTTCATTAAGCCACGCCATTTCCATAAGACACGCCCTTTCTTCGCCACCCCACTTTTCATCAACCACGCCACTTCCTAAGCCCCTCATAAAAAATGACGTAAATGAGGACGATTTTTGAAGGATTACCATTTGAAATAAAACCTAAATCAAAATCGGCTCGAGTAAAATTTTCTAAAATCTCGAAGTGTTTAATTCGAAGCTCTCGTCCTTCTCCACATTCAAAAACTGTAGGACAAGTATTGAAAAATAGTGAACGCGGTTTTCAGCCGCGCATAGCAACGGGTGCGTTTCCTTAGCAACGAAACTCAAACGCGCACACTCCACAGCCCATAGGCACCTGTTTGCCATGTTTTCTTGCGAAATCGGCTTTGCTGGTCTTGTGCTGTGCGAGCTCGCACTTGCAGACACACACATCACACACATACACACACACACACACACACGCCACACACACACACACACACACACAGACGGACGGAAAACCCGACAATAAGGGATATCTAGCGAATCCAAAAGACAAATGGCTCTCTTATACACTGTATACTTCCCTGGTCTATTTTTGCTTCTACCTTTACACCTCGCTGTAATATACCTCCTCCGTGCCCTTCACATTTGCTCCTTGAAGGTTGCTCAATTATCCGATGTGGACCACCCACTCATTAACCTTCCCCTATCTTGAGCTCCGGAATCAATTGTCATACCAACAAAGCTTGCTCTCCGAAAATCCAACACCCTTACTCCACTATACTCCACTTCACGTCTCAACAATCGAGTTGCACTTACTACGTTATGGTCGCTTTTCTCCAGATGTTCTCCCACCTTCATCTCCTTCAACATATTGGGATCATAATTTCGAAAGAGGTCTCACACTGCACTCCCCCCTCGTGGGCTTCTCTACAAACTGTCTTTTTGTATGCAGAGTCAAGGCTCATGGAAGAGTTAGAACAGAACAAAACGAACAGTAGAGAGAGAGAGAGAAGGGGGGGGGGAGACACACCAACAGTTGGGTTGAAGGACAAAATAGAGGGAGATTTGGACAGATAATTGGTGTGGGGAGGAATGAGAGGAGGACGCATGAGGTGGACAAGATGGATACAGAAGGCAAACCGCGAAGTTATTGAGGCATGGCAATCGGAGGACTGGTCAATAAACAGGCATGTTGCCCTCAACCCGGTTCACCAAGCCCAATGCAGACACCTATGCAAATGCAGACACCAATACCAACACCCACCCCAGACACTGGCAGATGCAGCCTGATCCGGATTCCAATGTGCCGAGGTAGCTTTTGGCTCCCTCCCCTCAAGCCCTCTTCAACCGCAAAATTCCAATTACAGCAAAATTTACTGTAAACCATTTCTGTCTCAGACTGTCTCGAGGAAGAAAGCTCGAGTACTCCCAAAACATTTGGCCCAATAAAGGATTCTCCTTTGAATGCTCAACGTGCCTTCTTTTTGCATATATATATATATATATATACTGTATAACTAAATAAATAAATAAATATATGTATAAAAAAAATATATATGTATGTATGTATGTATGTATGTATGTATATATGTA
>CM068952.1:119845865-119861935 GCA_035128595.1 Eptatretus atami | reverse complement strand
TTTATTCATAGAACAGCTTGATGATTAATCATAAACCCGGTGGATTATTGCATGTCGTTTATTGCGATTAGATAACCCTGTCTTTTAAAACGAAGGACATTCCCAATAACAGTGACGTGAATAACTTGGCTGCTTTTCACTCAATGTTTAGTCTTGCTGATCTAAAATGCAGATATCATTGTGATATGATGGTGCCATTGTCAATGTAATAGATTGATTAAAGTGCGTTTTCCTCCTCCTACTACAGTGAGGGAGGTTTAATACTTTCATTGAGCGAGGAGCGGAAGAATGGCTACAAGGAAAGAAATTTTATGACTGGTTCCAGTGCTTTTGTAAATAACCGAAGATGTTTAATCTGCATGGATAACAACGATAATCTAATAAATCCAATTGTAATCAGAAAAGAGCAGGTCATGGTGCGACGGGGGTAAATTATTATAAGCATATAAATATTGCTCTTCGACAAAGTTATGTCGGTGTTCCAGCAGTGGTGATCTGAACGAGAGGTTAGTTCAGTCTCTGAATTGTTATTTTAAGGTATATCATTGGCGACGGAGAATGCTATTTGACTGCAACCACGCCGTTTTTCTGATTCAGAAGCAGAGTACTACAGGAGGTGATGCTGTGGAATCGGTGAATGCTTCGCAGTGCTGTATGTTTACTTCTCTGCGTGAATCGAACCGCTCTCAAGCTTCTACCTTTGCCATACTCTTGTTGCCCCCCATACACAGGATACACACCAACAGAGTACACAAGCCACGGATGTTCATCGCATAATGCCCAATACGGGGTCATTTAACATTGGGGCGCCGTAATACACACTCAAAAGCGTTCATCAGAAGGGGCTCCGTCATGCACATCAAGTAAAGGGAGCCCTGTATAGAAGGGTAACCATAGAAAAATAATATTATCCAGATGCACATATCCCAAAACATTTCAATAAAGAATATACTGTATGGTGTTACAGTGTATAATTAAATAGTACTTTTTTAAAAACGAACTAACGGTAATTGAGAAGGTGTTGGAAGATTATATATATATATTATATATATACATATATATTGTTGCGAATTTCGGACTGCCACCCAGGCGTTGCGAATGGCCCACGTCACTCGAATCGCGACCTGCGTCGCCCACTCAGGTGTCATACACACAGTGACTGATACGGACTATATCAGATTGTGACCCTCTCGGAACAACGCGGGAGGGCCAGTCACGGGTGGGTGGTTAACCTACCACGATTCGTGCCAATGCCCACCCGCGCAGGATAGGGTTGCTTCGGCAAATTCGATCATATCCTTCAAGTACAATACGGCTGCTGAGCTGGTATATGATTGACGGTTAGACACAGTGCGATCGTACCACGCCGCTGGGCCGACTCCGCGACACGAAACCGCTTAAGGGCTCGTTTCCGTTGCTATACAGTCATATAAAACGGTGATCCGAGCCGGTTATGTTATTCGTCACTCACCGGCAACTCGCGTGAGTTCGATTATGTGATAATTACCGGAGCGTACTAGAGAGCCCACTCATCTGAACCCATTTACGTGTACGCAGGTGATTGAGTGAGGTCAATTAGCGCAGAACCAAGAAGACATAAGCGAAAACGGGCACAGTCTCAACAAATGCACATGCACTTATTTACACGACAACACGGAGAGCAACACATATACAGCCAAAACAGTCAACACACTTGACACATATAGTCAACGCCAAACAAAAGGCAACGTCGAGCAGAGCTCAAGCGAATCCAAGACACAGATATCTACTACACGGCAACACTTGTACAGTTCTACTTTTACAGGACCGGACGCCACCACAGCACATTTACACAGGAACCCAAAAGAGAATAGAGTGGAGTCACTTCCCTGTCTCGCGCATCCCGAGTCCTCTCCGCGCCCTCAGCTCCCCGCTTGCCTCCGTGGCCGTCCGTGGTCGGCGAGCTCGTGACTCGCAGCCGGCACGTGTGGCCGTTCGACGCCACGGATGGGGTTTTGGGTGAATGAACGTACGGGTTTCAGCGCGCATCTACTCGGCACTAGTGGTTGGTCGTATAGATTAATTACCGTCGGGACAACGTTCGTAAAGGTATTAAGACCGAGGTTTGGGTACCGCTGAATTGTGCAGAGAGGAAAAAATCGATAGCAGCCACGGTCTCTTCCTGTGCTGTATCACCCCCAGTCACGCGAGACTCTGGTCAGGGTCTCAGGACGCACACACGACTCCTGTGCAAACCTCTCCCCATCGTAATGCTACGCAGGCAGACTTGTCTCGTGCATCTCTCTTCTCTCTCCTCTACCCACCTTCGGTTTGTCAACAAAATTGTCCAAGGTACATCATACTGGGTCAAGTGGGTTAACATGTCCTCATCTCTCTGCGCATCAACCCGCGCACTGTGGCATGGATAACACACTGTAGGCTTTCGCAGGATTAAAATGAGTTTCTCTTTCTTTCAGATAAGGACTCGAGAAGATCAGCAGCAACAACAACCCCCACCCCTTCGTCATTGTCACACACTCCATTTCTTCTTGACGTTGCGGGGCTTGCCTCCCGTCTTTGCTCCTCCACCCCTTCGTGGAAGTCTGTGGCCTCGAGAAGGGTCTCTCCAGAGAGGGGCATCCTCCTCCCTGGTCCGCGTCACACCGCGCATCACATATACTCGGCGGAAGCCAAGACTAAGGCCCCCACACTCGAACTATGCTGGTCACACTCCAGTGCGCTATACTGGGGAAAAATGGCGGGAAAAAACAGGCGGGAACCCCGCGCTCACCAGCCATCGTTTGAAAGTTGTTGCCTTCTTCATCTTCCTCTTCCTTGCCTTCTCGTATCGGTGTTTCCAACGCTGATACTCGTCCTGTGTACCCTATTGGACGCGCCGCCTAACTTGTTCGACCTGGTATGTTCGCTGGGTCCGTTCCGAGCGGGGTTGTAAGGTGGAAGGTACCAAAGGACAGAAGGCGTGAGTCGCGAGAAGATCCAGTATCTGTGGGTGTGCACTCCGCTGTCACACAACCTTGACTCAGTGTTGCTGGGCAAGGCGCTTAGTGCATATTGCTCTTTATATTTGATCGTGCCATTTGAGTATGGTACGCGCGTGAGCCGCCAGAGTGCATCGCTAGTTATGTGATGATTGTTAGCGTGTTCTGTGTGTTTCCGGCGAGCGTTTGTCTTTTAAAATAACAATAGAAAAAGAAAATAACGCTATCTCAAAGGATCGCAGCCCGAATGAATCACATAAATTCCCTCTATACAATGGGTTTGGGCTTAACTACCACATCGTTACTTAAGAGAGTATCTCACTACGGGTCCTGAATTTGGTGGTTTTGCGAATTTTCCACAGCCGTAACAATAAAATTTTGTACCGTATTATATATAATTATTTTATCATTATTATAATGTGCACTCATATGTGATTTCTCATTTATCTCGTGGCTGAGTGTGACAACGATACCATATAGGAGTTTGTGGGTGTTGTAATAATGATAATTTACATGTGTGTATCGATATTCATCTCAACAATGTACCGGGGCCCAACAAATTGTGATCTTTGCGTTGCTGTCCATGGTCCCTACAACAAGTGTTAATTACCACGGTCCCGTGTGCTCCCATGGACATACAGACGTCGTGTATTTCGAAGACGCATTTCCGTTTAACCGGCTCGTTTCCATTACATTGTTCAACTCTATAGCTACTTTGGGAAGCGGAACTCGTGAGACGAGAGACAAGTCGCTCCGGTTCCAAGCCATTAGTATGGAGTAAGGATCCACCATGAAATAGTAAGCTGGGAGTGTGAACCGTATCCTGCATGGTGGTAAGGAACGCAAGACTAGATCTCACAATATCTGCATGCCTTCCTACACTTGGCTCCAGGATGTCCCCTGAAAATGCTCAATCTGGAACAAAGTCATATCCGCACCCTTTTCTTACTTGACAGCGCCACGAATATGCTTATCGTCTTGAGACCTTTCACCTGTTCTCACAAATGAGCTAACATTTGTGAGATGTTCCTCGCCACAGTACAATCTCGGACCCCACGAATGGCCACCGATGCAGCAACATGGTACCATAGCACATATTCACACCACACAGAGTTTTTCACTCCATTGGAGACGTCTCCGTACATCCTATAACTCACATACACAAGACCAGCAGCTCAAAGCGAGCAACACAATCACACCTGAACACACACACACATTGATTGTCATTGCCGCTCTCTCTGCCCTGTGAGTACTATACATACGACATCCCTTAGAACATGAAATAAACTTATGACCAGTCAGCAGCAGTGACCTACCTTACATACAACAACGCCAAAAGCCAAATGATACTTCTATTTAAAAGCCTAACTAAAATTTTTATTATTAATATATTACATTCTTGGAGTTTTTCTGTAATATCTTTACTCATTATAATTATATTATGTAGTACATTCATGATATGAAATTAATAATAATTGAATATTAATTTGATTAATATTGTTCTTGTTGGAGAAAATATTCGGCTGACCACCATATCTACGGTCCCGTCAGCGGCAGTGAAACATATCTCTAAGTACATGTGTATTAGCCAAATCGCCGCGGTATGATCTAAAGGATAATTTTTCATGTTGATGTTCATGTTCAAGCTCGCGCTCCTCTTCGCAGATAGTCGTTTTATCGTGTATCTATCTTTCTTGAAGCCCCACAAACCGTCGGTCCTCAAATAGCAGCCATCTTTTCACTAATCTATACCTTACCAGCAAACTCCAGCACCGCCAGCCATCGTCCCAACGCTGCAATACCCCCAACGCATCAAACACCTCAGCAACAACGCAACAGCTCCCACTACCTTTACCCATCCAACTCGCTCCCATCAATATCATCGCGTCATCAATGCTCCATATCCCAACATACCTTACCAGCGCACCATCTCCAGTAAAAAATGAACCAATCTATATAGGCTCCTCACAGAATCCCTCTCCACCACCCTCACCTCTTCCTTCTTTACGCGCTCCCTCCCGCCAGCACCTAGTGTTTGAACTTACTGCATTACATAGCATTGCTGATTCTCCTCCTACGACACAAGTGACTTCCTTCATTCGGATCGAGAGGAAACGGTGATTATTTCATAAAATCAGCTCGGACTGATTATTTATAAAACGTGATATTCATTACAAACTTCCCAGTATTATTCATAATCCAACAGCGTCTCGGGCTAGTCCTGCGGTCATCGTTCTCAAGCTGATACGCACCGGCCGCGAGCTGCATATATAGCAACTTCTTTACACGAGGAGAATTCGGATCAAGAATGCTACACGTGCCCACTTTCAGCTCCGTTCTCCAATTGAGCTCGAAGCAGCGGGTGCTATTGCCTTGGCCCACAGCCTCCACAGGCGCGTCTGTGTATGAGAACTCGAAATATTGGCAATATTCTAGGGATCAGGTGCAAGGTTTCACGCACCACTTATAACCTCCGTTCCACAGTGAGTGGCGAGCGTTTGAGCTCTCGCTCACCGTAGCATCAATCACTAGGTGTGCACCGTGGATAATATTATGCATTATTGAGATATCTCACCGGTGTCCGAGAGATTCCGATTAAACTCCGAGCGCACTGGCAGAATAGAATGAGCGCAGAGTTGGTTTGGGGCATTATCGGTTGGAGAGCTCGGAGCGTGAGCGGAATCTGAGCGGGAGTCGAGTCGGTTTTATGTGTGGCTGAAAGGCGATCATAGGTGGTTTCTGCAGTCGGTATTCTTGAGTGCGAGAATTGGGGGAAGAGGCCAGGAGCTCGGGTCCGAGGCAGGGAAGACGGCTCGTCGGTCGTACGATGGGTCGCTTTCTTGGTGGATTTTTTTTCGCTCGTCGTGGACCCAAGCAGCTCCAGACTTCTACCTAATTCCCCCAGGGCATCAATCAATCCCCCCCTTTTCCCGTGCTGAGAGAGTGCAAATAAGGGGCCCCGTTCCCACCCCCACTCCAAGCGGGTTCGCCAACGAAACCCGCGAAGGAGCACAAAAGTCGGGCACCGCCGGCGCAGCCCACATTTGCGGTCGTCACGAGGGGGGTGGACGGTTAGGACCCCCCCCCCCGTCTCGCGGGCTGGCCCGCTCCTTCAGGTCACGCGCACATATTGCGCCCACTGGCCCGTCTGTGCCCCCTTGTCTTTAGGTGCCTTTTCTTTTGCTTTTTGAAGTAAATTTGTCGGCGCCGTCTGTAAAGTAGACTGTATAAAGTGTTGCCGGAGTGTTCGCGTATCGGTAGTATCTCTGCGTCATTGTTTCCTTTGTGTCCTTGATATATGTGGCATTCTGATTTCTGTTTGGCCTGTATATGTGTGCTCTCATTGTGTCTCTGTGACATCTACGTGTGTGAAATAAATGGTTGCCAATATATTGTTGTGAATTGCATTCCCCGTTTCGCTGCGAAATACATTCTCCTTCGTATTTCGAAGCTGTCCATCTTGCTCTGCATGATCAAAAGGTTTCAATAAGATAGAAGGCTTAAAACTTACGGCGGTGCAGTCATTAATATATTCAATCTGAACCTTCTACACAGTGCACTGATTAATGGAGGTCGACGATAACAACCGGCCTCGGGTTTATCCCGATAGTACGGAACGGGTACCGCCTCTCACCAAGCGGTACTCATGGTCGCTCCGCGGGTTGGTCTACTGCTGGACTGGTTCATGCAATACCGCACAGTGAACTGATTAATCCAGGTAAATTTAACCATCCCCGCAGTGATGTGTTATTTCATAATACATTTGTGCATTAGGTTTCTCTAGAGTAAATAACGGTTCGAGAGGTGGATTTGGCAACAACCCCCTATCGCCACTGCGGTATTTTATTAAGTGTGACCGGCTTTGGCATCGGATTACGTGTGTGAGGCCTCCGAAAGGTTCATACACCCGTGACTAGCTCCCGACAGTATTATTCATTAAAAAACAGTGACTTCATTCAAGGCAAAGATACTAGTGCGTCTGAAGTAGGTGTACTTACGACAGAATTGTCCGCTCGCGTGTGGCCGACGTTGCCGTCCGCTTCGAGTAACCGTGGCCGTAGTGACTAGTCCATTACAGCACGCTCGTATTCTAGCTAATTGGAACGCGGGCGAACTAGTGTTACGCTCAACAAATAACATAAAACAGCTGCCTACTGTAGTATATTAATATTATTAAACTACATAGGTTAGCAATATAAATATATAATATATCGCTACATTTGAACAACACAATATATATTATTATCATATTATTATAAACACTACACAAGCATGATAACTACTAGACATATCATATACTACCAACACATACTAACCTTAAAATAATACCTACACACACATACTCAGACATATATATAATATTATCTATATATATATATATATATATATATATATACACAGTAGACACACACATCATTAATACTATCTCATAATACAATACATACATACAAATTATACACATACACATTACATTACACACATATACAATACATGATGCTACACTATATCTACACATTTTCATTAAACAACACTAACGTGACTGATATACTCTACACACACATTCACACTACACATAACACACCATAATATTTAGATACAACAGTACTATCATATCAATACACTCACCATAGTCAACATCACACAGAATAACATACACACACACATCTCATCACTATGCAATTATACATAAGTAATTCTCATTTACCTACACATCATGATACACAAAATAATACCGCGTCATACTGCATTACTACAACACATATTATCCACCCAATTAATAATACAATAACACTCACAATAACACAGCTCACCATTTGACCCTACTTGAACCATTAATTACATAAACATTTACACGATTTACTATACAAAACAAACTATTATAGTATATACCCTACTACACCACATACTATATCATCTTGCTGCACTCGATCACTCAAATTTATATTATATATATAAATAATCTATGGTGATATTATATTATATAATATTATATAATATACCTCACACATATACACAATATCAACTATAGCACATCATACAATACAATACAACCTACCATATACCTGCACAACATTACAGACCACTAACATATATATATTATATACCTACACCAACATATATAAATGATCATACACAAATTATACACATACAATACATCACACATTTACATACACACACTATATCATATACTACACAACACATACACACATATACACATACATTCACACATATACAGTATACCTACACATACACAACATACACAACATATACATAGTACATCTCAATCTATAAACTCACAACACACGATACCACACAACACACTAGATGTGGTTTCATAACTCATCTATGTCATCTCTCCTCCTGACGTTTCTACTGCGCCGATTGTGATTATAAACACTATATACTATTTCAGGCAGAGTGTTTAACGTTTGTTCGATTGTTATAAAATCTTACCAAAAACCCTATCGACACTAATAAAACTGCATGTCCACACAAGTCCTCCTTGTGAAACAATTTAATATTCTATATTACACCATACACTTGGTCACCTGTCATCAATGAACTTAAAGAATCCCATTCGATTAAGATTCAATGATTAATTAATGAACATATACAGTAGTGAGAGTGGAGAAGAGAGTGTGATCTGTAATTCTCCTATGCAATTGGTTCATATCCTACACATAATATACGTTCAACATGGTGCTGTGATATACAGATATACACACACACAATATACACTTGTGGCTTATTCAGAACAGTCTTTATTCTAACTTGGTACTTGCGTCAGTCCCAAGGAGTAACAAGCGCACTGAGGAGCCATACATCCTCACGTGCTACACCCATATTTACATTTCAAAGCATTTTTATACTTTTCATGAGAGACGAGTGGGCTTCCCAGTGACTTCGGCCACGGACAGTCCTTCTACCGCGAAAAGCCATCCGGGATACATTTATCAAGCATCTCCCCCAGAAAGATACATACATGATCAGTACACCTATGTACTAACCATTTTCATTGTAGAGGTCTCAGATAAAGTTCTTTTCTAGAGACCAGTAAGGAACAGTCCAATTCAACTGCAGCATAAAAAAGTTACATTCGAGACTCCATTCTGGTCTACAAATATTAAAATAGTATAATAATAAAATTTTAGTCACCCCATCTACAAATTCTATTATATCATATAATATATCACTACACATATATACACATATATATATATACCTTCACACATATACAACGGTGATAATTACCATACATACATACACATTACAGCGCCATATACCTATACACACCTATACACAAAACATACACGTATACACATATACGATCTAAATTATACTTATTATTATACCTACACACACACTAGATATATATATATTCCTAAATTCAATATATATATAAATATTTATTATAAACATATATCTTATGTAGTAATACTACCATAACATCTAATATATAACAAACATATTCTCATAATAACACATCATACGATATAACACCAACACTACATATCTCGCTCCCACACATCAGAATCATAATTTAACATACAATATTGTCAGTGATCTATTACTAATACCCTAACCACATACATTCTATATATACAGTTGACATATAGACACTACATATATACACAATACAACACACACATAGTACGATATCCATAATTTCACATTAACACATAACTAGCATGACTGATCTCATTATCCTATTACAAACAAATAGCACACATGAGCAATCATCAATTCAATTACACAAATCAAGTGACTGATCATTCTACTAACGAGTGATATATCCTATTACACATACAAACACTCAGATGGCTGATTTCACATCAAATTCTCTCTCTCACAGTGTCATCTATACATCTACACACTATCAACAACTACAGCTACACATATACCAATTATAAAACATGTAGACTGAACACATCAATCTACATCTAAACATCAACAGTACGACAACTATTACACTTCAATTAACAACAACAACCAGTTACACGAGTAAGCACTTGACAAACATCTATAATACTATAACATAACTCACAAGCTGAATTTTCAATATCAATAACACACATCCAGATGACATACTCGAATTACAACTTACTTTACATATACATCTACCGACGATTTACACTCACTGGATTCATTAAATCAATACAGTTGAATTATAGAACATATCATACACTTACACATATAACAGTGAACCTCTCATTACAGCTGAACATTAAATTATTATTCACAATTATAATATATTGACTACATAGTACATCTCTCACTACAATACTGTGGATCCAATGACCATACATTGATAGTGTCTATTCATCACTCAACACAATTATTATCAATCACAACTACCAGTAAACACTCTATTTACCACTATGAATTATCTAATATCATTTTTGCAATGTATATTTATATCTCTATACATTTACACATCAGAATAATAAATACAACTACGTTAGGGCTTTGATCATTAATACATGAACGTAGATGTGATACAGACTTCCTCTAGTGACACTTATATTACACAGCGATGACGATGTATATCACCGATTTTTGCAGTGTCAGTAGCTACATTTATCTATCACATACATATCTAATATTTCAAATATATATATATATACAGTCAATATATTTACACTACACGTTTTTTATAATACATTGCACACACTTTTTCGGATATATCTAATACTCTCTACACAGTAATGAGCATACACACAGGTATCCCTAATACTATAATTACTGTGAAGTGCTATTACATACTCGCGATATATTATATATGTATATATATATATATTACAGCTCTGGAAAAAAATTAAGAGACCACTGCAAAATTATCAGTATTTCTTGTTTTACAATATTTATAGGTATGTGTTTGAGTTAAAATGAACATTTTTGTTTTTTCTATAAAACTACTGACACATTTCTCCCATAATTCCGAAATAAAAATACATTATCATTTTAGAGGCAACTTTATTTTGCAGAAAATTACAACTGGTCACTAAATGAAATAAACAACAATAGATTCTAGCTGTTTTCAGACCTCAAATAAATACAAACAGAAACAGAGTTTCATGATTATCTTTCAAACAACACAATACTAATGTTATAACTTAGAAATTACATTCGTCAAGAAATCACATTATTTATGAGCTATTGGTGTGCAATGTGAGCCCTGATTTTGCTCAATCAACCCATCTTTTTTAAATGTGAGTCACATCTCGCGACTGTATTCAAGTCTCTTAATACTAAACCAGTCTTTCACAATTGTGTGAGAGCAATAGTTGATCAAAAATACATACCATGATGTGTTGTTTCATGGGGTTCATAGTTCTAGAGAAGATATTGTGCGAATCTGGCCGATAACACAAGCGGTCTATGATCAGGATCTGTGTGATGAGCTCCCTACACTACCTACATTTCTTTCGCTTTATCCACTTTTCAATGGATAGATGTGAGCATGTGTCACCCTTGCTACTCAGTCAGCCTTGATCACCTCGACGTGGGATATAAAGAGAGCCACATCGACTCTCCATAGGAAGATGGTGATGGTAACATTTGTTGACGATGACGTCAGGTCGCGTCCCCTGTTAGTTGCTCGGACAGACTAATGTCAGTAGCGAGACAAGAAGGAAAAGCCACATAGTCGTTTCTGTGCCAGACAACCTTGTACAGTGGTCGCTTTATTTCATAGGTCCATTCTACAGGAGATAGTCGACTAGCTCCCTTGATTCCAGCACCTTGTTACTCGAGACAACCGCCAGATAATCATCAGGCGAATCTGCTTCCACCAAATGTTCACAGTAGAGTGTGCAAGACCTGCAAACTGTGCGATCTCCGGCACTCTCTCACAGAGTCTACACGAATCCTATACCATTAGATGACCAGGTGTTAGGGCTTTATGGCATAGAAAAGATATGGGCACTGATACAGTGAGGCTAGAGGAAGTACCCGTATCCTGAGTCGCGAGTATCGCACTATGATGGGTGCCAAGTCTTGATTCGTCTTCCTTTGCGAACCATCAAGCCTGAACACTCTTACTGTTATACATATCTCTCGCGCAAGATGAAATCGTGAAGGCTTTTTTCTAGCTCTCATGCATGACTTCTCAGCAAACTGCACCCTAGGAGCGCTGTTTGACGGTATACCGTTTCCTCGCCGTGCTCTCTTCACACTCCACGCGGTACCGTGTTGTTCGCACATTCTTATTATTGAGAGCGTCTCCTTGATGGCTCTATCCTTAGTTGTGTTGTTGTGGAATGAACGTCGATAATGTGATTTCTCGGAGAACTAATGTATTGTTAGGCTCGTGTGCCAATTCCATACGTCATTTTAGAAAGTTGCATCAGGTTCAGCTGGGAAAGCTACAGTTTTGTCGCAGCTCTAGCCAGTCTGTAGCTTTGTTGTCCCCAATGTACTGCTGCTTGACCTTGTTCTTATGAAAACCGCCGTCTTTGAAATTTTAAGGATGGAGCAACTTGACGCTCCACTGTAATCCCTCTGCCTGTAAAGCCAGAATTGAACCCTCTTTCCTCACTCAAAACTTTTCTTTCAACTCTTTTTGCCATGGTCAATAGCTTATTTTTTTGATTTCCAATTTACTTTTTGAGGTTCTACTAGCACTGTTTTTGCCATTCCAGCTGGTCCTATTGCAAGAGGATAGTGATGACCACAGCAGTGGTTTATACTTTTCCTTTTAATAAGATTTGATTAGGGTGAAACCGAATCATACCTTTCACTTAAGAAATGAGGTGTAGCCTGTGTTGGAATTCAACAGACAACTGAATGGCTGCCATACAGTAGAGATGCTGATTTAAAAAATTTTTTCGGAAGTGGTCTCTTATTTTTTCCCCAGGAGCTGTATATATATATTATATAATATATATATATATATATATATATATATATATATATATATATATACATAACATGTATATTTATTGAAAGATATAAAATTTATTTATTGATTTATATATACAGATATTTATGATATAACATACCACAGTATATTTATTGATACATATATTTTTTATTATTAAATATTTATTTATTAAATATGCTATAATATACACATATATATATATTTCCGTATTTATAATTTTGGGGGGGAAACCAATATATATATAAATTTATTGTATTTATATCACATTTGTATTTATATATTCTATATGTTTATATAAGATGTGTTTATTTATTTATTTTGGTTTACAATATATGCTATATGTATACTGTTAGATGTATTATAATATATATATATATATTTATAAAATGGATATTTAAATTATTTTATATATTTATATACATATTTATATATTTTGTATATGTATTTATATATATTGTTGTGGATTCTCGCGCCCGTTCGGGTGCGGACGACCGCCTTCAGCCAATGCGCGCACGCGCCACCGAACGAGCCAATTCCAGTCGTAGCTTCCGGATCAATGCGAAACCCAGCTACGGGTTGTTTTTATAACACCATAGATCAGCCACTCTTCTGTTCCACGCCTACAGGCGTTCAATCGCCGAATTATCGAGGATTATACCTAATTATTTGCGCAGACAGAAATGTCAGGGAATCTACACCTCAACGGACCTGCACGAAAACGAGCCGCTTTACGCCAGCTCAGTTTCGTATGCGATTAGCGAGCGTTATATATCGCCAAGTCCCGTCGGACCCGATTTATCCTTATCGGTGTTAAAAACAACAGCTTAACATTCCGAATCTCCATTGGCAGTTCAATGAGAGAAGGGACGCAACGAGCGGATGACATTAAACAATGGGCGACATTTATTTTCAACACAGGCAATGCAATGAATGGGGGGGATGGGGAAAAAGACACGAGCAAAAAAATCCTACAGCCGAGTCCTTATTCAATGTGAAGCAAATACAAATCACAGGCACTTAACAGTTTCCTACTTATTAGACGGGGCCCACGGACCACACCGTACGCACACACACACACCAAGAAATGGTGGCTGATAGCCTTTAATAATGGACTCCAGCTCGCGAGGGAACAGTATGAGCTGAAAACCAGAACCTATCTCGAACCTCTCCACCTCGTGTGGTCTTCAAGCTGTTCGGACCCGGCTCCAGCGGATTGAGCGAGCTGGATTCAATCGCCGTGGAGCCGCGATCCTTCCCGAGCTCCAGCGAATCCTCTCGCGCTTCCGAATACGTGCTGCGAAGATGAGGCGGCCGATCCCTTCCCGTCGATGCGTCACATCTCGCAAGAACCACCTCCAAGAATAGAGGCCGATGAGTCGCACCAAGCCGGGAACCAGCGGATAACAAAGAGCTCCACGAATCCAGAAAGAGCCCAGCGGAGCAACAGCTCAACCCATCTTCCGATGAACAAAGCCTCTCTCTTCGTCGAACGCAAGCCAGATCCCAATAAAGCGAACGAGCCAAGCAGAACCCGAAGGCCTGTGAAAAGGCCAAGCCGAAGCAAAAAGCTCTCCAAAAAGCTCCAACCTCGCAAGGCAGAACCGAAACTCACTGAACCAAAAGTTCTCAACCCTCGCCAAGCAGAACCAAAGGCCTGCAAAAGCAAGCCGAGGCCAAAGAATAGCTTACTTAAAAGCCTCAACCCTAACCCGAGCCAAGCAGAAGCTGATAGCTCTACTGCACAACCACCGCGAACCAACTGAGGGATCTCTTCCTTATCTCCTCCGCCCTTCCCCCGCTTATCCCGGCGTGACTCATCCCCCGGTGCCCGCACAACCGTGGGTGGGAGGGAGTTGCTTTACGTCCCCAGTGATTCAGGACGTAAAGGCTTCTCTTCCTCTTCGCAGAAGCAGGGAGGGCGTCTCCCATTGTTTTGTGATCGCTCCCTAACTATTAAATTGAATCGCAGCACACTTAATTCGATTTCTGCCCATTAAAACAATGGAGGTGAAACTATCTATGGGAACAAGCACTTTATCGACATAACTGAACTAAAGGAACCTTGAATGTTGTAGTTGCATCGAATTCCAAATTCGTACAAAATATATATATACTATATATATTAATAGTATATATATATATATATATATATAATATATATTATATATATATATTATATGTTACTAGGAGACTCCGTGAACCTGTTGGGTTCCCGTTGTGACAGCGGTGATAAAAAAAAAATCATTTAAAAAAAAAAAGGAAAAAAAGATTAGCTCCAGAGAACTATACCGCTGGTTGTTTGTATTATCCAGCAATTCTCCGAAGAGATTTGGAACGAAATTGATACTGCACACCGCAGGTGGATGGTAAGGTGAGGCACGAAAATTTTTGTGCCATCGTGTACTCGTTTGGCTGTGTTTCGGGAACATACATACATACATACATACATACATATATACATCCATACATAATAATTACATACATATAACATAACATACATACATAGCATACAGTACATATATATTTTTTATATACATATATTTATTTATTTATTTAATTATTCAGTATAATATATTATAAAGCAAAGAGGCACGAGCATCAAAGAGAATCCTTTATTGGGCCAAAGTTGCGAGTACTCGAGCTTTTCCTCGAGACTGTCTTGAGGACAGAAATGACTTTACAGTAAATTTTGCTTGTTAATTTGGAATTTTTGCGTTGAAGAGGCTTGTGAGGGAGGAGCCATAAGCTACCTCGGCACATTGGAATCCGGGATCGGCTGCATTGCCAGCTCGTCTGCGGTGTGGTGTTGGTATTGGTGTCTGTCATTGCCATAGGTGTCTGCATTGCGGGCTTGGTGAACCGGGTGAGGGCAACATGCCTGTTTATTAACCAGTCCTGCCGATTGCCATGCCTCATAAAACTTCGCGGTTTGCCTTCTGTATCCCATCTTGTCCACCTCATGCGTCCTCCTCTCATTCCTCCCCACACCAATTATCTCTCCCCCTCGTCCAAATCTTTCCCTCTATATCTCTCTCGAACAGTGACTGATTAATCATAAAACGGTGATTATTCATACAACAGTGACTGATTAATTATTCATAATACAGTGATTATTCATACAACAGTGACTGATTAATTACACTGAACAACAAATTTCAAAATTTTTTTTTTACTGGAGATGTGTAAAGTGATTAAGACGAATTTGGGTA
>CM068952.1:119804557-119820237 GCA_035128595.1 Eptatretus atami | reverse complement strand
CTGGTTAGACTAAATCCTATTTGTAATTCAATAATGTAAATTCGACTTGCATACTGCTCGATATCAGAAATATTTTAGTGAGGTGACGTGACCAGCGCAGCGCAGCGGACATGTTTCTCCACGGCGAATTAATCACAAACAAGGCCGGCGCATGTCATCGGCCGTATCTCTCCGCGCATAAAACGAAGCAATCTCGCTGTCCGGATACGATGAAAACTTGTGTGCAGAACACACCTTGCGATACAATTGTCTCGAGTAGTCCGATAAATCTGACGTTCTGTTGCATTTTTATTTATTTTATTCCTACTGTCGTCATGTAGCACCAATAGAAAACAATGAAGATAAGAGAGTAATAAAAGAAGCTACAGCACGTCAGATTTATCAGACTAGTCCGACAGACGACGGATTTATCGGACTAGTCTAGACTCGAGAGTTGACAAGTAACTTGTATTAGCATGCACACAATGTATAAGTCAATGCGTAGAGTCCCGAGGCTATGAGGCCGTGTAATAGGACAGATAAATTTGTCTTTCATAGTTGTGCAAACATATTTTCCCTTTTCTTTTATTACAGCATTTTGGCTAAATATTAATGAATAGCAAGCCAATGGAAGCAGTACCTTCACTTCAGAATAAACCCATGTATGTCGAGTGCAGCCATACCTGGCTTGCATGTATGTGGAATCGTACCTATCCCAGTTGGCTGGTTTCAACAAACAATTCAATAAGCTGCAAAATGTGGGTGCAGGTTTTTCACATTGTTTGATTTTAAAATTATCTCCTTGCGCCTTTAAATGATGCATTATTAATGGTTAGTATTTTACTTGTATGGCCCTGTAATTTTTTTTTTTTAATGGAAAGGTTCAACAG
This sequence comes from Eptatretus atami, assembly GCA_035128595.1. Lineage (NCBI taxonomy): Eukaryota > Metazoa > Chordata > Myxini > Myxiniformes > Myxinidae > Eptatretus > Eptatretus atami. The sequence goes on along the minus strand of CM068952.1, from coordinate 119,819,368 downwards.
TCAAATTTTATGTTTTGGGACATGGTATAGCCCTTTATTGTGCATGGTCTACATGTATGGATTTGTATACGACTACGACAAGGTAGTGAAGGGATAAATAATTGCCTCGTGATTGTTGTGCATACACGGCTCAGAAGCATAATTTCTTGTCTCGTGTGTTGAGGAATGAGGGATTGGGATGAATAGAGGGATGAATAGAGCCGTGCTCAAAGTCACTGTCTTCGAAGTGAGTGCTGCAAATGACGCTCGTGTCGCTGGGGCCTTTCCAGTTTCCCCTCGTCAGCTTCCCTTTAGATGTCCATATTCTCCGACGATTATCATCTTTCGGGAATACATGAAGGCTTACACCGTCTTTGCTTGTATTGCTTCATCCTGCTACGATACATCTTGCAGGCATTTTCGAAAGTACGGCTAAAACTATTAAAAACTTTCGCGAAACAATCACTGGAATTAAGACGATCACAGAAATTGCACTAACATGTGCAAAATGCATTTGTATGTACTTTATAAGGCGCGTGACATCTCGACTCTCGAGTCAATCCACTCTGTGCGAGTTACTGTATGTGACGTCACGCTGCGATTCGCTGAATCCATTTTTTTAGGGGCGGGGCATAGCAAGTTGTGAAAGGCTCCAGAAATGATCGAAATATTGCTCTAATTATCCCATTTTTGATAAAAAAAAAACATGGGTGATTTCTTCACGAGGAAGGTCAAGTTAATATATAAATAACAAGTTTATTTTACATGTCAGGGGACCTTTAAGTGTACTTCTGTGTCATTATATGTATAGTTTGTACATTTTCTGTCAATGTAAGTCTGATTTTGAATTTTAAAAATGCTAATAAAAAAAAAAAAATTTTGATTCTTTTTCCTTAAAATTGAGATAGCATAAAAACTTGACCTGATTGAGCGAAATTAGATACATTTCTGAATTCAGCATGCAAAACATATATAAGTACCATTGAGAAACCTAGACCTCTAAAAAAAATATTTCAAATGCAACCCAGTGTTATTGAAGAGCTAGATTTTCACTTCCCTTTAAGATCGATGACCTTTAAGATCGTGACGTCATCAATTATGTAATCAAAATAATTATATTCCCAAATTATAGCTGAAAGTGTTATTATCTGATTTAAAATTGTTACTGAATACACGATGAAGCTGGATAGAGTTAGAATCAAAGCTGTTGCACCATAAAATGAGAAGAAATGAAGGCTATCTGGGTTGCTCGGAATTTCTCAATTTTGGTAATTTTTTCCAAATTTCCCGTTTCAGTTGAAAGGGCTTGAAATAACAATTATGTGCCTTTATAAACTTTCTTCATATTAAAACTTTGCTATATGTCTTCTTATATAAATAGCATCTTTGAAATTCTAACTTTCTGGTATGTCTGAACTGAAATGGGGAAATCTATTGACAAGAAACATTGACTTTCACTTCCTTCCAAATCGGTGACCTTTTGACCTCTAGTGACATCATCAATAATGTAATCAAACAATTTTACTAGCAAATTGTAGCTTGGGCCAAGACATTTCTATTGATGCCTATATGTATGCTTTCTTGAAAGCTGACCCCATGTAAATCCGTAACCTATTTTCCCTACCTCTATATTTTTGGCCAAAATGGTTGCATGCAAAAGTTCAAAGTTTGGGCCATCACTTGATTTCACAAGAGCTTTTGCCGAGCACACAACATAGAATCTATGAGGAATGGTATATCTACCAAAAAATACATTCAAACAAAGTATAGCATCCATCCCCAACTCCATCAGGATTTTATGGCCTGGGCTACCCTACTATATGTTGTCAGCCCAGGAAAAGACCTAGATGATGGTGAGGACGATATAAGTTCAATATTTTAAAGCTAACAGTTAAAAAAAACTTTGACACTGCAAAACTATTTTCACAAGTTTTATTTTAAATGTTATAAAATTAAAAAAGGATGTTCTTCTGATCTGATAAGTACCATTCTCCACGAGGAGAGGAGGTACAGCTGCAGATGCTTCCTGGGCAAAGAATATACACTTGGCAGATTGCCGTTGCAGTCTCGCCGATCTTCATTTCGGATGGAAAATCATAGCAGGAAATTGGAATTTGGGGTGTGTATGGAATATTTTAAGTCTATAAGCAAGTTTTAGCATTTGGGGCATCTGGCTTAACAATCCCTTTGATGGACAGAACACTCTATGATGCAATGTCCAAACTGCACATCTCCAGGATCACAATTTGTAATGGCATTCCTGTTGTTTGGGGAATAAAATTCATATGCGCCAACTTCAGATGCTTGGAGTAAAACCGGAGTGGTAAAAGAAGGAGTGAGTGAATGAATGAATGTGACAAATTCAAGGCACAATTTGCGATGGTCGATGGATCAGGCAAAGGAAAGAGTCAAAGGTAACAAAGACATTTCACGCACCTTGACAACGCGGATGAGAATCTTGAGCTGGTACACGTGAAGCTGAATCTCCATGCGATCTGACAGCCACGTACAAACAGTCGTCATACAGCTCGTGTACCATTGCTGTTGGTTAGAGGAAGCATCGCATAAGGTGTGATAAAGGAAAGGTCAAGGATGTGGGAGAAACAAGAACGTTTGGTTTAAAATTATATTGTAGTTAATGCATAATTGGACTGGGATACAATTACGAATTGGGAACTATAGTTGCATCATTGCCAGCAGGAATTTTGGGCAGGGTTTCAGCACACAATGGCTGACTATTTTTGAAAGCCACAATGGTATCTCAAGCGTCCACCGGTGAATGCAAGCAAACAGGCCACCCCGCTTAAGGATACCAACCCTCAACGGTGCAGCTCGGTGATATGAAACAAGTTTTAGTTTACGACAAAATGTGGACATGTTGTCTTTTGATATCGAAGCTTCAATTGCTTTGCTGGATTTCAAGTGATGTTATGAACCTCCGGAAATTCGAGTCCAAGGCCTGAAAATACTTAATCGAACATACTTAAGGCATCTCGAGATTATGTTCTAAAAAACATGGATGGTTGTCAACTTTTTGCAGATATTTTCTCAATTATTGTCAAAATACTCTTCTTTTAGCCTTGCCCCGAAGGGGATGTGTGCATGCGTGCGTGCGTGCGTGTTAGTGTGTGTGCGTCCGCATCTATATATTTTAAATATTGTTTTCTCTCAACCGCTTTGTCTGATCGATGTGAAACTTTAAACATAGGAGGACTCCCCATGGAGAATATTATGTTGATCTCTGACATCATAGGTCACATGGCATGGCAGCTGCATTGGATTAAAAGAAAAAATTTGGACATCATTTTCTCTGAAACCACTCAACGAAGAAAAATTGAAACTTGGTATATGTCAACAACTCACCATGAGGTAGGTATATATGGTGATAATGATGATGTCATCGGAGAAGTGGTATTCCAGCCATAATTGGTTGAGTTGAAATACTTATCCAAAAATATCTGAAACTTCTTATATCTGATCTATGACCGGATACGAGTGAATAATAAAATTTATGACATTCATAACCCATGCCAATAAACTATGTGCCATAATAGGGTGCATTGATGACATGGGTATATAGGCCATAATATCAGTGAGCCATAATCGTAGTGTGTTCAGTTAAAGATGGTATTTTCGTTCAGATTGAATGCACGAGGCGAGACTATGCGCCTCTACCAGTGCCGCTCTGGTTTACACATTGATTTTACATACTAGTGGCTTGAAATTTCATGCATGATTCACGCCAAATATACAAATTGCTCCATGGACCTGTTCTAACCATAGCTGACTTTAATTATGCTCACCTTTAATTTGACTCAGTATATTGCAGTACGATGTTCATCAGAGAGTACATAGTCATAACAATGTTTATGTGCATAACCAGGTTGGTGTACATTAGGAAACTATGTAACGTTCGGCTGAAAAGAATGAAGATGAAAATTTTAATGTAGAATCCAGGAAAGGCTTTCCTTGGTTAAAAAAATGTTCAGACAACAAAACAACAACTTTGTTTATGGGGTGCAAATAGAATATAGGTGAATAAATGGCGACATTTGGGGAATTATATTTCCCTGACGTCAGTATGCTGATCTCCAAATGGTCTTGCCATGCAAAGTAAATTTAGTTATTGTTGGGAACTTTTAAAAAGTGGTGTTTTCATCAAATCCTCCCTCGGCCTTTTTATTCATAGTCGGCAACGCCAAATAATAAAAAATTGCAGCATCGATTTCAAGGCAGTTACATGATTTTCAATATTATTTATGAATATGTTAAACCACTAATGATGAGTTAGGTGTACTCGGAATAACACAAGTCACAAAGGTATAATTTGCAATTTCAAAATCACTGTCAATTGACTTCCAGCACAATCGCTGCTTTGCGGCTCTGCCAGCAGAAGTGATGTCGTTCAGGTAAGTTACTCCTGAATGAAGTAGACACTTACTTACATGCATACACATGGGTTATCAGTATCAGGACGTCCTGATAATATCGCTCATCTCGTTTGTCAGTGTTATTTTGTTGTGAATTATTATTGACAATTTGATTTCTAAAACAGTAAAACGTGTTGTGCATTTCTGCAGAAATAGTGATACGTACACGAGGCCATACCTTGTACGAAACTCTCAAAGAACACTTTCACAAAGGAGTGCTACTGTTAGAGGACCAACAACACCCAAGCCTATTGTATGTATGTGCACCGTGCGCGCACACACCACACACACACACCTCCATTCATATTCATGTACACATCTCGTTAAACACAAAGGGCATGATGATCAAGCATGAGTGCTGAAAATTTCACGAGAGTGCTTCAACATCACAAGCAATGCTCTTCTGTTAAATCAAGTTCAATGATTGGTTATTTTCAACTTAGGAATGGAACAATTGTATGCTTACAAATACGGAGGCAACTCACACTGAAAACATTTATTCACGCATCTTTTAAAACCATGTTTAGCAAATTGTCTATCAGCTTTCCTGCTATTTACTCAACTAGCAATGAGTGGGCTTTGTGTGGTTATAAAACCCACCACCTGATTGCTAATATCAACAATGACGGTCAGTGACACTGTGTGATGTGTGCACAGTAATGGCATGAAAGGAGATACAAATGGGGAAAATTTTGAATTGAAACAAGCAAATCTACTCGTACACCAGAAAAAAAGTGCAAGATCATCAGTTTGGAAAAGTTTTATTTTCTAAAAATACAGGACTGGGACCTGCCACAAAGTGAAATCTTGATGTGCAAAAGTCTTTTGTTGCACATGTGTCACAGGTCGAATGTCCACAATGGGTACCGACAATGCCGACAGAGAGTGTAAACCCCTTTTCAATTTTTTCACACTTTGTTGACTTATAGCCTGGAATAAAATTGCATTAAATCAGACGTTCCCCCCCCCCTCCTTTCTTACAACATCGTAACCCACAACTTCCAGGTAAAAACAAATTCTACAAATTTTAGAAAATTAATAAAAAAATACAAAACTAGAATATCTTGGTTGGATAAGTGTCCATCCCCTGAGTTAATACTTGGTGGAAGCATCGTCGACAGCAATTACAGCTGTGAGTCTGTTGGGATGGGTCTCCACCAACTTTGCACACCTTGATTGGGCAATATTTGCCGTTTCTTCTGTATAAAACTGTTCAAGCTCGGTCAAGTTGCGTGGAGCGTTGATGGACAGCAATCTTCAAGTCATGCCACAGATTTTCGATTGGATTTAGGTCGGGGCTCTGACTGGGCTACTCAAGGACATTTATCTTTTTGTCCCTTAGCCACTCCAGTGGAGCTTTCGCTGTGTGCTTCGGGTCGTTGTCATGCTGAAAAGTGAACTTCCATCCCAATTTCAGATTTCTTGCAGAGGACAGCAGGTTTTCCTCTGGGATTTTCTGTATTTTGCTCCATCCATTTTCCCCTTCTATCCTGACAAGTGCTCCAGTCTCTGTTGATGTGAAACATCGCTATAACATGATGCTGCCACACCATGCTTCACAGTAGGGATGGTGTTTCTGTGGTTGATGTACTGTGTTGGGTTTGCACCAAACGTAATGTTTTGCATTTCGGCAAAAAAAGTTCCATCTTGGTTTCGTCTGATCACAAAACATTTTTACCACATGGCTTCAGAATCTGCAGAGTGTTTTTTTTTGGAATACCTCAAATGAGACTGAAGGTGCGCTTTTTTGAGTTATGGCTTCCTTCGTGCCACCCTACCGTACAGGCCAGACTTGTGGAATGTTTGAGATATTGTTGTCACATGCACACATTGACCACCTTCTCCATAAAGGCATGTAGCTCTTTCAGTTGCCATTGGCCTCTTCGTGGCTTCTCTGATCAGTCTCCTCCTTGCTTGGTCATCCAGTTTGGAGGACAGCCTGAACTAGGCAGGGTCTTGGGTACCAACACCTTCCACTTCTTAATGATTGTCTTGACTGTGCTCCAAGGATATTTAAGGTCTTTGAAATATTTTTATACCCACCCCGATCTGTGTCTTTCCAGAACTTTATCCGGAGTGAAAGCTCCTTGGTTTTCTTGATTGAGTCTTTGCTGTGAAATGCACTACCCCGCAGAGGAAACCCACAGGAACAACTGATTTTATTCTGAAATAATCAGAATCACGACAATACACAGGTGGAGGCAATTAACTTTTGTGATTTGAAGGTGGTTGTTACACCTGAGCTAATTTACAATAGCTATTATAAGGGGGTGGACACTGTTTTTTCTACACTGTCGAGGCTCATATAAGAGTGAACATACAGAACGTATAACAAAGGAGCAGGAGACAAAGGGGCAGGAGCTGTAAACACAAAACAGTGGGGAACAGAGACGTGAGGAGCTCGTGGAAGGGAGAGATGGGCAGGGTACATGGGGTAAACAACATGGCACTATCGGCACTTTGAGCCCTACACTCCAGGGGCTTTCAGGAAGGAAGCAGATAATTCGAAGGAGATGGGTTTGGGGTGGATTAACGGGGTAGAAAAGATCAAGATTGGGATGGGGAAGATGTGAGATGGTGGTGAACAGCTGTTTTGAAGACTTGAGGGAAGAGTGGGATTGAAGAGTGAGTTTTTCCAAAGGCGGGGAAAAAAGAGGAATGAAGAATGAAGGTGAGCAGTGATTCTTGATTTTGGTAGTTTTATGAGAAGGGGGTTGCTAGCGGACCTTGAGCACCCTGCGGAATATGAGGGAGACATATGCAGACAGAGCGGGGGTGGGGCAGCGCGAGGTTGGAGAGGGAGATGGTAGAAGACGAAAGACCACCGATCTGTGAGAAAGTGAGAGACCCAAAGACTCAGCCTCATTGCGGGAGATACAAATGATCCTAAAATGTCTTGTTTTCCACAGCGTGAAACCAAGAAATGTGAGATGGGGAGCACCAGCCCAGAGGGAGGCAGCACTCCATCAGGTTGCAGATTAAAGCTTTGTATGTGGTCAGGAGCACAGGTGTGCCAAGTAAGGACTTTGCACGATGGAGGATGCCCAGCTGTGACTGGCTTTAGAGGCCGCTTGGGAATGTGGCTTTCCCAGGAAAGATCATGGCAGATAGTGAGACCCAGAAGCTAATATTGAAAGGATTCTTCAAGAGGATTGTTGAGAAAGTAGATGGGTGCGGGGTGGGAGTGGGAGTGTTTCTAGACGGTCCTTTCGGAGACATAGTGAGATATCCAACCAAGATATTCTTGTTTTTGTATTTTGAATTAATTTTCTGAAATTTTGTTTCACTTGGAAGTGGGTTATGATGTGTAAATGTAAATAAGGTGGAAAAGTTTGATTTAATGTAATTTAATTCCAGGTATATAGGCAACAAAAGGTGAAGATTTTGATAGGGGGTGTAGACTTTGTATAGGCATTGTACATGTGGACTGCGTATGATGGTTTCCTTTACATAGCCCTTAGAAAAAACCCGAAAATCGAAATAATCGACCAGATCGATTGTACGAATCAGTTGGTTTTACACATCAAACATCGATCATGACTTTCGATCCAATCCAAACCTAACTATAACTTGGTCCTCGGAATGAAACCTGAACAAGGAAGACGGGATACTTTGAGCTCTGAGTGAGCCTTATGAACTGACACCCACCTACGGAGATTAAAACCAACCAGGAAAAGATTCCACGTAGACTCGGTTCAGAGATTAGGTGGAGAGAATAACGCAAGTTGTTTGTTCGTGTTTCAATTGTAATCAGGTATATTTCTCCAAGCATCCAAGTTGTATTTTCCCACACATTCCAAAATGAATTCCATATGGTTTGACTTGGATCCAAGTATACCACTTGTATAGAGAGGTAGTCTGCCTTCCCTACCCTTTCCATTCATGCCACAAATCAATTTAGTTTTACTGACAGTTATTCACTCCTTCATTTCTTTACTTCCCATTATTTTAACTTATATTTGAAATGTTTAGTTGTGCCCTTCTGGAGTGAATGAGAGAGATGGATCCAAGTATACCACTTGTATAGAGTTGACTCTATACAAGTTGACTTGGATCCAAGTATACCACTTGTATAGAGAGGTTGTCTGCCTTCCCTACCCTTTCCATTCATGCCACAAATCAATTTAGTTTTACTGACAGTTATTCACTCCTTCCATCTTTACTTCCCATTATTTTAACTTATATTTGAAATGTTTAGTTGTGCCCTTCTGGAGTTGAATGAGAGAGATAGATAGAGATAGAGATAGAGATAGAGAAGAGATAGAGATAGAGATAGAGATAGAGATAGGAGATAGAGATAGAGATAGAGATAGAGATAGAGATAGAGAAGAGAGGAGAGAAGAGAGAGAGGAGAAGAGAGAGAGAGAGAGAGAGAGAGGAGCTGAGGCTTGGAGGAGGGACTGCACGTTCTGTTGCATTTTTATTTATTTTATTCCTACTGTCGTCATGTAGCACCAATAGAAAACAATGAAGATAAGAGAGTAATAAAAGAAAGCTACAGCACGTCAGATTTATCAGACTAGTCCGACAGACGACGGATTTATCGGACTAGTCTAGACTCGAGAGTTGACAAGTAACTTGTATTAGCATGCACACAATGTATAAGTCAATGCGTAGAGTCCCGAGGCTATGAGGCCGTGTAATAGGACAGATAAATTTGTCTTTCATAGTTGTGCAAACATATTTTCCCTTTTCTTTTATTACAGCATTTTGGCTAAATATTAATGAATAGCAAGCCAATGGAAGCAGTACCTTCACTTCAGAATAAACCCATGTATGTCGAGTGCAGCCATACCTGGCTTGCATGTATGTGGAATCGTACCTATCCCAGTTGGCTGGTTTCAACAAACAATTCAATAAGCTGCCAAAATGTGGGTGCAGGTTTTTCACATTGTTTGATTTTAAAATTATCTCCTTGCGCCTTTAAATGATGCATTATTAATGGTTAGTATTTTACTTGTATGTCCCTGTAATTTTTTTTTTTTAATGGAAAGGTTCAACAGTCAAATTTTATGTTTTGTGGACATGGTATAGCCCTTTATTGTGCATGGTCTACATGTATTGGATTTGTATACGACTACGACAAGGTAGTGAAGGGATAAATAATTGCCTCGTGATTGTTGTGGCGATACCACGGCTCAGAAGCATAATTTCTTGTCTCTGTGTGTGAGGAATGAGGGATTGGGATGAATAGAGGGATGAATAGAGCCCGTGCTCAAAGTCACTGTCTTCGAAGTGAGTGCTGCAAATGACGCTCGTGTCGCTGGGGCCTTTCCAGTTTCCCCTCGTCAGCTTCCCTTTAGATGTCCATATTCTCCGACGATTATCATCTTTCGGAATACATGAAGGCTTACACCGTCTTTGCTTGTATTGCTGCATCCTGCTACGATTACATCTTGCAGGCATTTTCGAAAGTACGGCTAAAACTATTAAAAACTTTCGCGAAACAATCACTGGAATTAAGACGATCACAGAAATTGCACTAACATGTGCAAAATGCATTTGTATGTACTTTATAAGGCGCGTGACATCTCGACTCTCGAGTCAATCCACTCTGTGCGGAGTACTCGGTAACTGTACGCTCACGCTGCCGCATTCGCTGAGTCCATTTCTTTTTAGGGGCGGCGCACTAGCAAGTTGTGAAAGGCTCCAGAAATGATCGAAATATTGCTCTAATTATCCCATTTTTGATAAAAAAAAAACATGGGTGATTTCTTCACGAGGAAGGTCAAGTTAATATATAAATAACAAGTTTATTTTACATGTCAGGGGACCTTTAAGTGTACTTCTGTGTCATTATATGTATAGTTTGTACATTTTCTGTCAATGTAAGTCTGATTTTGAATAAATGCTAATTAAAAAAACAAAAATTTTGATTCTTTTTTTCCTTAAAATGAGATAGCATAAAAACTTGACCTGATTGAGCGAAATTAGATACATTTCTGAATTCAGCATGCAAAACATATATAAGTACCATTGAGAAAACCTAGACCTCTAAAAAAAATATTTCAAATGCAACCCAGTGTTATTGAAGAGCTAGATTTTCACTTCCCTTTAAGATCGATGACCTTTAAGATCGTGACGTCATCAATTATGTAATCAAAATAATTATATTCCCAAATTATAGCTGAAAGTGTTATTATCTGATTTAAAATTGTTACTGAATACACGATGAAGCTGGATAGAGTTAGAATCAAAGCTGTTGCACCATAAAATGAGAAGAAATGAAGGCTATCTGGGTTGCTCGGAATTTCTCAATTTTGGTAATTTTTTCCAAATTTCCCGTTTCAGTTGAAAGGGCTTGAAATAACAATTATGTGCCTTTTATAAACTTTCTTCATATTAAAAACTTTGTCTATATGTCTTCTTATATAAATAGCATCTTTGAAATTCTAACTTTTCTGGTATGTCTGAACTGAAATGGGGAAATCTATTGACAAGAAACATTGACTTTCACTTCCCTTCCAAATCGGTGACCTTTTGACCTCTAGTGACATCATCAATAATGTAATCAAACCAATTTTACTAGCAAATTGTAGCTTGGGCCAAGACATTTCTATTGATGCCTATATGTATGCTTTCTTGAAAGCTGACCCCATGTAAATCCGTAACCTATTTCCCCTACCTCTATATTTTTGGCCAAAATGGTTGCATGCAAAAGTTCAAAGTTTGGGCCATCACTTGATTTCACAAGAGCTTTTGCCGAGCACACAACATAGAATCTATGAGGAATGGTTATATCTACCAAAAAATACATTCAAACAAAGTATAGCATCCATCCCCAACTCCATCAGGATTTTATGGCCTGGGCTACCCTACTATATGTTGTCAGCCCAGGAAAAGACCTAGATGATGGTGAGGACGATATAAGTTCAATATTTTAAAGCTAACAGTTAAAAAAAACTTTGACACTGCAAAACTATTTTCACAAGTTATTATTAAATGTTATAAAATTACAAAAAGGATGTTCTTCTGATCTGATAAGTACCATTCTCCACGAGGAGAGGAGGTACAGCTGCAGATGCTTCCTGGGCAAAGAATATACACTTGGCAGATTGCCGTTGCAGTCTCGCCGATCTTCATTTCGGATGGAAAATCATAGCAGGAAATTGGAATTTGGGGTGTGTATGGAATATTTTAAGTCTATAAGCAAGTTTTAGCATTTGGGGCATCTGGCTTAACAATCCCTTTGATGGACAGAACACTCTATGATGCAATGTCCAAACTGCACATCTCCAGGATCACAATTTGTAATGGCATTCCTGTTGTTTGGGGGAATAAAATTCATATGCGCCAACTTCAGATGCTTGGAGTAAAACCGGAGTGGTAAAGGAAGGAGTGAGTGAATGAATGAATGTGACAAATTCAAGGCACAATTTGCGATGGTCGATGGATCAGGCAAAGGAAAGAGTCAAAGGTAACAAAGACATTTCACGCACCTTGACAACGCGGATGAGAATCTTGAGCTGGTACACGTGAAGCTGAATCTCCATGCGATCTGACAGCCACGTACAAACAGTCGTCATACAGCTCGTGTACCATTGCTGTTGGGTTAGAGGAAGCATCGGCATAAGGTGTGATAAAGGAAAGGTCAAGGATGTGGGAGAAACAAGAACGTTTGGTTTAAAATTATATTGTAGTTAATGCATAATTGGACTGGGATACAATTACGAATTGGGAACTATAGTTGCATCATTGCCAGCAGGAATTTTGGGCAGGGTTTCAGCACACAATGGCTGACTATTTTTGAAAGCCACAATGGTATCTCAAGCGTCCACCGGTGAATGCAAGCAAACAGGCCACCCCGCTTAAGGATACCAACCCTCAACGGTGCAGCTCGGTGATATGAAACAAGTTTTAGTTTACGACAAAATGTGGACATGTTGTCTTTTGATATCGAAGCTTCAATTGCTTTGCTGGATTTCAAGTGATGTTATGAACCTCCGGAAATTCGAGTCCAAGGCCTGAAAATACTTAATCGAACATACTTAAGGCATCTCGAGATTATGTTCTAAAAAACATGGATGGTTGTCAACTTTTTGCAGATATTTTCTCAATTATTGTCAAAATACTCTTCTTTTAGCCTTGCCCCGAAGGGGATGTGTGCATGCGTGCGTGCGTGCGTGTTAGTGTGTGTGCGTCCGCATCTATATATTTTAAATTTGTTTTCTCTGCAACCGCTTTGTCTGATCGATGTGAAACTTTAAACATAGGAGGGACTCCCCATGGAGAATATTATGTTGATCTCTGACATCATAGGTCACATGGCATGGCAGCTGCATTGGATTAAAAGAAAAAATTTGGACATCATTTTCTCTGAAACCACTCAACGAAGAAAATTGAAACTTGGTATATGTCAACAACTCACCATGAGGTAGGTATATATGGTGATAATGATGATGTCATCGGAGAAGTGGTATTCCAGCCATAATTGGTTGAGTTGAAATACTTATCCAAAAATATCTGAAACTTCTTATATCTGATCTATGACCGGATACGAGTGAATAATAAAATTTATGACATTCATAACCCATGCCAATAAACTATGTGCCATAATAGGGTGCATTGATGACATGGGTATATAGGCCATAATATCAGTGAGCCATAATCGTAGTGTGTTCAGTTAAAGATGGTATTTTCGTTCAGATTGAATGCACGAGGCGAGACTATGCGCTCTACCAGTGCCGCTCTGGTTTACACATTGATTTTACATACTAGTGGCTTGAAATTTCATGCATGATTCACGCCAAACTATACAAATTGCTCCATGGACCTGTTCTAACCATAGCTGACTTTAATTATGCTCACCTTTAATTTGACTCAGTATATTGCAGTACGATGTTCATCAGAGAGTACATAGTCATAACAATGTTTATGTGCATAACCAGGGTTGGTGTACATTAGGAAACTATGTAACGTTCGGCTGAAAAGAATGAAGATGAAAATTTTAATGTAGAATCCAGGAAAGGCTTTCCTTGGTTAAAAAAATGTTCAGACAACAAAACAACAACTTTGTTTATGGGGTGCAAATAGAATATAGGTGAATAAATGGCGACATTTGGGGAATTATTATTTTCCCTGACGTCAGTATGCTGATCTCCAAATGGTCTTGCCATGCAAAGTAAATTTAGTTATTGTTGGGAACTTTTAAAAAGTGGTGTTTTCATCAAATCCTCCCTCGGCCTTTTTATTCATAGTCGGCAACGCCAAATAATAAAAAATTGCAGCATCGATTTCAAGGGCAGTTACATGATTTTCAATATTATTTATGAATATTGTTAAACCACTAATGATGAGTTAGGTGTACTCGGAATAACACAAGTCACAAAGGTATAATTTGCAATTTCAAAATCACTGTCAATTGACTTCCAGCACAATCGCTGCTTTGCGGCTCTGCCAGCAGAAGTGATGTCGTTCAGGTAAGTTACTCCTGAATGAAGTAGACACTTACTTACATGCATACACATGGGTTATCAGTATCAGGACGTCCTGATAATATCGCTCATCTCGTTTGTCAGTGTTATTTTGTTGTGAATTATTATTGACAATTTGATTTCTAAAACAGTAAAACGTGTTGTGCATTTCTGCAGAAATAGTGATACGTACACGAGGCCATACCTTGTACGAAACTCTCAAAGAACACTTTCACAAAGGAGTGCTACTGTTAGAGGACCAACAACACCCAAGCCTATTGTATGTATGTGCACGTGCGCGCACACACACACACACACACCTCCATTCATATTCATGTACACATCTCGTTAAACACAAAGGGCATGATGATCAAGGCATGAGTGCTGAAAATTTCACGAGAGTGCTTCAACATCACAAGCAATGCTCTTCTGTTAAATCAAGTTCAATGATTGGTTATTTTCAACTTAGGAATGGAACAATTGGTATGCTTACAAATACGGAGGCAACTCACACTGAAAACATTTATTCACGCATCTTTTAAAACCATGTTTAGCAAATTGTCTATCAGCTTTCCTGCTATTTACTCAACTAGCAATGAGTGGGCTTGTGTGGTTATAAAACACACCACCTGATTGGCTAATATCAACCAATGACGGTCAGTGACACTGTGTGTATGTTGTGCACAGTAATGGCATGAAAGGAGGATACAAATGGGGAAAATTTTGAATTGAAACAAGCAAATCTACTCGTACACCAGAAAAAAAGTGCAAGATCATCAGTTTGGAAAAGTTTTATTTTCTAAAAAATACAGGACTGGGACCTGCCACAAAGTGAAATCTTGATGTGCAAAAGTCTGTTTGTTGCACATGTGTCACAGGTCGAATGTCCACAATGGTACCGACAATGCCGACAGAGAGTGTAAACCCCTTTTCAATTTTTTCACACTTTGTTGACTTATAGCCTGGAATAAAATTGCATTAAATCAGAC
>CM068952.1:119785747-119796885 GCA_035128595.1 Eptatretus atami | reverse complement strand
AGAGCTGAGGAGAGCGGAGGAGACGCGAGCGGGGAGCACGGCCAAGCCTGCTGTGCGCGCGGAGCTGCGTGTTCGTGTGCGGAACGTGGAGAGAGCCGGAGAGAGCTCGCCAACCAGCACCGAACGGTCTGAGGTGATCGGGCCTCGGAACAGTCCGAGCATCGCTGAGGGATGGACGGGTTCTTAAAGAGAGCATCAACTCAGAAAGAGCAAAGACCCGTTCGTTCCTCTCAGGCGTTGCTGGCTGGGGCCCGAATCACACGGCCGCGGCCGAGCCGCGGTTACGCTAGCTGCTGTGGGGACGGAATGTCGCGGGTCGCCCCAGATAGGTGAAGGTAACCTGCGTGGCCTCTTGGAACTCCTTCGTCCTCAAAGCTCCATGTCATAAAGACCCCGAGAGGTCCAGTCTACCCCTTGTCTTTGAGGGGGTTTTTCCTGCTTTTCTTTGTATGAAAGTTGTGGCGCCGAGTCCGTTAAGTAGAACTGTGATAAGTGACTGTACATAATAAATAAACGGTCGTAGTTCCTTTGCATTGTTTTTGTTGGCTGTATAATTGCATATATGCATGCTTGAATACGTGCTTTTCTTGCATGAATACCTGACTGCATACGTGTGTAATAAATGTGCTTGTTCAAATGTCACCCGTTCGTTGTCCTCTTTCCCCAATTGAACTGCCATCTTGCCCTCGGAATATAGTTGGTTTTTAAATAGCCGGTAAAGCGATCGGGTCAACGGGAGTCGCGATAACACCCCGCTCGGTTATCCCAAAATGGAGCAAGCTGCATTAAGCGCTCGTGTCCCAGCAGCCTCGTTGAGGTACAATCTCTCGGTAATCTACCCGCGCGAATATTAGGTATATCGACAGTTCGGCGATTGACCCTGTAGCGCGCGGGTAGAGTGCGGACAAGGTTGTGGTGTGGTTAAGAACACACCCGTGGCTGGTTTTCGGCGTTGCTCCGGAAAGCCGCGACTGGATTGTCCGTCCGGTGGGCGTACGGCCGAGATTCAGCTAAACGCGGCTGTTCGCACGCCGGCGCACGAGAATTCGTAACAATATATTTTATACATATATACATACAGTATCTATATTATATATATTTATATACATATATACATATCTATATATATTATATACATATATACATACAGTATCTATATATATATATATATTTATATACATATATACTGTACATATCTATCTATATATATATTATTTATTTTACATATATATATATTTACATATATACATTTATATATATTTATTTACACATATATATATATTTATTACATATATACATATATATATATTTATTTACATATATATATACATATATATACACATATATACATATATTTATATACATATATTGTTGTGGGGCTGGGCGTCGGCGGCGAGCACGACCACTAGGTGGAGCAGTAGAGTCGGCTCCACCAAACACCCGGAATCTAGTTCGTGCTTCTCGGAGAACTCCGAAAGGCACGGATCCCTTATAGGACCGTGAATCGCCAATAATTCGACCGCGTGGGATAGGGTTAATTGCCAAACTTCAATATACCTAAGTATCCACACGGCAAAGCTACCGGGGAATTCACACCCTCGACGGAGCTCGAGCGGAACGAGCCGTTTCCGTGCTCGAACCGTGCGTAACCTGAGCGGATGGTTACCAAGGTCGTCGGTCCAAATGCACAATTACGGCAGCAACGGCCTTCCTAATCCCCAATACGCACCGTGGCAAACCAATGAAAGAAGCACAGAAACGAGCTGGTACATTCAACAATAGGGGTATTTATTTTACAATAATCAGGGAGGGGAAGCACACAAGAGCAGAGTTATCACGACTATAAGAAATGCAATGTACAATGAGCAAAGAAAGCACTTACACAGTTGTTACTTAAAGACGGGGCCCAAGGACACACACGCACACACAAATGCCCAGAAAGACATGGACCTGTCCACCTCGTGGGTTCTCGACGATCTTGGGTAACGGGACTCGAACCCGCAACAGAGGCCGCTCCAAGCTCCAGGTACGGAGGGTAGCGTCGGCCGTTGAACGCTCCTCCGGCTCGCAGGTGGGCGACATGAGATGATCTCCTGAGTTGAGATGGTCGACCGCCCGCAGCAATGCGCCAGACGAGACGCCTCGGATCCGCGCGATGCAGTCGGCCGCAGACCTGGACAGAGACGCGCACTCGAGCAGACTCGACGAAAAACATTCGTTCCTTCTTCTTTGTCGCTTTTCTTTTGGGGCCCGTCCACTCCCGTGGCCTGCTCCATTGGGTGGACGGTGTGTCGCGGCTCCGCCTTCTTGCCAAGGACCGCCCGACCACACCAAAAACCCAAACACACGGTGTGAAATCCACACCGAAACGCACACCGCCTAGGCATGGAATTCCAGACACGCCCGCATGCCGGCGAGCGCGCGAAGAATGCCGAGAGCAGAGTGTTGTTATTGTAGGTGATGTAAAAATCCTATCTATAAAATAATCCACAGCACACGTACATTTAATTCCCATGAGACGAGGGACGGGACCCTAACTAGAAACACACACTTACCGTATAACTGAGCCATAAGGACTCTGGCTGTTTGTGTGCAGTAAGCTTCCAAATTCGTAACAATATATATATATTTATTTATTTACATACAAATATACAATATATATATATATATTTATACACATATAGACATATATATATATATATATATTTATTACACATATAGACATATATATTTATACACATAGAGACATATAAATATAATTATATATATATACATATAGAAAATATATATATTTATATACATATATACACATATATACACATATATAAATATTTATATACATATACTGTATCACATATATACATATATATATATATATTATATACATATATACATATATATATATTATATACATATATATTACAATATGCATATATATATATATTATATTACACATATGCATATATTTATATTACACACAATATTATATATATTTATATACACATATGCATATATTTATATACACATATACATATTATAGAGGCCTGGCGAGGAGGAGTGATGTAAGCGACATTTTTTAATGATATGATGATAGGTTCGGATCATAGGGGAAGGGTTAAAATAGTCCTATATGGCATTAACTCCAAATGGCCGATGTGGTCTTTGCATCACTCCTCCTCGCGGCGCCTCATATACGTACATATATACATATATAATTATAACACAATATGTGAAGGTCTTCTGAACCACTGACTGACTGACTGATATTAAAGATCAGTGCCTTCCGGATGACGTAGAAAGTTGAAATTTTGCGCGCCGATGGACATCAAATCCAGTGCACTGCGAAAAAAAGATCACAGAATCGTCGGACAAAAATCCATAAATGAAAATATAAATAAATGAAAAAAATAAATGAAAAAATGCATGTGAGTGAACCGAGACAATGAGGAAGCATGGTAATTTTGCGTGCCGATGGACATTGAAGCCAGTACACCAGAAAAAAATTCACAGAACCATTGTAAAGCATCCGTAATGAAAATATAAATAAATGAAAAAAAAAATGAAAAAACAAATGCAGGTGAGCGACCCGAGATAATGGGGAAACACGGTTCACGTGCTTACACAACGTGTAAGCATACCCCACTAATATATGTATATCTATATGTATATATTTGTTGTGGGCCGGGTGCGAGGACCGACACTAGGTGGGAAAGCTTGCGTCGTCTCCCACCAAACTCCCAGAAATGTAGGCCGTCGCTCGAATAACTCCGAGAGCCGGCGGGACTTTTAACCGACCGTGTTCGCCAATATTTCAACCGCGTAGTGTAGGGTCTATTTGTCTATAACCAATTTACCTAATTAACTACGCGATTTCGACTACCGGGGAACCATGCCCTCGGCAAGTCTTGCTTGAACCGGGTCACTCTACGACTGCGGTGGAGTTCCAACTACCGACTACCAGCTCCGGTTCGGGTGCAGCCGAGCGGAAACTGCCAAAGCCGTGCCGGCTGGAATGAACGGATTATCGGGGATAAAACCCCACCTAAACTCAGATCCGAACCATGCTGGACCAATTCAGGAAGGGACGGAAACGAACTGGGGCATTTCTAACAAGTTTTTATTTACAATAATGAAGACACAAAGCAAGACTTAACGTGATATGCAAGAAGTATTTACAATGATCCAAAAACACATATTCAGTTCTACTTAAAGACGGGCCCACACGCAGAAACACACAAATGAAAGAAACCCAGAGTTCTTTATTGGACCCTCGCAGCTGAGGAGAGAGACAAGCTGGGGGTCAGAGTTCAGTTGGGTACCTGGCCGTCGGAGAAAGGGGTACTCCGTGCTGCGGCACCTGACAATGGTCGCTGGTTTGGTCCCCAGTTGCATGTGTGGGATTCGAGGTTCGTGGCGAGCTCGGGTGGTGAATAGCGGGGTCCACGGAGGGGGGTCGGGTCGCTCTTTCCTTCCTTGTAGAGGGCCAGTAGAGACACGTTCGCCGCCTCGATGACCTTCGTAACAGCAAAAACCCCTTTTGTGACAGCATAACCCCTCCAAAAACTCTCCAAGACCCCAAAAAGACCCCTGCCTCAGAGAGTGCTCGGGAATTTATGGACCTCCCTCAGCGGGAGGGGCCTTGGTGAACACACCTCGCTGTCCGCCTTTGATTGGACAGGGTCCCACGGCATACCTTTCTGGGGCGGGGCCTTGGCGCCTGCCAGGAAACCCCAGCCACTCTTCCACGTGGGTTCATACTTGACGAGTAACAGTATAAATGTTGCAAAGGTCGGCGTGAAAGAGTTACAACGTTCGTGGGAGCCGAGAAACCGGAACCGTGAGATCTTGCCTTGGCACGTCAGGGTGCGAGAGGCAGCTGGTTGGTGGTGGATCGTGATGGGCCGGGGTCATGCAGATGGGATGGTTGTTAGATGGCTTGTTGGAGGGTTCGTTGGATGTAAAGATTTAATAACCTAACTAAAAAGAAATCGCAACGCACGCCTTTGATTCTCCCACTAGACAAAAGGAAAGGGATCTGACTACACACATACTTAACGACATAACTGACTTTTGGGACATCTGTTATGTTTGAATGCTTATGGTTCCAGATCCGTAACAATATATATATATATATATATATATACTGTACAGTGTACATACATATATACACACAGATATATATGTCATCCGTACATACAGTATGTATTTAAGATGTGGGTGTGTGTGTGTGTGTGTGTGTGTGTGTGTGTGTGTGTGTGTGTGTTGTGTGTGTGTGTGTGTGTGTGCGCGTGCATGCGTGCGTGCGTGTGTGTGTGGGCTAACAGCAGAGTGGAGAAATATATGGAAACGGAACTGGATGGAACATATGGCACCGTATGATTCACAACAGAATCGCGTCATTTTGAAGCAAGCAGAGATATAGCGCATAAATGTGAAGAAAAAAAAAAGATCGCAAGAAGAAGCCACAAACCCATAATCCAGTTGTGGTATCACATGCTCAATTTGTGGGAAGTACTGGGCTCAAGACTCAGATCCCACAGTCACTCAAAAAAACCTCACAGTTGATGAAGTTCACTTTCTGGAGCATCTTCAACTCCAGAGTGATATATCACAACTCCAAATATCTGCGCAAGTTCTTGTATAGGAGCGTTACACTCAGGGGTGGTGAGAGGAGGGTGAATGGAATGCTTTCAGAAATTATTGTGATTGATCTGGAAGTATTTTTTAATGTAATATATTAGAACTTGCAAGATTAAAATCCCAGGTCAAAACGGGAAATAAGAGAGCTTCGTCAATTGTGCCAGAAAAGTAATCCCAGGTCAAAACATTTTTTTCCCCTCAGCATTGCTCTCTATGTTTGGTACTTCTTGTACAATTCCTACGCTATCTTCAAAATAATTATCCAATTAACAACTCAGTATTCAACCTCAGAGTAAAATAGCAAATATTCATATAAAGTATTCCTTGGGAGCTGTTTGCCTCCCCCCCCCCCCCACTTCCGTCATAACTGAGTTGCATAATGTCAGCAGCAAGGCAGGGAACTTTAATGGTGATTTGCACAACTCTTTTTCCAACCCAGATGTCAGTCACCGAGGTTTAACAAGCGGCGGACAATGGCTACAAAATTGGGTTGAACAAGGAGAATCACTATGTGATAAATGATGGGAAATCAAATCAAATATTGATATCAGATGTTGAAAGTTAGGGTCCAGACTTAACACATTATAGTATATTCTTAATTTTATTTACTTATTATTTGTAAAGAAAAGAGCATATACAGTGTAATGGATGCATTTTCTTATTACAGTTTCAAAGTAGAGAAGGACGAGCTCTGCGAAGAACACAATGCAGGATAATCTGGACATACGAGGATATTCAAACGAGGGAGATCGTAAACAGAAATTAGGAAAGCGATTGCGTTTAGCCGTAGAAAATCAACAAGTCACATTTCATGTGAAATTGGAGCGTCTCGAAGCAGTTTCATCAGACGAGAGTGTTAAAATCTGATGTAAAGGCTTTCTCTCCCAAATTAAATTGATGCTGCAGTTAACTTCAGATGACGATCACAGACATTATGAATTTTGTGTGCAATTGAGTATGATCATTGATCAAGCAGGAATCAGCACAGTTGACATAATTTTCAGCGGCGAACGTCAAGTTTACTTTCTTTTTTTTATATATATAATTGAGGCTTCTGGAACAGCTAGGATTCATACACTGAACCGGTCAGGGCACAAACAGGACAAAAGGAACAGTTGTGAGAGGGGTTAACACAAACAGCAGAGTTAAGGTCAAGATGGAGGCAGACTTTGGACAAACAATGGGTGTGGGGAGGAATAAGGGGCAGGAGAGGATGCATGGGGTGGACAAGATAGATACAGAAGTAAAGTCGCAGGAGGGAAAACTGTAAATTTTGAAGAGGGATTTGGGACAGGAAAAAATCATGGTTTTGGATTGGGGACAACCTGAGATGGTGGTGAACAGCTGTTTGGCATACCTGGGGGAAGAATGAGATTGAAGAGAGTGTGGAAGTTGTGTCCACAGGGGGGGAAAAAAGAGGAACAAATGAGTGGAGGTGAGCAGTACCCTGGATTTAGGTAGAAATTTAATGGTTTTGGAAACAAACACAATTGTCAGTTTTGGGGCATGGAAAAACCAGCCCACATTGTTGAGTTAACTCTCCACTTCCAGAAAATAATGATCATGGTGTGGTCCCAGTTGTAATCGGATTTATGGTCCATACTTTTTTGAAGATCAAGATACTGAGGAAGGGTGGCTGTGAATGCAGAATGTTACATCCACATGTTGAAACATTTTTTCCAAGTAATGTGAGAAACCTTCCCGGTCCTTGATTTTAACAGGAAGGAACAACTGCACATATAACTCGCTTGTCCATGCAGTGGCTCAATATCACTTTCCTGTCAGATTAATTTCACACCAATCTGGATTTCTTTGACTCGAAGATCTCCTGACCTCTCACATTTTGGATTTTTACCTCCGCCACCAAAGGTGAAGGAGGTTATGTTTTCACCCCTTTCTGTCTGTCTGTGTACAGGATATCTCAAAAGTTGCAGACAGATCTGGATGAAATTTTGTGGACAGGTTCGGTGTGTGAGAAGGACGAACTGATTAGATTTTGGTGAAGATCCGATCTAGATCCGATTACTAGAATTGTTAAAGTGATTCTTCACCATTCAGAGATGGGGCCAAAAACGAATATAGCACGATATCTCAAAAAGTTGTCGACGGATCGGATGAAATTTGGTGGGCTCGTTGGGTGTGTGACAAGGAAGAAATGATTCATTTTTGGTGAAGATCGAATCCGGATCTGGATGCGATAATTATTTAATTTTTGAAGTGATTCTTCACCATTGAGAGATTGGCCAAAAACGATACGTTGCCTGATATTTCAAAATGTATTGATTGTGCCCGATATGTTCTCGTGGATCAGGCATTACGTGGTGGAGGTATACGCTCTACGAGTGCTCTTCTAGTTTTTTTTCTATGGTGATTTGTAAAGGAAAATATTTTCAAATATAACGCAATGAACATTCCTGAACTCAAGGATGTGTATAATACGGAATATTTCAGAGTCTCTTGTGAAACACATCAGTCTGGAGTCAAAATTATTCCATACATATCCATGAGTGTGCAGAACATAGAGGAGGACATTTTGACCATTTTTTTATCGTCAACAAAAACCTTACGAGTTTCCTTATGTATCACAATAAACCTCAAGGTGTTGCTTTAAAAATATCAGATTTAATAAATTAAATCAAGTACATTTTTGTGACTAACTCTGCTTTATCTGTATACACTGTAGTGTCCATGTTTTGCAGCCATGGAGGAGCTGTGGTCAGAACTATAACTTGGAATATTTTAATTTTGTGATATTATTCTGCCTCCAGACTCTTATATAGTTTTTCAAAAGCTTGGTTAGTCTTTTTGCAAATGTCCAGCAATTTCTTGGTTTTGGGAGCAAGTTCAAGATTGTTGCCAAGATTGGTGAAATAGTTTCCATCCTTGAGCTATTTGCCCTCAATACTAATGATGGGATTTGTAGTTGTTGGAGGAGCTGCCTGGAACAGTATCTCGGTGGTTTTAACAGTGTGGCCGAAATGCTTGCCTGGTGTTGGCTTAATGGTTAGGTGGTTGGCTGGGATCCTCGGATCCTGAGTTCAAATCCACTCGGCTGTTGAATTAATATCAGGTGGGGTTGACTCTGCCTGTCATCCTTCTGAGGTCGGAAAATGAGTGCCAGCATGCTGGTATACTGTGTCGGAGTGGCGACCCGTCCAGGATTGTGTCCAATAGCCAAGGAGCTGCTTAGGCAGCAACAACGCTATGCACAGAGTATGGTGGATGGATGGATGGATGGCCGAATCGCTTGCTGAGGTTGCAACCTGGGTCAGTTGATATTCTGTCGGCCCTCTTCTGTTTGAGCTGAAAAGGCACAGTCGTATGAAAATAATTGTGATCCAACTAGTTATTTCATTCCTTTCGATCTCGCTTTTCAATGATCAAGGTAAAACAGACTTTTGTCCATCGTAATTTGTATATAGACACCCTTATCAAGGTTTCTTGTGAGCATCGAAAGGAGACCACACGATATGGGCATCATGACGCAACATTGTTGATGCCATTTGTTAAGGGAATCGTGAATTTGGTGGACTATCCAAATTAATCAGTTCCAAGTCAATGAATACAGAATATATTGCTGCAAAACAGATTCCTGGCACTGTTCTTGTATTTGTTGTACATAAATTTACATGAAGTACAATCCCATTGTACTTGTGGATGAATAACAAGGGCATTTATAGACAATGAACAAATCAGTACTGTGTTTATACGATTAAATATCACAGCATCATGAGGCAAGTGCCCAGATGGTGATACCAAACAGGCTGCAGATGATGATTGTTTAATTTACAATGAACATCAAACCCCCCACCCATACTCTTTCCTCCCCTCTCATCTCCCCATCCCAATGCCATGTCAGTCCTCCCCTTTATAGATACGACACTCGATTCCACTGTTGCTTTGCCTTTTTTGCTGGCACTGGTTAAACCATATTATGCATGCCAGTTTCACTGCTGCTGTTCTATTGTACTGTTCAAATGTGCAATAGAACAGCTTTTCCCTGAATCTAGTTCTGCATTGTCTGGGTGTGTGTGTGTGTGGGGGGGGGTGAGAGACAGAGAGACAGAGCAAGAGAGCGAGAGAGAGATCCCCAATGAGCCTTGGGCAAAAAAAAAAACCAACTTCCAAACCGTAATCTATCCAAAATAAATCATAATTGTTGTGTTCATAACTGTATGGTCTTAACCCTATTCAGGGTGGGGTAAGGGTCAAAATGACCCCCCACACGAGAGATTTTGCCGATTTTTGCGTAATCCACGCAAATTGTGAAATACTGCTTCATTACTTATTTCTTTGAAGTTTTGCACAACTTTTTGATACCAAATTAATGCAACCTTGAGATTTAATGCAAAGCTTGAAAATATTGTATGAATAAAATCAATCAGCATTCCTTGCATAAGTAATAATGAGAATAATTAATGAACCAGACATTGTCTTGAATTCAATGATATAGGCATATTGTTGAGATGATTTTTTTTTTAATCTACACAGCAAATTTGTGTCAATCAGACGTTCCACCTTCGAGTGTTTGGGGGTCAAAATGAACCCCTCTCCCCTCCAGACTAACAATACTTCGAAAAAGCCCAGCCTGAATAGGGTTAGGTTGTTTGTTTGTTAAACCGTGTGGAAGCTCTTCCACGAGGATATTTTCATTGCTGATTGAAAAAAAAGAAAAGGTATACAATGTTTAGCGATGATGTGTACGAAACAATTTTCTTTAAATTAATTTTTACACTTGGCCTAGTTAAACAAACAATACAAAAGCAAAGGCTTCTGAACCCCACCAAAGATTGCACTTTGCACACACACATCGACTGAGAACCATTAATATCTCCTCTTTCTCTTCCTCTCAGGCGTTGCTGGCTGGGGCCCGAATCACCAGGCCGCGGCCGAGCCGCGGTTACGCTAGCTGCTGTGGGGACGGAATGTCGCGGGTCGCCCCAGATAGGTGAAGGTAACCTGCGTGGCCTCTTGGAACTCCTTCGGTCCTCAAAGCTCCATGTCATAAAGACCCCGAGAGGTCTCCATCTACCCCTTGTCTTTGAGGGGGTTTTTCTTGCTTTTCTTTGTATGAAAGTTGTGGCGCCGAGTCCGTTAAGTAGAACTGTGATAAGTGACTGTACATATAAATAAACGGTCGTAGTTCCTTTGCATTGTTTTTGTTGGCTGTATAATTGCATATATGCATGCTTGAATACGTGCTTTTCTTGCAGAATACCTGACTGCATACGTGTGTAATAAATGTGCTTGTTCAAATGTCACCCGTTCGTTGTCCTCTTTCCCCAATTGAACTGCCATCTTGCCCTCGAATATAGTTGGTTTTTATAGCCGGTAAAGCGATCGGGTCCAACGGGAGTCGCGATAACACCCCGCTCGGTTATCCCAAAATGGAGCAAGCTGCATTAAGCGGCTCGTGTCCCAGCAGCCTCGTTGAGGTACAATCTCTCGGTAATCTACCCGCGCGAATAATTAGGTATATCGACAGTTCGGCGATTGAC
>CM068952.1:119720046-119736742 GCA_035128595.1 Eptatretus atami | reverse complement strand
CCCTAACTAGTTCCATCCTGTGCCCAGGCAAGGGGGTCTTCCACCCCTTGTCCGGAAATCCTGTTCACCCGAAAGCGAGGCTTGCTTTTGTTCTCGATTTTTTTTTTCCAAATTTTGCGCAGCACCCATATTGTTTGGTGCGGCAGCCACCAGCGCGGCAACTCCACTCACGCACCTTTGCAACCTGTCCGCGTGACCGTCATGCAGCTGCACATGTACCTCGTCCTCCCGGACGGGCACCCATCCGGCAGGGATTCACCTCCTGCCGGATTCCAACCACACGTGCAGCCATACGTCACCGTGCGCACCACAAAAGCAAACCTCGCACTCCGAGTGGGCTCCCACACGCGAACACAATGTGCTCTGCCATTGGAGCTTAACACAAGCTCGCGTGGAGAACCCGTCCGGTCCAAATCCGAAATCCTGCCTAAACTTTGTCCGTCCGCGGGATCGGCAAATCCACCGCTGGCGTTTCCGGACCAGGTTTCACTAACCGGCAAGCGCGCACGTGGCGGCCTGCGTGCGTACCACAGTACGGACCTCGCGTTCGCCGCTGGGTGAACCCGGCGCGGTCCCCAATCCAACTACGGCCGCTACCCGGCCCTTGTCTCTCTGTCGCCGTCGTCGTCGCCATTCGAACCCACGCACACCTGCATGTCACGACGCTCAGACTCACTCCATAAAACTCACATTCACACCAGGAAGACGCGGCTGCAATGCCTCCGCATTGCCGACCGACATCTCCCTTACACAACAGCGACCTCACACACGCGGTCTGCCTCACACTCGGGCCGCTCACTCACTCGTGCGTTTCCCTCACACACACCCATACCACTCACACACGCGGGGCACTCACCCGGGTGCCTCATCCACACACGGGGTCGCACTCACACCTTGTCCCACACACACGGGACAACACTCGAAACCACACACACCGGGACAACCACACTGGGATTCGTGTCCCCACAAGGGGTTCCGGGCCTCTATACCCCCAAGCTCTCCGTGCACCCGTCCGCAGCACTCATCCCTCGACCTCGCAAAGCACGACCGAGACCACCTGGTCGTGATCAGCTTCAAGGGGCAAACTCCCTCCCCTCGTCCTGAGGAGGAGGCATCCAGCTGCTCGCACCGGGTCTCTACCCCAGTCCGCCAGCTCACCCCCATTGTCCTCCACTAACTCCGTGTGTGTGTGCGTCTCTACCCGTCTGGATCGTGTAGTCTCTCCTTTAACCGTTCCCATCTCCCGCGTCTCTATATTAATCTCCTGCCGTCGTCACCTCATGTCTCGTCTCACACCACGTCGCAGTCACCCATTTAGTTTTTCCTCTCGGTCACCGTCACTTTTCTCTGTCACGACCTCGCCCAACACGTCTCCCAATTATTTTGCCCTCAGCCGCCTCCATTGCGGGCCTGGCACCTTGCACCCCCTCCCAGCTCGTTCGTCCCACACGTGGCGTCGCCATTTTGAGCTCCCGGTTATTCGTCCCCTTCAGCCGCCTTTAGGCTTCGGCCATGTTCTGGCGTCTCACCCCGCATTTTTTCCATTTCTTCTTTCATTCGTTCTTTATTTCGTTCATTTGTTGCGTTATTCTCCCATTTTTTCGTTTATCCGTTATTCATTTCTGCAGCATTGCAAATAACTGGCGCCTGTCGAGTGCACTTGGCTGAGCCAATTCCGGCAAGGATCGGGGCCTTGCGGAGCAGGGGGAGGGGAGTGTCATACACCGCGCTTGCCGCTGCCGCGCCCATTTCGGCTCTGGGTTTGGTTGGGGGAGTTCGTCCTGCACAACAAGCATTTCCTGCATGGGATCCCATCCTGGGCCATGGATCTTAAAATTTATAAATCCATTTCTACTACCGCCTGGCTCCGCTCGCCTGAGACTCCATCTGTTTTCATAACGGTTAATTAAATTGCTCGTAATTTGGAGGAATCGGGGGTCGCTCCCTCAACCCTGAGCCGATTCCCCGTGAATTTAGCTTGGAGACGGGAGAGTATTGTTTCGCGCTCTCCTGCCCGCCGGCGTGCGGAAAGCCACGTAACTCGGATCGCGGCACGTCGCCCACCGGACGACAATTCAGTCGTGACCCTCCGGAACTATTCGCCGCGGAGCCATCACGGGTGGGCCTTTCGACCTCACCACAATCGTGCCAATCGCCCAGCCGCGTAGGATAGGGTGGTTCGCCAAACTCGACCTACCTAAGTACCCACGCGATGGTAAACCGGGGCGATCGTACCTCGCCGCAGGTCGACTCCGGACACGAGCCGCTTGGACGGCCGTTCCGTACTTATCGGATAACCGAGCGGTGTTTTCGTCGACCTCGACGGTTCAGATTATTTACGGGCTTTTACACCCACTACGAACCCTTACGTGAAGCAGGATGGAGGGTCAATAAAGAAAAGCGAAGCGAAACGGGAAAACAGTTCACACAATGCATATTTATTACGCGACACACGGAAAGCACGTATATACGCCATACAGTCAAAATGCACATAAACAACCAAAACAAAAGCACCAACCGACGCGAGTTACTACGCACACGCGCACACAACGCAACACTTATACAGTTCTACTTTAACAGACGGCGCCAACACACATTTACACAAAGCAAAAGAAGAAGCCACCCTCAAGACAAGGAGGCAGACAGGCCTGTAGGCCAATGTCGCGGGACCTAGAGGAGCGGCCAGGCCCGCGAGACCGGGGGGGGGGCCTACCCGCGTCCTCCTGACGTTTGGCGGCGAGCCGCAAATGTGGCTGCGCGGCGGTGCCCCGACTTCGTGCTCCTTGGCGGGTTTCGTTGCACGACGTTTGGAGTGGGGTGGAACGGGGCCCCCTTTTTGCACTATCTCCGCGCGGGGAAGGGGAATTGTTGATGCCCTGGGGAGAGAATGGTGGCTGGCTGGTCCGCGACGAGCGATCCCACACGCGACCTCGTCGCGACCGCCGTCCTTCTCGCCTCGGACCCGGCTCCTTTGCCTCTTCCGCAACCTCTCTCAGCCGACTCCAGAACCCAACTCTTTGCCACACCAGCGATGACTTCGCCACCCGACTCCACTTTTTTCATTCGCCTTGCGCTCGCCTTCTATAGGCCGGGGCAAGCAGCTAATATGCAAATATTCGGATCAGGATACTCGGGGCGGAGCCACGCTCGCCATTGGCAGAGAAGGGGCGTGAATCTCCCTGATCCTAGAATTTGCATATATCGATTTCCACACAGACGCGCCTGGAGGCGGGGCCAAGCCGCCCCGCGCTGCTAATTGGACGGAGCAAAAGTGGGCGTGTAGCGTTCTGATCCGATTTTCCTCGAAAGGCCCTATTTGCGCTCGGCGGCGGCGTGGCGTCGGCACCATCCCGAACGGCCGAGACAGCCCGACGCTCAGTGTTCACAGTGGTGGCGGGAATGGCGTAGAAGGAGAGAGGTGAAGGTGGTGGAGGGTTTTCGGTGTGGTTTGATGGTTATGGTGCGTTTGGGAATGGCGGTGATGCGATGATGTGGAGCGAGTTGTGAAGTAAAGGTCGTGGCTGTTGGGTTGTTGTTGTTGCCGAGGTTGGAGCGTGGTTGCGTTGGTGACGATGGCTGGCGTGGTGTTTGTGTGTGATGGGTTGAGACGTGGTTGGTTCAAAATAAAGATGAACAGAAAAAATGGCTAACTCAAAGTGTCGCAGCCGAATGGATCACATAAATTCCCTCTATACATGGGTTGGCTATACACACTGTACTTCGAGATATCTCACCTACGGCCCTTAATGGTTTGCGAATTGTTCACAGCCGTAACACTATATATATAATATATATATATATATATATATATATATTAATATATATAATCATATACATATATATAATACATATATATCATATATATATAATACATATATAACTCGGGTGTCCAAAAACAGCAAAAAAAAAAAATTCAGATTTGTCTCCACAAGCCTAAATTATTCACTATGATTCAATAACGTGCATAAAAAATTTAAGTTGATCGGAGGTGATTTAGAGGTGCGCTCCATATGACGACTTTTAGTTTCATGAGTGGTTAAATTAGGGTATGTCAAGTACGATACGGGTACAAGTTTCTGGATGTCGAGTGGAAATGGACTGCATTTTCGAACTCTATCGTAGGTCGATTTACTCTAAGAAATGTTTAGACGGACAACAAATTATTAATTGATAGAAAATATCGAAATAGTAGGATTAGTTACTCAACTCCAGTAATGATAAATCTTGTTTTAGGTCATATTTTCGAAAATGATAGTGAATTCAATGTCGGTGCAGTCATTTCTTAGAGTAAATCGACCCATAGAGTTCGAAAATGCACTCCATTTCACCTCGGACATCCACAAGTACCGCGTATTTGTACTCTGACCATACCCTAATTATTCAAGTCATGTATATACATAGCCATGTATATACATACACAAATATGTATATACATGCCTGGTGTTGGTGCAGTGGTTAGGGCAGCAGCTTGGATCCAAAGTCCTGAGTTCAAGCCCGTTGGGCCACTGAATATACACCAGGGGTTGACTCTGCCTGTCATCCTCCGAGTCGCGAAATGAGTACCAGTGTACTGGGCCGGTGTAAACCCGGTTAAAATAGATTACCATATCCCTGTGTCGTAAGAGGCGACCAGGTGCGGTCAGGAAGGGCATCCGCGTAAAACATGTGCAATCACTATGCGGATCATAGCGGATGATCCGCTGTGGCGAACCCCTAAAGGGAGCAGGCGAAGAAGAGAAGAAGTACATAAGGCCACAAGGGAACCAGAGATGTCAGGATAAGTCAATTTGAAGAAACTGAAAAACAAAGTTTCAAGACTTTGGTGGACTGTTTAATAACTGTCATATAAGATTTATTTTCAGTAAAAGGAAGAGTGATCATTGTGGCCGATCAAATTAAGCATGTAGCATTTGCCAAGTTCTGTGTTATTTAATTTAAGAGCAAGAACGAATCAATGTTGCAAACTGACATCACTGGTTATTCCTTGTTTAATAATTGCCATGCAATTTAACCCAGGATGTGTAGC
The DNA here is from genome assembly GCA_035128595.1 of Eptatretus atami. Taxonomy (NCBI): domain Eukaryota; kingdom Metazoa; phylum Chordata; class Myxini; order Myxiniformes; family Myxinidae; genus Eptatretus; species Eptatretus atami. Next base: position 119,731,716 of record CM068952.1, on the reverse strand, counting down.
AAATTCATGCTTGTTGGTTATTAGCATACATTACATGACTTTTGTGATCACAGATTTTTTTTTCAACATTAAACGGTCATTGTTTTTTTGTTTGATTGGTGTTCAACGCCATACTCAAGGTATTTCGCTTATATGACGACGGATTTTCCATTTCTTACTCCGTACTACTTAATATATGGAAAACCGGAGGAAACAAGGATAAACCACCCACCGCGATAGCGGTCACCTCATGTGACTCCCTCAATACCTAAGCAGGTTGATTGGGCGGTGGGTACATCAAATGAGGATGGTACTCAGACGCGCTAACCATTAAGCCACGGCGTGGTCCCATAAAATCACAATAAAGGTTTGACCAGGCTGAACAACGATATGCACCAACTAGCGAGCCCATGATATGCCAAATAGGCTATTGTAGTGCTCAGAGTTTATGCTGTGAAAGTTCTTTAACACCTTTCATTTTTTAGTTTCACAACTCTGAATATTATGGTGGAACAGTTAACATGAATGAAGGGAGATAACCAGGAGTAAAGTACTGGACAACTCTGGGTTTCAACTTGTTCAGCTTTGACAAACACTTGTTTTTTCATTGCACGGCTAAACTTTATACCATATAAGTTATGTGACACCCTGGTTATTTGTTAAAGTAATATTGTGAGAGGAAAACCTTATGTTGCCAACTATTGGCAGGTGCAATAACCCTGAATTTTAAAAAAGTGACATCTCTGGTTTTCCCTTGTGTCTTCACATATACATATATATACTGTATATATAATATATAATATAACTGTATATATATATATATATATATATATAATAATATATATATATAATATATATATATATATATATATATATATATATATATATATATATATATAAGCACAAGACCACTTGTTTTTGGATATTTTAATTTATGGACGCTTTCCGATGGTTCTGTGATTTTCCCGTTGTATCAGTGTCGATGTCCTTCAGCATGCGAAAGTAAGTCATTGAGTGGTTAGAATGATATGTGTATATTATATATATATATATATATTGTATATATATATATATATATATATATATATATATATTTAAAATAGACTAGTTCACCCAGCTTGTATCTGTATCGCATGTACTATTGCAATTTTGGAGCTTGTTATCTCTGGCATCAGTGCAATATGAGTTCAAACCAAAGATAAGTCAGGGGGACTATGTGTGATATAAAGACCCGTGGAATTTAAATGATTAGAACATGCCACCTACCTAGGTAGACTATTAGGTCCCAAGGAGTAAAAAAATCCATGTTGGCAAAATTGGAAGTGTTGCAGATGGCGGCCATCTTGGATTTCAATTTCTTTTCTTTTTTTACCTTAACCCTTTTGTGACTGACTTTCACAACTGCCATAGAGTTAATGTATAAGTCTGCAATGGTACTGACAGGGTTAACGGAACTTTTGAACATCATACAAAGCTTACTTTGGTGGTTTCTATCCTGTTTTGATGCTTAATGTGTTGTAAAGAGGCGCACTTGGATTTGCCAGTGGTACATAAATGAATGGCAGCCATTTTGTTTTTCAAAATGGTTGCCAAATTTGATATTTTATTTAAAATATGAGCTTTAACTGTCTCAGGATTTTTTTGATGGAAAAATACGCAGTAAGGACCTAAGGTTATACAAGAGGAATAGAGTTTCATGTTAGATAACAATTCAAAATACACACACTTATTTATTGCAATTTGGTATGCCCCCTATTTAAATAGCTGCCGTGATTGGCTTGCAATTTCACATATTGCGTAAAATCACTCATGGCTAATTGTATTAGGGCATACGTTTCTAGGTTTTCAACAAAAACATAGGTCTGGACATTACTACCCGGGCTATATTTTCATAATGGACTTCCTTTTCCAAGTTCTGAATGTGGCGCAACTGGGATCTGTAAGTGAACACGTGTTGTAGAGGGCGACATTGAGGGTACAGGCTGCCTTTATCTGACAATCACCACATGTTATTGGACAGACGTTTACTGGCCCATTGTTATTTCAACAAGCCAACAAACATCTAACTTGATGGTAAGTTTACATGACTTCACTTTATGTTGATATATAAAATATAGAGAACATGTATAGCACATAGATAATGTAGTTTACACAATGATAAAAACCTAATTTCACAAACAGATGCAATCTAAACTACAAATGCTCATGTTACTTAACCCATTGGGGACGGTAGGCGGCATCTGTCCATTGACGCAAAATAATAACCAAAGAGTTGATCAACGTGGAGTCAACTATAAGTGTGTTGCTGTCATCGATGCAATGGCTGATTTACAAACATTGGACAAACCAGAATGCATCAAAACCTGTCATGACCTAGCAAACCACTTCATTGGAGCCACTGGCAGAAGTATGGTGACTACGACGAGGTACATTTGGTGTTTGACCGTTATGACACTGGAGAATCTCTGAAAGCTTCAACCCGTGAGAGACGTTTGGGTGGTAACAGGGCAGTGGCGTATCATATTACTGATTCCACATCAATTGGCAAACTAAGCATGCAGCAGTTGCTTGCCCATGTGTCAACGAAAGATGCATTAACCGCCTATTTGGCTGAAAAGATACTGCAACATGATGTAACAATGGGCAAGTCCCTGTGGGTTGCCTGGCGGATAAGGCAAGAGCTACACACATAAGCAGTAGTTGACCTCTCAAGTAGTCAAGAAGAAGCAGATACCAAACTCATTCTGCATTCCATTGATGCTTCTGTAAATGGTGCTACCTTCTAACATCCACTCACCAGACACCGATGTGCTTGTACTTGCCATCAGACGATACCCCAGTTTATGTCCAATACTTCCTTTGACAGGGGCTGGTCAAAACATAGGGCGATACCCCTTGAGCCCATCTAAGTGCCTTGGGTCCAAGGAAAGCTGCAGCTCTACCGGGATTTCATGCACTATCAGGAGCAGATGTCACAGGAAAATTTGCTGGAATAGGAAAAGATAAATTCTGGAAAGTACTGCAGGAACTTGATCCAACTGATGAGATAGTAAATGCCCTTGTACAGCTAGGAACAACAGATGAACTACCTAACACTTTGTTTGCTGCAATTGAATCATTTGTATGCAAGTTGTATCTCCCTAACACAGAGCTGTTGAATGTAGCTGATGTAAGGTGTGGCTATTCAAGAAGAAGCAAGCTCATCAGAAGGTTTACCTCCAACCCAAGCTGCGCTGCGTAATGCCATCTTGAGAGCGCACTACCAGGCCATGATTTGGAATAATGACATCATTGCAAATCCAGACCTGCCAGAACCGCTGGAATGTGGTTGGAATTTGGTAGATGGCGATATAAACCAGTCATGACAACCTGTCGCCTGCTCCGCAAGCAGTAATTGATCTGGTGAAATGTTCTGTGCAAAGACCAATGTTCAAGTAATCGCTGCAAATGCAGAAGGAATGGATTGAATTGCACAGATCTTTGTAGCTGTAGTGAGGACTCAGAATCATGTACAACTCAGAAACACACAGTTCTCTCAGATGATGAAGAGGAGGATAGTGATAGTGAAGATGAGTTATTGTAACTTCCACAGGGATTGGAGCAGGCAATAAACTCTGGCAACCAACCACACAACTAGCATGTAGTATGGACAATGTATCACTGACTCAAAAGGATGAAATATTGATGTCATATTGGCGGTCATTTTGAATTTTCATATATTCATTCCTTGACTTGATAAGTGTTATGTTCAACTACTAAACTTAGCCTAACTCATAGAACATTCATGGCCTTATAGCAACAATAGGCCTTAATACGTCCATTTTGAAATGAAAGATGGCTGCCCTCTGCAACACTAAAATGTAAATATGGCTTTTCATGTTCTTTGGTACCAAATATAAATTCATCATAGGGGTGATCTTTGAAGCATGTTAAACGCGTCACTGTCACTGAAATGATAATATATACATATATTCAAGAATAAGCCATAAAGGTGGCCATTTTGAAACTCAATATGGCTGAAAATTTTAACGGAATTTCAGCTGTTCACAAGAAATGTGTATTTCACTAATTGTTTGTCTTGATAAATGTAGATTTTACAAAAAAAAAAACAGTTTTTACGACATTCATATCCACATTCAGGGCAAATATAGACATAAATGGCGGCCATTTTGAAATCCAAGATGGCTGCCCTCTGCAACACTTTCAAAATTGCCAACATGGTTTTCATGTTCTTTGGTACCTATTTAACACATTCATATAGGTGGGATCTTCTAATCATCAAAATCCCACGGGATTGCATAGTCTCCCTGACTAATAATTAAACCTGTCCGTAATGTCTGGTGTGATAAAGAGGAGTTTGCAGTCGTTGATCAGGGCTGGCAGGATGGCCTAGACGTATGCATATCGCCTCGAAGCCTCTCGGCTTGGGTTGACATCTCGGGTCTAAGCTACAAACTGTCATCCTGGTGTCTCATAGATAGCGAAGCATTCATGTGTGTGCCGTTATTCGGATGGGACAATAAACATGGACGTCATGTCCACCAGCCATTAGTTGGTAGTTGTTAAAGATACCACGGTTGTCTTTGCAATGATGAGGAGAGCTATCGCCGGCACCCTAGCCCAAATTCCAAATTCCTGCCATAACCTATAAAGGGCATTGCATCAGCGGCACAATTGAGCCTCAGCAAAATGATGCTATTCCACAGCCACGTGCTGCATATAAAAGAAAAATAAGTGGTGGTTGATTCGTTTTATTGTTGCGAATCTGACCAAGCAGTGCTTGAAAAATAGAGTACAGCTACGAGTGTTTGTGAATATATAAACGGTGAGTCAAAATGCATGAAGGGTAAGCCAAAAGGACAGTAATAGTAACATTCAAGACAAGAAAGTGAAGACAGATCGGGTATGCTTTGCTAGTTTGTTTCCCGCGTGATGAAGAAAATAACTCTCCAGGCTAATTTGCAAGAGAAAGTGCATGCCATTTCCAATAGTTTACCCCTTCCTCGACATCATATGAACAACCAAGAACACCGTTCATGGAATTCAATAGGATGGCTCGACAGATTCGCAAAGATGCCACAGTTCAAACCTCACATATGGCCAGGGAGAAAGTACCAGCATGAATGCAATGGCTGTGCCACATTTTTAGTCCAGGAGCTCGACTTGAAAATCTTGAGTTCATTCAACAACCGCAACATCTAAAATTTTGACTTGACAGATGGCTAGAATAGTCCTTCTCGAACAACCCTAGGGTAGTATGTGAGGTCAAATTGGTGGTTTCAGTTTTTATCTGGAAGCCACTTTATAAGCTAGGTGTGTGGCAGGTTACACCCACTGAACAACTTGAGTGAGGGGAACCATAATCACTGATATCTTCGTCACTTTTCAACTGATTTCAGTGTTTTTGGTGCCATTGTGTTGGTCTTTTAATGCACAAGGATAGCACATACCAGAAATATAACAGTGGATCAGATATGGGGTCTCTCTGGGTAAAGATCACGTGACAGGAATGTTTCACTAAATCACATTTATGATTTACCAAATTTAAATGCACGTGATGATGACGTTTTTGATCGCTTCAGACCAGATATAGCCGTCTTGCTGACCCCTTTCTTTGGCACTCCAAGTGTTACGAATCATGTACAATGCACAGAATTTGCACTCTGTCCAACGGTGAAAGCATGCTTAACCTCCAAGGCCATCAGAAAGCATCTGTCAGCAACGATTGCGGCCCCTGTGGTTCTGCTGAGACAATCAAGGGTGTCCCAGTCAAAAACACTCCAATTGACTGGTGTGAGTACCTCTTTTGTAAAAAAATAAATAAAAAAAAACACAAAAAGGTGAAGAGATTGTGACTTTTCAAGCTGCTGATGCCATCCTGAATGCTGCAGTAGAACAGAATGACAATGACATGTTACCCTACCTTGTGGCATTAACAATGATCTGGCAGTTGCAGAGGCCAAATACCACAAAGTGTGATATTCCTCGTATGTCAGCAAGACAAACTGAAGTTACTGGATACAATGAGGAGACAGGGAAACAACGTACGCTACAGCTTTGAGTGAACCAGCTGGCAGAAATTGGACCTGATACAGAGGCAGGCAAAGCCTTCCATATGGGTTACTGCTAGCCAAAATACATGGCCCTGTTGAAAGAGAAAGGTGTGATTCAGAATCCTATACTGGTCAGCGACTCAAACTGCGACTGAAAAAACACTTTAGCAAAGACATTGCATTCCACCAGCCATATGACTACTCCCTGTCTGAGTTACTGTACTCCAGCTCCATTTCTCTGTATGATATCAATGCTGCTACCAGAAGGCTGCTTCGGCCAACCTTGCAAGATCCGACTGACTGCCCCGATAACACAACGACACTCACCAATGACGAACGGATACATTTATTGTACCGAATGCAAAAACTGATGAAACTGAAATGAGCGAGTGTCAAGGCCAAGTGAGACGAAAGAGTGATGAAGGAGATGGTCTTAAGCTGCTGTCCGCATCACTCAGGCCTCATGACCGACCTTTCTCTTTGATGGAGAAGAAAATGATGACGAAACCCTGCCACTGGTCAACATTGCCACAGAAGTGGTAAGTGCCTCCAGATCATGCAAGTACCTACTCCAATCCTACGAGTTAGATGAAGCACAGATGAAGAATGTTTGTAGAATAAAGGCTCAAAAACAAGGAAGTGGTTTTCTGAAATTCCACAACAAACCTCAAGATCCATACATTCGACACTCTGGAAAAGACTTTTGTAATGAAAACTACGCAGACGAAACCATCAACCGTGGCTGCTAACCGTGATCTATTCGGACATCTTGTCATCTCTGTGAGGTCCAGGGACATAATCCTGAAAGAGATGCTCGGTTATGAACTGCAACAGCGCCTTAATCTCTTGCACATTCAGATGGTAGTCTTAGATGTAGTCTCTTCTCTCTCCACTACGATTCAGAGCATGTCAGCAGCACAAGTGATTGATGTCAGGCTCCAGTGCAGATGTTGAAGGCTGATGGTACGTCAACCTTGGTGGGCTGGCTACCAAACACGACGACCTTACAATGGCTCTTTTAGGAAAGAATGGTGCACATTTGTTGACCAGTACACTGCCAGAGTCGATTAAGGCCGTGAGAGCGAGCAAACGAGGAGCATCCATGGCCTTGGAGGTCAAGATTAAAGGTCCTGCACCACCAATATCAAAGCAGGGACCAAAAATACATTGCGAATCCAAAGAAGAAAACCAGTTTCTGTGCATCGACAGCCGAACGTTGGTGCAGAAGAACAAAAGAATCTGCCAGTCGGACACCAAACTGTTCTTGGCGGCAGCTTCAGGGATGGCAAACGGGCGTTCTATTGGCCAAAGGGGGGATGTGAGGATGTGGTACCGGCTAGTATCAGACCACGAGGAAGCCGATTCTGACATTGGGTTTGGTGATTCCGACAGTGAGGAAGATACAGTACTTACGGACATACGTGACTGGACTTGAAACACGGGACTGTTTAAACGAGCATGTAGAATGAAGTGTGATTGACTTGAACATAAAATATGCGGGTGTTGGCAAGTCAGAATTTACTCTGGTATGATGTAACACAGCCTCTTCTATACCTTGTGCCAACAAATTGAACCTGCATATTATTCTGTGATGATGACGCTGATTTTTAATAGTCTATAACTGATGGCTGACCAGTAGATTCTTTAATACAACACAGTACACGTACTGTTTTCGAGTCCAAGAAGACACTGATTCCCACAGCTGAGATTTTTTCACATAATTAGTAATTTTCACTGTGCTCTGAGTATTTACTCTTATGGCCTGTTTGAAGTGCTCAATAAAGCTTTCTCATTCTTACCATTGGTCAGAATCAAGTTTGTACTGTAGTATATTATCAGTTTTTCAAAACACCAGACAAAAGTATATAATTGTAATCACGTGACTCTTTTGACTCCGAGCGACCTCTTACCGGGGTCAACATTACATTTCTTTCATGAACTATTCTTGTGCATCAGAAGGTAAACCCAACGCTACCTCAATCACCACAATCGGTTGAAGAATAGCAAAGATGTAAGCATTATGTTTCCTCCTTCGCCAATTTTTTTGAGTTAACTCTGTCAACCCCTTAGCCACCAAAATGGCTTCTAGATAAAAACTGACACCACAGTTTACCTGACACACTACCTGGGGTTGTTCCAGGAGGACTATTCTAGCACTCTGTCAAGTCAAACCTTACATGTAGGTGAGTGTTGAACGAATTCCATTTTTAGAACTCGACAGAAATTTGGCTCCTGGCTCTATTGAAAGAGGAGTTCACACTGGGGTTAAAACGTTTAATGGAGTACCACTGGGGGTTAAGAAGTCTCTGCACCGATGACGCAGGCAAGACAAATTGAAACTGTAGTTGTACGAAAATAAAAATGCCTTCAAGATCTATAGAACAAATATCAACCATCTCCTGGTTGTTTGGTGCAAAACACGAAACCATCGATGGTGCAGACTCTCTTTTGACAGTTTTGCCTCGAGTTCCGTTTGTTTTCAGTTTGATAGCTGTGTGCTTCCTCACACCCAGTTCAGAGTATGTCGATGTCTAGCCCACGGGTAACACGACGGCGTTTCCGCATTCCTCGTGCCTTATAATAGCACCATGAGCTGTTCCACATTGCAACTAATCATCAGCATGCTTTTTGATTGATGATATATTTGTTTTGATCACAACCAATTATGAAGGACATCTTTTCAACTAATTTCCCAAACCGTGAACCCCTTCCTCGCTTTGAGATGATGCTCTGTGCGGTGTTGCGATGGGATTGGAGATGCGAATTACCATCCACTTTCTCAATAATTCTCGTGTTGTCTGCATAATAATAAACAGAGAGTTGGTGTCAAGCCACCCAATACTCGCCTGTTTATACATTTTCGTCTTTAATAATATTTTTTTATAAAGCATTGCAGTGAAGTCTGATCCAAATAATTTTAAAGCAATATATGTATCTGTATATTGTAATCAGTAAACTAGTACAACATATTAAATGAATGGCAAGCGTCTAGTATAAACAGGCGAGCATTGGGTGGCTTTGACACCATCTTAAGTTGAAATTTAATTTTTTTTTTAAATCATTTGTTAATTTCAACTTCACTACACGAATAGTATACTCCAAAGGAACCTCCATGCCAAGGTATCAGCATCCTAGTAACATATTAAATGAATGGCAAGCTCTCTAAAAATAACTTGCACCAAAAACTTGAACGTTGATGTGCTACAAAAAGTTAAGTTCAAAAAGGTTAAAAATTAAAACATTTGAAATTATTTTTAAATTTCAACTTCACTACATCAATAATATACCCCAAAGGAACCTCCATGCCAAATATCAGCATCCGAGTAACATATTAAATGAATGGCAAGCTTCTAAATAACTTGCACCAAAAACTTTAACATTTTCACGCTCATGCTCACGCTGACTCTCACGCTGACGCTGACGCTCAGCTACGAGCCGGGGGTATCGCTATAGCTCCTGTTCTTCGAACAGGCGGGCTAAAACTATTTGTATAACAAGCTCAATTTGAGCTGCAAGAGGTGATTAAAAAAAAAGAAAAGATGATAAATTTCACCATAAAAATAACTTTTGCAACAAGGAATGCTGACCGAAACAACTGCTTGTTATAACAGGACTCTGCTGTATCGCAATACATATTCACATATGTGCAACTCGGAAACTTACTGCACTTCCACGATTTGGAAAGCTGCTTTCATCTCCAGTAACATATAGGAAAAGAGCACAAGAACAAAAAAAAATTACTTCATGAATATGTCAACTTCACATCATGAGAACGTGCATGAAAACAACAATGTTTGCACCTGTTGAAATTGCACAAGCAGTTTACAATCAGCAATCATAAATCTGAGCTACACAAGCACAGTTATTAGCTGTACTATAACTTGTGTTCAGGTAGATTCTTAGAACTTTGTAAGCCCTGCGATAAGGTTAGGATAAGGTGACTATCTGCTGCAGCAAGGGGTAAGATGTCTAATCCCTCTGTTACCCTTTTGTAAACTGCGCAAGACCAGGTAGTGGAGAGGGCGAGATGCATGAGAGATGCACCCCGCACCAAAAGAAGGAGAAGGCCCCTCCACCCAGATGTCTGTCAGCATGTGGGAAGCTGGCTTTGGACTGTTCAGGCCCATTTATTTGTTGGACTTACAGGTCTGTAATTTGTCTGCTGTGGCTGGGGAAGGAAAGACCTCTGTGGCCAGAGATTGGTTAGCCTTTGCGGAGGGAGGAGGAGAGAGAGGGAGGGTCGAGACTGGCTCGTTCCAGGGGGATGTGGTGATTTGTCAGGTGTGATCAGTCGGGGAGGGTAGTCCAATCATTCTCGTCCGATTACACGACATGAAAGTGGGTGCTTGCCTTTAGCAAACCGTCGTTGCCTCTTGGATGCTCGGTACTCGAAGGCTCAGATTGCCTGCCCTTGCAATGGCATGAAAACGTCCTGTGATGAAACTGAGTATCTGGCCTATCTCTTTCACATCGCAGATAGGTCAGTGTCTCTCTGTCTTCTTGCGCATATTTCTGGTCTTGTACCGCTTTCCATTTCTGTGGCCATCCACCCCTCTCCCCCCCAGTTTCCTGCAGGGTGCATACGGTCCTGCCACTAACCCTCTTCTGGTGAAACTCCAAAAATCCATATCACTTGCTCACCTCCACTCGAATCGTTCTCATTATTTTTCCCCACTTGTGGACCAAACTTCTTCAGTCTCTTCAAACTCATTCTTCCCTTCAGGGCTTCAAAACAGCTGTTCACATCCATCTCAGGTCATCAAGATCTTTTATCTCCCATCCACATACAAGATTCTTTATACCCACATAACCCCTTCCCCAAGCCCACCTCTATATATTTTTTCGGTTTTCCTTCTGACATTTTGTGGCTATAGCCATCTTGTTCACGCCACCTGTGTCCTCCCAGCCTCATTCTTCTCTCATCCATGATTTCTCCAAGTTCTCTCTTCTATTTTGTCAATCACCCTGCTGTTGGTGTGCTCCCCATGTTTTATTACATCCTGAACTATTCTATGTTCTCGTCTTCCACGTGCCTAGACATTGTTACAAAAAAAGAACACTCTCTTGCAGTGGGCAGCTCCATGCTTCGTTCCATGGATCCTGTAATGAACTCTTTAGTTTGCTGCCTGGCCCTACCGCTGTGCCAGCCCATACAACTTCTGCAAAAGCCGAGGGTCTTCACCCTTTACTTTCCCCTCTGACTTGTCCAGTTTGAGCGCATAAATGTGTGTGTGTGTGTGTGTGTGTGTGTGTGTGTGTGTGTTGTGTGTGTGGTGTGTGTGGCTCACCTTTGCTTTTCTCCTCATGTGTCGGTTTGAGTGCACGACTTGTGTGCACATGCATTGATTGGTGCGCCAATAGCTGGGTTATTTCTTTGCGTATTGTGCTTTTTTTATTAATGGTCTTGTATATTGTGGTTTTGGATTTTGTTCCATGTTCACATGTTTCACATAATTATTACATTCTTTTAGAGACGTCATGCGCCCCCATTTGCACGCCGCAGTCTCTGGGTTTATTGTTGCTCTTGGAGAATCAAATTGGTAATCATGACGAGTTGGGTCACTGTCGTGTCAGAACACATATGAATACGAGATGACGTTCACATCCGCTCAACATCGATTGGTGCAGATTTTATCAG
>CM068952.1:119691262-119720021 GCA_035128595.1 Eptatretus atami | reverse complement strand
TGTATCAGTGGAGTTGTTTTTATAATGTGGCAGTGAGGTGTTTTTAATCATGTGGCAGTGAGGTGTTTTTAATCATGTATCAGTGAGTTGTTTAATATGTGGCAGTGAGTGTTTTTAATCATGTATCAGTGAGATGTTTTTAATAATGTGGGCAGTGAGGTGTTTTTAATATTGGCAGTTGAGGTGTTTTAATAATGTGCAGTGAGGTGTTTCTTAATAATGTGGCAGTGAGGTGTTTTAATGAATGTGGCAGTGAGATGTTTTAATAATGGCAGTGAGATGGTTAATTAATTGGGAAGTGAGGTGTTTTTAATACCATGCAGTGAGGGTTTTAATCTAGTGGCATTGAGGTGTCTTTTAATAATGTGGCCAGTGAGATGCGTTTTAATAAATGTGAGTGAGGTGTTTTTAATACCATGGTGGTGAGGTGTTTTTAATAATGTAGCAGTGAGATGGTTTTAATAATGTGCGAAGTGAGGGTTTTTAATACCATGGCAGTGAGGTGTTTTAAGTTATGTGGGTATTGAGGGTGTTTTTAATAATTTGGCAGTGAGATGTTTTTAATAAGTGGCAGAGTTGAGGTGTTTTAATCATGTATCAGTGTGTTGTTTTAATATGTGGCCAGTTGAGGTGTTTTTAATCATGTACAGATGAGTTGATTTTTTAATTAACTGGAAGTGAGGTGTTTTTAATCATGTATCAGTGAGATGTTTTTAATAATGTGGCAGTGAGGTGTTTTTATTATGTGGCAGTGAGGTGTTTTTAAATAATTTGCAGTGAGTGTTTTTAATAATGTGGCAGTGAGGTGTTTTTAATCATGTATCAGTGAGTTGTTTTTAATCATGTATCAGTGATGGTGTTTTTTAATAATGTATCGTGAGTTGTTTTAATAATGTGGCAGTGAGGTGTTTTTAATCATGTATTCAGTGTGTTGTTGTTTAATATGTGGCAGTTGAGTGTTTTTAATATGTATCAAGTGAGTGTTTTAATAATGAGGAAGTGCAGGTGTTTTAATCATGTATCATGTGAGATGTTTTAATAATGTGCAGAGGTTTAAATAATGTGGCCAGTGAGGGTTTTTAATAATGTGGCAGTGAGGGTGTTTTTTAATAATGTGGCAGTGAGGTGTTTTTAATCATGTATCAGTGAGTTGTTTTTTAATCATAGTATCAGTGAGGTTGTTTTAATCATGTATCAGTGAGAGCGTTTTTAAAATAATGTGGCAGTGAGGTGTTTTTAAATCATGTATCAGGAGAGTTTTTTAATTATGTGGCATTGAGGTGTTTTTAATCTGTATCAAGTGAGAGGTTTTTAATAATGTGGCAGTGAGGGTTTTTTAATCATGTATCAGTGAGTTTTTTAATAATGTGGCAGTGAGTGTGTTTTTAATAATGTGCAAGTGAGGTTGTTTTAATCATGTATCAGTGAGTTGTTTTTAATAATGTGGCAGTGAGGTGTTTTTATCATTGTATCAGTAAGGGTTTTTAATAATGTGGCGAGTGAGAGGTGTTTTTATCATTGCTATCAGTGAGTTGTTTTTAATAATGTGGCAGTGAGGTGTTTTTAATCATGTATCAGGTGAGAGGTTTTAATATGTGCAGTTGAGGTGTTTTTATATGACAGCTGAGAGGTTTTTAATATGTGGCAGTGAGGTTTTTTAATCATGATCAGTGGAGGAGGTTTTTAATAATTGTGGCAGTGAGGTGTTTTAATCATTTGGCAGTGAGGTGTTTTAAAATGTTTGGCTTGAGGTGTTTTAATAATGTGGATTGAGGTGTTTTAATGATTGTATCAGTGAATGCTTTTTAATAATGTGCGGAGGTGTTTTTAATCATGTATCAGTGAGATGTTTTTAATAATCTGGGCAGTGAGGTGTTTATTAATCATGTATCAGTGAGATGTTTTTTAATAATGTGGCAGTGAGGTGTTTTAATAATGTGGGCAGTAGGTGTTTTTAATAATGTGCAGTGAGGTGTTTTTAATAATGTGGCAGTGAGGTGTTTTTAATAATTGTGGCAGTGAGAGGTTTTTAATAATGTGGCAGTGAGGTGTTTTAATCATGTATCATGAGAGGTTTTTAATAATGTGGCCAGTGAAGGTGTTTTTAATCATTTGCAGTGAAAGGTGTTTTTTAATAATGTGGCATTTGAGGTGTTTTTAATAATGTGGCATTGAGGTTTTTTAATGATGTATCAGTGAGATGTTTTTTAATAATGTGGCAGTGATTGGTGTTTTTAATCATGTATCAGTGAGATGTTTTTAATAATGTGGCGTGACGGTGTTTTAATCATGTATTCAGGTGCATGATGTTTTTAATAATGTGGCAGTGAGGTGTTTATTAATAATGTGAGCAGTGAGGTGTTTTTAATTAATGTGGCTAGTGAGGTGTTTTTAATAATGTGGCAGTGAGATGTTTTTTAATAATGTGGCAGTGATATGGTTTAATAAGTGGAAGTGAGGTGTTTTTAAATACCATGGCAGTGAGGTGCTTTTTAATCATGAGAGCATTGAGGTGTTTTAATATTTGGCAGTGAGATGTTTTTAATTGATGTGGCAGTGAGGTGTTTTCAATTTCATGTATCAGTGAGTTGTTTTTAATAATGTGGCAGTGAGGTTTTTTTAATTCATGTATTCAGATGAGTTATGTTTTTAATAATGTGGAAAGTAGGTGTTTTAATCATGTATCAGTGAGATGTTTTTAATAATTGTGGCCAGTGAGGTGTTTTAATAAGTGTGGAGTGAGGTGTTTTTAAATAATGTAGGCAGTGAGGTTGTTTTTAATAATGTGGCAGTGAGGTGTTTTTAATCATGTATCAGTGAGATGTTTTTAATAATGCTGGCATTGAGGTGTTTTTAATCATCTTGGCAAGTGAGGTGTTTTTAATGATGTATCAGTGAGATGTTTTTAATAATGTCGAGCAGTGAGGTGTTTTTAACACCATAGTGGTGAGGTGTTTTGAATAAAAGTGGCGGTGACGTGTTTTTTTTTATAATGCTGGCAGTGAGGTGTTTTTAGTAATGTTGCGTGGGAGAGTGTTTTTAATAATGTGGGGTGAGGTGTTTTAATAATGTTGCTGGACGGGTTTTTTTAAATAATGTGGGTGATGGTGTTTCTTATTATGTTTGCTGGGGAGGTGTTTTTAATAATGGTGGAAGTGAGGTGTTTGTAATACCATGGCAGCTGAGGTGTTTATAATTTGGCAGGGGTGTTATTAATACCATGGCAGTGAGGTGTTTTTAATATGTGCAGTGAGTGTTTTTAATACCATTGCAGTGAGGTGTGTGTTTTATAATGTGCAGTAAGGTGTTTTAATAATGTGGCAGTGAGGTGTTTTTAATACCATGGCAGTGAGGTGTGTTTCAACTTTTCACGTTTCATATTTGGTACATAGGTACAGAACTGTGATTCGGTGTGTCCGACATACCTTCGTCATCTAAAGTGGTTGCCATGCGAAACCAGGATGCTGTTTTCCATTGTAGGCACAATTCTGTATATACCTTCTTGTTCGGGCGTATTTGCTGCTCACTTGCGCTCTTCGTTAATTTTGTAGTACAAACTTCTTATTGCAACTGCTTGTTGCATGTCCTCGTGTGCAAAAGGTGTTTGTCTGTCTCTGATCTCTACAACAAATTAACCCATGCCATAAACTGTTATCGTGCCCTCTACTTTTTTGTGTGTAAATTTTTATCAAGTTTGTGCAATGCGATTTTTAAAACTGAAAAACTATAAGAACATGTAACCATCACAGGAAGAGCAAGGTTCAGGCTGACGTTCGAGCATCACAACATTGGTCAGACAAAAGAGGGGTTAAAGCCCAACATCAGTCACACATCTCTTTCCGCATTGCGATAAACACAGTACTTTTATTGGTTTTCGAATAATAAAAATTGGTTCTATCTTGCCTGCCGCGGACTGACGGGAACCTGCGGCAAAAGCCGAGCATGTCATTCCATCCTATAATTGAGTAATAAAAAAAATGCTCAGTTTTTGATTTCTGTTTCTTTTCGTATGTTCATTCCCTGTAAGACAAAAATGGAAAGGTGGTGATTTTAAATAGCAAATGTTAAACCAGATTTATTCCTGATTGACTGACAGTGCTGTGGGCTCGGTAGTATGGCTAAGTGGCATACTCGCCTCCAAGGCTGTCTTAGCCTGGGTTTGATCCCGACCCAGCTATAACTGTCATACTGGTGTCTCGCAAGCAGGTGAGGCACCAATGTACGTGCCGTCCCTCGGATGAACGTTAAACTGGAGTGCCATCTGCCATTATTACCGGAGTGGAAGTTAGAGAAATCCCACAATATCCTTGCGAAGAGTAGCGAGCTTATCACCGCACCCTTGCCAAATTCCATATTCCTGCCTTAAACCTACAGAAGGTGTTACAGCAGCGCGCAGATTCAAACCCTCAGCCAGTGTTGCCTACTTACAGCCTTGTGTTGCATATGGAAGAAAAAAAGAAGAAGAAGAAGAAGAAGAAGAGTGTTTATGCGTTGATGCTCACTCCACCAGGGTGTAGCATTTTGGAACTTGCTCTCATTATGCAGGAGGACAATTTGTAGCTGCCCAATACACTTGCAGTGTCATGTAAAATTCTCTGCAATTTTCCATAAAAGCGCCATTTACCCCTGACACACTTCTGAAATGTCAATTTTTAGATCCTCGTGGAGGATCTCTCAGTCTTACTCACGTTGTTTGTATTTGTGCGCCACCTTTTTTTTGTTTACAGGCCTACCGTTTTCATCGAAACTTTCCTGAAACTTGGCGTTATATATGTAAAAATACCCTACGCAGACCAGTAACGATCCCCCGATTGAAAATTCCTCTAGAAAAAAAGTTATATGACGTCAAAATATCCCGCTGATGGAAATCGCTAAAAAATTATCCCAACTAGGCAAGCTTTTTAGAATTCTGTCTTGCGGGAATCGAACTGGGCATTAGCAGAGATGAATTACCGCCACATATGATACATCACTATGATTCATATCAATTTTATGACGTCATTCGTATTTTTTGACAAACCTTTTTTGGTTTCACACCCAGAGTTTTCCATCGATCTTCGTGAAACTTGCCAGATATATGCAAAAAGCCCACGCGCAGGGCAGTAACCATCTCCTATTTTTGGAAATTCTTCCCGAGAAAAAAAGTTGACGTCATAATATCGCTCTAATGGAAATCACCGATACATTATCTCTGAACTTAGGCTAAGTGGTGAATTTTGTTGTGGGAAATCAAGCCGCGGCATATAGCACAGATAATTTATCGCAAACCTTGGATGCATCACAATGACGTTATATTCGTTTTTATGACGATCATCATTTAAGAGGACGAGGATCTGTAGCTCATTTGAGCTTGCGGGGTTTTTTTTATCACTTTTAAGTCCCAAAATAAGCTTTTTAACTCTCCCGACGTGTGACTTGGTTTATATGTTTTCTTTCCTTTAAAAAATGTATACAACGGACTATTATATTTCATTTTCTTTGACTAACTGATGTTCCGCCCTCAGTTTGCCCATGGTGGAGGTTGCTGTTATGTTTGTGATGGACAGCAATTGCCCCATTCTTTTGCACGGCATTTTCTGCCATCAAAAGGAGATTGTAGTCTTCATAGACCTGCTTCGCTGGCTTCCTGGCTGGGATTACAATGGGTCCACTCAGGTAATTAAACCCCAAGTTTTGGTTTTTATTGAACGGGGGGGCCATTTGCTGAAAAAGTAATGCCTTCAATTATTTTTCTGCAAAAACAGATTGAAGATATTCGAATGAAACAAAGTGTAGTCTGCAATTAGTTCTTCCCACAACTGGGTGTGAAGATTTGTGATTCTTCTATACAGGACGTATTTGTGTGTCAGTGCTTCGTGCTATATTAGTCAAGTGATACATTGCTACATGTGTGTCAGTGCTACTACAGTCAAGGTGGCAGAGGAGCAGCACCAGCATCAGTCTGTGATGAAAAAGCACTTAGAGATGAGAGAGTTGGGATAACTGGCTGGAGATGAGAGTTGGATAACTGGCTGGGAGATGAGAGTTGGATAACTGGCTGCAGATGAAGAGTTGGGATAACTGGCTGAGATGGGAGTTGGAAATTAGGCTGCAGATGAGAGTTGGGATTAACTGGCTGCAGATGAGAGTTGGGATAACTGGCCTGCAGATGAGAGTTGGATAACTTGGCCTGCAGATGATGAGTTGGTGCCACCATTACGATCATGAGAATATGAGTCAGTTAAAGGGCTGTCACACCTTGACGTTTTAGCCAGCGTATGGCCAACGTATCAAAATGCTATGTAAAACGCATGCGTACGCTGAACTATGATGTTTTTTTTTTTAAGTATTTGGCGCTATTCTAACGAGTTGGAAGTATGCATAACGTATTAGTAATGTACCAACAGAACGTTTCGATAAACTTATAGATAACTTATACAACGAATTGCTTAGCGTGTTGGCGGCATTCACAAACTTATGCCCAACGTATAGATTCTAACGTATGCATAGCGCGCGGCAGCGTATCGCCGACGATCACGTGGCGTAGGCCTATTAAAAGGCTAGCCGCTCGACGATTCAATCATAACCTTCCCCACTCGACATCGAAGTGTCAACATCACCGTCTGCCTGTCACACCTTGACCTTTTAGCCAGCTTATGCCAACGTATGAAAAATTGCCGAATACGCTGGCCCACACGTCGAATACGTTATGGCGTAACTTTGTATACGTTAAGAGCAGCTTGAAGCACGCTGGCATATGTCGTAGTACGCCGAGCCACGTCGTCAAATTTAAGCATGCTCAAAAATTTTCGACGTATATTGCCAGCGTATGACGCCACAGTTCCGCATATGTGCTGGGGATTGGCCATTAAGTTGTAGGCACCGTTATGCGATCGTTGACACACGTCGGACACACGCTTACTGTAAGTACTCATAAGTCGAAAAACACGTCGAGTAATGTCTAGCGTACCACGAAACTTATTTCTAGCCTATGAGTAATGTGCTTGAACCATGTGTAACGTTTCTCCAACACACATCACGTATGTAGACGTATTGATTGATGTCTTCGCGACAACCACATAACTTATGCTGAAACATGTTTCTAACTTACAGCTACCGTATAATGGCGTACTTTGGGAGCGCTTTAGGTGAATGGATATATAAATGGGCCTTCACAGGAGGAACCAACGTCTGCTGCTTTCAAACTTCCAGGCTGAGTACACGTCCATGTCAGTAGTATCAGTAGTAGTAGTAGGTGAGCGTTGTCATTATTAGTAGTTAGAAGTAGTAGCTAGTAGTATTAGTAGGTAAGTGTAGTAGTAGGTCCATGTCAGTAAGTAGTAGATGAAGGTGATTGGGGAGGGTGTGGGATGATGGATTCCTCCTTGCGTCCGCCGTCCATGGCCACGGCCAGGAGACTTCTTTGCAGCATCTTCGAAGTTTTCTTCGGCTTTTTTTAAAAATGTTTTTCTACGCCTGAACTATTGACTGTAAAGTTTTTGGCGTATCATAACGAGTTGGACAAATGCCATAACATATTTAGTAACGTACACAGACGGTTTCGATAACTTATAGATAACTCTATACCAACGAATGCTTAGCGGTTGTCGGCGTTTAACAACTTATGCCCAACGAAGTCTAACTGATGCATAGCGTGTGTGGCAGCGTATCGCCGCCGAATTCACGTGGCGTAGCCTATTAAAAGGCTGCGCTCGACGATTTCAAATCATAACCGCCTCCCTATCCATGGGCTCCACCAGGTCCTTCTCCTCCGTTCACCTCTTCTTCTCCTGGCTCTATTGGCACACAACTGGTACAGTGTCAATCGATGAGGTTCATGTGCCATGTCTGCGAGGAACAGGTAGTAGGATTTGTTCGTCTCAGGCAATTAGCGGAATCCTCCATCTCTCGGATGACATGGACATGTACTCACCATGCAGTCATGGAACGACTGACGGGTTCTCGTGTGAAGCCCATTTTTATATACAATCCCCCTAAACGCACTGCCAATTACGCCCATTATACGTATCCTGCTAAGTTTCGAAAACACGTTCTGTAAGTTCTGTGGTCGTCCGCGAAGACGTCAAATACGTCTACATTACGTCAATATGCATTGGAGCTACGTACACATAGGTTCAAAGCACGTTACTCATAGTAGTTAAAAGTGTCGGCGTACGCTAAACATTACCTTGACGTTGTTTCGACTTATGAGTAACTTACAAGTAACGTGTTGTCGACGTGTGTCAACGATTCGTGCAACCTGTCTACAACACTGTTACTCATAGGTTAGAAATTAAGTTTCGGTTATGCTAAAACATACTCGACGTGTTCGACTTAATGAGTAACTTACAAGTAACGTGTGTCACGTTGTGCCAACGCATCGCTAACTGCCTTCAACTTATGGCCAGCGTATGCGAACCTGTGAGTTCACACGCTGACCATACGTCGAAAAAATTTTAGCATGTTAAA
Source organism: Eptatretus atami (assembly GCA_035128595.1). Lineage (NCBI taxonomy): Eukaryota > Metazoa > Chordata > Myxini > Myxiniformes > Myxinidae > Eptatretus > Eptatretus atami. The sequence goes on along the minus strand of CM068952.1, from coordinate 119,711,573 downwards.
ATTTTGACCGATCAACCTCGGCGTACTCTGACGTATGTCCAGCATGCTTCAGCGTGCTTTCAGCGTGCTCTTAACGTATACAAACTTACATAACGTATTCACGTACGCCATCGTTTTAACAAATTTTCATACGTCCGGCATACGCTGCTAAATTGTCAAGGTTGTGACAGGGCCTAAATGCGAGGCACTGTTCACAAAGGATCACCAGCCCCAACTTGGCTCCAGTCAGATTTCATCTCTCCCTAAAGTTAAGGAACACCCTTCATGAAATTATGTCAAGGCAGCTGTGATGCACTCGGTTAATCAGCAGGATGGCACCACAAAACCAACTGATGTTGGCAGAAATGTATGTGAATTGAAGTGGTGATTCTTTGAGAAAGTATATATATAATATATATTATATATATATATATATATATATTTGGTCCATGATAGAATGAAGATTGCATGTTCATATCTGTCTTTATTTCATCAAATATCTTTACCTGGTTTTGGAGAAAAAGATAGGAGGAACGCAGAGTGGCACCACAAAACTACTGAATGTTTGGCAGAAATGTGTGTGAATTGCAGTGGTAATTCTGTTGAGAAATATATGTCCATGATAGAATGCATATTTGATGTCATATCTGTCTTTTATTTCATGCAAAATATCTTTTACCTGTTTTGGAGAAAAAGAATAGGAGGCATGACTTTCAACATGCCTTGTAGTTTTTCATATGATGCTTTCAATGCTTCACGTGCCTTTATTCAATACACGCAAACCACTTTCATTTCTTAAATAGGAGGATATTGTGCAGACAATTGTTTTGCATTGTGTCACTCCTTTCCTTAAAAGATTGGCAGACGCAGTTCAACACAAGGAAATGTAAGGTGCTGGGGTTTGGTTAGAACAATGAAAGTAGGGATTACATGATGCAAAGGGCAGTCTTAGGAGTGTGTAACTCGAAGAAGGATCTGGGGTGGTATTAGATATGGGGCGTAAGCACACAGCACAGTGCCCAAGCAGAGCTATAAGTAAAGCTAATCTAGTTTTAGTTGTATTTAATGGGGGAAATTAGCTTATAAATCAAAAGAGGTGGTTTTAATACTGTGTAGGTATTTAGTGAGGCCTATTCTGGAATAATGTGTACAGTTTTATCACAAGTCTGAGGCAAGGACGTATCTGCCATTGAAAGGCTTCAGCGCAGGGCTTACTAGATGATTCTGGCGGCTAGGCTGGGACTAAACTTTGAAGATCGGGATGACGGAGACAGGATTTATACAGTTTAAAAAGGAAGACAATTATGAGGGAGATCTAGAGAAATGTTAAGATAATGAAGGGTTACAGACAAAATAAGTGCAGAATAATTTTTCAGCAGAATGGACACTGACAGGAAAAAAGGGTCACAGTTTTAAGAGGAGAGATTAGGGATGGCTAGTAAGGCCAGGGTTCATATCACTCAGTGAGTGTGAAATACATGTAATGGTCTCCCTGAAAGCGGTAGTGGCCGTGGAGTTAGCGATTGTTTACAATAGATGATAGCTTTCTGGAAGTAATGTGGATGGGAAGATGTGTCATGACCAGTGTTGGCTCGATGTGGCAATGGGCCCCGGCATTTGAAGTTCCTTGTATTTCCTTAAAAAAGTAACTTTTTCTGCTGCCACTTGCTTAACAACCACAAGTCCCAATCCTGTGGCCACAACCTCTCACCTATCATGTCAATGGGAGGTGTGTTTTGATTTTATTGTGCATGTTTCCCCAAAGCATGTTGTACTGTCGAGAGAATTCTGCCATTTAGTGGAAATTCCACTGTGCGTCAATGAGGCATCATTCATCATTGGGAAACATTACTCTGTGCAGAGCGTTGGTGCTGCCTAAGCAGTCCACTTGGCACTATTGGCACAATCCTGGACGGATCTCCACTCCGGACGCAGGATACCAGCAAGCTGGCCCACTCATTTGCCGACCTATGGAAGGATGACACGTAGAGTCAAACCCATTCTGGTATTAATTCAAGAGCCAATGTGGATTTGAACTTCAGATCCTAGGAAATCAACCAAGCCCCACCACCCTAAACCATAACCAACACCAAAAATGCAGCATGCATTTTACAAAATTGTCTCTATATACGTATTTCATTGCCACCATTGCTATAAAGCCTACCGAGGGCAGCTTTCAATTGATGTGTCGTAACATTGAAATCTAATTTGGGAAGAAAATTATGGTGTATTCCAGGAAACAGTCATGCTCAAAGGACACCATTTTGCGACCAAATATATATTTTCTAAATCTCATAAAGAAAGCATGTCCTCAAACCTCTTTTGTGAGGTATGTATGCGAAGAGCGACGTCAATGCAGAGCTTTTTCCAAACCAATATGCAGCCTCAAAGACGTGTGAAAACTCACTTGAGAAATATCAGGGAAGCGTAGCAGTGGGAGTAACGATGATGTGCCTGAAGAGTAAATCACAGACTGTAACTACACGGATGTTGACACAAAGGCTTTTAAGCATGATAAGTTTTGGTTCTTCGGTTTTGGTGACAGTATTCAAGGTTTCGCATTGGGCAATGCCAATTACAGTAATATGTCTCGTGGAAAATTGCGTAGGGCATCTAAAGCAATTACCTGCTCATTAAAACCAAATTTGTCAATTCATTGGAAACAAAACAACAGCATCGTTCAGTGAATCCTTTACTCCACATCTAGACAGTGCATGTCGGTCCACTCAATTACTACATTATCCATGCATCCATTGTATAACTTTAAACAGTCTTACGGCAAACATGTTTGGTGTTTTTTGAAATAATTGATCTGATGAAATTATATTTTAATTCTAAAATGCCTAGCTTCGCATGAACTTGTGAATTCTTTTTTTTTCTACCCTCGCGAAGGATATTTTGTGTTGTTTTTAATCAGAGCACAATTACCATGAATATTGTGCTACCAATTTCAGCTTTGGACCTTTGTTGTGTTTTTTTTTTCAACAACACCAGGTTGGGGCATGTAGTGTGTGTGAATAGACTGAATGCCAATTGACCATCCTATATCTAAGAACAGTAGGAATGCTTGCGTTTGACCGTACTCAATGACCTGTTTTTGCACTCACTGGATGTGCTGCTGAAGAGTGGAAAGTGAGGGTGGTGGTTTAATGAGGTGTTCACCTCTGATTGAAAAAGAGACACCATCACAGCTCCAAAAATTGATTGAATGTGAATGTCCTTCGGGCGATATTGCAGGCATATTCAAAAATGTCGCCAAAATGAAAATCAGATTCATCTGTGGAATTCATCATCTTTCAGGACATTCAATCTTCAGAGCTGTGATAACATAACTTTTCCTACTTCGGACCGATGTGGACCGATGTTACCTACTCTTGAAATCTTTTTTTGGCTGCCTCTTGTGGCACTGCCTGGAGTAGGGCTGACACCTCCTGCTTCAAATCGAGTGTTGGCAGGGCAGTTGGTGTAGATAGAGCCCTGGCAGCCCCCAGAAAACTAGTAGTTCAGAGGTTCAAGTCTGGTATGGATGCCCAGTAATGCAGCAGGTACCAGGCCAATTAGGCTGTTTAGTAAGGGCGGACTATGTTGTGATAATAAGACCCGTGGGATTTAATGATTAGAACATGCCGACCCTACCTAAGGTAGACTATTTAGGTCCCAAGGAGTAAGAAAATCCATGTTGGCAAAATTGGAAGTGTTTGCAATGGCGGCCATCTTGATTTCAATTTCTTTCTTTTTTTACCTTAACCCTTTGTGGGACTGACTTTCACAACTGCCATAGAGTTAATGTAATCAAGTCTGGCCAATAGGTACTGAGCAGTTTAAGCTACTCGTTTAAACAAATTATTGAGGGACGTTCATGTGAAAGAGGAATAACAGCCCACTTGACTAGCTGTGGCAAGCTTTGTTTACCTTGTACGTTGAAGGCTTTCTTCAAAGACAAAGCGGTAACATACACCACAAAATGCCCGCTGAAAAGGCTGAAAGGCTCACAAGGCATGCAGAGATAATAATGTTGAGAAAATACAGAGAGCTCATGAAGATATGAAAACATACAGTGGATTCACTTGGAATCCTGGGATACGATGAGTGGAATTTGATGAGCTATAGCTAACAGACCACTGGCACGGGCCATCTGCCAGTATATGACGATGGTTTTGGAAATGCTAACGTACATAAGAGCAGTGCGAAGGCGGTGACTAGATGTTATGCAACGCGGAAACGTTTGTAAAGTACTTCTTTTGCCCATGAAAGTTGAACTATGCCCGCTTGCTTTCTGTGTACTTGGGCAGACATGAAAGCTTTGGCCAATATCAGATCCAGAAATATGGGCCGAGTTTATGGATGGAAATTGGAGTTGTCAACAATGAACATCAACCCATTCTGTGCAATTGGTCCCGCATCACGGCTCTCGAGCAAGTAAACCGGATGATGAAAGTACTGGTGGACTCATTGGTATTACAGCTCAGCCCCTTGGCCGCGCAAAGTTCTTCTTATGGCACCAGATCTTGGCCCGGCTAGCAAAAGAAGCAGAGGCAATAAGCTGTTGTACCAAGAAACCAAACAATGAAGCAGCATCATGAGAATACAGATGCCAAAACCAAACTACAGGTGAAGAACGTAGCTGCACTGAAGGATAACTATCAAAAGTTCACAAACCCCTTTACAGATGAATGTGAGCAGTTGATCAATATGGTTAACCAAAGCCGTCATGCCAGAGAGAGTCCTACATGACATTTGCAGAAGAACACAGATTGGAGAGGAGTGTTTTGCTCAATTTGTTTCAGATAGAATCATTACAAAACAATGTCAACATTTGGGCGCCAAATGAAGAAACAGAAGTTGCAGATGTGGTCGTCAAGTGCGATGAAAACTCAGACAAAAAGTGAAGACAAAATTGTGGAACTCCAGGAAGATCGGGCACTGTTTGCCCGTTTACTAGTAGTATCCAAAGCAAGAGATATTGACCTTAAGCAAGCTGTCGTACCTATGAATTTTCTGTAGTACCGAGGTCGTTGTTTGCAGCCGATGGTTCGCTCCTTCACACCACATCGAAGAGTGACCTGATGTTGATACTAGAAAACCTGCCAAAGGTTGAAGCAGTGCCCCAGGAAAATAATAACCAAAGAGTTGATCAAGCTGGAGTCAACTATAAGTGTGTTGCTGTCATCGATGCAATGGCTGATTTACAAACATTGGACAAACCAGAATGCATCAAAACCTGTCATGACCTAGCAAACCACTTCATTGGACGCCACTGGCAGAAGTATGGTGACTACGACGAGGTACATTTGGTGTTTGACCGTTATGACACTGGAGAATCTCTGAAAGCTTCAACCCGTGAGAGACGTTTGGGTGGTAACAGGGCAGTGGCGTATCATATTACTGATTCCACATCAATTGGCAAACTAAGCATGCAGCAGTTGCTTGCCCATGTGTCAACGAAAGATGCATTAACCGCCTATTTGGCTGAAAAGATACTGCAACATGATGAACAATGGGCAAGTCCCTTGTGGTTGCCTGGCGGAATAAGGCAAGAGCTACACATAGAGCAGTAGTTGACCTCTCAAGTAGTCAAGAAGAAGCAGATACCAAACTCATTCTGCATTCCATTGATGCTTCTGTAAATGGTGCTACCTCTCTAGACATCCACCACCAGACACCGATGTGCTTGTACTTGCCATCAGACGATACCCCAGTTTATGTCCAAATACTTCCTTTGTAACAGGGGCTGGTCAAAAACATAGGGCGATACCCCTTGAGCCCATCTACAGTGCCTTGGGTCCAAGGAAAGCTGCAGCTCTACCGGGATTTCATCACTATCAGGAGCAGATGTCACAGGAAAATTGCTGGAATAGGAAAGAATAAATTCTGGAAAGTACTGCAGGAACTTGATCAACTGATGAGATAGTAAATGCCTTGTACAGCTAGGAACAACAGATGAACTACCTAACACTTTGTTTGCTGCAATTGAATCATTTGTATGCAAGTTGTATCTCCCTAACACAGAGCTGTTGAATGTAGCTGATGTAAGGTGGGGCTATTCAAGAAGAAGCAAGCTCAATCAGAAGGGCTGCTGCGTAATGCCATCTTGAGAGCGCACTACCAGGCCATGATTTGGAATAATGACATCATTGCAAATCCAGACCTGCCAGAACCGCTGGAATGTGGTTGGAATTTGGTAGATGGCGATATAAACCAGTCATGACAACCTTGCCGCCTGCTCGCAAGCAGTAATTGATCTGGTGAAATGTTCCTGTGCAAAGACACGATGTTCAAGTAATCGCTGCAAATGCAGAAGGAATGGATTGAATTGCACAGATCTTTGTAGCTGTAGTGAGGACTCAGAATCATGTGACAACTCAGAACACACAGTTCTCTCAGATGATGAAGAGGAGGATAGTGATAGTGAAGATGAGTTATTGTAACTTCCACAGGGATTGGAGCAGGCAATAAACTCTGGCAACCAACCACACAACTAGCATGTAGTATGGACAATGTATCACTGGACTCAAAAGGATGAAATATTGATGTCATATTGGCGGTCATTTTGAATTTTCATATATTCATTCCTTGACTTGATAAGTGTATGTTCAACTACTAAACTTAGCCTAACTCATAGAACATTCATGGCCTTATAGCAACAATAGCCTTAATACGTCCATTTTGAAATGAAAGATGGCTGCCCTCTGCAACACTAAAATGTAAATATGGCTTTTCATGTTCTTTGGTACCAAATATAACATTCATATAGGGGTGATCTTATGAAGCATGTTAAACGCGTCACTGTCACTGAAATGATAATATATACATATATTCAAGAATAAGCCATAAAGGTGGCCATTTTGAAACTCAATATGGCTGAAAATTTTAACGGAATTTCAGCTGTTCACAAGAAATGTGTATTTCACTAATTGTTTGTCTTGATAAATGTAGATTTTACAAAAAAAAAACAGTTTTTACGACATTCATATCCACATTCAGGGCAAATATAGACATAAATGGCGGCCATTTTGAAATCCAAGATGGCTGCCCTCTGCAACACTTTCAAAATTGCCAACATGGTTTCATGTTCTTTGGTACCTATTTAACACATTCATCATAGGTGGGATCTTCTAATCATCAAAATCCCACGGGATTGCATAGTCTCCCTGACTAATAATTAAACCTGTCCGTAATGTCTGGTGTGATAAAGAGGAGTTTGCAGTCGTTGATCAGGGCTGGCAGGATGGCCTAGACGTATGCATATTCGCCTCGAAGCCTCTCGGCTTGGGTTGAAATCTCGGGCTAAGCTACAAACTGTCATCCTGGTGTCTCATAGATAGCGAAGCATCAATGTGTGTGCCGTTATTCGGATGGACAATAAACTGGACGTCATGTCCACCAGCATTAGTTGGTGTATGTTAAAGATACCACGGTGTCCTTTGCAATGATGAGGAGAGCTATCGCCGGCACCCTAGCCAAATTCCAAATTCCTGCCATAACCTATAAAGGGCATTGCATCAGCGGCACAATTGAGCCCTCAGCAAATGATGCTATTCACAGCCACGTGCTGCATATAAAAGAAAAATAAGTGGTGGTTGATCGTTTTATTGTTGGCGAATCTGACCAAGCCAGTGCTTGAAAAATAGGAGTAGCAGCTACGAGTGTTTGTGAATATATAAACGGTGAGTCAAAATGCATGAAGGGTAAGCCAAGAAGGGACAGTAATAGTACATCAAGACAAGAAAGTGAGAACAGATCGGGGTATGCTTTGCTAGTTTGTTTCCGCGTGATGAAGAAATAACTCTCCAGGCTAATGTTGCAAGAGAAAGTGCATGCCATTTCCAATAGGTTTACCCCTTCCTCGACATCATATGAACAACAACAAGAAACACCGTTCATGGAAAGCATAGGATGGCTCGACAGATTCCAAAGATGCCACAGTTTCAAACCTCACATATGGCCAGGGAGAAAGTACCAGCACGAATGCAATGGCTGTGCCACATTTTTAGTCCAGGAGCTCGGACTTGAAAGTCTTGAGTTCATTCAACAGCCGCAACATCTAAATTTTGACTTGACAGATGGCTAGAATAGTCCTTCTCGAACAACCCTAGGTAGTATGTGAGGTCAAATTGTGGTTTCAGTTTTTATCTGGAAGCTACTTTATAAGCTAGGTGTGTGGCAGGTTACACCACTGAACAACTTGAGGTGAGGGGAACCATAATCACTGATATCTTTGTCACTTTTCAACTGATTTCAGTGTTTTTGGTGCCATTGTGTTGGTCTTTTAATGCACAAGGATAGCACATACCAGAAATATAACAGTGGATCAGATATGGGGTCTCTCGGGGTTAAAAGATCACGTGACAGGAATGTTTCACCTAAATCACATTTATGATTTACCAAATTTAAATGCACAAGTGATGATGACGTCTTTGATCGCTTCAGACCAGATATAGACCATCTTGCTGACCTACCCTTTCTTTGGCACTCCAAGTGTTACGAATCATGTACAATTGCACAGAATTTGCACTCTGTCCAACGGTGAAAGCATGCTTAACCTCCAAGGCCATCAGAAGCATCTGTCAGCAACGATTGCGGCTCCTGTGGTTCTGCTGAGACATCAAGGGTGTCCCAGTCAAAAACAACTCCAATTGACTGGTGTGAGTACCTCTTTTGTAAAAAAATAAATAAAAAAAAACACAAGAAGGTGAAGGAGATTGTGACTTTTCAAGCTGCTGATGCCATCCTGAATGCTGCAGTAGAACAGAATGACAATGACATGTTACTCCTACCTTGTGGCATTAACAATGATCTGGCAGTTGCAGAGGCCAAATACCACAAAGTGTGCTATTCCTCGTATGTCAGCAAGACAAACCTGAAGTTTACTGGATACAATGAGGAGACAGGGGAAACAACGTACGCTACAGCTTTGAGTGAACCAGCTGCAGAAATTGGACCTGATACAGAGGCAGGCAAAGCCTTCCATATGGGGTTACTGCTAGCCAAAATACACGGCCCTGTTGAAAGAGAAAGGTGTGGATTCAGAATCCTATACTGGTCAGCGACTCAAACTGCGATTGAAAAAACACTTTAGCAAAGACATTGCATTCCACCAGCCATATGACTACTCCCTGTCTGAGTTACTGTACTCCAGCTCCATTTCTCTGTATGATATCAATGCTGCTTACCAGAAGGCTGCTTCGCCAACCTTGCAAGATCCGACTGACTGCCCCGATACACCAACGACACTCACCAATGACGAACGGATACATTTATTGTACCGAATGGCAAAACTGATGAAAACTGAAATGAGCGAGTGTCAAGGCCAAGTGAGACGAAAAAGTGATGAAGGAGATGTTCTTAAGTTGCTGTCCGCCATCACATGAGGCCTCATGACCGACCCTTTCTCATTTGATGGAGAAGAAAATGATGACGAAACCCTGCCACTGATCAACATTGCCACAGAAGTGGTAATGCCTCCAGATCATGCAAAGTACCTACTCCAATCCTACGAGTTAGATGAAGCACAGATGAAGATGTTTGTAGAATAAAGGCTTAAAAACAAGGAAAGTGGTTTTCTGAAATGCCACAACAAACCTCAAGATCCATACATTCGACACTCTGGCAAAGACTTTTGTAATGAAAACTACCGCAGACGAAACCATCACCGTGGCTGCTAACCGTGATCTATTCGGACATCTTGTCATCTCTGTGAGGTCCAGGGACATAATCCTGAAAGAGATGCTCAGTCATGAACTTGCAACAGCGCCTTACTCTCTTGCACATTCAGATGGTAGTCTTAGATGGTAGTCTCTTCTCTCTCCACTACCGATTCAGAGCATGTCAGCAGCACAAGTGATTGATGTCATGGCTCCAGTGCAGATGTTGAAGGCTGATGGTACGTCAACCTTTGGTGTGCTGGCTACCAAACACGACGACCTTACAATGGCTCCTTTCGGAAAGAATGGGTGCACATGTGTTGACCAGTACACTGCCAAGTCGATTAAGGCGTGAGAGCGAGCAAAACGAGGAGCATCCATGGCCTTGGAGGTCAAGATTAAAGGTCCTGCACCACCATTTCCAAAGCAGGGACCAAAATACATTGCGAATCCAAAGAAGAAAACCAGTTTCTGTGCATCGACAGCCGAACGTTGGTGCCAGAAGGAACAAAAGAATCTGCCAGTCGGACACCAAACTGTTCTTGGCGGCAGCTTCAGGGATGGCAAACGGGCGGTTCTATTGGCCAAAGGGGGGATGTGAGGATGTGGTACCGCTAGTATCAGACCACGAGGAAGCCGATTCTGACATTGGGTTTGGTGATTCCGACAGTGAGGAAGATACAGTACTTACGGACATACGTGACTGGACTTGAAACATGGGACTGTTTAAACGAGCATGTAGAATGAAGTGTGATTGACTTGAACATAAAATATGCGGGTGTTGGCCAAGTCAGAATTTACTCTGGTATGATGCAACACAGCCTCTTCTATACCTTGTGCCAACAAATTGAACCTGCATATTATTCTGTGATGATGACGCTGATTTTTAATAGTCTATAACTGGATGGCTGACCAGTAGATTCTTTAATACAACACAGTACATGTACTGTTTTCGAGTCCAAGAAACACTCTGATTCCACAGCTGAGATTTTTTCACATAATTAGTAATTTTTCACTGTGCTCTGAGTATTTACTCTTATTGCCTTGTTTGAAGTGCTCAAATAAAGCTTTCTCATTCTTACCATTGGTCAGAATCAAGTTTGTACTGTAGTATATTATCAGTTTTTCAAAACACCGACAAAAGTATGTAAAATTGTAATCACGTGACCTTTTGACCTCGAGCGACCTCTTTCCGGGGTCAACATTACATTTCTTTCATGAACTATTCTTGTGCATCAGAAGGTAAACCCAACGCTACCTCAATCACCACAATCGGTTGAAGAATAGCAAAGATGTAAGCATTATGTTTTCTCCTTCGCCAATTTTTTTCGAGTTAACCTGTCACACCCCTTAGCCACCAAAATGGCTTCCAGATAAAAACTGACACCACAGTTTGACCTGACACACTACCTGGGGGTTGTTCCAGGAGGACTATTCTAGCACTCTGTCAAGTCAAACCTTACATGTAGTGAGTGTTGAACGAATTCCATTTTTAGAACTCCGACAGAATTTGGCTCCTGGGCTCTATTGAAAGAGGAGTTCACACTGGGGTTAAAACGTTTAATGGAGTACCACTGGGGGTTAAGAAGTCTCTGCACCGATGACGCAGGCATAGACAAATTGAAACCTGTAGTTGTAGAAAATAAAAATGCCTTCAAGATCTATAGAACAAATATCAACCATCTCCTGGTTGTTTGGTGGCAAAACACGAAACCATCGATGGTGCAGACTCTCTTTTGACAGTTTGCCTCGAGTTCCGTTTGGTTTTCAGTTTGATAAGCTGTGTGCTTCCTCACCCCAGTTCAGAGGTATGTCGATGTCTAGCCCACGCGTACACGACGGCGTTTTCCGCATTCCCTCGTGCCTTATAATAGCACCAATGAGCTGTTCCACATTGCAACTAATCATCAGCATGCTTTTTTGATTGATGATATATTTGTTTTGATCACACACAATTATGAAGGACATCTTTTCAACTAATTTCCCAAACCGTGAACCCCTTCCTCGCTTTGAGATGATGCTCTGTGCGGTGTTGCGATGGGATTGGAGATGCGAATTACCCATCCACTTTCTCAATAATTCTCGTGTTGTCTGCATAATATATAAAACCAGAGAGTTGGTGTCAAAGCCACCCAATACTCGCCTGTTTATACATTTATCGTCTTTAATAATATTTTTATAAAGCATTGCAGTGAAGTCTGATCCAAATAATTTTAAAGCAATATATGTATTGTTAATTGTAATCAGTAAACTAGTACACATATTAAATGAATGGCAAGCGTCTATATATAACAGGCGAGCATTGGGTGGCTTTGAACACTCTTAAGTTGAAATTTTTTTTTTTAAATCATTTGTTAATTTCAACTTCACTACACGATAGTATACTCCAAAGGAACCTCCATGCCAAGTATCAGCATCCTAGTACACATATTAAATGAATGGCAAGCTTCTAAAAAAATACTTGCACCAAAAACTTAACTTATGTGCTACAAAAAGTTAAGTTCAAAACAGGTTAAAAATTTAAAACATTTGAAATTATTTTTAAATTTCAACTTCACTACATCAATAAATATACCCCAAAGGAACCTCCATGCCAAATATCAGCATCCGAGTACACAGATTAAATGAATGGCAAGCTTCTAAATAACTTGCACCAAAAACTTTAACATTTTCACGCTCATGCTCACGCTGACTCTCACGCTGACGCTGACGCTCACGCTCACGCCGGGGGTATCGCTATAGCTCTCTGTTCTTCGAACAGGCAGGCTAAAAACTATTTGGTATAACAAGCTCAATTTGAGCTGCAAGAGGTGATTAAAAAAAAAAGAAAAGATGATAAATTTCACCATAAAAATAACTTTTGCAACAAGGAATGCTGACCGGAAACAACTGCTTGTTATAACAGGACTCTGCTGTATCGCAATACATATTCACATATGTGCAACTCGGAAACTTACTGGCACTTCCACGTATTTGGAAGCTGCTTTCATCTTCCAGGTAACATATAGGAAAAGAGCACAAGAACAAAAAAAATTACTTCATGAATATGTCAAACTTCACAATCATGAGAACGTGCATGAAAACAACAATGTTTGCACCTGTTGAAATTGCACAAGCAGTTTACAATCAGCAATCATAATCTGAGCTACACAAGCACAGTTATTAGCTGTACTATTACACTTGTGTTCAGGTAGATTCTTAGAACTTTGTAAGCCCTGCGATAAGGTTAGGATAAGGTGACTATCTGCTGCAGAAAGGGGTAAGATGTCTAATCCCTCTGTTACCCTTTTGTAAACTGCGCAAGACCAGGGTAGTGGAGAGGGCGAGATGCATGAGAGATGCACCCACCACCAAAGAAGGAGAAGGCCCCTCCACCCAGATGTCTGTCAGCATGTGGGAAGCTGGCTTTGGACTGTTCCAGGCCCATTATTTGTTGGACTTACAGGTCTGTAATTTGTCTGCTGTGCCTGGGAAGGAAAGACCTCTGTGGCCAGAGATTGGTTAGCCTTGGCGGAGGGAGGAGGAGAGAGAGAGGGAGGGTCGAGACTGGCTCGTTCCAGGGGGATGTGGTGATTTGTCAGGTGTGATCAGTCGGGGAGGGGGTAGTCCCAATCATTCTCGTCCGATTACAACGACAATGAAAGTGGGTGCTTGCCTTTAGCAAACGCTCTTGCCTCTTGGATGCTCTGGTACTCGGAAGGCTCAGATTGCCTGCCCTTGCAATGGCATGAAAACGTCCTGTGATGAAACTGAGTATCTGGGCCTATCTCTTTCACATCGCAGATAGGTCAGTGGTCTCTCTGTCTTCTAGCGCATATTTCTGGTCTTGTACCGCTTTCCATTTCTGTGCCATCCCACCCCTCTCCCCCCCCAGGTTTCTGCAGGGTGCATACGGTCTGCCACTAACCCCCTTCTGGTGAAACTCCAAAAATCCATAATCACTGCTCACCTCCACTCATTCGTTTCTCATTATTTTTCCCCACTTGTGGACCAAACTTCTTCAGTCTCTTCAAACTCATTCTTCCCTTCAGGGCTTCAAAACAGCTGTTCACCACCATCTCAGGTCATTCACATCTTTTATCTCCCATCCACATACAAGATTATTTTATACCCACATTAACCCTCCCCAAGCCCACCTCTATATATTTTTTCGGTTTTTCCTTCCTGACATTTTGTGGCTATAGCCATCTTGTTCACCCACCTGTGTCCTCCCCAGCCCTCATTCTTCTCTTCATCCATGATTTCTCCAAGTCTCTCTCTTCTATTTTGTCAATCAACCCTGCTGTTGGTGTGCTCCCCATGTTTTATTACATCCTGAACTATTCTATGTTCTCGCTCTTCCACGTGCCTAGACATTGTATACAAAAAAAAGAAACTCTCTTGCCAGTGGGGCAGCTCCATGCTTCTGTTCCATGGATCCCTGTAATGACTCTTTAGTTTGCTGCCTGGCCCTACTCGCTGTGCCAGCCCATACAACTTCTGCAAAAGCCGAGGGTCTTCACCCTTTACTTTCCCCTCTGACTTGTCCAGTTTGAGCGCATAAATGTGTGTGTGTGTGTGTGTGTGTGTGTGTGTGTGTGTGGGTGTGTGTGTGTGTGTGTGTGTGTGTGTGGCCTCACCCTTTGCTTTCTCCTCAACTTGTCGGGTTTGAGTGCACGACTTGTGTGCACATGCATTGTGGCGCCATAGCTAGGGGTTAATTTCTTTGCGTATTGTGCTTTTTATTAATGGTCTTGTATATTGTGTTTTGGATTTTGTTCCATGTTCACATGTTTCACATAAATTATTACATTCTTTTAGAGACATCATGCGCCCACCATTTTGCCACGCCGACAGTCTGGGTTTATTGTTGCTCTTGGAGAATCAAATTGGTAATCATCCCAAGTTGGGTCACTGTCGTGTCAGAACACATATGAATACGAATGACGTTCAACCGCTCAAGCATCGATTCGTGCAATTTACAGATCACCCGGTAATTATTGGAGCTAGACTCTAGTGTGGTCGATTTCCTGCTTAGAATGTGAGTACCGTACATACCTTCGGGTGGTTACTGTTCACGCAACATTTGGTGCCAGGAGTGGCACATGACCTGACACATCCGATGAAAATTTCAACCAATTTTATTTCGTCCAGACATGGTTTTCCATGCTTGAGAGCTTGAGTGTAAAATTTGAACAATCATTACTATTTTGTTTCTTATGAACTCCCAAGTGTATGTGGAATAGCTTATCATTGTTTCACAAGAATTCAGAAACTAAACAAATGGTTGACATATTTTGTATCACACTTGGTAAACATGTCATTGATATCAAATTATTAAAGAAAAGCCTTTAAGAAATTTACATATGGCTACAAAAATCTGGTTATTGGAAATAAAACAATTACAGAGAGCAATATTTACTGTGAAGGATGAACTTAAGTGGGGGAAATCATATGTACCCACGAGTGATGAGAACATTTTAACAAATTCACTCATCGTGTATGCAGCACCTGACTTCTGGTTGCATTGCATTTCTGGGGTGTACGCTCTGGGGTGATGTAGTGCCCCTGGAGATGAGGGCAGTGATTCTAAACGAGGTCAGGATACCAGCACACACAATGACCAAATAATTTTAAAAGGCAACATTGGATCTTCATCATCCAAGGGACTCTTAGCAGGCTGGAGAACCAGCTAAACTTTCTATCTGAAGGGCAACACACTCATTGATGCAATGTTATGCCTGTGCTGTATCAGGGTGACAGTTTGTAATCAAGCAGGACTCAAAGTCAGATATGACAGCTCAAAGGCAATAAATCTACTACTGAGCTATCTTCTCAGCCCAACAACAAATTAATCATCAAAAACGATTAAATAGATCATAAAAATGTACTTTTTTTTAAATAATAAATATTTACAGGAAACTGCCCTGCTAACCCTTCAAATTTGCTTGTGAACCCTGGTGGAGCTGTTATTGTTGATTAACCCTGGTCAAATCTGCTCAAACAGGCCCACGCGGAGATAGCTGATGGATCTCCCAGGAGCGGTCCATGGCTGTGGAGCCAGGGGCGTGCAGTCTTCCATAATGTGTTTTATTGTGTGTGGGGTGCCTGGCAGAGGTTGCAGGTGTTGGCAGTAGTGTCATCGAGTATGTGTTTCTACTTTAAAACCTGTGGGCGGTGTCCACATCGGAGGCATGAAAGGTGAACACGATCACACCCTGGAAGTAATATTTCTGTATCATCAATGGGTGGGGGTTTAGTGCCCAGGATACTGTTGTGGGTATGCATGTTTTTTGTAGTTATCATTGATCGGTGGGGGAATGTTTTGAAGGATGTAATAGTGTCTTTGTGGTGTAGTCTTAATGTGTCTAAAGGTCTGTGTGTGGTTGGACATGTAGTAGCATGGGTGATTATGGTTGGCACTTGCAGCTGCAAGGACCTGCTCACCTCTCATGTCCAAGTTGTCTGATTTTTAACATTTTTTCCCTGTGTGTAAGTGCGCGATAGGTGTTGTTAATCTCTAACCCATGATGATGTGAAGGGCTTTGCTTGTATGGTCTGTAAGGTGCTGAGATGTGTGTTTTATAGGTTGCATGCCCAGGATGAGCTGGCATAGTCAATGACTGATGTAATGTCCTGATGTTGGTGTTAAAAACACATGGATGTTTGTTAAAAACACATAGATGTGTTAAAAGTGACGCCAAGTATTTTTGTATTGTGTGTGTATATGAGGGATGGGGACGTTGTTCAGTGTGATGTGTGGTACAGCGCTGTGTTCCTTGGTGTAATTTGTTAAGAGTGAATTGATTTTGAGGGGACTATTTTTAGTCTGTTTTTTGGTGAGTCATGTTTGTAGGGTGCTGAGGAGGAGTTGAAGTTGTGCCGTGGTTGTGTTGATTTTTCCATAGGTGGAGGTAATGGACATATTGGATGCATACGAGGATATTTGTATGTTCTCGGGTGGTTGTGGAATGTCGTACACGAGAAGATTATGGAGTGTGGGGTGGAGGACTGAGCCTTGAGGGACTCTGTTAGGAAAGTATCATGTACGTGAGGACTTGCTGTTAAAAGTTGCTTTTGACTGTCTGCTTGAGAGGTAGTTGTTAAGCCAGAATTTGGTGTTGTTGTGCATGTTTGTGTTGAGTATTTTGTTTGTGAGTAAGAGTTTTGGGAGGGCATCAAATGCTTTGATGTCTATTGTAGTGAGAATAGTGCGTTTTGGTGGTTTTGTACTGTTGAAACGATCAAAAGTGTTTTGTGTGGGGTGTGTGAGAGTGGGATGTGATGGTTTGTGAGTGTAAGTATTAGGCATTCTATATCTTTGGAGGGTGTGAAAAGTAATGTGATCGGTCTGTAGGAGGCTGCTTTGGTGGGTTCTTTGTTTGGTTTAAGGATGGTAATGATTTTTACCAAGTTTCCAAATTTGGAGAATTATTGAGTGTTGGTGGGGAGAAATTGCTTGTATTTGTGAGGGCTGATATGCCTTGTGGTTGAAGACGTTTTAAATGCACATTGGAGATGTTGTCAGGGCCGGTAGGCTGTGAATTTTTGATGTTTTTGATATTTTTTGTTGTTTGTGCGAGATTGAATGGCAACACCCCAGAGAAGAAAACTACAAATGGAAACCTCGAGTGTTGAGGAGAAGGAGATAATCCTCCAATGCAAAATGTATTCCATGCATGAAGCATGGGGAATGAAAGGTAAGGATGAGCAGTTCAGGGACCAGCTGGAAAAAAAACTAATTTGGCCACGAGGGCAGAGAGAGTCCCCCTTGATAAATTTGGGAAGGTTTTTTTTCAACAATTAAAAGATATGTAGATAAAGATAGAATCGAAGAGATTACATATAGGGCAAGGCAACAAGTAGCAAGAGAGATTGGAGTGAGGGGAGCTAAGTACTCGCTTGAAGGTGAAAAAAGGGATGGCAGGGATTTGGCCGAGATGGCACAAGAGGGAGTCTTGGCTGTGCAATGAGACGGGGGCCCAAACCCCGACATAAAGCCGGTGCAAAGGCGGCGAAGAAAGAGTGTGGTGAAAGGAGAGAACGAGGGTGTCCCCCTGAAAGAGGGGCAAGACCGGTTCAGAGATAAGGACCAAGTGAGTCAGGCACCAATGAAGGGGAAAAGAGTGGAAAAGGCAGATTCTGATTGGCAGAAAGACAAAGGACAGCAGCAGAATGAGGCCAAGGAGGTGGGTGAAGATGGTGAAGAGCAGCCTAGGCTGGAAGAAGAGTTAGCAAAAAAAAAAAAAAGAAGAGATAAAATTAAAACTCACAAAGAGACAAAAACTCCATCACATAGAAAACAATAAACAGCCAAAAGTCTTAATGAGGTGAACCACCCACTGAATTAGCAAAATGATTTCAAAATCATCCACCTTGAAAGAAATCAATATCGTGTGTTTCGCAGCGGCACTATTCATTCAAGAAAAAGTAACGGGCAAACACCACCACAAAAATAAAAATAGGGGCAATACCAATACCCCTGTGTGCTCACCTGGTAGAATAATGATACTGAAGAGGAAGTCAATGTGGGATGGAATCAGCAAAATGTACCAATGAACCAATGTTATGGAGCAGATTTATTCATTTTGTTTTTTTAATGTTGTGAACAAACTTTGGTACATCACGGGTGATGAAGGTTGTGGTCAAGTTTCATTGGAATTGTGTGTGTGGTTTTTGAGAAGAAAGCAAATATATATATTTTGGGGGGGGGGGGCAGGGGAATGCAACCCCCAAGGATACCCCCATAGACCCTTATTTTATTTAATGTCATGAACCAACTTTGGTACATCACAGGTCATGAAGGTTGTGGTCAAGTTTCATCAGAATTGTGTGTATAGTTTCAGAGGAAAAAGCAAATACCTATTTTGGGGGGGTCAAACCTAGACATACTTTTACCTGCGGTAGACCCACTTAGACCACGATTTTTTTTTTTTAATGCCGTATACAAAACTGAGTTGCAACATACAAAATATCATTTTAGCCAAGTTTAGTCACAATCCAATCAGCAGTTTCAGAGAAGAAGTTGCAAGTGTTTATGGACTGACAGATGGACTGACGGCCAGAAGGACGACGCATCATCCCATATGCTCCCTGGAACTATGTTCCAGGTGAACTAAAAAGAGAATCCAAGGAATAAAAAACAAATTTAAAAAAAACTTGAAGACAAAGACCTCGAGTGTTTGGGTGGTGAAAACAAACACAAAATATAAGTTATTGCAAGGAAGATAAAAAAGATAGGACCACGAGTGCTGAAGCTCACCTGGATCAGGAGCAACAGTCACTCAAACCCGCTGCAGATCCCCCGAGACCCTGATGTTTTTTTATTGCCACTAATAAACTTGAGTACATCACGGGTGATAAAGGTTGTGGTCAAGTATCATTCATCGTGTGTGTCATTTCTGAGAACAGAACAAATACCTACTTTGGGGGAGGGTCAAACCCCCCCCCCCCATAATACCTATTTTGGGGAGGGTCAAAAATATCCCCATAGATCCCCCATAATGAGAGCAGATTTTGATGCGGTCAATACACCTTCATTGGTGTCAGATATGAAGGTTGTGGCCAAGTTTCATCAAAATTGTGTGCCTAGTTCAAGCGATAATGACTGAAGTGTTTACAGACTCACTGACTGACTGACGACTGACTGAAGACTCAGCTACAGACACTGCTCAATCACATAAGCTCACCAAAGTCCAGGTGAGCTTAAAAAAAAAAAAAAAAAAAAAAAAAAAAAAAAAAAAAAAAAAGAAAAAAAAAAAAAAAAAAAAAAAAAAAAAAAAAAAAAAAAAAAACATAAAGAAAAAAAAAAAAAAAAAAAAAAAAAAAAAAAAAAAAAAAAAAAAAAAAAAATAAAAACAAAAAAAAAAAAAAAATAAAAAAAAAAAAAAAAAAAAAAAAAAAAAAAAAAAAAAAAAAACAAAAATAAAAAAAAAAAAAAAAAAACAAAAAAAAAAAAAGAAAAAAAAAAAAAAAAAAAAAAAAAAAAAAAAAAGAAAAAAAAAAAAAAAAAAAAAAAAATAAGAAAAAAAAAAAAAAAAAAAAAAAAAAAAAAAAAAAAAAAAAAAAAAAAAAAAAAAAAAAAAAAAAAAATCCAAAAAAAATAAAAAAAAAAAAAAAAAAAAATAAAAAAAAAAAAAAAACAAAAAAAAAAAAAAAAAAAAAAAAAATAAAAAAAAAAAAAAAAAAAAAAAAAAAAAAAAAAAATAAATAAAAAAAAAAGAAAAAAAAAAAATAAAAAAAAAAAAAAAAAAAAAAAAAAAAAAAAAAAAAAAAAAAAAAAAAAAAAAAAAAAAAAAAACTATGAGGAAGCAAACAACAGGATAAAACAAAACCACATGTTTGAGAGTAACCCAAAGAGATTCCACCACAAATTAGGGAAACAAAAGCAGAATGTGTCAACTCCCCCTAAAAAAGAAAAGCTAGAAAAATTCTGGAAAGGAATTTTTGAAGATCAAAAAGAACACAACAAGAAAGTGGAATGGATCCCAAACTTGGAAAAGAAGAAGCAATATCAAGAGGAAATGCCACCAGTGATTGGCGATGAAGAAAAAAAAAAGAGAAAACAGCTTTAAAAAATGCCAAACATTAAAATCCCAGATGGAATTCCACATTTCTGGCTAAAACAACTTGATGATCTCCACAATCACGATGCCAGGACAATCATTGAGCTGATCCAAGAGGAAAAGGCAGTGGATGAATGGCTCGTA
>CM068952.1:119667003-119689865 GCA_035128595.1 Eptatretus atami | reverse complement strand
TGAATATAGAAAAAAAAAAGCATTGCGACCAGACATAGTACTCAGGTAAAAAAAAGAGAAAAAGACAGGATTGCTGTGATTTTGACCTAAACAATGCAGAAATCAAGAAAATTACCAGATTGCAAGACCTCAAAAACGAAATTAAAACATCCTGGAATCTGAAGAGCACCAAAATTGTACCAGTGATCATTGGAGCAACTGGAATGATGAAGAAGAACCTTAGAGATTTTAAAAACCATCCCTGGAAATATTAATACAAACGAACTGCAGTTGGAAGCTGTCCAGGGCTCGGTGACAATCCTGAAAAGAGTCCTCGGAACAAAACTTTGAGAACAACATGACTTCCCAGCTTGGTCCATGAATCGTGACCCATCCCCCTCCCCCCACCCCCTTATCGAAATGGAGGTGGATACTTCGAGACTTGGGAGGACTCCATTACACCTTCTAAAACCCACATATGGACATAACAACCACAACACACACGCACGCACATGAACACGCACACGAACACGCACATGAACACGCACACGCACAAACACGCGCGCACACACACACACACACACACACACACACACACACACACACACACACACACACACACACACACACCACACACACACACACACAATGGTGGTTACTTTGCCGCCTGCCTCTCACCTGGGAAGGAAGGACCAAGGGCCACATCAAATACAACAGTCTCAAAGGCAGAAAATACTGAGCCGAAAACGGCAGCTTCAATGGGAATTAGGATCACGCACGAGGCACCCGGTATCACGCACGAGGCGCCCGGTATCACGCACGAGGCGCCCGGTATCACGCACGAGGCACCCGGTATCACGCTGTTCGACATGTGTTTGTGACGCGGTCTGGCCCTGAAGCTTGGCGAGATTTGTTCCCCTCATTCTGCCGGGAGAGAAGTTCCGAACTTTAGCAACTCCCTCTTGCAAAGATCCACCCTTTGAGGATGAGAGAGGTTGAGTTTTGTGGGATCGCCGACTGCGCAAAATTTGACCTTATTGGGAGTAAGAACCGAGCCGAGAAAAGAATGTGAACCTCTCAGTTAATCAGCTCAATTAAGGGGATAATTCAAGTCAGGTGTTTCAATAAATGAGATGCCAATCAGAAGTCAGTTTGGGTGGCCCTGCACGACATGAAAAACAAACTATGCTCGTCACCATCAGAGTCTGGTCTTCACCACACAGGTTTATGGAAGCGTGTCATGCCCCAATCAAAAGAGATTTCTGAAGACTTCAGAAATAGAGTTGTCAATGCTCATCGGTCTGAAAAGGGTTACAAAATCATTTCTAATGATGTTGGGCTCCACCAATCCACTGTCAGGCAGAAAGTGTACAAATTGAGAAAATTCAACATCATTCTTACTGTTTCCAGGAGCGGTCGTCCAACAAAAATCACTCCAAGAGCAAGGCGTACAATAATCCAGGAGATCATAAAGAACCCCAGGGTAATGTCAAAGGATCTCCAGGCCTCTCTTGCATTGGCTAATGTCAGTGGTTCATGAGTCCACCTTCAGGAAAACACTGAACAAGAATGGTGTGCATGGGAAGCTAGCAAGGAGGAAACTACTGCTCTCCAAGAAGAACATTGCCACCCATCTCAAGTTTGCTAAAGACCTTGATGATCCAGAACACTATTGGAAGAATGTTCTGTGGACAGATGCGTTGAAAGTGGAATTTTTTGGCTTAAATGAGAAACGGTATGTTTGGCGAAAACCAAACACTGCATTCCAACATAAGAACTTCATCCCACCAGTGAAGCATGGTGGTGGGAGTATCATGGTTTGGAGCTGCTTTGCTGCCTCAGGACTCGGATGGCTTGCCATCATTGACGGAACCATGAATTCTGAATTGTACCAGCAAATTCCACAGGAGAATGTCAGGGCATCCATCTGTGAGCTGAAGCTTAACAGAAAGTGGGTCATGCAGCAAGACAACGATTCTGAACACACAAGTAAATCTACAACAGAATGGCTGACACAGAAGAGATTTTGCGTTTTTGAATGGCCAAGTCAAAGTCCAGGCCTTAAACCAATTGAAATGTTGTGGTAGAACCTGAAGTGAGCAGTTCATGCAAGAAAGCCCACAAATATCTCTGAGTGGAAGCAGTTCTGTCAGGTGGAAATGGCCAAAGTTTCTCCAAGCTGATGTGCAGGACTGACCAAGAGTTACAGGAAACATTTGGTTGAAGTTATTGCTGCTCAAGGGGGTGCCACCAGTTACTGAATGTAGAGGTTGACATACTTTTTCTGACAAATAAATAGAATGTTGGATCATTTTTCTCAATAAATAAATGAAAAGGGAGTTTTTTTGTGTGCTATTTGCTTAACCAGGTTGTCTTTTTCTATCATTAGGACTGAGATGAAGATTTGATCACATTTTAGGTCAAATTTTGCAGAAATACAGAAAATTCCAAAGGGTTCACAAACTTTTTCTCCCCACTGTATACTCAAAACAATCTCCCTGGATGGCATTTGAGAAATGTGCAGAACAATGGCGAAAATGTGCCAATGGAAATGAAAGTTAATATGAAGGAACGAATAAAGTTTTACATCATATTTGTTTCAATTTGTGCCTCTGGTATTGAGGACACATGGCTGATAAATGGTCTGTCTTAATAGCTCTATAGGTCTTCTGCTCTCCTAAAAGCCATCACAATGCAATTTCATTTTTGGGGATTTGCCGATCTCACCATGCTGACATGCAGTTTTGTCTTTTTAAGCTGGTTCACAGTATGTCAAACAATAACAATTAAAAACAACTCATCAGTGAATGAACAACTGCGTTATAAAAAGTACAGCACTTATTACCTCATCAATCTGTTTAACAAGAAATACATTAGTAAATTGCAAACCACAAAATAACCAGTGGTTATGAGAGATCTTCAGACAATTTAATAAAAGGTAGTATTGCTCAGGCATTGTAAAAAAAAGGAGAAAGGGTGAATGAATGAAAGTTACACAAACTCACAGTGAAGGAAAGGAATGACGAAAAGAAAGTTCCTTCATCGTATCGCCCAAGCTTGGAGATAACGTTGTCCAAGACTGAGATAAACTAAGGTGATAAAGACAAATGCAGACAATGTATAGCCAAGTACAAATCATAAACTAGAAACTAAAAGTTGAAAATCCATCAGGAATACAAAATATTAACAATCAAAAATTGGTGCTCATGTATAGTCTTTACTAGATTCAAAATTTTGGCAAATGAAATGATCTCAAGTACCAAGTTAATCTCAATATATGTTGAAGCCTTCTCATGAAAACTTCAACCTAAACTCGAACTCCAAGAAACAACTCCAATTAAAACATTCAGGCAGTTGCCCGATATAATAATGGCTGCCTTTCATTTGCAGCCCTGAGTACACCTGTTATGTTATTTCACTGTAGCCACTATTATTACAACTACTCCTGTTACTCTCCACTCACAAACCAGCAGGAAATGCCTTACACAAGACTTATTGTGCAAGACAACAGTCCACATAAATTGTGGAAAACTTGCTCACTTTACGAGAACAAACTTTGCTGGCCCCTTCAGTGTTTCCTTTCCTCTTCTCTTGTTCGTTCATTCCCTTGATATTTGTCCCACTGTCAGATCTACCTTGCTCTTCCATGAGCCTCGCTCCTGTGAAGAAAAAAAAGAAAGAAAAAAAACCCCCTTTCTGCCATTTTGACTACACCACGAAGACTGACCTGATAGCACATGCGGAACGAGCAAATTCCTCCCAGCAAACCACATCTTATTCCTGGACAAGCTTAATAATTATTATCAGTCTGCTGCAGTTGAAGCAGCAACATCATGTAATCGCGTCTCCAGATTGTATGGACTAAAACATTTTCGGCTGAGATCAGCGTCAAGTACCATAAAATATAATAATAAGTAATAATAAATATAAAAATTACAATAAAATAATAATTTTTTTACAGCAGCAACATGACTCACCTTTCCCACGAGCATGGACAGCATCTCTTTCACCGTATCTTCGATGAGCTCATCTATCTTGGTGTGGTACTGGTTCTGGTGAGAGAGACAAAACTCTCGCAGGCTGGAATAGGTATAAACAGGGTTAACAAATTTTAAGAAACATCATTACTTCCCTCACAAAGACAAGCCAAACAGTACATCGAGGTACAAAAGAACGGGATAGTGTGGAGGTCAATGCTTGAAATACAATCTTAAAAAATTGTTACATATACGTATATATATATATATATATATATATATATATATATAAAATTAAATAAAAAATAAATATACATATATAAAATTGAGGTCATTTATGGGTTAACAAATCTTTTGGAACACTGAAGGCAAAACAACAGCATAAACCACAAAACAATACTCACAATTTTATCGAAAAAGAGGAAATTGAATCACCACCACCAAAACACAATAATGCCAAAAGGAAAATAAATAAATAAATAGATTGGTTGCTTTCACGTGATGTACATACCGATCTATTCCTCGAAAATAAATGTGCTTCTAGCTTCATCATATTTCAATTAAATAATGGTTCCGTCGGGGTAGTTTGTGAAAAGTAAGGTAGCAAGGTATTTGGATGAGCTTTGTTTAAAGTAACAGTTGATTAAAACCACCGAAGTTTGATGCTCTTAATGCCTGTTCACCTCTGCCTGAGTAAGCTCATGAAAACAACCGAATTTGGTGCTTTGCTAGAATGTTTTTAACTTCAAAAACAAGCTGAAAAAAAAGAGGTGTTTTCCTCAATCCTGTACCATGGGTAAGTGCATAACACTCTGAACATTTGTGCAACAACTTTTGCATCTATGTTTTTTTTTGCAGGTGCCCAAAGCCCATGGAAGATCTTTACAGCTTTTACTTGCAAGACAATGACATTAGGAGACACCATTGGACTTCAATATGAACTAGAATATAAGACCCGTCGCTTCGCTGACGGAAATACCAATCTTTGCTGTGATGGCTAATCAATAGGGCAAGAAGAAAAAGGATTCCTGGGAGTGCGAGGATAACCAGCGTCGCAAGTTGGCATTTGTAGTTTCGCCACATGTGCCCATTAAAAAAATAAAATAATAATAATAAAACTATTTTTTTCATCACAAACCTTCCCGGGAGTTTCCCGAAGCCACCATAGTTGGATTTATTGAAATCTGTTAATCCGTTCTCAAGTTATAACACGACAGACAGACAGACACGGCTCCTTTTATAATATAGATTACAACGATGTAAGGAGACAATGGACAAATGAACAGTTTGTGGGATTTAAACCCAGGATCATAGCACAAACTAAGTATCCTGATAAGTATACAAATCAGCCAGGCTGAACAGTTTATGTGTTGTATCCCAACGATAGGTCGGATCTGTATCCGGACGTGAACCAAAATCGAATCGGCTTGTTCTTGTCACCTACCAACCCATCCACCAAGTTTTGTTATAATCCATCCACAACCTTTTGAAATATCATGCAAAATATTGTTTTTGGCCCCATCTCTCAATGGTGAAGAATTAAAAAAACATTTTCATACCCAGATCCAGATCCGAATCCATAATTAGGAATTAAGAATAAAAAATCCATAATCAGGAATTAAAAAAAAAAATTTCTCAGATCCAGATCCATATCTGAATCTTCACCAAAATCTAATAATTTTGTCCTTGTCACACACCCAACCTGTCCACCAAGTTTCGTCCAAATCCGTCCAATTAAACGTTTTGAGATATCCTGCTCACAGACAGACAGCCAGATAGATAGGGATGAAAACATAACTTCAAACCACCTTAGGTGGCAGAGGTAATTACGAGAACAACGATCAGTATTCGGCCTTGGATACTCGGCCTCCAAAGCTCACATCATACCTCTGGCTCGACCTCAATGGTGCACAGCTTCAAAGACTGTGTTTTGGCGTCGACCATGACATTGAGCATCGTACACAAAGACTGCGTAACTCGGAAGTCCGTGGAGCGGGGCATTTTTGCAAGCTTGTTCTCAAAAGCAGCTCGTGTCCTATATAAAATAAAACACAGAAATGTTCCCAAAATGCAATAGTTACACCTCTCTGCACGACTGACACATAAATGCATCAGTTAAAAGCTGTGAGCTGAAACCAATTACCGTTCTTGCATAATATAGACCATGTTTAAAGCTCTTTTTTTTTTAAGGAACAAGTCACCATTTTACAGTTCCTCTTGTTTTTGTACAGCGAATAGAAAGAAATATAATCTGGGTTTTAGAAATGTATAAAAGTGCAAGTCTCCCTGCTGTTAGTTTGCCTGCATTGTACATTGCAGAGGCTCTGCAAAAATTCGAAAATTTAACAATAACAATTATCGCAGCATTGTGTAGATGTGAAAGAATTATCCATCTTTCTGAGCTCTTTGACCACATCATCAGGTTTACCTCTTAACTGATGATTCAATCATATCACGGCCCATTAGCTTCAGCCTCTGTTCAAGATGCATTGCAAACTCTTCCTCAGGCCAGTGAAGGTTTTGAACGAAGTTCTGTAGTGCATCCAATTTCCAGAAGAGATCTTCAGAGGTGGCAGAACCATTACTATTAATTGAAAAAGGAGAGGATGGGAGGATAGATAGGGAAGAAAATGAGGAAAGAAGTGAGGTGGAGATTGTGATTAAGGATGTGACCATTAGATAGGGGCTTCCCCTGCAGAGACAACTGAAGCACTCCAGCTCTTGTTTACAAAACATGTGAGAGTCAAAGTTGCATGCACTGTTGACCCCAGGAGGCAAACTTTTGGAAGAATGTGTGCATAATTCCTCCAGATTGTGTATATCAATAAAAAGCAAAAATTATTGCAAGGATAAGGGGAAACATGGGCAAGGGATGTGCTAATGCTTTCCAACACAGCGGTATGTCATTAGCATGCATTCTTGCTAATCTGTAGAGGGTTACACATTGGAGCTATGCAAATATTCTATTACATTTACATAGCTTCAAAATTTTTGCATTCACGTAGTTCGTGTAATAATTATCAGAATATTCAGCAAAAAAAAATCTAAAACTTTTTGAGTTTGAGATGCTAGACCTGAAGTTGTAACTCAGATAGATGGGTTTTTAAGCTCAAGAGAGAATGAAGTAATCGAATTTGAGTTCAGTGAGGTTGTCATCATCATGTGACATCTCCCTTACCCAACATTTTGTACTGCAAACCGTTTGTTGCTCTGCTGATTATAGTGTGCAGTGACACGATTTTAACAGAGATGCAAAATAAAATTTGACCCTAAGTTGGTGAGAGCAACATGAACAGGAACAGCAGTTTACACTGTGTGACCACTCGCAGCCAGTGTAAGAAACACTGGAACAGTGGTGCAAGATCGTCAATTTTTGTGCTAATCTGTGGAGTCAAAGTTGCGTGCACTGTTGACCACAGTTTACTTACAAGTGATGACTATGTTCATTCCAGGAAGACAGTTGTTTGGAGACATGTATGGGATGAAAGGTAGTTGTGCTGTTACACTCAGAAGCATTCTCTTCCCATGAGTGGTGGGTGCGGCGCAGTACACACCACTCATGGGAATACAAAGGATTGTTCAAGAAAGGGGAAATACCTCATTAGCCATTAAAGAAGCACGCACTGTGTAGTCGCAGATTGTGGACTTTTTACAATAACTTGCCAAGTCTTTCATGATGTCAGTAGCGATACCCAATAAATAGAACAACACATGAACATCTCAAAGACTTCCTAGACCCGATACTAGCCACAAATAAGATAAGGAGTAAAGGAAGGAAGGAAGGAAGGAAGGAAGGAAGGGAGGCATATATGGATGATATGGAGCGAAGGGGAAGGAAGGCGAACGGAGGGGTCCAATATGTTGCAATTTTGTGGACAAGTACGTAGATGTGGTCATTAAAGGAAACAATTACTACAAATCACACATATAAGTAAATGAATAACGTTAATCACCAAAACAATTTCTTATAATAAATGCAGGTTGTTGTAGTTGCAATGCAAATGACAGAAAACATGACAAACTAAGAAGTACATTTATCAAGATGCTCTTTTACCGTTTACGAGAAAGTCCTTTTATCAAGGTTTCTTAAGTGCAGACCAAGTCTATGGATTGATAAACTGTCCTTGTAATGACTGAGAGATGTAGGTGCCTCAAACTCGGTTTGGAAAGCATGAGCATATCAGATAAAACAACACCCAAGAGTGCCAGCGGGTGGGGAAGAGCATGATGATCATGCAAGGAATGAATGCGTGCATCAAACCGGCTTTTGGATCACATGCTGGGATTTTCTAACACAAGTGCATGTGTGTGAAACAAGTGTGTACCATCCTTTTATTACGTCTGCATGGAGGAGTGAGTGAGTGAGTGTACTGTATGTATAAATCCCAATCATCAATGTAATGTATTAATTTAATTTGAATTTTTCACCTGTTTTTTTCCCAACTGCCCTTTTTCAATGATCGGCAATCTTTGCGATTTGGGAAGCCGAAGAACATCTTTCGAAGTCTTTCACACAAGATATTTAAGTCTGACAATATAATTTTGAGGGTGTGTCTATCCTTTATGGGTTCACCATCGTGGCTCCTCCAACCTCGGCTTTAAAAATAAAGAATGCCTTTCAATATGGAAGAAAATGTATCTTAAATGATCCTGACTTTGTGAATATTTTTGAAGTTAGGAGTAGCATTAGAGTTTTTAGTGAAGTGCTAAACAAGAAGATTAATGCTATCAGAATACTAGAGGACATTTTAGACAGCCGCTGTATGGAGCCAGTGAGCACCTAAAGTTGATCTTCCTTTTTGTAACTCCTGAATTTAATGTTGTTTTTTTTTTAAAAGAAAAAAAGAGAAAATAAATTTATTCCATTAATAAATTAATAAATCTTGAGGAATAAATCTCTTTCTGCTTGTATATTTCCTCGGAAGTAATGTTGCCAACAATATCTTGGCTGCCTTGAAGCAACAGTGTGTAAATCATGCTGTTCAGACAAAAGCAATATTTCATGCATTTCTTTCCCACCTAACTGTTTCAAAATAATCTTTGTTCTCATTCAAAACAAAATACTCTTAATGTATCTTAACGGCGTCCAATGTACTTTAGATAATAAATTAGTGGATTTGTGGTTACTTTTAATCTTAGAGAGTGGGGGTGGTGGTGGTTATGAAACGACCAGTGCATAGCTGTAAACAAGGAAGGAGGAATGAAGAATCCTTCCACGGCTGTGTATGTAATAAATGGATGGCACCCACAAATATTTTATTTGGCAAAGCACAGTGTTGGCTTATGTTTGGACAAACTTGCCCTTCAAAAGGTATAAATTGAGCAAGCGAAGTGCCTCGTGTTAAAGTCAAGACAGTGTCAATGAGAAACTTTACAGAACATGCAATTCAAACGATAAGTGTAAACAATATTGACAAAAGTATTGAGAAAGTAATCAAATAAAAAGTTGTGTTGATAACTGGAAGTTATCAATAAACAACTATTTATTCGATTTCTGAAAAGGTGTTTGGTGTTTTACAGCAAGTACAGTTCAGAACATGCCACTCATAGTTTGTACCAAATTAGAGTAAATATTTAGTGTTTCAAGTATGAATGTTCCTCTGGCCTGATCTGTCAAATAATTTTGGCCTGCCTGTCCAATGTCCATTTCCGAAGTACATGACCCAGAGCTGATGGAAATAACATGAACCTGATATTAGTTCACTTTGAAAATGATATTAGGGCATCTTGATTGCAACTGAATTTCAATGGACTAGCAGATACCCGTCCACGATGGGTATGGGGGACAGGGCGGATCACAAGACTCAGTTACGGTAGTTTCTTTGGATGTTTTGCACCACATTCAACAGCTCAGTTCATATTGGTGGCGTGTCTGGGTGCTGATGGAAGCGTTTGAGACCGGTCGCTTTAGATTGTTGGCCTTGACACATAGTGCCGGATGAGTAACATGAACGATTTGACATATTCATCGTTTCTATATTACCTCCATCAACAGATTAACAACATGGCAGGATAAAAGTTGTAAATGCTGAGTTGAACAAACGTCCTGAACTCATGGACTTAATTAAGTAAAGCACGTCGTCTGGGACCCGGCCGTCGGTTTGCCGCCGAACGCTGCTGATTGTGACGTCATCGATTCCCTCTTTGTAAACTCTATCTATATTCGATTTTTTGAATCCGCTATCACCTGCGTAAATACATGGAACACATAATGTGAAGATTTCGGAAGAATGAACAGAATATGTTCGGAGAAAAGTGTGTTAGAAGTTCCAGGCTTACACCCATTATATTATGATGCTGATGATGTTGGACACCTTAAAAACACATGGGTTGTGATATATATGTGTATGTATGTATATATATGAAAAAAAAAATATATATATATATTGCGGGCCGGCGGGGTCGGGTGAGAAGACCACTAGGTGGGGAAGCTATGTCGATTCCCACCAGACCTCCCGGAATTGTAGGCCATCGCTCATGGATAATTCCATGACCTGGCGGTTCGCTTAACCGACCGTGGCTGCCAATAAATCAACCGCGTGACCTAGGGTCCTCCGCCTATGGAATACGGGTTACCTAATTAACCACGCGGTTTAACCACCGGGGAACCACGCCCTCGGAACGCCTTGTCCGAACCGGATCGGATGCAGCCAAGCGGCACTGCCAAGGACGTACTGGCAAAAGTAGGAATGGATCGTTGGGAATAAAGACCCAGCTAAACCTGGATGCGAGCCATGTTGGACCAATGAGAGAAAAGACAAAGGCAAGCTGGGAATATTTCTAATGACAATTATTTATTTACAAGCGAGCGAGGAAAAGCATGTGGCACAACAAAGATTTTATTGAGGTATGTAACGCAGGAAGAGGAGAGAGGTGTGGGGTGCGACAATAATACAAGCAACTTACTAAAGCAGACACAGTGCAGACTTGATGCGAGATTATTAACAGTAACAACAATAAGGATCTTCTACAGGCTTACTTAACAGACAGGTGCCAGCACACTCAGACACACACAGAAAAAACCCCAATGAAAAGGACTTTTGCAGCCAGGGAGGGAGGGGAGTTGAGGTTATAGCTTTCGGTACCTGGGCGTTTCGGGGAGGGATGCTCCGTGGTGCGTTACCCGACAATAGTCGCGTTGTTCTGGCCACAGCCACACGTGTGGAGATCGTGTTCTGAAGGAGGAGCTTGAGTGGAGAAGGGCGGAGTCCAGAGGGGAGGGTGAGCAGTAGGCGGGACCAGGCAGGAGGCGGTTCGTCGAGGCGAGATGT
Source organism: Eptatretus atami (assembly GCA_035128595.1). Taxonomy (NCBI): domain Eukaryota; kingdom Metazoa; phylum Chordata; class Myxini; order Myxiniformes; family Myxinidae; genus Eptatretus; species Eptatretus atami. The sequence continues at coordinate 119,678,638 of CM068952.1, read as the reverse complement.
GGGCGGAGTCAAGAAGCAGGAACACTCCTCGCGTGAAGAACACCCACACCGAACACAACACTTCTCAACACCAGAGGGGACTTTATCCGTGTTTTATAGAGCCCGGAGCTCGGGCGAGGGGCCATGCCGAATCCGACGTCATCACCTGAGTCGGCGTTTTGACTGGCCCCGACCCCTCACGTGGTCCGCAAGCCTGGGCCGGGTTTCGTGCAGACGCTGGTCCAGCCCACCCACCTGGGTGCTAAAGCGTACGTGACTCGCCGCATATGTCTGGTTTCGGGCAGACTTGGTGCACCCTTGCTGCCAAAGCGTACGTGACTTGCCGCACATGTCTGGTTTTGGGCAGACTTGGTGCACCCTTGCTGCCAAAGCGTGCGTGACTTGCCCCACATGTCTGGTTTTGGGTAGACGGTGGAAGCTCAAAACGCTAGTCCAGCCCAAAGCGCATGTCGCGGATTTTGCCTCAGAAAAGAAAAAAAAAAAAGGAGTTTTTGGGGATAAATAAAGGGGATAAATCTTAATATCTAACTATTAACCATCGCAACGATCCGTTGTCCCCACTAACAAAGGAAGGTCTATCTGCGTATATTAATGATAACTGTGCGGGACACCTCCTCGTATGCATGCGTTCAAAACGCAACAATTTATTTGTATAAATGTATATATAATACGGTTACATACACACACACACCACACACACACACACACCACACACACACACCACACACACCACGACACACACAACACAGTCAATAACCGGTGCATAATGCAGCTAATTTCCATCAATCCTTGCACACCCAGTCTGTGAAAAAAATAAAGACCACTCCAAAAAAATTTTTTAATAAGCATCTCTACATTATGCAGCCTTCCATTCCAGTGACTAAAATTCCACACAGGCACACTCATTCGTACTTGTGAGGTACTATTAGGTGTATCACCTGAACCGAATCTTATTTAACAAGAAAAGAATTAAAAAACCACTACTTGTCATCACTATCTCGTCAATAGGACCAGCGGATGGCAAAAACACTGCTATATACCACAAAAGCTAATTGGAATCAAAAAATAACTATTGACATGCCTAAAGAGTTAAAAGAGAAGTTTAGTGAGGAAAAGAAGGTTCAATTCTGGCTTTAATGAGGATATCATGAGATACTGTTGTCCATCCTTAAATTTCAAAGAAGCTGGTTCATAAACAATTCAAGCAGAGACATTGGGGACAACAAAAGTACGAATGCAGAGGCAGAAACGACTTTCCACTGACCGGATGGACCGCCAACTCATTCGAAGTTCACTCAACAACTAGGATTGACATCAAGACCAACACAAAAGCAATGGAACCAGCACTGTGTAAGTGCACAGCGAGACGCGTTCAAAACAGGGGCTGGCTAGTCGTGCAAAGCTAGAAAAACCTTCATCAATGCAGAGCAAAGAAGAAGCCAGCTGAGTGTTGCACAAGACCATTAGGATTGGACGTAGAGACTGAGTAAGGTCATATTTTCTCTGATGATCCAATTTTCAGCTTTACCCAAACAATTGGTCGTTCTAATGTTTGACGGACTGGAGAGCCTACAACCACAGTTGTCTCCACCCACTGTGGAAATTTGGTGGTGATTCAGTTGATTATCTGGGGTGCTTCAGCAAGGCTGCGGAATCGGCAGATGTCTTTGTAAGGCACTCGATGAATCAAAGCCGTACAGGTTTCCTGAAACACATTTGCTTCTCTGCTTGACAATGTTCCCCAACTCTGTAGATTGCGTTTTTCCAGCAGGACAATGCTCTCATCCACACAGCCAGGTCATCAAGGTGATGGGACCATCATATTCAAGGACCCTGTCATGCCAGCAAATCTCCAGACCTGAACCCATTGAAAACCTCTGGAATGTGATCAAGAGGAAGATGGATGTCACAAGCCATCAAACAAGCCGAGGAAGCTGCTTTGATTTTGTCCAGGTAGTGGCATAAATCACCCACAAGCAATGCTGAAAGACTTGTGGAGAGCAGCCAAGACGAATGAAAGCTGTTGATTGAAAAATCAGTTATTCATCACAAAATAGGATTCTAACTCTTTCCTAAGTTAAAATCAATATATATTGTGTTGTTAAAAATGATACGGAACTTTTTTGTTTGTATTATTTGATGTCTGAAAAACTACTATACTCTTTGTTGTTATTTTGACCAGTTTCTTTTTCTGCAAATAAATGCTCTAAATGACAATATTTTATTCCAATTGGGAGAAATGTCTTCAATTCTTATAGAATAAACACGAAAAGTTCATTCTTACTCACAACACTATAACCTATAAATAGTAAAACCAGAAAAACATACATTTGGCAGTGGTCTCTTAATTTTTCCGAGCTGATACTTATATATATAATTGTTACGAATTCTGCCCGATCCTGGCGTGGCATCGGCTCGTACCATTCTAATGGCAGCCGCGTCGCCCACCGGAACACAATTGATCGTGACCCTCTAACTACCGCCAGAGCAGTCACGGGTGGCGTTACTCACCACAAAAAACCCAGTCCGATTCTACCCGCGCAAATAGCGTGACTCTCCGAATGTCGATATACCTAATACAGCGCCGTACCTATCCGAGGGTTGCACCACGCCGCAGTCCGCTTAGGACACGACCGCTGTTAGCGTTTCGCTTACGTGTACAGGGATAACCGTAACCGAGCTGTTATCGCCGACCTCGACGTTTCAGTTATTTATCGTGTGTTAAACCCACTACCAATTCATCCCCCGATTCAAGATTTGCACTTTCAAAGAGGAGGACGCAACGATATGGAACATTCCACAAGCACATTTATTACAATTATAACACAACAAGCCAAGGGCATCATCAATATGTACAGCAAGAAATGAAATGACGTGCGACCACATTCAGCATTAAATTGTACAGCACTTAAACAGAGTTTACTTCACGAACGCGCCACAAACACCACATACAAAACCCAAAGAAAAGAAAACCCTCCCTTCTGCGCCGGTGAACCCCCTCCGGCACTCTCCTCGTACCGCACGCGGCATTCACCACATGACCGCCTGTCCGGCGCCTCCCGTCCGCGTCTCCGAGGCGTCCCACTCGCCACCGGCCCCCCTTCACCCGATCAGGTCGCTCAACGCGCAAGACGTGAGGAGGAGAGAGAACTCACCTCGACGACCAAAGAAAGAGAAATCCCCGACCCCGACAGAGGAGGATGACGTTCGACGACCAGACAAAAAAGGACTTGACCTCGACCAACAAGGAGAGGAGAGCTCGACCTCGACCACCAAGAGAGACGAAGCTTCGACGCGACCACCAACTCACAACCCTGCGTCTTATCTTTCACTCCGTACGTCATGGCACTTTCGCGTACCTCGTCCCCTCACTTGACGGGTACCATCCGCCAGGATCTCCCCTCCTGCCGGATCCAACCCTACGTGCATGCCATCGACGTCACCGCGCCGCCTATCACAGACAACAAGCCTCGCGATTCGATGGTTCCCCACCACGAACACACTTGCTCTCCCTTGAGCCTTACCACAACCCCGCGTGGAGAACCCATCCGGTCCAAATTCGTAATCACAGCCCTACCTTTTGTCTCCGCGGATCGGCAACATCCACCACTGGCGTTACGACCGGGTTTCACTCCCCAGCCACCGCACGTGCGTCTCTTCGAAGCACGCCCAACTCGCGCTCCGTGGGTAAACCCCGCCTCCCCATTTGCAACTCGCCGCTACTCGGTCCTGTCATCTGTCCGCCGCTCCGTCTGCATTCCATCATCGCGTCAAACTCCCGCGGTTCACGAGACTTCACACACCCATTTCCATGGCACTCACACAATCAGGACCGCTGCGCGCTCTCCGCATGCCGACCGCTCATCTCCCTTGCATACCGCTTCTCTCACACACACGTCTCTCTTGCACTCGGCTGTTCACTCACGCATGCCATTTCCCTTCGCACCACGTGGTTCCACTCCACCACTACGGCGCGTTCATACGCACACTGGTCTCATCCACACACGTTTAATTCCACCCACGGACGCTCTCACACAGCCCTTGCACCCACTGCTATGTGCCTTCGCAAGCACGTCATTTCGCCACACTTGTAGACACACACCCCGACACCCCGCACAACCGGACCAGCACTCGTAACCATCTACACAACAGGAACAATCAACGCTGGGATTTCGGCCACCACAAGGGTTCCGCCTTCATACCCCCAAGCCTCGCGCACCCTGTCACAGCACTCGCCCCCTCTACCTCGCAAAGCTCGACTGACCCACCTGTCCGAAAAAAGCTTCCAGGAGTATACGTCTCCCTCCGTTCCTGAAGAGTATATCCAGACTGCTCGCACCGGTCTCGGACACTTCCGGACCGCCCCCATTATCCTCAATAACCTCCATGTGTGTGTGTGTGATGTGAGCTCCGTCCTGTAACCCTGTCCAATCACCCTCTAATCTCCCGTGTCTCTGCCAAAACTCAGTCACCTTTTCACCCATTACCTCCCTTGTCTTCAACTATTATTCTGCCGTCTTCCACGCTGTCTGGCCGTACACGTCTCAATCACCCCTCTTACTTTTCCCTCGTGTCCCGTCACTTTTCTCCGTCACCTTTACGCTTCATTGCCCCACACGTCCCCGAATTAATCCTGTCTTCACCCGCCCCATCGGCCTTTTACAGCCGGCACTCCCCCCCAGCTCGTCGCCACCAGGCACGTGCGCTCATTTTGAGCCCTACTCCGCGATTCGCTCCCCGCAATTGCCATATTGCCTGCTCTTGCAGGCCTTATCCCTTATGCTCTTGACATTCTCACCCCGCATTTTTTCCATTTATTTGTCAAATTCGCATTCAATTTTGCCATTCTTATCCATTCTTGCTTGCCTCATCGCATTTCATTTGATTGCGCATTTCTATCCATCTTCCAGCATGGTCGAATAGCTGGCCATTCTGAGTGCACCTCGCCGAGCATCCGACGGGGGGTGGTGGAGGATGGAAAGTGAGTTCATATACCGCGCCACTGCCGCGCATTTCGGGTTTCTCGGTCCGTATGTGGGAATTCAACCGCCATCCCAAGTGTAATGTCTGCACGGGATTTCATCACTGGGCCATGATGTCAAATATTTCTTCCCTCATTTTATTTCAATTACCCCCTGCGCAACACGTTCGCCTTAAAAGCATCTTATTTCGATGGAATAATTCTAATTAACTCTCTCGATTTGATCGGGAACGGGGGGGGCGGGGGGGTCGCCCACCTCCACCCCTGGAACGATTCCTGTAATTAGTTGAGCGGTGGATTTTGAATCCCACTCCCGGACACCAGTTTACAATTCTGGCCCGTCGGCGTCGATCGACCGCGTACCTCTAATGGCACAGCCGCGATCGGCCACCGCATGGACATTCAAGTCTACCTCTATGAACACCCCAGAGCCAGTCAATGGCTGGTTTACCTCACCACTAAACCAGTCCGCATTCTACCCGGCGAAAATAGGTGACATCGCCCGAATGCGATATACCTAAATACCGGCGCGGTTAACCACCGAGGCTTGCCACCACGCCGCAAGTCGCTAGGACCACGGAACCGCTTAACGTTCCTTCCTTGCTACAGATAACCGAGCGTGTATTGCCGAGCCTCACGTCGTTCAGATTTATTTATCGAGGTGTTTTAAAACCCCACTACCAATCATTTCACGATTCAAGCATGGCACTTTCAAAGAGGAGAGATCGTCAACGATATGGGAAACATTTCTACACAGCACATTTATTACACATATAACATCAACACAAGCAAGAGCTCCGTCAATGCAATATTACAGCAAGAAATGAAAGACGTTGCGCCGACATATAGCATTAAATTACACGGCACTAAAACAGGTTTACTTCACGGACTGCGCCACAACACACATACAAAAGCCCAAAGAAAAGAAAATCCTCCCTTCTGCGGGCGGTGAACCCTCTCCGGCACTCTCCTCGTCCGCACGCGCAGGTCCACACAGACGCCTCGCGCCTCCCGTCTGCGTCTCCGAGCGTCGCCCGACTCCACGCCCCCGCCTCCACCACAGAATCGCTTCAACCAGACGAGACGCTAGGAGGAACTCAGACCTCGACGACAAAAAGATAGGATCCAGCACGACCCCACCAGAGAGGATGACTGTTGACGACCCACTACAAAAAACAGACTTGACCTCGACACCCAATGAGAGACGATAGCTCGACCACCAATGAGCAGAGCGAGAGCTCGACCCTCGACACCAAAGAGAGATGTGAGGCTCGACTTCGACCATCCAAGATATTAGCGACGAGCTTCACCATCGACCACCAGACGAGAGCGATGAGCTCGACTCACCACAAGAGACGAGCGACTGAAGCTCGGATCCTCGACCACCCAAGAGAACGAGAAAGGCTCGACCATCGGACCACCAAGAGAGAGCGAGAGCTCTACCATCGACCAACCAAGACGAGCAGCGAAGCTCCGACTTCGACCACACAAAGGAACGAAGAGCTCGAACCTCGACCCAACAGAATGAGAGCGTCGAGCTCGACCTCGACCTACCAAAGAGCGAGACCCGACCTCGCACCACCAAAGACTGTGAGCCCGCCGTCATGCGTCCGCCTAATTATAGCACGCGGCTGCCGCCCTTCGCTCCCCCGTTTTCGCTCCGCCTCCTTAGAAGGTTCCCGAAGAAGGGGGCTTCACCACCCTACCCGCCTCACGCCGGCACTCCACCAATCGGCGCGAGCTGCCCCTCCCCCTTTTCTTCACAACCAAGCGCCGAGGAAAAAGCGGAAAAATACCCACAGCCTTCACAAGACTTTTTTCTGCCAATCCTTCTCACCGGTTCTCCGACCCGGAAACCTCATCTACCTGGTCCGCGGCAGGATGGCGTCGTAAGCGCGCTAGTCGAGATGTGGTGATTTTTGGGTGTGAGCGTGTGTGGCGTTAGCCGCCGTAGTTGTAGCGGTTGTTGTTTGCGTGTGAGGTTTGTTGACAATGTGGCTATAAATAAGATCTTAGATAAAGAAAAACGGCTATCTCAAGGGTCGCAGCCCGTCGTGAAGCACAAGAATCCCTTTTACAACAACGTGGACCTATCCTTGCACATCAACTTATCGTCATACACTGAATCTAAGACCCTTTATTGTTGTATTCGAATTTCCCACCCAGCCTTAACAATATATATTATAATATATATATATATATATATAAAATATATATATAATATATATCATAATATGGGCTGCAAAAGTAGATACACGAGTAATGAAAAACCAAGTACATCCTATACTATTATACCTACTTTGCAGCCCCTGATGTATGTATATTATCTATATAATATATATAATAATTATTATATATTAGTGTACACGTCGTCAAAAATCTTCACCAAGCATAAGAAAAACGTCAAGTGCATTGCTATTAATCTGCTTACAGACAAGCCTTTGACTTTGCCTCACATGAATTGCTGGATGCCCTATGGAATTGGCAGGCTTGATGCCGTCATGATGAGGTCCTCACAACATTGGTCCAAGTCAGGATAATTTCAAAATTCCATTGATACTTTCCCCGACTGCTTAATAACATCAATGGTGCTTCCTGGTGGTGATTGGTGGATGTAACACAATGTGTCTATGTGGCAGATGGTACTTGTTGGAGCCAAATACAATCTGGCTTCACCAGTCACAGTCAGTGGGGCATCAAGTGCCAGCGCGCACACGCGCACACGCACACGCGCACACGCACACACACACACACACACACACACACACTACAATCCCATTCTTTTCCCAAGGGCTTCAATATGGCTGTTCACTCCTTTGTGATGGTCGTGTTGTGGGTCACCACAGACCCCACATACAGGTCGCAGCATTGCAGTTTATGTGAAGAACTCCATCACCCCCAGTTAATGTTCCCTGCTAACTCCTGCGAACCTCCTCAAATATCCCTGGCTGGGCATTCCTCTTTCAAATCAAAATGTTTGTCGGTATGATGATGCATTAATAAAAACCTCTATTTCTGCTAACATGGATCAACTCATAACTATTCCCCCCAACTGTCCGTTCCTCAACCTTGGAAAGGTCAACCGTCACTGACTGGCTGAGTGTCTGCTTTAAAATAACCAGCTCGCTTGCAGCTAAGGGCACTTCTGTGACTATGGGTCTGATCAAATTTATCAAACCTTTCAACTCAGATATCTTCAGCTGGTGTATTGTCCCTCCTGTACCTGGTAATCACCAACTTTCCATCCAACCTCTCATGTTCCTCCTCTGCGCCACTTGGCTCCTCAGACTATGTTCTTGTGAAAGTGCAAATCTCCCTATCTGTAGTGTTGCTCTTGCTTTTCCTCTGTCTGCTCTCTTCACCTGGCCTTTCACCTTAGGTCACCTCACATCTGCTTGGAAGACAGGAAGCATCACTGCCACACAGAAAGAAGAATGGTACAAAAGGAGATCCCCTCAACTACAGACAAGTAAGCCTACTACCAATCTTACACAAGGTTATAGGACCAATCATTGCAGCTTTCATTGTCTTTACTCTTCTCAAACAGCCCAATATTTGATTATGTGTTTGGTTCTGGCAAAGCCACTCAACCTTGGACATGTTGCCACTTCTCTCTCAACAATCATGGATGTAGATTCTCAATGTTAAACATAAAGTCGGGGTTGTTTCTCTGGACATATCTAGGGCAGGCAAACCTGGGATCTTGCTCCACTTACGAAGCCCTCTGCCCGTGGCATCCAAAACCACCTTAATTACTGGCTTGCCGATTAACTCTCCTCAATAAGTTAGCACGTATCCCTCAATGGTAATCCGTCGTCTTTTTTCTCTCAATGGAGGCAGGCATTCTCCAAGGCATGTTCTCCTGAGTCATTTCAAAGGAACCTATCTGGTTTGGATGTTCATGGACTGTATAAACATGTTAAATATTTGTTTATGAAGTGTATGCAAGTCTCTGTAAGAGGATACATGTGAAAGTGGCACAGCTACTGAATGAAATGATCAACGTCGAAACTCTCCAACTCTAAAGCCTAAACTCCTCAAAAAGAGATTGATTATCTCAGCGTATGTTGTTTCTGTGATAGACAACGATAGAGTATAGATTTTGCCATTGGCTTTGCTGAAAATACAGATGTGAAGCAGCTCTTGAGAACAGAAAGACAGAACATTAGCATAAACTTGTCTCAATGGATACACGGAAATTTACAAACTGCTGCTTTGAAGAAGTAACCAAATCAAATGGTTGAAATGAGGATAATTTCTTTAGTGACAATTAATGGCATTTTTTTAGACACCAGGAAAAATAAAATCAGTCAGTTACAACATCTACAGTAAAGCATTGTGGAGGATTAACTAAGGGCTGAGGTCACATCTTAGCTAACAATGTTGCTGATCTACACAACAATGATGGCATCCTGAATGCTGACAAGTGCAGGCAGATTTTGATCCATCATCCCATTCGTGGGCAGGGATTAGTCATCCAGCGAGATAGCGATTATAACGTACAGAAAATGTATAAAAAAACATGTTGATGGTAAAATCGCTAACTGAACATTCAGAGCCATGTGGATTGGTTTGCCCGAAGTCCAAATACGAACATTATTGACGCTGTATAAGCATGTGTAGCAGGTGAGAAGGTCAAATGGTGAACAAGACGCTTGGATGAATTGTCAGAAATCATAAAGAATGCTTGGAAAAACATTTCACTGTTAACATCATGGAATACCACACCATGTATGTTTGAACCACATCTGGATGAAAAGACTGTGATGAGACCATCGCATTTATCCTGTTTCGTCAGATTGACTCTTCAGCTCGCGGAATGGAATACATGTTCAGTTTGATGTCCTATTTGTAACAAGTATCTATTGAGTCAGGCCCGAAGATAGATGGTGTTTCCACAAGTTTGAGGCAGCAACAAGAATGTGCAAAAACCTAACAAGACTTTACCAGCCTGCCTCGTCCACTGAAGGACGAAGTGGTGAACGTGGTCCATTATGTTCCATTCAATACATTCACAGAGAGCTCTCAGTCACTCAGAAGGAGCACAAAATAGTAGGAGAGGGCTTTATCGGCATTTTCAGCATTTCAATCAGTCTTGTTATCAACCGCTATAAATCCACTAAGGTCTTCAACACAAGAATCAAAATGATTATTGGTAAAATGTTAATAATCCTCAATTAGCTGTGCATGTTTTTTCATACGATACTCCACAGTAATGATGTTTGTAATAGGCATCCACAACCACCCTTGACCATGTTGTGGAACATCGGCCGAGGCCCTCACTTTAAAAAAAAAAAATTCCACCCTCACTATTTCACCTTTAAATTTGTTTTCTCCGCAGCCGCTTGAGCGATTGACAGCAAACTTTCAACAAAGGAGCATCTACCCATGCAGAATTTTTTTTAAACTAAGTTACGTGATTCTTGTATGGAAAATGCGGCCAGCGTTCCAAAAAGTCTATTTTCTGTTGGCGTGGGTTTCAGGGTGATTCACGTATCAGGAATAAACGGTCTCGACGTCGCTTCGCTCGCCTCGGCCGAAAAATAAACCATCATTGGTTTCAGTTTTGCACGTCATTGCTATCAAAAGCATTTATTTCCACTGTGAATAGAACCCATCATCCCTGCTTCAACTAAATGGTCAAATCATACGATTAATTGCAGTTTCTTCTTTACTGTTGTCAGTACTGTACTTTTGCTCCAAAAGCCAAAGCTCTCAAATATTCTGGAAAGGAAAAATAAATAAACTCTGCTCAACAACTTCCATGCCACAAACATGCACCAGATGGCAGATGAAAACGTCGGACTCGTATAACCACATGTTCCAGAGTGCTATGGGTGGTATATGCACTGGATGCATCAGCAAAGCAAATTAGACAATGGGATCAGCATGTTTCTTTGACTTTAGGACACAAACCAATTTCCCTGTTCTACTGCAGTCACAAAAGCACCCAACCAAACGAACAGCTCGTCCATTTGTCCTACTGTAAAGGGAACGGTTACTTTTCATTTCAAAGAGCATGAATTTAGGTTACCAGTGCTCAATCAGTTGCACCTCTGGAACAGGTTGGTGAGTTATGGCACATGGTGAAATATCGATGGGAATTAGTAAAGAGTACAATTAAGGTACACACTCTGAATCGACAAGACTGCTCATCCAGCCCGGCGTGGAAAAGCTAGACATCTGTGGGATGGTGGGCATCTGCGGCAGGCTAACGGGCAGAGAAGGAACTTTGGGTAGGGGGACAGCTGGCAGGTTACTGGCCAGATTCCTGGAAAGGAAGGAAAAGAGAAAGGAAAAAAAAGTAGAAGATGAACAAGAAACAGCCCTGAAGCAAATGGAAATCAGAAAAGTTGCTCCGCTGCAGAAAGCCAAGAGAAACTTCCAGGCCTGATCAGACTGCAACAACATTTTCCCAAAAGAGCATTCTTCGAAACAGATAAGAACAGTACATAATAAGACAATAAAACTTCAATCAACCAATAAATTTCTTTTCTATAGTACTTTTCAATTTCGAAGCAGCATCTCAAAGTGCTTTACAAAGAAGGAAGATGTAAGGAAACTAAAAATTAGGGAAAGGCAACTGTTAAAAAAGCAGCCACAATCGATTGTTTTCAAAACAAAGAGAAAAAAGTTGTTTACATTATCAGATGA
>CM068952.1:119650511-119666993 GCA_035128595.1 Eptatretus atami | reverse complement strand
TCTATATTTAATATTTAAAAATGGTGGCATACTCTCCCCAACCTCATGCACATACGTAATATGTAGATGACTCCTTATGGCTATCTATTTATTATGTACATGTCAGGAAGAGGGGGCTCTAATTTGAGAAAAGGAAAATAAGAGAAGATGAGAAAAGGAAAATAAGAGAAGACGAGAAAAGGAAAATAAGAGAAGATGACAAAAGACAGGAAGGTGGGGGAGTGTGGAAGTAAAAAACAATTAGGAGTAGATTGGTGTTTGGGGAGGGAGGGAAGGCACGCAGCAGGTGTTGGGGGAATGGGTGGGGGTGGGGGTAAGGGACGGGTAAGGGACTAAATTCCACCATATTTGTGTACTTAAGAAATAATGTCCCTGACGCCAATTTACTGAGAGAAAAGTCACACATAGTAAATTTATCTTTGCTATTCTGAACGAAATGCTTTCCACATTTGATATAATTTAAAAATAAAAAAACTGTTTGATATCCATGGAACTACAATGACAACAATTTCCAACTTCACCCCAGTTGCAACTAGAATGGCACTCGGTAGAGCGCATACCTCAGCCATGCTGATTAGTTCACGTTTTGTATCCCACTGATAGGCTGGATCTGGATTCGGACCAGAACTAAAATTTGAACGGCTTGTTCTCATCACTCAATCAACTCATCCACCAAGTTTCGTCCGAATCCGTCCACAACTTTTTGAAATATCATGCTATATATATATATGTCGTTTTAGTCCTATCACTCAATGGTGAAGAATCACTTAAAAAATTATTGAATCCGGATTCTGATCTTCACCAAAACCGAATCAATTCTTCCTTGTTACATACCCAACCTGCCCACCAAGTTTTGTTCGAATCCGTCTCCAACTTTTTGAGACATCCTTCTGTATGTCGTTTTTAGTCCTATCTCTCAATGGTGAAGAATCACTTAAAAAATTATCAGATCCAGATTCGGATCTTCAACAAAATCTAAATCATTTCGTCCTCGTCACATACCCAAGCTCTCCACAAAATTTTGTCCAAATCCGTCCACAACTTTTTGAGATTTTTGTTCACAAACAAACAGACAGACAGACAGACAGACACAGACAGGGGTAAAACACATAACCTTCTTCCACCTTCGGTGGTGGAGGTAATAAATGCAACCAATAAACACCAGAGCAAGCAGCTGGAGTCAGGACACTCCTGATCTCCATGTGTTTCACAAGTACCTGAGCAGGTTGTTTGCTGATGACAAGGAGGAGGTAAATTATCAGTGATAAAATGGAGATCAGGAGTGCCATTGGGGGATGCTTTCTCTGGTGTTTCTTCATCAACAATCTCTCTGACTCCCTGGAAAATCCTCTGTATCCCTTCGCTGATGGCTCCACCCTCTGCTATGATATTCCTCATTCTTCAGATAGGCATGTAGCACCCTCTTCTCTCTCTGGAGACCTTGGTAGAATCACAAGCTCATCAAAGACTTGGAATAAGTCTTTCAATCCTGACAAATCTCCAACTCACTCTCTCTCTCGCTCCCTCTGAAAGGACTATCTGGGCAAGCCCTCCCATCTACTTTCTTACCAATCCTCTTTAAAAAGTTCAGTCACTCAAACTTTTGGGCCTCACTATCAGCCATGATATTTCCTCGGCAAACCACATTTCTAAGTTGGCCTCCAAAGCCAGTCACCGACTGGGCATCCTCTGTCATGCAAAGTCCTTCCTTGGCACACCTGAACTCTTATCCACCTACAAGGCCTCCATCTGCAGTTTGATGGAGTACTGCTGTCCCCTCTGGTTGGGGCCCCTGCCTCACACCTTGGTCAGCTTGATACTGTGGAAACCAAAGCCTTCAAGATCATTGGAATCTCCCACGATGAAGCTGAGTCTCTGGACCTATCTCTTTCACATCACAGAAAGATTGGTGATATCTCTCTTTTCTACTGCCTTACTGGTCTTGCACCCTCTATCCTTTCTTGCCATGCTGTATCCACCCCTCCCCCCTCCCCCCCAGGTTTCTGCAGGGCAAACACAGTCAACCAGCAACCCCCTTCTGGTGAAACTCCCAAAAATCCAGAATGACTGTTCACCACCACTCATTCGTTTCTATATTTTCCCACCAGTGGAACCAACTTTTTCAATCTCTTCAATGCCATTCTTCCCTCTAGGGCTTAAAGACAGCTGATAATCACCACCACTTCAGAGTATCCCCCGTACACAACCATGAATTTTTTACCCCCGTTAACTCTCCCCAAGCCCACCTCTTTCCAAGTTTCCAGTTTTTCCTTCCTGAGAGTTTGCAGCTGTATCCATCTTGTTCAACCCCCCCCCCCCCATCCACTCCCATGCCCTCCCCCTGCCCTCATTCTTCCCCACATCCCTTATTTTCTCAAGTCTCATTCTATTTTGTCCCTCAACTCTACTGTTGGTGTCTTTAACCCCTCCCCCTATCTTTTTAACTGTTCCTTTTGTTCTGTTACGTCCTGATTCATTCTATGTTCTAGCTCCTCAACATTGCACACAAGAAACCCCACAAGGCAACAATAACCCTGAGACAAAAACATCCAAAGAGCAAAGTTTATGAAACATATCTAAAAATACCATTACTACTGGAGTGGATTCGGAATGCATAACAAATTAAATGGTGGAATTGTTGGGAAAACAAGATCAGATCGTATTGAACAGCGATGAAAATATATCATGTTGAACCTTGAGTAAATACACCGTATCAAACGAAATAAAAGGCTTTAATCTTTTAGGAATGTGTTTTGCAAAACATTAAAAAAAAGGACCAAAAACAAAAACGTGGAAGCAGAACTTGGTTCGATCTCACTCATCATGGACTACAGGATATCGGTTGACAGCACAATGGAGTTTCTTGTGGGTCGGCTCTTCTGAAAATCAAAACTATGACCTCCTCCCACCGATTCCTGTTCCTCCTCCAACTCCTCTTCCCCCCTTAACACCTCCAGCTTCCACACTCCACTCTCTACAAATCTACTTACAAATACCATATTAATATGTGATTATAACAGATGTACAAGTAGCTATTACTATTGCGCAAGTAAATATAAGCAGCATATTAAAAATTATTATTCATGGCAATCGTATATTTGCTCGAACCAAGGGCTAACACTTGAAAACGGCTGCACCTCATTTCTCACAGTAGTTAACATACTCGTCGGGTTTTAGTTGAGTGTTTTTTGTCCGCCAATTCAAAAGGACACTATCGCCTTCACAGACACGAATATTCTGCTGTATCACAATGGAGAAGAAGTCAACTCACTTGACTGGTTCCCAGGACTCCCGTTCAAAGCCTCTGTGGATGGACTGTGCAATGGAAGACTCCATGAGATCCACGTAGCGTACAACCAGTGGGGCAAACAAGTCCTGTAGGTGCTTGTGGAACTTTCCGTGACAAAGATTGGCTGGAAAATATAAAGTGACAATATTATGGAGAGAATGATGCAATCTTGTCTGCTCGGAAGTTATGGATACGAAACAAATACATTGTAAAGATACGATAAAAATGTTGATCCAGAAGAGACAAAAAAAATGGGTAATTCAAAATCTGAGACAACGCAGAGCTGCATTTCTTGAAAACCTGAATGTAATCCCCAACTTAAGAAAAAAAAACAACCCACAAAAAACACAACAGACACCATGACATCAATTCTGGATGGAATATTGCCATAAAACAGCCAAGTTTGCATTGTCGAGAAAATAGTTCAAAATCTAATATCTAAAACAGGGGATAAATTATATTTAACATTTAATGACGGGATACAATCAGGATGAACCCCAAATATGTTGTAAGGTTTAAAAGGGAAACACGTCATATGTCAATATGAATCACGTCACGGAGCAATGGTGGTGAAATTCGCCCACTCTTTTGAACATTCATTGAATAAGAAGGAATGAGGAATAAGGTGAAGAAGATAAGACATTTCCATAAAAGGGGTCACCCATGATGAGGCAACTCAGGCGAGCATCAAGTTCAGGAGGTCAGCCAACTGTGTGACGCTGCATAATATGAACTTACCACGTTGCGGTTGAGGAGAGATATCCAGAAAACTACATTAAAAATACAGTCAAAGTTTTGTGAAAACGCAATCAAAGGTCAACCACAGCTAGAATATCCAGTCAATGGAATTATTTCAAAGAAAAAAACAAAATAAACTTTCAGTTGAACTTCAAAGATCGGATATTCTCCGTCGTACGCACATAGCACATACAAACACGTTGTTTTTCAAATATATCCACGTACAAACGACTTTTTAGTATTACTCGATTTGACGAGAAATTAAGAGACTATACCAAATCGGTCAATAAAAAAATGGAAGGAGCAGACGTGAACCACATTCTCACACTGTAAATGGATTCTCAGGAAGTTGGTGAGAATGGGTGGGTGGGATGAGAAGGCCAGAGGGAAGACGAGAGTGTTGATAGCGCATTCGATTTGATGGTTTGGGTTGGCATTGCCATATAAACGCATAGCTCGGGACGTTGGGTACACCGATGCCTGCTAATCTCATTTTTCTGCATGTCATATATGTACAAACTACATTGATCACGATATAAAAGTTTTGCACTGTTCCACCATCCACAGCGGTTTGGGACAGTCCCCATTCTTCGATGAGATGTGGGACTATACTAGCTATGGCTCACGGTGGGACAGCACTCTAATGTTGGCATTATTGTTTTCATTTCCTGTGATGGTGAATCCCAACGAACAACTTTAGTTACAGGCAGTGGGTCGGCTTTGGACCAATTCTGATCAGGGATTAGCAAACAGTAGTCTGGCAATTCATGTTGTTGTGGTTCCACTTGCTCATTAATTTTAAAAATACATCCGATAAATATGAGATGGGGAGAAGGAATAAGAAGTAGGCAGTCTTCACAACAGGCAATATGAGAGTTGGACAGGTATGTGGACGACTCCAGACTCGGTGGTGTATAATGGTTCGAGCGTCTACTCCGAGTCTGGAAGTTCGGCGGTTCAAACTCCGGCCGAATCATACCAAAGACTTTTAAAATGGTACGTGCTGCATCCTTGCTTGATGCTCAGCATTTAAAAAGGATAGATCACAAACAACCATAGGTTGGTTACCACTGCACAGTGTTGATGGGCCTGGTGGTCTCCTCCTGCGTTGAAGTTCCCTGTAAAGGGAACTCATTGTATTATTATGAATGAAAAAAAGAAAAGTGGGTAGAAAAGGTACACACGGTCAATGCGCAAGTAATCATTGAGGAGCTGAAAAAGTGGGAAGCTATCCCAGCTGTCAGGTGGTTGCAATTCCAGTGCACTGTCCATGTCCACAGCATACAAAGACAAAAATGTCTCGGAGTGCTCCACCATGACATCTGACCACCAGGCGAAGGCCTGTTGGGATGGAAATACAATATTAGGTTCTCTTCATCTGATATTGATGATTAATATCTCCTATAGATGATATCCCATCCCCACATCCCCATGCCATGCATGCCACATGTTGAGGAATTATCACCTGGTTCGTGCAAGGAACATTCCATTGATCATTTCATGTTTTCATTTCTATGTTAAAGGGTCTATGCCCCTGAATATATTAACCAAAATATCAACATCCTTTTTTTTTTCTTTTTAAAAAATTTAAATCATTACACATATTTCATGTTGTATTCAATTTGCCACCAACGTCAAAATTTGAGATCACGGGGATCTGCGAGAACTAATTTAAAGTCTCACATGCAAGTTTTGACCTCCATTACCCTTCACAATATGTTTGGGAATGAAAACATGAGAAATGTTGAGACACTACTTTCATCACTACTTTTTTTTATTTTTAGAGCTACACAAGCATCACAAGCTGAGGATAATTATTTTGCATTAAATTCATTCTTAAAATACCACCTTGATTGTCAGCAAAACACAGCAGCTGCTCAAAGCAGGTTCGCTGGACAGGAATAACCAAACTAAGGTAACCATGGATGAGATGATAAAAAAAATCTCAAATTTCTTCTATGTTTCCACGACAGAGAAGTGTCCAGGTCAGTTGACAATTTCTCTCCGTTGTAGAGTGGTGCGTCAAGACGGTCCTGGCCTTGTATTTAGGAAAATGCCCGGCTCATGCAGTCAACTTAATGTGCTTAATGGAATGAAAAACCAATTGAATTAGTTAAGCAGACTCGGTGGGATAATAGCTTGGGCGTCCACTCAGAGTTTGGGCAGTCGGCGGTTCAAACCCCGGCCGAGTCATATCAGAGACTTTGAGAATGGTATGTGCTGCTTCCTTGCGTGATGTTCAGCATTTGAAAAGGACAGAGGATGATGGACAAACAACCTTAGGTTGGCAACTAGTGCACAGGTTTGATGGGCCGAATGGCCTGATCCTGCGTCGAAGTTCCTTATGAAGGAACTTGTATTCTATGAGAACACTGATATAATTAAGGCACCATGTATAACCAAATACAGTGATAAACCATGTATAGGCATGCCCAGCCAGGTAAAAACTAATGCTCAGTCGCAGGGACTCCGCTAGGTATGTGGGTGGCCCCCTACAAAACCTCGCGTTGGGGGCCCTTCTATCGGAGGACCAATCAAATGATGACGGATCTTCAGGTGAAGAATAGATATACTGCAAAAAATCATTACACACTGAAATACTTCTGCTAGCATCCTGCAAATACTTCCGCTAACTGGAGGAGGTGTTGTAAATTTGAGTAAATAATTCGTACCATGTGGCCGCAGGCTCCACAGCCACCTCATGGAAGATAGGGTATCCTCAAAGTTTTCATGTGCTCCATTGTACTCCGTACACCTGAATAGCCTCACAGGTAACGGCCATGATTGACACCAAGTTAATGAATTGGAGAAGGACCTTGCCTCCATTGTAAATCCCAACGGTCTGAATGGATCCTAACGATGCCCAACGATGATGATACTGGTCGGTCGAGTGACTTTCGATACCTCCTGAGTGATCGTTTTTGTGCCGACACCTTGTATAATTTGTCTTTACCTGTTAAAACTGCACTGACCAAGAAGCCTCAGAGCTGTATGACCGGAGACAAATGTGAGGCCAAGGCTTTGCTCCAAATTGGCAAGCTAACTTTGATATCTGAAGGTATTCTCAGTTGCAAACATCTATGGTCAATAAGGGTGAGATATTGACTACTGTTGCCACCAAGAGTGAAAAACATGATTGGCATCGAGCTTTATATTTGTGGTGGTTTTTCTCTCGTTGGTGACGAAGAATGTTGATCTCATAACCGATGTATTGAACGTCATACTGTGCTGAAAACTACCGAATGGTCTGAACCTGCGATGTACAAAATAATAATTACCAAGCAAAACGGTGGGACTTTTAGTTACCTAAAGCCATGCAGATTAGTCAAAAGTGAAACCGTCACATCGGCACCTTGTGGATGTGAAATCAAGTGAGAGGATTAAAAA
The DNA here is from genome assembly GCA_035128595.1 of Eptatretus atami. Classification (NCBI taxonomy): domain Eukaryota; kingdom Metazoa; phylum Chordata; class Myxini; order Myxiniformes; family Myxinidae; genus Eptatretus; species Eptatretus atami. The sequence continues at coordinate 119,659,579 of CM068952.1, read as the reverse complement.
GAAAGGTTAACGAACAGCAAAAGTGTCCAACAGCCATCGACACTTTCATGCCCGATCAATTCTGCATAAGGCTGCAGAGGCAGCATGCATACAGGCAAATCTAAACGTCACAAACTTCCCGTTGTTGACATGCCACTCAAATGCACATGCTGGCCAAGCAAGCAACTGGGGGAGAAAACAAAACCACACAGGAAGTTGCCATTTGAACACGTCCACGTATTACTGAAAAGTGCACATCTTCTTTGCAGGTACGTATTTAATATTAATACATTGCATTACATACATGGATCAATCGGATGATGTCAATTTATAAACGGTAGCAATCATCGTACGCAAGCATTTTATCCCTAATGTTATTAAACGACGTGGTAAACTGTGTTCATGTACGTCGGCGTGCAAGGAACTCCAGCACTACCTGTGCGGTTGTTTCCCCGGTTAGGTTGATTAAGTTTACACAACAAAGGTTTGTTGATATATTTGGGTTCCAATGTTAAATAAGCCTGTTAAAATGGCGGCACGAAAAGTTAGGCGGGCCTGCCTGCCGTGTTACCCAGATTTTAACGGCAACGTTGAGAATCCCAAACATGTCACATTATGAGAGAATATGCGGTGAGGGGTGGTGTTTATACCACTTGGCATAGTCGATGGCGTGCTTGGTAAGTTGTTGGATGAACAAACCGCTACCAAAAATGAAAAAAAGGTGCGTGCCTTCAAATCAGCATGCAAAGTCCCTGGTACAAATACCTACCTCACTTCCCTGAATTACGTCCAGCCACAGAGGTGGGAGAGCAAAGGAGGGGATTTTCAATATCTATGTGCTTGATAAATGTTGCATTCTTACTTAACGCAATCCATAATCATTGGGTTGCCATTTCTACAATGCAATTGATGCAGGCAGTCCTGAGATCATCATTACTATCACTCTGCTGTACAATGTACTTCGAATGGAATTTAGCTTCATTGCTATCAATTAAACATTGCAATTGTAATTGCTTATTGATGCTGCGGTCTGGAATGAAAAAAATGCAACACACACACACACACACACACACACACACACACACACACTTCTGCACCCCTCAACCTCCCTCCACTCTGTGAGGAAGTGCATGGTTGTTCGTCTCTCCAGTACTAACTTGTCTGCTCAATTCCACCCATTCATTCTTTTCGCATCTTTCTAACCTGATGCTCAACTCTGGATCCTGCTCCATTCCTCCCTCCAAGCCTTCAAGATTGTCATACCCACCATCTCCTCTCAAGCACCAAGTCTGTCATGCATTTGTTATATCCTTCATCCGTTTCTCAACTATGTAATCCACTCTCAAATATGTACCCTAATTATGACAATAAGTACCCCCACCCTTTTCGTCTTACTGTTCCATAAGTCTTCAATTCAGTATTTAAATTAAAAAAAAACTGAACCAATGTTTATTCTATCATTATGATTCCAGGAAGCTAATTGCCAGTTTAAATGTAATTGGGTACGGTGGCCAAGTGGTGAGGACACGGCACTGGCATACCACAAGCTGTAGGTTAAAATATCACTGAAGGAAGCAGTGTTAATGGTTTGGATTGTAAACTTCTGGAAACTGGTCGAGTCTCGGGTGAAGTTCCACATCACCATCAACTAGTCAGTGAAAACCTAGCCAGCTCACTAATGACATTCAGAGGGGGATATTTGCTTGCCACATGTAGTGTAGTCTAGTTCCAGTTGAAGTTCCGTTGACCGTCTCACACGTTGACTCACAGTAACTTGAGATAGGCACTTCTGACAAAAAAGGAAAAATTGCTAAAAAATCTCCTTGATTATAATCTATGACCAAAAAGAGAAGCGTCCGCGTCCATCCGTGTGTCTCGCTTCATTCTAAAAGGTTCCTGCAGTCGTGGAATTATAAAAATGGAACCGTGGGAAAGCTACTGATCGATTTACGTGGAACAAAAATTTATGTCCATCGAATATCAGAGGCCTGTTTTAAAAGCCCTCTTTCTGGGATTAAAGATGAAGAAGAAGCCTAAATGGGAGCTTAATGCAGTGGTTCCAAAGGTAACATTTATTATTCTGTGACAGCAGGAACCTGAAGGACACAGAAGGATCACTGCCAGGCCAAGGCCAATATGTTTATTCCTGCTACATGAAACACTTTGTACTTTAGGATCACCTTGTACCCACATGCAAAACGAAGCAAACTAGGAATACGCTGTGCTGTGTTGGAGTATTGCAACCCATTCCTGCAGAAAACTGATTTTTAGATCCTCGTGGAGGATCTCTTAGTCTTACTCACGTTGTTGTTCTTCATCTTCTTCTTGTGGACTTTTTTGTTTCACAGCCTACAGTTTTCATCGAAACTTCCTGAAACTTGGCATATATAGTAACCATCTCCAATTTTGGCACATATAGTAACCATCTCCGCAGACAGTAACCATCTCCGATTTTGAAAATTCCTCCTAGAAAAAAAGTTATGAATTCAAAATATCTCCGCTAATGGAAATCGCCTAAAAAATTATCTCCGAAACGAGGCAAGCTTTTTGAATTCTGTTTGTGGGAATCGAACAGGGCATTAGCAGAGATGAATTACCGCACATATGATACATCACTATGACGTCATATCAATTTTTATGACGTCATTCCGATTTTTTGACATTTTTTTGTTTCACAACCCAGAGTTTTCATCGGATCTTCGTGAAACTTGCCATGTATATGCAGAAAGCCCACGCGCAGGCAGTAACCATCTCCGATTTTGGAAATTCTTCCGAGAAAAAAAGTTGACGTCAAAATATCGCCGCTAATGGAAATCGCCTATACCATTATCTCCGAAACTAGGCAAGCTGTTTGAATTTTGTTTGCGGAATCAGCCGGGCATTAGCACAGATAATTTATCGCAAACCTGATACATCACAATGACGTCATATTCGTTTTTATGGCGTCATTATTAAGAGGACGAGGATCTTAGCTCATTCGAGCTTGTTTTAGAGTGCCGGTCACATTTTCCATCCATTCATCACGTAACTCTGTACGAAGCTATCTTTAACCGTTGCATACATTTCTTATTTAATCAACTTGGTTGTGGGATGGCTTTGAAGGTCGTAAAACACAAGTTGATCAGTCTTTCCTTCGTGTTCGGGAAATGAGGTGCACAGAGCACACTGCACTATTGCAAGCACATCTACACTTGCCACTAAAGTTGGCTCGAGCCTAAATTTGCTGAGCCCAAACGGGGGGAAAAATGAGAAAAGGCAGGAATCCCGAATAAATTTCCTGCAATTTTCCAGGAATTCCCAGGAAATGATTTACCGGCAAGAAAGACAAGGTTGTCGAAGAATACTTGCATGTGAAATTCAAAATTAAATGAAAAATGTTGAAGGTCTACTACCATGTGATATCCATGCTTGTGTGTGCACAACGTAGAAGATAATTAGCACTAAAATATTCTCCTGAACCTTGTGTTGACCGGAACTTTCAGTGGAGTCCTTTTTCATCTCATTTGCACAAGGGCCTCGGCCGACATTCCTCAACATGGTCAAGGATGGTTGTGGATGCCTATTACCTGGTAATATTTCTCAAAGTAATGGAAACATTTGTAAAAGTACACGGAAGGACGACACAAACACCAACAGAAGCCACAATGACAGCAACAAGAACGACTGTACATGTTTTTAAAGATCCTTTTTCCAGGGGTTTCACTTCATTTTACATCCTCATTGAGATTCATAGATAGACATCCAATATGTTTGTGAAGCACAACATGCTGTCTTTCTTTTGATTAAACCCGTCAGCGAAGGGACAGTCAAGCAAGCCTGGTAATAATAAAATTTCCAGTAGACTGTCCAAAAGTGTTATCTTGTGTTGGTGTTCTTGAAGCATCATAATGGATTGTAAAACACTGAAACAGGGTGCTTGTAATATAAAATGCCTGAATATCAAGAGTTCACCTCTGCATGGTGATCGTCATTCTGCTGGAGCACGTCAACGCACAGCTCTGCCATGCGTGTCACGTCTTCCAAACGCTTCGCCGGCGAAACCATCTGTCCCATGCTGTCTGAAACGACCCAGAAATACTGATGGGGTTAACAGCAGGGTGTGGTGCATTGAAAAAAAAAAAGTCATGGTAATTTGGAGGGGAGGAGGTTTGGTGAGCACAAACAATATCGAAGGGACAGTGGGGAAAATGGAATGAGATAGAGATTCAAACAAGAGTTTCATCAGAGGAGGGAGGAAGGAGGACAAAAAGGGTTCAGAGGGAAATCTACACGAAAAAAGAAACGACAACACAGAACATGTTTCGAGGAAATACAAAGAGATCAAAACATGCAAATGATGAACAAAAGGAAACCCTTTGCATCATGGGTATTTTAAAGATGAAGTGATGGCTTAATGGAATAGCTGTGGTCGTGATAACATGCAGTCAATCATAACCTAAAAAGTCTCATCACCAGATCATGGAGGAAACATATTTGACCCAAATGCTGGTTTAAGGACTTGTATTGAAACAAAATCGTCAACCTCACGACAACGAACGTTTTCTTTGCCTATTCGAGTTAAAAGATAGATTTTTCTCACGAGTTCATGACGGTGTAAGAATTATTTTTGAGAACCTGCCGTGTAGGATCTGCAGGTATCCATATAATAGTAGAAATGTACAAATTTGCAGTCATGTCCGATATGAGCGCCTGAATGCACAGATCGAAAGCAGTTTCAGAAGGATGACAAGAAAACAAATATTAGAAATTGAAGTGCAGGTTAAAAATGAAAACAATTAAGAGGAGGAAGAATATAAACAGCACAGGCACCAAGATTGTTTCTGTTAAGCATGAGCGCTGAAGGACATGGTTTTTGTCTCACAAGGATAATCACCACGTGATCACGATTCGGACGTTTTGGGGAAAGGGCACGGTGCATCATTCACCGATTTCATCAATCGACGCGCTACTTTATCCGCTGCGCTTTACATTCTCATAAATACAATGTACTTTTGGAAACGACTCAAAACCTTTGTAATATACGGTGCGCACTCGAAGTGAGACATGCAATGTGAATGGAATGTTGAGGCTCATTCGGTTCATCAGATATTATGGGATGTATTGGTAAATATAGAGGTTTTTTTGCCGCCACTGATCAAAAGCTAGACATTCGGTTTCGCAGATTAATTCAGCAAAGGGCAATCCATACACTGTACTGTATATGCTGGAAGAACCTGGACCCTCTCCTCACCCCCAGCAAACCAAACACACACCCCTTCCCTTACTTCCCACCTCCTTATCCTCTCCCAATTACCAGCAACCACATACCTAACATTCAGATGGGTCTGAACAGGATTGCTCCTTTGTTATGCAAATGCACTTGCACAGAAAACATGTGGCATCAACACTTTATAACTTTGAAACTCAAATGAACATAAACATTTCTTACATTCTGCAAGCAAATGACGTGTATAAATAAATGTGGCTTCTGGCAACAAACGGGGCATCAGAACTCTGAAACACGGCCTTCAAGAATCCACGAGTGTGTTTGAAATCACATTTTGTGGCAATAAAGCTGTTAAGATGATACGGAAGGGAATAAAGGCAGGGGATAAAACAAAAAAATATTCCATGATGTACAAGTCACCTGATTCCTTCTGCTTGGCTTTGGGATGGACAGGATGCAGACAGAGGAGAGACAGCAGCCAAAGCGTTAATGTGAAGGGAAAGTATGTTGGGGGAATGGACAGAACTTTGCACGCACAAACATGTTACTACAAGAGGGAAAGTATCATGAAGCTATAAAAAAAAGGATGATGATCTCAAAAGAAGTTTGAAATGAACAAAACACAGGCACAATAAGAAATAAAGACAATAAAATAATGAAAATGCATTCATATGCCACGAGTTTGCCGAGAACACAAGTACCGTGAGATAAATGCAAGTCCGAAACGTTCCAACGATCTCCGTTTTTGCAAAGTTCAAATTGCTCTTTTTGCGCTTTCCTGCCTGCCATTTCCAACTTTGTTGTTTCTTTAATTCCAATCCTGCTGAATTACGTAGGTAGAATAATATTTTCGTTTTGATGCGTTACTACATGACATATCACCTTCCATACGATTGAAAACAACATACTTACGATTTCCCATATCATTAAAAATGACGATACATACTACTCGACAAGGCATTCCCCGCACGGGAGGCTGGCAGGGAAGGGCGAGAGTGAGACTGGAAAAAGTGAGGGTTAGGTGGGCAGGGAAGATTAGCAAAATACTCACGAATAGTTAAAGTCACCACTTGGGATGCCAAGCAGAAGATTGGGTGTTCATAAAATTCCCTCTTTTTCCCTAGAAAAAGAGGATTAGAAGGGCATTCCAAGAGCCGGGGTCAGAGATCGATCAGGGCCTCGTTTGTTGATGGCTGAATTTTGTACTCATGACCGGATTTGCCCTTGTAGGGTCATTCAAAAACTTCAATAACTCCTGTAGGTTGGCTGTTCACCCTGGACCAAGGATTGATTAAAATGGTTGGTAACTTGGAAGTCGATTTACTATCTAATATCGTGCATTCTAATTTTTGGCAGCCGAGCTGTTTTAGGTCTCTATTCTAAAGGACCAGGAGCACTTTTTGGTAGTAGAGAGATTTGTCAAGAGTCACATGTGGTGCTGATCCTGGCATTAAGACAGCATAAAAAAAAAATCACAAACTTTTCTGATTTGCCTCAAAGTAGCATATTCTTCCTCTTTTGGGAAAATAAGACAAATTTCAAGCAAATATTCTGATTTAATAACCAAAGAGTACACCCGAAACCACAACAAGCCTATTTCAGACCACTGCTGGATGAAGGCCTCCCTCAACTCATGTTGAGGGGTGTTTCGCATCCCAGCCATTCTTGCCACGTGAAGGTTGGTGAGGGTAAGAACCAACAGGAATTGAACCCTCAACCAGTCATTGGAAATTGAGAGTCAGGAAACAAGTCGAACAACTTGACCAAACAGGCAGCTCATAAACTACAAATCCAATGCAAAAATCGACGGCAACCAACCACTTATAATCAAAACCTTGAGAATTATTGTTGTTCTTGGATTGAACAGCAATCTTCTGCCAGTTACTATCCATAATAATTATGCATTCAGGGTTTGTGAATTTTCCATCTTTAATTTCCCAGAAAGCCCTCTTTCATCAAAGCAGGAAGGAAGGTGAAAGAACATATAACAGCGACAGGGAACAACCAAAATGGTGGCCTAACCTGCCACATAAAACCAGTGATTGCCATGGAAACAAATCACCAAATAATTTAAGCAAATTAATTTGGTTGATCTTGAAAGAAAAGAAATGTCGAATTTTTTTGCCAACTGTGAATATCCAACCATGTTTAAATTTTTCAAGATCACCATTTTGATTGCGAGTGCAGGATGATTTATGGACATAACAAAATAGGAAAAGTGAATGGAAAGGCGAGGGACCAATGTGCAAGCAGGACAAAAGCATAAAGTTGGATATTTTGTGAGTAAATATATTCCATTACCAACTGCATCTTCAGATAATATATCCCTCAACAGTGCAAGAAGAAATGCCTCGAGGGTGGATTCTGAGATGCTCGGGATGAAAGCTCAGATATAATAATTTGCAACATGCATTCAGGGTTTGGGAATTTTCTACCCATGCATGGACATTTTAAATCATGATCGATTTTATTCACTGAAAACCAAAAAGAGTATGTTCACCACCACTGGAAGCAAGATACAGCCGACAATGAACTTCAGACCTTCGTCAGAGCAACAAAAAGAAGCCTTGTTACACTCACCGAAGGAGAGGGTGTTGCGTTTGAGTCTGTTTGTCTGTGTTGATTTGTTTGTCCACACAGAACTTTAGTGTTTTACTCCACAACCTCTGATCGGATTGAGACGAAAATTTTCACCATAGGAGCGACTACTCAAGTAGAACGCTCCAATGATAATTATGATGTCATGGGTCACGTGGTGTGGCAGCTAAGTTGGAAAAATGGAAAAATGTTGGACTTCTGTATCTCTGAAACCGCACCATGGAAAAAATTGAAACTTGGCACAAAGCAAGTACTCCTCATGGGAAATGAGTGTGATTTTTGACGACGTCATAGGCATCTTTGTTATGACATCATAATTGCATATGTAGAACGGTACATCTGATCAGTATGAAAATTTTTGAGGGTCATCTAGGGATAAAATGGTGCACAGAATTTTTTTGATGATGTCATCGGTCACATGATTCAGCAGCCATATTGTTTTTTTTTTAATTAAAAAAAAAATTCAAAAATCTTCTCTGAAGTGGCTGAACAGATTGAGGTGAAACTTTACACGTATGAGTGTCTATCCATGAGGAACAAAAGGTTCACACATATGATATCACCAGTCACATGGTTTGGCAGCCATATTGGATTTACCCTAAACCTACAAAATGTTCTTCTCCAGAACAGCTGGACAGGTCGAGGGGAAACTTCACACAAATATTCCCCAAGCCTTGGATGTCCATCCATCCATCCATTGGAAGCATACTCTGTGCAGAGCATTGGCGCTGCCTAAACAGTCTCCTTGGCTATTGGGCACAATCCTGGACAGGTTACCACTCCGGCACAGGATACCAGCAAGTTGGCACTCATTTTGTAGACCTCGGAAGGATGACAGGCAGAGTCAACCCCACCTGGTATTAAATCAACAGCCAAGGGGGATTTGAACTCAGGATCCTAGGATCCCAAGCCTACCACCCTAACTATTAAGCCAACACCAGGCATAAGCCATGGGTGTACAAGTTAGTTAAGGAATAATTGAGAGGCCACATGATTTGGCAACCATATTGGATTGAAGAAAATATTAAGTAATGTTTTCTCTGGAACCACTCAATCAATTGATGTGAATCTTCAAAATTATGATCTAGCAGTCATGGGGAATACATGTTTCAAATTTCAACTTTATCGGACACATGGTCTGGCAGCCAGAATTATTTAAAAATTTGATCTGGGTGCTTTTGTTTTTTTTGATTTTTGATTTTATTTAATAAGGCTCAATTGGCTGTGCCTGGATGGGTTTGAGGGTTGAGGAGCAGCAGCTGAATTGCAAATCCTATCCAGGTTC
>CM068952.1:119627764-119647266 GCA_035128595.1 Eptatretus atami | reverse complement strand
TATATATATATATATGTACCGTATATACATGTTATATATACTGGGACTTGGCTTGCATACAATGAGATGATATGCAGTGAAAAAATAATTCCCTTTAGTTTAAGCATATTCAGAAAAAAAAATGCTCAAATCAAGCATAAAAATAGTTTGATAAGCATTTAAGGTTTTGGAATGACCATGATGATACTCCTCCAATTCGCTGAGAATCTCGATTATCAAATGCAAATTTTGCTTCATGCTCAGTACTAAAACCAACAGTTTCAAACCAGATTTTTAAAAAACCCAAAATCCTGAGTCTTAGTATTTTAAACAGATGCAGCTGATTCCACAAAGTAAAAAAAAATCCAATCATCACAAACTTCATTTGTCAAAGCAACAACTCATTTGTTATTATGCTCAGCATCAATTGATCGTCGTTGCTTCCCAAAAGCTGAGTAACAGTCTGAACCTCAGATCAAGCAGACAGTTAGTGTGCTTTCCTTCGACATTTCTTGGGCCTTTGTACAATGTGGACATTTTCCCTTGAATAAATACTGGCCTCCATGTGCAACTGTCATGCTCTTCTTTCATCACCTTCATACTTTCTGTCCTTCATGAACAGTGCGTTATACTTGACAGCTACTCTCGTCCTCCTATTCTGGGATTTCATAAGGAAGCATTCTCAGGCCTTATTCTTCCTCATACTGATTAATGATTCATCTTCGTACATTAAAAACTACGTGGCCATTTATTTTTGCACATTAATTGAACCTCTGTTGAGCTACACATCACCCTCAATTAATAAGGTGCCCGAGCAGCAGCCTCCATCTGCTGACCTCGACAGTGTCCACTCACTCTCAATGAGAACATGACCTTCACTCCAGTCAAGTTATCCACCCTCGCTAATTCCCTATGAAGAGATCACCTTGCCAACATCTCGCTGCCTTCTCTGTTTTTCTGAGCTCCTATTTTACAGCTGAGCTGCTATCTTTAAATCTATTAAGCTATCATTTGTTCAAATGTATACTGCGAATCTCACATATCCTCCCAAGAGGCTGTTTTGTTTTCTTACCACCCACCTCTGCAATTTTGCTCTTCTTATCTCCTGTTTGTGGAATAGTCTTCTTGAGACTACAAGCAAGCAGTGCAACCACCATCTCCTGCCATCCCCTATCCCTACCTACAATCTTTTTCACCCTCAATAACCGTTCCTAACACAACCCTCTAACTTGCAGGTTACTGCGTTTCCTTCCCTCTTCTCTCTCTTCTATTGTTTGTTCCTATATAAGCTTGTTCTTCTATAATCCACATACAGGTGATTCATGTTTGTTCTTCTTCTCTTCTATTGTTGTTCTATCAGCCTAGATTTTGTACCCCAATTTTTTTTATTTAAATAAATCGCCATGATCTATCTCTCACTCATTGCTTCTATTTATATGAGCCTTATCTTGAAATATAAAGTAAAGTCAAGGTAAAAGAACACTTCAGACCACCACAGGATCACTTAAAATACTACTATAATGATAAGTATTGAAAGAGAAAAAATAACAGTTGTGCGATGTACATGCCAAAGCTAGGCTTTCAGATGGTACTGCATGACAAAACCAATTCGATTATACAAGAGGCAACTTGAACATTTTAAAATCCGTTTGGAATGCATACAATATCATCTACAAATTCTGGATAGTTGAATGACTAATTGAATCATCCATCCATCCATCCATCCATCCATCCATCCATCCATCGGGACCATCCTCTGTGCAGAGCGTTGGTGCTGCCTAAGCAGTCTCCTTGGCTATTGGACACAATCCTGGACGGGTCACCACTCCGACACAGGATACCAGCAAGCTGGCACTCATTTTGCCGACCTCGGAAGGATGACAGGCAGAGTCAACCCCACCTGGTATTAATTCAACAGCCGAGTGGGATTTGAACTCAGGATCCCAGGATCACGAGCCCACCACCCGGACCATTAAGCCAACACCAGGCATATTGAATCGTACAAATCAGAAAAATAGAACATTCACTCCCAATTTTCTTTTCCAGAACCTCAGTTATAATTATAAAAGCAAATTAGAATGACCATCACACTTTCAGAAAACCTGTTCACATTAAGACATTTTATAGTTAAAAAAAAAATCAACAGAACAAGAGTAATTAATGTTTCTTTGTCCTGAACCACATAATGATCAAAATGAGCAGTAAGAAGTCAAAATCGCCATTCCAGTTGATGTTTATTTGTCGATATTTCATCAACAGGATGGAAGAAAGCTTTAGAGGGTAAAATTTTATAAACTCTCACAGTTAATTCCTTTACCCTTCTATATGATTGTGCTACTACAACCTTTATCCCTCCGTAAATACATCACTTACCCTCAATCTTAGCGTATTCTGACAAGCGCATGTAATTGATGAGAGCTGCTTTTTCTAGGCATTTTCGAACCACTGCCTTGACCTCTTCCGCAGCAACCGGGGTTACAATGTCTTTCATGAGTACCTGGAAATCAGTGCAGACATTAAACTTTGACATGGAACATCGATCTAAATATTATATACAAGCTTAAGACTTACCTCCCTTCATTCACCACCATCCTCTCTCTTGCACTGCAACATCTCCGCAAACATCTCTTTTTAGAAACATCTCCGCAAGTATGGTGTCTTGCGCTCTTTCCTCCCCGCCGAGAAGTTTGTTGTCCACTGCCACATCAAAGTTTCTCCTATTTTTACTTGTCAGCTTTTCTACACCCACATAGACCTTGTACCCCTTTCACATGCAACTCCTGTCTTCATGTTTTGATACATCCATGAGTTAGTCTACAAGTTTCCCCTTTGACTTGCTGCCTGTTGACCCTTTTCCCTCCGTTTTTGTACTTTTCCATGAGCCTCAACACCTATTGAAACTAGAGAATTCCTAGAACACCTTACCCCGTGCAGTCTTGCGAAACAAAGACATGGGCACGGCCTGTGAGGGGCAAATTTGATTGGCCATGAAGGCATCAAATACCGTAATATTTTGTCTAAGTACTGCTAAATGGAACGGTTTTGAAAGTGCCAAAAAGGCGATTTGTGTTCTTCACTGTTCAAGTATATGATTCAATTTAAATAAAATAAACATTTTAAAGGTTGTAGAAATTTTTTTTGGAAGTTTACCGCTGATGATGCTGCATCTTTTATACCACCTTATTTAACATGTTATATTAGTTCTTCATACCTGTTGTTTGTGTCCTTTATAACATGCTTAAAAACAGGACATTTCCTGTTTGGAATGATTTACAATTTTGACTGCCAGACAGGCAGAGAGAGCGAGTAAAACATTTATATGACTTGTATGCCTCACCTCTTTGGCTTTGTACCTCTCGTTCACAGGTATCACAGCTATAATTGGTTGATGGAAAGCTTTAAAAAGCATTGGCATTTCTCACCCAAATGATTCACCCAATAACCTCCTCCCTCACTGTCGTCAACTAGCCAGTCGAGCAATTTTCTCCTGCCTTTTCATTCGAACAACTCTCCCACCTGCATTTCTTCCATCCCCTTTCTCATCTCTTTCCGAGTCAAACTGGTCTCATTATCTATGCTTATGCAATTCCCTGCTGTCTACAATTTTATATATCAACCCCATCACTTCAACTCCTATCATAGATTTCTAACATCTAATCCCGGTGCCAGAGATGCACTTTTCTATTCTACCTCAATCTATCAAAACCATTCACTCTTCATGTACTTTATCTGTTGTATACCACTCCTTCCCAATTCCATGTACAGGCGATTCATGATGTCATCACCGGGCGCTAAAGGAAGGGAGTACTCAGTTTTTACTCCATTTGTTTGTTTTCTTGTTTTCTTTCTTTCTTGTTTGCCCGGGCGATATCTTAGCCATCATTTGAGTTCTGAAGCTGAAATTTGGGGACAAAAATGAAGGTGTGCTGTGGCAAAAACATATATTTTATTCATAAATTAATTGATTAATTACTTAATTTTTATCGATATATTATTCCTTCTCATTTCGCCAATATCTCAGGTACCTTTTGAGCTGGGAGGCTGATATTTGGACACGACAGTGAACAAGTGATTTGGCTATCAAGGGTATTTTTAATTTCTTGATTAATCAATTAATTATTCATTTTTTTGATGAATTAACTTAATTTTGAAAAAGTTACCGATTTGGATGAGACAGTGATGGTTTAGGTATGCTATTAGCCAATCGATGAAGAAATTAATTATTCTACGATTATTTATTTATTTTAATTACTGAATTAATCAACCCCCCCCCCCCCATTTCATCTCCATGTGCTGCACGGTGGCATCGCCAGGCGTCCTGGCGATGTGTGCACTGAGTATTTTGTTTCGCGGGCGCCAGCAGTTGGTTCGTGGTGCCAGCAGTTGGTTCGCGGCGCCAGCAGTGACCACTATTTTCATTGTGTCTGTGTGTCTGTCTGTTTGTTTGTGACTCTCTCCAGAGCAAGCTCCGTGAGTTTGATGCGATCTTGATGAAACTTGGACCAAAGCTAGATATCATGGTCTAGTTGGCCTTTTTGTATGAGGGGCGTCCCACGCCCTGAGCAGCCACTTTAACTTTTTTTCTCCATTTTTTTCTCGCAATTTCATTTCCAGAAGCTGTGCGTAATGTCCATAAGTACAACATATAAAAAATCCGATTTGATTTGGTCAATTTTGAGGAAGAGATAGGTTTTTACGGTAGGGCTTCCTCAAAAGCTTCCACTAACTCAATTGTACCTATCGTGGCATTGTTCAAATATGGCCCACGGAACCATCGTCGCCTCCCGGCTAGTTTTATTTATTAATTTGGCATGGAGGCGGTAAGTTTTGAATGTACCTGTACAGTGCCTATATAAAGTCTACACCCCCTTTCAAAATTTTCACTTTTTGTTGCGTTATAGCCTGGGATTAAATTGCATTAAATCAGACTTTTCCCACCTTTATTTACACATCGTAACCCACAACTTCCAAGTGAAAAACAAATTCTACCAATTACAGAAAATTAATAAAACATACAAAACTAGAATATCTTGGTTGGATAAGGAAAAAGCATATTGTTTTTGAGGTCAAAAGGTCAACAACTTAGGTGAGATTTCTAAAATCCTCAATTTTCATCCGATTGACTTGAAATTTGAAGAGGATTTATATGTCAGGCCACTGAATTCAACTAGACAATTATTTTTGAGGTCAACATGGACCAAAAGGTCAACAACTTTGGTGAGATTTCTAATATCCTCAATTTTCATCTGATTGACTTGAAATTTGAAGAGTATTTATATTTGAAGTCAATAAATTCAACCAGTGAATTATTTTGAGGTCAATATCGACCAAAAGGTCAATATCGGGCCAAGGTCAACAACAAAGGTGGTGTTTCTAAAATCCTCAATTTTCATCCGATTGACTTGAAATTTGATGACTTATATTTCAGGCCACGGAATTCAACCAGCGAATTATTTTAGAGGTCAACATAGACCAAAAGGTCAACAACTAAGATTGGTGTTTCTAAAATCTTCAATTTCCATCCCATTGACTTGAAATTTGAAGAGGATTTGCATATCAGGTCATTTAAATCAGCCACCAATTATTTTTGAGGTCAAATTTGTTTCATAGATTTTGCAAGTGTTGTGCTCTGCACGACGTCTTCTTCTTGTTTCTCTATTTGTTTGTTTGTGTGCAGGATATCTCAAAAAGTTGCGACCAGATCTGGAAGAAATTTTGTGAAAAGGTTGGGAGTATGACAATGATGAACTGATTAGATTTTGGTGAAGATCCGGATCTAGATCAGACTACAAGAATTTTCTAAGTGATTCTTCACCATTGAGAGATTCAACCAATAATGATATATAGCAAGATATCTCAAAAGGTTGTGGACGGATTTGGACGAAACTTGGTGGACATTTTGGGTGTGGACAAGGAAGAATTGATTCAATTCTGATGAAGATCCGAATCCGTATCCGGATCTGATAATTTTTTAAGTCATTCTTCACCATTGAGATCGGGCTAAACTTATACATAGCACGATATCTCAAAAAGTTGCGGACGGATTCAGATGAAACTTGGTGGACACGTTGGGTGTGTGGCAAGGATGAATTGATTCGATTTTGGTGAAGATCCGAATCCAGATCTGGATACGATAATTATTTAATTTCTAAAGTGATTCTTCACCATTGAGAGATAAGGCCAAAAATGATAAATGGCATGATATTTCAAAAATGTATTGGGCCTGATATGTTCTCCTGGATCAGGCATTGTGTGTCGGAGGTACGCGCTCTACCGAGTGCCATTCTAGTTTGATTCTGTTATATAGATGAAAAGGCCTGACATGACCAACAGTTGTTTCTACTACTACAATGAACCAATCACCAATGAGTGAAGGCCACTCTTCTTCAAGTCAATGTTAATACAAAGGTTAACACTAAGAGTGATTAAGTTTTTTCAAGACTTTAATTAAAAAAAGTTTTAAAAAAAACCCCAAAAAACAAAGATTTATGCAGATGAACAAACTTTGCAATTTTTTTGCCTACAGGAAAACACATACATTCATTGACAAATGCAGTAATGACCAAATAAAAATGTTGGCATCTCATAACTTTCCTAATGTTCAAACTCACCCTCTCTTGCAATGAAAGCGTAGCTTTTAGTGCTCCTTCCGGGCGGCCAAATGGGAAGCAATACCTGCCAAATATGCACAGCACAATATTAGGTACCTGAACTATCTTTATCTACATCGTGTTCAAGATTCCAATTCCCTTTTTCCATCTTCATAAATGCATTAACAGATGTTTCTTCTACTGCTCCTTAACGGCCCCAATTATTCCCACTTTCTTGTGGGATCGGCTAGGGAAAAGTTTTGGAATAGGAAATAGTCACCCTTCTTTCACGAATCGGCTGGCCAGGCCTGACATTCGGTTGGAGATGATTAAAGCAGGAATTTGGAATTTGGCCAAGGTGGAAGACTGCATCCACTCAGTCTCAACTCGCCTACACTTTGCAAAAGACACACGGTTTAATGTCCTTCCGAGGAATGGCATACTTTGTGATGCAACACCCTGCCTACGAAGCACCATTCCAGCAGTTTACAGTCGGATGAGACATCAAACTCAGACTAGACAGTTCAAAGGAAAGTGCGCACCATCCTTCTGCACCATGCTGTTGGCTTGAAACGCACAAACAATCAGATGAAAAAATTTTTAAGGCACAAATTTGTCAATTTCAAATAAAATAGTGTTGTATTTATTGGAGAATAATCTGGCTATCTGGCTGTCAATTAATGACAAATGCACCCAACAAAATGATGATTGTGGGAATGTATATACAGTATGTTCTCTGTGACAGAACAATATGATGGTCAAGCATTCAGCTGGGAGCATACAAAATAATCCTTTCATTTTTAAAGAGATTTGGAAAACAGTAATGACTCCAAAGTCTATGGCTTCCCCTTTTATTTCGAGCAAATACATATTGCTTGAAAAATCTCTTCACTTTAATTTTGTGTCCAGGATGGTGTCGTAATCAGAATGAAAACAGATCTGTTAGCCATTGTTCTCATTTGCAAAGGGTGTTTAGAAATATAATATCAGTGCCATTAATGTCTAACATCCTGTCCTCCTTGCTGAGCTCTCTCCTTCCCTGACTTCTTTTTCTTCTTCTTGCGTATGGCAGCTTGGCTACTGGGTAGCTATCATTTTGTTGGGGCGCAACTATGCCGCTGATGCTGTGCCTCGATACCAGTACACTGGTACTCATTTTGACAACCTCGGAAGGATGACAGGCTGAGTCAACCCCACCTGGTGTTAATTCAGTGGCCAATGGGGCTTGAACTCAGGACCCTAAGATCCCAAGCCAGCCACCCGAACCACGAAACCAACACCAGTCTCCTGACTTGCTGACTTTTTCCCTACATGCAAAGTGCACAGCTATTGATGGCATCTTCTCATTTTTTTCTCTCAATGGAGACTGGCTTGCTCGAAAGTACATTGATGAATCTAACTTGTTTCTGGTTCACATTAATGACTTCTTATTTTTATCATTTCTCAAAAAATCCTCTGCCCTGATAAAAATAAAAATAAAAAAATCGAACATACGTCCTTTGTCAAATTTGTAGGTAAGGTGGATATCAGAGGGGGTGGTGATCCAATTCAGGAGAGTATTGATACTTGCATAGATTGGGCAAAAGATTGGAAGATGGAATTTAACCTGAACAAGTGTAAAGTGTTGGGGATGGGAAAGAACAATGAAAATCGAGATTACATGATGTAAGGGGTAATTTTGGAGAGTATCACACAGGAGAAGGATCTGGGGGTGGTTATAGATATGGGAGGTAAGCAGGCAGCACAATGACAGTCAGCTATAGGAAAAGCAAATAGGGTTTTCGGCTGTATTCGGAGGGGGATCATTACCTCTGCCACCGAAGGAGAAGGAGGTTATGTTTTCACACCTCTCTGTCCGTTTGTTTGTGTGCAGGATGTCTCAAAAAGTTGTCGATGGATCCGGATGAAATTTTGTGGACAGGTTGGGTGTTTGACAAGGAAGAACTGATCAGATTTTGATGAAGATCCAGATCTGGATCCGGCTACTAGAATTTTTTAAGTGATTCTTCAACATTGAGTGATCAGGCCAAAAATGATATATAGCACGATATCTCAAAAAGTTGTGGACAGATTCGGACGAAACTTCGTGGACAGGTTGGTTGTGTGACCACGCCAAATTGATTCAGTTTTGATGAAGATCCAAATCCGGATCCGGATACAAGAATTCTTTAATTTTAAAAGTGATTCTTCACCATTGAGAGATGGGGTCAAAAACGATATAGAACTGTATGGCACGATATTTCAAACATGTATTGGGCCCGGTATGTTCTCATGGATCAGGCATTACGTGATGGAGGTATGCACTCTGCCGAGTGCCTTTTCAGTTTATAAATCAAAAGAGGTGTTAACATTGTACAGGAATTTAGTGAGGGCCACATCTAGAATATTGTGTGCAGTTTTGGTCACCACAACTCAGGAAGGACATCGATGCCATAGCGAGGGTTCAGCGCAGGGCTTCTAGATTGATTCCGGGCCAAGCTAGACTCAGCTATGAGGAGCGGCTGAAGTAGACATGGCGTTATACACTAGAAAGGAGGTGATTATGAGGAGATATGATAGAGATGTTTAAGATAATGAAAGGTAAAGATAAAATAAGTGCAGATGGATTATTCAACAGAGTAGACAGTGATAGGACCAGGGGCCATAACCTGAGAGTAAGGCCTAGGTCACATTTGCCACGGCGGCCGTGGGGTCTCCAAAATCTACGGCCAATTGCAATTATACGGCGGCCGCAGTATTTCCACGGTCACACAATGTAGCAGTCACATATGTTTTTATTTTTCGGGGAGCTGCACGGCGTATTTATAAATTGTGGAGACCGAAATCTATCGGAAAATTATATTTAATCCAAGCAAGTGTCACATTCTCATTAAGGATGAAAATTTCCTGCCAATTTACTCCTTTGAATCACATCAGGAAGATGTTCTGCCTCTCAAATTATTGGGCATTAGCATATCAGCAGAACACTTTCCTTGGTGGACTTCAATGGTCTCCAAAGCTACCTGGAGGAGCTGGTCCAATACTTGGAATACGTCTTTCACCCCCAACAAATCCCACACACTTACCCGGTCTCTCTGAAAAAGATTGTTTGGCAAACCCTCCCATCTACTTCCGAAGCAAACCACTTGAGTAGGTGAAGTCACTCAGACTTTTCAGCCTCACCATCAACCATGATCTTTCTTTGCCAGATGATATTTCCAAGATGGCTTCCAAAACTGGGCATTCTCTGTCATGCAAGGTCTTTCCTTGGACAATCTGAACTTTTGAAAACCTACAAGGCCTCATTCGCAGCTTGGTGGAGTACTGCCATCCCATTTGGGCCGTTGCCCCTGCCTTACACTTTGTCCTTCTTGATGCCGTGGAAAGCAAGGCCCTCAAAGTTATTGGGATCTCTCCTGATAAAGCTGAATGTCTAGGCCTGTTAATTTTGCATTGCACACAGGTTGGTGGCCTCTGTATTCTACCACCTCCTTTTTGGTCTTTCACCCTCTGCCCTCTCTTGCACTGTCCCTCCAAAGTTTCTGCAGAGCACACACTGTCTGAATTTTGGGAGTTTAACGAGAAGAGGGTTACTGGCAGACTCACTGCTCACCTTCACTCATTTGTTCCTCTTTTCTCTCACATATACAACCAACTTCCTCAGTCTGTTCAGTCCAATCTTCTCTCTACAGGGTTTGAAGACAGTTGTTCACCACTTCCTCCCCATTCATGCTCATGGTCTGTTGTACCTCAAATGACCCCATTCCCAAGCATTCTCTTTTTCCAGGATATTGTGATCCCCCCACCCCACCCTCCCTCACCTCTTTTTGTTTGTTAGTTGTAGGTTGGTTTGTTCCTTTTCCGTTTCCTCCCTGCTTTCCCTTTCCTCTTCTTGCTGTGTTGCACCTTGTTCACTCCCATGTGTCCTCCTCCCTCTCCCCTCGATCTCACTCACTTTCACTTCTATTCTGCTGTTAGCGTCCCCTCTTTCCATTTAGCTCCATTCCATTTCTGCCCTTGCTCTTCCATGAGCCTCAACCATGTATACAAAAAAAAAATATAGCAACATTTCATGCTGAAGCACTCTTGTCACTCTCCGTAATCAATTCCCAAATATGGTAGAACACCTTTTACATATATTTTTTTTTAAATCAGTGAGGATACCAATCAAGTGACTCAACCATTTGGTTATAATTCAAAACGACACATCAAATAATCCTTACAACGATATATTCATTGCTAAAACAGCTCATAGTTATCTTTGAAACTGTAATATATTTAACCTGAAGTGTGTGATCTGGTTTTCAAGCAAACAACGGAGTCGCTCCTTCACTTCTTCAAACTGTTCCTTCTCTTCAACCGCCACCGTGCCAATACCATCCGGCCTGTATAATGGCGAGGAGAACATGGATTGAGTCTCACAAGAAATACACTTGACCTGATCAATGAAGTAGGGTCAGGAGCAAAAGTTGCTTATCTAGAAAACTGCAGATATTTCAAGCCACGGGAGTAAGCAAAGGTGAAGAAGGTGCAAGTAGGTAATCTATTGGTCTGACTCATCATTGGCACATGCTGGTTACAAATACTTTAGCCTTACCTGAGAGCAAAAAGATAAGACTAAAATGGTTGAAGTTGTTCAGGTTCACTTGAATTAGCAACTACGTTTTGATCTGAGAGCGAGTCGAGCAATAAACTGCGCACCACAAAGTACCAATTGCTACAAAGTATCGTCAAAGGACCATGCAGGAAAATTTTTTTTACTTTCTCCTATTTTAAAGGGGATGCACCAGGCTGGAGTGGAAGATGAAAATCTGAATTGTGCTTGAGATATGGTTACTCGAGTAAACAAATGATGTCGTGAATTATTTATCTGTTCAAGCTTCTCTGCAGATATACGTATGTTAAAGAACTGGACCGCGTGATGGAAGGGGACGTCGTTGTCATGCTGCGCTGCTGTTTTACAATCCTGTGCACATAGACGTCTGATTTTTCTCCTGTTTGTCGTCATCATTGAATATCCAACCTTAAACGTTCCAACTATTTTAAATATGAGGCTATGAGGAAAATGGCTCCCACTGCTCGTCTTTCTTGCCATCATGAAGGGCCACTGATGTAGTGTCGGTGGGCAGAAAAAGGTGCGTTCACGTCCTGTTTTAACCAGGCTTTTATTGTGTGTCGGATTAATCGGACGGTCCACGATGCCATGATGAAAATGCATCGAGATGTTCGACAACATACTGCAACATGAAGTGTCCCTTTCGACCATAGTCGGAGAGGGTCATAGTCAGAGAATGTATGTTACATCGTACAAGTCATAATGAGGTTTCAGTTCACAAAAGTTCCAGTTCCAACCAAAAGTATGCGTCTAAGGGGACAGCTCAGAAGTAGCAAACTCACATTTTAACTGTATAATTTGGGACTGATTCCCAGCAGGAATGTTAAACTACCATCCTGGTATTTCTCAGGCACAGCATTGCATGAACGAATACACTATCCTTTGGATGAGAGGCCAATAACTGAATATGCTACATCGAGGTTGTCCTGTGTGTCCGTAATATTCGTAAACGATGTGAACGCCGAATATTGTGTATCGTACCTAAAGTAAAAGAGCACTGCCACGGTGCGTTTTCTGTTCTGATCGGCCAATGTATTGTGGTTGAATTCTTATCTTAATCAATCGATAACACTGCATTATTATCATCGTAGCTGCTCCTCAAGAATGAAGCAACAACCCAAAGGAATGCAGATCTCAGGCATTATCTCTTCTACAGCTCTCGAATCATCATCTTTAGCTCGTCTAAGACGAAGCTGACAAGAGCCGTGAAAGCCGTAACGACATCCTTCAAGTCAGTCAGTCCAGCAATAGGTCCATAAACATTTTGTTTTGTTTTTGCCTACTCCTCTGAGCATCGCTTTGAAACTCGGCGTGGTGCACGATTCATGATGTCAATGCGTAAAAACGAGTGGAACCCTTGTTAATGTCCATACAGCTGGTGAGATAATTAGCGAATTAACTCAAAATGTAATCTTTGTTTGTATGTCCATCACAGGTCGTGAGATTCCATCATCTCACGAGATGTTTCGTTGTTGTTAATAATTTAAACCTCTTGCATACGATTGAAAAACCTTAAGACCCCCTAAAACCCCCAAGACCCTTTAAAACCATGAAGATCCTTAAGAACTACAAGATCCTTAATACCTTTTAGATGCCTTTGAGACATAAGATCCTTAAGACCCCTGAGACCCTTTAGAACCACAAGACCCTAGATATCTCCTTCGAACCCTTAGACCCTTCAGAATCCTTAGATCCCAAAAACCCTTTTGACCCAAAGACCCTATTTACCCCATCAGACCCTGAGACTCATTTCTACCCTTTGGACCCTTTTAGACCTTCACACCTTTTAACACCCTTTAGACCCCTTTGACTTCTTTTTTTTGACCCTTTAGAGCAACTTAGAACTTTTCAGACCTTTCGACATTTACAACTACACGATTTAGGCCTTTCTTTTGCATTCAATGACCTTTTATTTAGAACGTCCTTCCATTTATTTTCCACACAAAATACACCACAGAGAACAAGTCCTGGCAAGGATCTGCAATCTCCGATTGCTCTTTCTCGTTTAATTTGATCTTAATCGAAATTTAATTGAACCTCTTTATTAAAGCTTAACCTCTTGATGTCATTAATACCCTCTTGCTTTGAATAACGGGAAAGAAAGGGTGAGGGAATTACAGAGAGTTGGGGTGGAAAGGTGGGTGGCAGAGAGGGGAGAGAAGGGGTCGCAGAGTCCTTTCTTAGTCCCTTTTAATCCTTTTAAAACCCTATCAACAATCGACACTTTATACCCTTTAGACCCCTTAAGACTATATAGACCCTATAAAACTCTTTAGACATCAACTACTATTGAAATGTACCCTTTGGACCCTTAGACTCCACAGACCCTTTAGACTATTAGACCCCCTTAAGACCTCTTTCAACACTGTAGACCCTTTCAACACTTTAGATCCTCTAGACCTGTTAGACTGCTTAGACCCCTTGACCCTTTAAAGTTTAAGCCCCTTTAGACATTTACATCCCTTAGACCCTTTTTAGACCCAAACTACTTTTGGAACGTAACCTTTAGACCCCTTATGACTCGATAAACCCATATAGACCCCTTACACCTGTACACCCTTTTGACATTTAGACTGTTTAGAACTTTTAAGACCTTTTTGACAATTTCAACCCCTTTAGACTCTTACACCTTTTAGACCTGAATAAACCCTTTAGATTATTTAATGCTTTAGACCACTGAGACTGTTTAGACCCTAACTACTATTGGAATGTACTCTTTAAATCCCATAGATCCTTTAAACCCCGAGAGACCCTTTACACCCCTTTATACCTTTTTAATCCTTTTGATACTTTTTCAACACTTTAGACTCCTTTAGACCCTCAGACTCATTTGTCTGAGGGTCTAAAGGACCTTCATGTCTGAGGACCTTCATGGTCTAAAAGGGTTTAAAGATCCTTTAACTGGACAAAAAGTAATGAAACGTTTTTCATCAATTCAGGACCTGTTCATCCGACATACTTATTACTGCGTGAATACAATCATCTTATCAGGCCTTTCAGCCTCCATTGGGGCCATAATTTCCCAACGAAGCAAACAGAAAAATCAACTTTATCACCTAATACAGCTCAGCTATGACCGCCCTCCAAATGTCCCACTTGAGACTATTCATGCCTTTTCCATGGCTACTCTACTAAGGACATGTTGCTTATTTAATCCAACAAGAGATTATTGCAACAAATTTCAAACGAGAGATCACGGACATCTCTCGAGCTTTCGATAATGACTGGCACCAAGTCTTACTTTCAAAACTGTGTCTGATTGGTATTCAGGGGCCCTTCATTGAATGGTCATCAGATTTTCTCTGTTTGGGGAAACAAGGGGTTGCTCTTGATGGTCTTGTTTCAAAATCTCTTGAAAGGCCTTTCTGTCATACAAGGCAGCATTTTAGGCCCGACATTATTCTTGGTCTCTGTCAACGAAAAGCTGCTGCAACATCGATCTTGGCAGATTTGGAAAGAAAGTCGTTGGTCAGCGATCTGGAAAATATTCTTCAATGCACCAATATCCCATGCTTTCACTCTGACCCCTCCCCCCAAGGATTGGCTTAACCTCTCCCCCCACTTCCACCCAATCTACTGCTCTGACCAAACCCTGGAAGACTTACGGTCCCTGAAGCCCATCGCCCCCACAACCCGTCACATCCTGTTTTGGGTGAACCACATTATCAAATTGGCTTCTGACGCAGACCGACACCTATGTATTTACTATAGAGCCAAGTCCATTCTGAGCCATTGAATCGCTCAGAGCTCTTTACATTGCATATGCCATTCATGCAATATATATATCATGGATTATAGGTCCCCACACTTGGCTGTTGTAGCTGCTTTCATCTCGCAACCACTGAGGCAATAAAGTCCAATTTGCTCCGTGCTTGGACATATACAGTATATATAAAATGTCACAAGTGTTGTGATTATGTATGTTTGTATGTATGTATGTATGTTCCGCTCTTCACCCATTGGTTGGACAGCTGACCTGATGCCACCCACAATTGTAACCTGAAATACTCAACCAAAAGTACCGAGAGGACCCAAAAGACCCCCCCCCACCCCCTTTCCCCCGAGGACCAAACGACACCGAGGATCCAAATGACTCCGAGGACCCAACAACCATGAGGACCCAAACACCCGAAAGACCCTGAAGACCCAAAGATACTTAAAGACCCCAAATACCCAAAAAGTGAAAAGACCCTGAGGACCCAAAAGACCCCAAGGAACAAAAATGGCCAAAAGACCCCGAAAACGTAAATGTCCCCAAGGGATGCAAAAGACCCAACAGGACTATCTGGGACTCATGGAAATTCTGCATAATGTAAAATGTGACCTCTGGTCCCAACCCCCCTACAAACACACAGACAATCCCAAGTCATCAACCCCCTCAAACTCCTCCTCTCTCTGCCCCACCTCACCTACCAGCACACGCAAACTCTGTGCTCCCTCCCCCTTTCTTCAACTCCTCAACCCCCATCCAATGCAAGACCTCAACTCCCCCCCCACCTCAAACCCTCAATTCCAACTCTGCCCCCTTCCCAGCCCAACAATTTCCACCCCCTCTCCCTTTCTTCTTCAGGTCGTCAAATGCCCCAAACCCCAAGTACTCAATCCCCCTCCAACTCCAAGTCCTCAATCCCCACATCTCAGTTTCCCTCTTCCAATGCCATGCACCCCCTCCCCCTACTCTCTGTCCTCCACTCCCCATTTCTTCCCATTCTTAACAACTTCACACAAAGATACACAGGGAACTTTGGGGTATGAGAAGGCCATTCGGCCTATCATGCCTGCGTTCCTGTTCCCGCTTGTTAAGAACAACGAATAAAAGTAAATAAAGACGGAACGTTAAATTCACAATCACTTCCCACTTTCTTCCCTTGTCTTTACTATAATTCACAGACCAGTGTTTGTATGTTTGTTTGTTTGTTTGTCACGCTATACTCCTCCTACAGTTCTGGGCCGATTACATCCAGACTTGCTACATAGGATCAGCATGACCCCTATTAATGTATAGGAGTGTTTTTATCTTTGCCGTGGTCTTGGGGGGAGGGAGGGAAGGGGGGGGAGTGCAAAGTCTCATGTAAATGTGTATCGTGTCGCACCACCCACAGGTGGGGGAGGTATTACAAGCCTCCTGTCCCCACGTTTTCCAGTGCTGTGAGGTGTTTTGAACTATCAGCAGTAGGTATGTTTTTGCTTCCTGCACATAACCTGGGATTTTTTTTTTTTTTTGCCTACACAAAGTTGTCAATTGCCTATATACCTCCCCAAAAAAGGTATGCGTCAGAAGACATGTTGCATGCTTGATACTCTGCAGGTCTATATATATATATATATATATATATATATATATATATATATATATATATATATGATATATGTTGTTCGTCTTTCGGTGCTCCCGTTAGGGTCGCCACAGCGGTCATCCTGTTATGATCCGCATACTGATTTGGCACAGGTTTTACGCCGGATGACCTTCCTGACGCAACCCTGGTCGCTCTTACGACACAGGGATAAGGATTGGGTTTCGCCATGATTCCGGGCTGCCCTACACCCTCTCATAGCGCGGCCCATGGCAGAGCTCCCGTCTCAAGCGATCCTCCAACCCAAGCCTCCGAGTAGCCGGATTACAGGCGCACGCTACTACCGCCGGTATATATTATATATATATATATATATATATATATTATATATATATATATATATATATATATATATATATATAATATTAATATATATAAAAACACACACAACACACACACACACAATATTGACTTATTGGCACAAGCTTCATAAAACTGATAAAGTCAAATAAAACACTTTGAGGAAATTCCATTCAGTGTACTTGTTACCCATCCATCCATCCATTGGGATCATACTCTGTGCAGAGCATTGATGTTGCCGAAGCAGTCTCCTTGGCTATGGGGTACAATCCTGGATGGGTCGCCACTCCGACACAGTATACCAGCAAGCTGGCACTCATTTTGCCGACCTCAGAAGAATGACAGGCAGAGTCAACCCCACCTAGTATTAATTCAACAGCCGAGTGGGATTTTGAACTCAGGAGCCTAGGATCCAAAGCCCACCACCCTAACCATTAAGCCAACACCAGGCATATACTCGGTACCCCATTGGTTTCATCTGATAAATAAAATTGGTCATCTGTCTGTCGGTTCGCATTTTTTGCAAAGACTGCTGGGCCGATGACCACCACATGTTGCACACAGACAAAGTCCGACTCAGGAATTGTCCTAAGGGTATTTTCATCCACAACCTCAGCCTTCAAAGACCCCAAAGACCTTTTAGACCCAAAGATCCTTCAGATCCTTAACTACTATTGGAACGTACCCTTTAGATTTAGACCACCAAGAACATTTTAAGCGCACACTACACAAACATCTATAATCTTATTGCAAAACACAGACTGTACATCCATTGATGATATTTAATGAGGAGCCATGTATTAATTACATCAGCAAATACCATGGAATTTTGGCCCCTTCCCCCTTAAACAATGCTGAAAGATGTCACATCAGAAGAGGGTGACATGATGTACTGTTGTGAAGTGTGCTGGTGCAGCAACGGAGGAATGTTGAAAAGATTTTTCAAACTCAAGTCATTGGTGAAGTTGTTTATGGAGGTGAAGGGGAAGCCTGTAGAAGACTTTGATTTGTCATAAAATGACTGCATCTAGTTATCTGACCTCTCGTTCATGGTTTATATTACTCAACATTTATCAGAGCTGAATATATCAATGAGGGCCCAATGGAGAAGTTTTTTGGATGCAAAGCCGAGTCTTGTTGAAGAGCTAGAATACAGAACAGAACATAAGAGAAGAAGAAGAAGAACAATGGAAAGAGGGAAACACCAACAGCAAGGTATAGAAATAAGGGGCATGGGTAAGAATGAGAGCAAAGGGAGGGTAATGAGAATGCAAGGGGTTGTAGCAGGCTGGATCCAAGGTCAAAAACAGCATGAAGAGGAAGGAAAAACTGGGGATGAAACAGAAATGGAACAACAACAAAAAAAGAGGAACAAATGAGTAGGCATGAACAATAAGCTTGGATTTTGGGAGTTTCACCAGAAGTGGATAACTGGCAGACCGTGTGTACCCTGCAGAAACCGAGGAGGGGGGAGAAGGGGTGGTGGGGGACAGAGAAAGGCTAGGAGGGCAAAGGGGCAAGACCATAACGGAGGCAGTAGAAAACAGAGGGGGGGCGATCTGTGATGCGAGATTAGATGGTGGTTACTATGTTGTTCTCTTGTGTGAAAGCATTCTAAAACAAGCTCCATGCTGTGGGAAAGCCAACTGTCGAGAAGACAAACACACATGGCATATTTTCCAACACCTGTGCTCAACAAAGCAGCTTCAACTGCAGAGTACGCCGATGATTTGTCAGCCTTTAGTAAGCGATTCACACATTTCAAACGAAAAGAGAGTCTACTGAAAATACTTACAATTTATTTTGACATGGACTTTCTCAGTGCTGCTAAACATCTGCAAATGTAACCGAATGTAATGCAAGCCAAAAGGGATCTGAAAACAACACACAACGGATTACCAGTGATGGACTTTCACAAACTGTGTGTGTGAAGCCACGATTTCCCGAATTGAAGCAACCATGCAATGGAAGTCGTTCTCCTCGATGAGTCGCTCTCCTCGAAAATGAAAATCGCAAAATACAACACCACATCTGAGTTAACAGACATGAATCTGAAAAAGCAACGACGCCGTATTTAAGATTCCCAAGTTTTGCTTGTGCGACAGGGCGCCCCCAAATGACTCCAGCGGAGTGGTTTGTTTCCCCATGTATTGTGCTATGTCCATTAATGTGTACATTTTATCATTCCACTATACTGTCTGTGTTTGCTAGAGCATTTGATTCGTTTTACTTCAATGATCAAAGTCTGAGGATAGCTCACCTACTCTCCGCGAACAGTACCGTGGGATCTTTGACATCCACCAATAAATGCCAGCAGATGGGATGCCTAATTTAACCAAGTTCAACAACCAAGTAAATTAATGATGTGGAACAACTTAATGTGCAGACAGTCTCCTGTGAATTTCACTTGGTTTATTCTCCTTCACAAGTAACTTGAATGTTCCACAACATACGTGATTATATTGGCCACCGTCTTGGTTTTATCCAGAATGTTTAGACCAGCGTGGGTGGCACCTTCCTGTACAACTTGCTCAATGAAGATAAACATTGCAAAACATTTCAGCAATAAATAATTACATATATATATAATTATATTTACATATATAATTACACATACATATAAATAATTATATATATAAACATAAATAATTTTATATACAGTATATATATATATATATATATATA
>CM068952.1:119617473-119627748 GCA_035128595.1 Eptatretus atami | reverse complement strand
ATATATATATATATATGAAATGTCTATGTCAACTTTGAAATGCCCTCGTCCTTTGTGATTTCCTTCTTGCAGATTGTGCATAATTACGTTACTTGTTATCCATCCTAAATTATTTGGTGGGTTGATGGAAATAATGAAGACGAGATGTATAAAATTGTCTTTTCTTACATATGCCTTTGTTTGTATTGGGAGACAGGAGACAAATCAACACAGTGTACACAATGAAATACTGGGATACCAGCATGACTGCTGTTTTTGACTCAAGACAGGGAATGGTTCTGTAAATTTTCTCCAAATTAGTACATCCGCTTCCTACGGAAGCATCGTGTTATGCATTGAATCCATCCATTGGGACCATACTCTGTGCAGAGCATTGGTGCTGCCGAAGCAGTCTCTTGGCTATTGGGCACAATCCTGGACGGGTCGCCACTCCGACACAGTATACCAGCAGCTGGCACTCATTTTGCCGACCTCGGAAGGATGACAGGCTGACTTAACCCCACCTGGTATTAATTCAACAGCCAAGCAGGATTTGAACTCAGGACCCTCAGATCCAAAGCCGACCACTCTGCCAAAGCCAATACCAGGCATATGTATTGAATAAAGGTCACAAAAAGGGCGTTGTGTTAAACAGCAGTAGCGACTGTTTAAAATGGTAATCATACGTGTTTGTGGTTTATCTTCTTCTTTTTTTTTTAAATTCCAGGAGGGTGCTCCACAAAACGCCATGAATAGCTATTTATACACGTTGACACGGCATTTGTCCAAGGAGGAAATAACCTCTTGGACGAGGGATATTATTTAGTATTAATATTGTTTTGTAATGACATTAATATTATGCTATTGTCCAAGGCAGAACCCCCCTTTGGGGAGGGGGGGGGAAATGAAGTCGCTACAACCTCAACTGTGTGACCCTTAATCTCCCCGGCAAGTTTGGTTGAGATTGAATATAAGTGACGACCTAATGTATCATGGTCAAAGAGACAGACAGACAGACAGACACCAAATGGCCTATTTTAGTATTATAATTCTGAATTTTCTAACGGAAGCTTCCACATTCATAGCACAAGACTGCCTTGTTTGTGAGATTTTTCCATAGCACTTCCGGTTCGGGGATCAGCACACGTGGACGACTGATCAGCTCTCTTTCTCTCCTTCCAGTTCCTCTAAGAGAAGTTCCCTGAACTATTTACATTGTGTTTTGCGGTTTCATTTTTAACCTCCGCCATCGAAGATCGGAGGTTACTGTTTTCACCCCTTTCTGTTTTGTTTGTTTGTTGTTTGTTTGTGAACAGTATTACGGAAAAACTCCTCGACGGATTTCGACGAAACTTGGTGGGGGGATTAGGTATGGTCAAGGATCATGCCATTACATTTTGGACTTGGTCCAAACTCCAATATGGCCGCTATGGCGGCCATTTTGAAAAAAAAAATTTGAATTTTTTTTTTTGCATTTCTACATGTTTTAAGTGATTTCCAACCCCCCCCCCCCCAAAAAAAAATTGTTAGAGCAAAAAACATTTTTGCAACTTTTTTTTAAACAAATTTCGATTTCTTTTTATTGCATTTCTACATGTTTTAAGTGATTCCAACCCCCCCCCCCCCCAAAAAAAAAAATTGTTAGAGAAAAAAAACATTTTTGCAACTTTTTTTTCAACAAAATGTAGATTTTTTTTTTTGCATTTCTACATGTTATAAGTGATTTCAACAAAAAAACATGCCAAAATTATAATTGCGGCTGATTTTGGAACTTCAGGTGGATATACCCACGTAAAATCAATTTCTGTCTCAAGAATCTAGTTATGACGAATGAATTGAGTATGTAAAAGTTAAAAGTAAAAGGGAAAGTTGCAAACTATAACTCTGTGAGCACTGTTGATGTCAAATTGAATGAATAGGATAATCAGTTCATTGAGGACCTAGCAGTATTGGCGGCGGAGGTTTTGCACTCTACCGAGTGCTCCCCCTCTAGTTTATCACTGTTTTACTATCCTTATTTTCGTCATTTTGTGTTTTCCCTGACCATGTCCTGCTGGGTGAATTGTTTAGTTAGTCTCTCGAGTTCAGTCGGGCCCAGCTATGATCGTCTGAGGCGTCAACTTTGCAAAGGCTGTGTGCGCACGTCAAAAATTCCCCCTTCATGTCCATTCATCGTGTCAAACCCCTCCATGTCAGTACCACCCCCCCACCTTTCTGCTCCTCCCTCATCCTGTCCCCTCTCAACTTTAACCATCCTATCCCCTCTTAGTTCCCCCCCACTCCTCCTAGCTTCGGCCCCTCCCACCCCCTCCCGGTTTCCACTGCCTGCACCCCTCTCCTTGCTCCTTTCCACATCCCCATGTCTTATCAGCAGCTCTTCTCCCCCTGTCTAACTGTGCGGACCTCAAACATCCGAGGCCTCCTTTCTAACCTGACATCTCTCAATCCAGGCCACTGCTGGTAAACCAGCTATCATCTGCTTACCTGAATGCTTCCTCCCACAGGACGTCCCTGACTCCTAGGTGACTCTCCCTGGCTATTGTCTCCTCCGGTTTGATCGACCTGAATCCCATCCTGGGCGGCGGAGTCGCGCTTTCCATAAAACTCAATTTATTACTCTCTGTGTACTGTTCTTACACCTCCCAAACCCCAGAAGTACTACTTCTGGCTGTGACTTCCCCTCTGCTCCTACCTCATGTTTGTCTGTGTTGTACAGTCCTCTCAACAGTGAAGACTCCATCTTCATCTCTCTCAGACGACATGGACAAATTTTAATCACTCCTCCCAACTCTCTTCCTCATATGTGGTGATTTAAATTGTCATCATGCTAATTGGCTGGGTGTTGGTACCTCTCTTACCAGCTATGGCACTTCTGCAAAGGACTTCTGTGACTCCATGGGTCTGACTCAATGAGTGAACTTTCCCACCTGGATTTCTCACAACGGAAAATCCTCGCTCCTGGATTGGGTGATGCCAAACTTTCCACCGCCAATGTGTCTTGCTCATCCTCTGCCCCAATTGGCTCATCTGATCATGTGGTTGTGAAGGTCAACATCTCTCTGGCCATTCTCAGAGAACAGCCTCTGTGCTGGCGAGTCTGGCAGTTCACTCAGGCAAACTGGCAGGGACTGCAAGCAGCCATCTCTCTTCAGGACTGGTCTCCGATATCTGCCGCCACCAATATTGATTCAGCCTGGGAATTCTTCCACAGAAACCTGCTCTCTTCTGGACAGATTAATTCCATCTCGTCTTCGGTTATCTTACCCATCCTCTTGCTCTTGGTACTCTGAATCCTGTGGTGAGGCAGTTGCTTTAAAACAACTTGCATTCTCCTGGAAGGCAAATCCAACCTAAGGCAACCTCAGATCATTCTACAAAGCCCACAACAAGTGTGTGTCCACTCTCAGGAGAACCAGTGAACAACATCTGTCCAATCTCAAGAATGAGCTTTCAAACTTGTCTCCCTCCTCTAAAACCTGGTGGTGCCTTGTCAAGTCTGTCTCTGGTGGATTGCTCTGCTTCCATCTTTTTTCTCGCTTCAAATGGCACCACAGCCAACTCCACTCGTGAGAAGGCTGAACGCCTCAATTCTGTTTGCATTAAAATCTTGTATCCCTAATCTATAGTTCTCTCGTTCTCTCGTTCTCTCGTTCTCTCGTTCTCTCTCTCTCTCTCTCTCTCTCTCTCTCTCTCTCTCTCTCTCTCTCTCTCTCTCTCTCTCTCTCTCTCTCTCTCTCTCTCTCTCTCTCTCTCTCTCTCTCTCTCTCTCTCTCTCTCTCTCTCCTTCCCAGCTGCTCCTGGATCCTGTGTCTTTTGCACCTAAAAAGGTGCAAAAGTTTCTGGCAACCCTTGACTATGACTCTGCAACTGGACCAGATGGCAACAGCTCATGTGTCCAAAAAACCTGCTCTGCTGTTCTTGTGCTTCCTCTCCTCTTTTCACCCTGTCATTTCCAAAGGTCATCATCTATCTGCTTGGAAATCAGCCAACATCACAACATGACATAAAAAGGTACAAAAACGGATCCCCTCAACGACAGACCAACGAGCTTAATTCCAATCATCAGCAAGGTCATGGAATCCATTATCACAGTTGACATAAAATCATTCCTTTTCTCTAACAGCCTCATCTCAGATCATCAATTCGGATTCAGACCTGGTCACTCCACCTTGGACATGCTGCTTCCACTCTCCAAACAGTGGACGGAGGCCTCAGTGTCAGACATGAGATCAGGGCAGTGTCTCTCGACATATCTCCAGCTTTTGACACAGTCTGGCATCTTGCCTACTCGCCAAACTGTCTGCCTATGGAATCCAAGTCCAACTCCACTCTTGGATTACTGACTTCTCTTCGCTACTCTCGTTGCCAACATGTGGCTCTCAACGGAACCCTTTCTTCTCCTCTCCATTAGGCCATCGGCCGAAAGCTGTATCGTGCAATTTCTTTCCACTCATCGGGGGGGGGGGGGGGGGGTAGACAAAACCTTCATAATATGATAGTATATATCCAAATACATACGTATCCAAAAGTTCTCACTCAAATAGCTGCAGTTATTGTGTATTTCATCTTGAAAATCGATGCATTCGCCGCGCTCTCTCATTTGAATTTTCTCCACACGGATCACGTGACGCCTCGACAGCCAATGACGCTCCCCGTGTATTATTCACCAGGAAATGGAGCGAACGAAGAAGTCAAACGTTTTACGTCTGTAAGATGAGATAAATGGAGAGAAAGTCAAATCCCCGTGGCATTAATTCAGCGGCCGATGGGCTTGAACTCAGGACCTAGATCCCAAGCCACCACCCTAACCACTACTCAGGACCCTAGGATCCAAGCCACCACCTAACCATTACTCAGGACCCTAGGATCCAAGCCACCACCCTAACACTACTCAGGACCCTAGGATCCCAAGCCACCACCCTAACCACTACTCAGGACCCTAGGATCCAAGTCGCCACCCGAACCACTGAGCCAACACCAGGCTACACACTCAGCCTGTCATCCTTCCGAGGTCGGCAAAATGAGTACCAGTTCCAGTGTGTGTACTGGTAGAGGGGCACTGCATCAGCTACACAGTCGTGCTTCAGAAAATGATAGCTACCAGCAGCTAAGCTGCCATACGACCACCACCACACAACGAAATTGTGAATTAAAAAAAGCTGTTTTCATTGCCTTTCTTATACATTGATTTTATTGCTTTGTTTCCATAATTGTAGATATAGTCTGAGTTGTTAAAAAGATAAACCAGTTTGTCTATTTGTATCAACTATATCGAAGAAGGATTTCATAAAAATGTGGCAAAAACTATAACTGTATGAGAAATACTGATTTCAATTAATAACAATATTATAATAAAATCTTCATAATAAAATCAAAATTCATTACAAACTAATTAAAGGCGGTCACGTGGTCAATGGTTTTTTCCTAATTAGTTTTCAATATCAATTAAATTACTATTTTTTGTAAATAAACAACATAAATAAATGTTTTGAGGGGGGTAATCTGAAATCGTAGGGGTAGGATGAAATCGATTTCAAGCTACCCCCAGGGGTAACTTGAAATCTTTAAACCGGCACTCTCGACTAAACGTCGTTCGTGACCGTCTGAGACGAGCCATTTGTTGACACTTTCTCTCCATTTATTCATCTTACAGACGTAAAACGTTTGACTTCTTCGTTCGCTCCATTGTCCTGGTGAATAATACACGGGGGAGCGTCTATTGCTGTCGAGGCGTCACGTGATCCGTGTGGAGAAAATTCAAATGAGAGAGCGCGGCGAATGCATCGATTTTCAAGATTAAAATACACAATAACTGCAGCTATTTGAGTGGAGAACTTTGGATACGTATGTATTTGGATATATACTATCATATTATCAAGGTTTTGTCTACCCCCCCCCCCGATGAGTGGAACGAAACTTGATTTTCAGTCACTTTCTGAGCCATGGCTGATGGCCTACATGTCAAGGTTGGAGTACCACAAGGTAGTGTTCTCGATGATCTCACTGATCTTAAATGATCAATGATCTCACTGACCTTCTCGTAAATCCTCTTTATCTCTTTGCGGATGAATCCACTCTCTGCCGTGACATCCCTCATCCTTCTGACAGAGAGGCAGCGCAGCTCTTCCCTCTCCTCAGACCTTGACAAAATCACAAACTGGTCAAACACCTGGAATATGTCTTTCAATCCTGATATATATATATATATATATATATCTCTCTCTCTCTCTCTCTTTCTCTCTCTCTCTCTCTCTCTCTCTCTCTCTCCTCTCCATCTCTCTCTCCTCTCTCTCTCTCTCTCTCTCTCTTCTCTCTCTCTCTCTCTCTCTCTCTCTCTCTCTCTCTCCTCTCTCTCTCCAAAAGGACTGTACTGCAAATCCTTCCATCTACTTTCTCAACACCCTCTCGAAGAGGTTCAATCCCTCAACTCCTTGGGTCTCACTCTCAGCCATGATCTCTCTTGAGCGAGCCATCTTTCAAAATTGACCTCCAAAGCCAACGCCAACTGGGCATCCTCCATCGTGCAAAGTTCTTACTTAGCACACCTGAGCTCCTGTCCACCTACAAGTTTTTCATCCACAGGTCGATGGAGTACTGCTCTCCCCTCTGTCTCACAAATTGTTCATCTTGACGCCGTGGAAACAAAGGTCATCAATATCATTGGAATCTCTCGTGATGAAGCTGAGTCCATGGGCCTATCACTTCACCATTGCCGACAGGTCTATGGGGTCTCTGGACTTGCACCCTCTGCTCTCCGTGATTTGTCCCCCCCCCCCCAGGTATCTGCGATGATGCATGCGGTCCACCAGCAGCCCACTCCTAGTGAAACTGCCTAAATCCAGAACCACTGCTCACCTCCACTCGTTTATTCCTCTTTTTCCCCCATCTGTGAAACCACCTTCCATTCTCCATTCAATTTCATTCTTCCCTCCAGGTCTTCAAAACAGCTGTTCACCACCATCGAAAGTCATCCCCCATCCAAAAATCCTGATCTTTTGTACACCTGTTAACCCACCCCTCCCCAAAAAAATTGCTTATGTATCCATCATGTCCACCCTTTGCGTTCTCCCTCACCACTCATCGTTACCTACATCTATTGTTTGTCCGTCTCTGTCTACTTTCTCTCTCTGCCATGCTGTTCCCTCTGTTATGTTGTGTCCTGATTTGTTCTATGTCATAGCTCTTTGACAAGCCTAGAGAATGTATAAAAAAACAGACATTGCAGAAATTTCCTTTGAATTTAAGAGGAGTCCACAGAGAAAATTTAAAAGGAGAATCATTTGGAGCTGGCAGGATTGGCTACATGTACAGGCACCCACTCTGAGCTGTCCAGCCTGGGTTGGAATATTGGCCCAGCTACAAACTGTCATCCTGGTGTTTTACATGCAGGACGAGGCTTGTGTGCCGTCCCTTGGATGGATGTTAAACTGGGTGCCCCATCTGATGGCATTAGTTGGTGCACATTAATGATCCAACGGTGTGCTTCTTAAGTAATAGACGAGTTTTCCCAAATGAATACATTCCAAATTCCTGCACACCGAGTCGAGTATCCTGACTCGGGGTGGAGATCGTCCAGGATTGTAATCTCCAGCTATTAAACACTGCTTTGGTAAAACCAACACTCTGTACAAAGCGTGGTGCACACAAGATAAGACGAGCAGAATCAATTAATTTCAACAAGAAGATCCATGTGGAGGAGGAATTTCTTCATAATGGCTCCTCTGTGTGTGGAGATAAAAGTGACATCGCATTAATCACATTGCCGGTATCCAGATTGCCCAAGGATGTTATGTCACTTTCCTCAAGTTAAAATATCACTTCAATTTGTTTTCCATAAACTTACATCTTCTCTTCAATAAAATGCACATCTCAAAGATTTACTACAATGGAATTTTTTTAAGGACTGCTTTTAAAGCACACAAACTTAAGGAGCATACTAACAATGTTGAAAGGGTAGAATCAAAAAATTCGTTCCATCATGCTTTTTGCCATGCATTCTGCGATCCATTGCTCAGCAGCAGCGTGCGAACTTCATAAGCGTTAATCTCAAACGTGCATTGGGAAGCAAGGGCAGAATGATCATCCATGGTACAATGCAACTTGTATTGCTTAAACAAACAGCATTCAAAAAGTGAAAGAAAAATTACTTTGTAGCTGTGGAAGAAAAGAACAGACTTAACGATATCTGCTTTCAACCCATCTCAATTTTGATCAACTTTCCGCAGCACAAAATATAACAAAGACAATTACCCAATGAGCTGCATTGATGTTATTTTAAAGAAAAACCAACAGGAAGGGAACTTACATTGTTGGGCCATACAGTGAAATGGGGGTGTGAAAGCTTTAAATTCTGGCAAGTTTGCATATGCTATAAGTAGATGGTCCTGCACATGAAAAGATAAGCTTTGTAAATGCACTGCGGAAGTGCTGCGGCAGATCCGCTGTCATTTCAGTGGGTATGAAAATCATTCTTTATGGATCGAATGACAATGAACAAATTAATCAGCTATTTCAACAGCTTTGGCTGCAAATGTACAGGGGATTTTGAAAAAGTTATAGCGTCCCAAGAGATATCAACTTTTAATGTTTATTCGATTCAAGTATACTGCATATAATTAGTGAGAAACAAGTAGTCTATCTGCAACTACGAGAGATGTTTGTGTGTGTCTGTGTGTCTGTATCGCCATTATTCTCAGAGATTGGCTGAACGGATCTTCGTCAAACTTTCAGAAGTTCATCAGTGAGTGTTTTAGGCAAAAAAAGTTTTGAAAAAAACAGTTGGATTTTTATTTTAATTTTGAAATCGCTCTATAGTACTTAAGCCTTTGTAGCCATGTGAAAGGTAATGTTAAATGATCCTCGACCCATTCCTTAGTGGATGGAGGGAAGTGTTTTATGCCCCAACAAAAAAAGAAAAAATTGAATTATTCAAAATGCCAACAGGATTAAAACAGCACCAGGAAACACCAGGTAGCCCTGCTAGCACCTGCATATACAGAACACTAAAATGTTTAAAATCTAAAATGTGGTGCTTCTTCGGCTGTGGTACATCCTTCATATAAATATTTGAACATCCGAAGTATGCTTGAATATAAAAAAATTAATAAGTATAGCTAAGACAAAACATTGATGTCATGAAGGATGGTGTATGATGATCTATGAATTTGTGTTTATTATTAACGTGTCCATTATAGCTAAGATGCAAGTTCATTCTTGAGAGTGATACATTTTCTCCAACAGGCGTCAGATATTATATTTGTGTCTCGCAGGTTTGATCAGGTTCTTGAAAAGGGAGATGGAGCGAGCTGCTCTCTCCTGTGACATATGGTTGATGCTGCTTTAAATAACAAAAAAGTATGACAGTAAATTACAAAAAAGAAGCTTTTGTATGTCATTTACACAGAATAAAATGCTCTAGTTTTATAGCTCATCTGTATTTGAAGAATATCGCAATAGATTGTAGTGCATCGATGCACAATGGAGTATCCCTGCTGCTGCAAAAAAAAAAAATTGAGGAGGATTACACAAAAAGTGTCAATGCACGAGTCCACATTATGCAAAACAAACGCCTTGTGTCAGTCATCCAATCACATGAACTTATAATGGGAATGCCACCAGATCTGAGAATACGACACTTGTAACAAACATATAGAGTGTTCTCACAGGCCAAGTAACGTACTATACTTTGCAGGAACAATGAAGTTACAACTGCATTTATTTGTGGTGTGGAAAGGGAAAAACACAATTGTTCTTCGTCTTAATACATGATTTATCTTCCAAATCTGAAGTACTCAGTGGCATCGTGGGAGAAGGTGGTTGGCTAATCTTTCACCAATAAGATCAGTTGAAGTAAAGACATCTCACATTGGTTGCAATCTCCTTTTGCAGCTATTATAAGGGAACGGAACCATCCAAGGCCCGAAGCATCCCCTTCTTTTGAAGAGGATCACATTTCGGGACAAGTTGTGATGTTTCACTTCCTGTACTCGTATTTGTTTCAACGGCTATTCTAAAATATGGTACACAAGTTGGCAGAGGTTTTTAGTGAGAGGAAATGTGCAGCTGCTAATGTTGAACTTCTATTAACAAATAGGCAATGACAACAAGAAAAAGAGCAATCAGAGATTGCAGACCATCCACAGGACTTGTTTTTTGTGGCGTTTGTGTACTGCTGTGTTACAAAATTAATAAGACATAATTAGAACTACCACTTTATAACTGCTGGCAGTGAAGACCGGGTACCAAGACGTCCCGCTTAGATGCAACCCCGCTTTGATAGGACACCTGACCCTGACC
>CM068952.1:119600118-119617448 GCA_035128595.1 Eptatretus atami | reverse complement strand
CGACCCATGATATTTTCATTATTATTCAATTGAATTTAGAATGGAATAAAATAAATTCAATTCAAATCAAATGGAAGACCAAATAGGTACAGTCCTGCATTGGAGTAATCAGAAGGAACCCAACAAGCAAAAAGCAATGATGAAGTAATCAGGAGGAACCTGGATAGGATTCACATTTCAGCTGCTACTCCTCTACCCTCAAACCCATCCAGGCACAGCCAAGTGAGCCTTATTCAAAAAAAATATAAAAAAAAGAAAAAAAGAACCCAGGTCAAATTTTTTTTAATACTTCTGCCTGCCAGACCATGTGTCCGATCAAGTTCAAATTTAAAACATTTTTCTACATCACTACTAGATCGTAATTGTGAAGTTTCATGTCAATTGATTAAGTGGTTCTCGCGAAAACATTATTTAATATTTCTTAAATCCAATCTGGCTGCCAAACTACGTGACATCAATTATTCCTTAACAAACTTGTACACACATGCCTTGGGAACATTTGTGTAAAGTTTCCCTTCGATCTGTCCAGCCGTTCTGGAGAAGATTTTTTGTGTTTTAGCGTAAATCCAATTGGGCTGCCAAACATGTGACCTATGATGTCATATGTATGAACTTTTTGTTCCTCATGGAGAGGCGGTCATATGTGTCAAGTTTCACCTCGATATGTTTAACCATTTCAGAGAAAAAGATTTTTGAATGTTTAAAAAAAAAAAAACCAAACAACAATATGGCTGCCAAATCACGTGACCGATGATGTCGTCAAAAAATTTTTTTGTGGACCATTTTATCCTTCGATGACGCTCAAAAATTTTCCTACTGATCGGATGTAGCGTTCAATGTATGCAATTATGATGTCATAATGAAGGCACCTATGACATCATACAAAAAAAAAATCACACTCATTCCCATGAGGAGTACTTGTTCTGTGCCAAGTTTCAATTTTTTTTCCTTGGTGCGGTTTCAGAGATAGAAGTCCAAAGTTTTTCCAATATGGCTGCCACACCACGTGACTTATGACGTCATAATTATCATTAAAACATTCTACATGAGTAGTCGTACCAATGGTGAAAATTTCGTCTCAATCTTAAAAGCAGTAGCGGAGAAAAACATGAAAGTTCTGTGCGAACAATAAACAAACAAAGAGACAAACAATCGGACCCAAAAGCAATGCCCTCTCCTTCGGTGAAGGCAATAAGTTCAACATTACGTTGTTATCATAAACCATAAAACTTTGAATTGGCGGGAAGAACCTGCTCGTTATATTCATCGTGGAGAATAAATTGAACGCACAAGAACTCTCAAATAAGTTTGTCACCTATGTAAGACGAGAGCAGCTTTCCTCCAAAAGAAAAAAATACTGCACACGATTGAATATATTTTTAAAACTATAACAAAGGCAGTGCCATGCTATTGCAAATCCCCACACTTGCCACCTAAAGCAAAGTTGAAAGATGGCAAAGGTTCCACCAATAATAACCAATATCAAATTTTGAGTCAATTTGTTTTGGTTTTGACCCCGTGACTCCAAGTTCCCACCTCTGGCCCATTAACCGGGGGTCAAATCCAAAAAATCGTTACATATTGATTGAATATGCAAAGTTTCATAAGTATGCTTTAAATTTTGTGCAGGCATTTGCACTTTTTTGGTATTTAACCTTTTGACAAGGTCCCAGGTGGCAGAGCCAAACGATACCGCTCTCACACTTCAAGCCATGTGGTGATCATAACTACCAAGTTTTGGTGAATTCTGCCCAACCGTTTAGGAGGAGATAGTGTGACGGATGGAGACAGACAGACAGACAGACAGACAGACAGACAGACAAGACAGACAGACGGACGGACCGATTACAATATCCCCTCGTTTGTTTTCCAAAATTCGTGGGGATAATAAACAAAATGACAGGGAGTCGTTTTCATATTGATGAATAGCTTAACGTACTGTATGAAGCGATTTTAAAAATTCAAAATACATTTTCAGTTTGCGTTTAAACTGTGAGACTGATAGCTGGTCAGAGTTTAATCATAAATTGGCGCCAAAAAGTTTTATGCTCTTAATCGTGTTCATTACCTTGACATCCAACAAAACCCATTTCTTGAGTTGCACATTTCCGGCGTTTGGAAGTGCAGACCCAAAAAAGTCAGCTAAAACCCTTTTTGGATATATTTGCGCCGAGGCTGATGATATTTTATGACATCTACATTGGATACTAAATACAAAACACACGCATAAGAAATGAAAATCATCGGCATTTTTTTTTGTATACACGGCCGAGGCTCGTATGAGAGCTAACACACAGAAAACACAACAAGGGGAGCAAGAGACAAGAGGGCGGAGAGGGAAGCAAAAAAACAGTGGGGAACAGAGACATGAGGAGATCTGTGGAAGGGAGAGGGATGGGGTGGGGTACACAAGGTAAGGAAGATGGACACTACAGGGACTTTCAGGAAGGAAAGCAGGGAATTTGAAGGAGGTGGGTTTGGGGTGGATTAACGGGGGTAGAAAAGATCATTGTTTTGGATGGGGGAAGATAAGAGATGGTGATGAACAACTGTTTTGAAGACCTGGAGGGAAGAATAGGATTGAGAGGTGGAGTTTGTTCCAAAGGTGGGGAAAAAAAGAGGAATGAAAGAGTGAAGGTGACAGTGATTCTTGATTTTGGTAGTTTTTACCAGAGGGCAGGCCGGAGAGGAGACGGTAGAAGACAGAAAGACCACCGACCTACCTCCGGTGAAAGAGTGAGAGACCCAAAGACTCAGCCTCAACGTGGGAGATACCATCCATCCATCCATCCATTGGGACCATATTCTGTGCAGATCATTGTCTGAGCAGTCTCCTTGGCTATGGGCACAATCCTGGACAGGTCGCCACTCTGACACAGGATAGCAGCATGCTGGCACTCATGTTGCCACCCTCAGAAGGATGACAGGCAGAGTCAACCCCACCTGGTATTAATTCAACAGCCGAGTGGGATTTGAACTCAAAACCACAATGATACCAGCTTGCCACCCTGACCGTTAAGCCAACACCAGGCATGGGATATACAAAGACCCTAAATGCCTTGGTTTCCACAGCATGAAGCCAAGAAAGGTGAGAGGCGGGAGCACCAGCCAAGAGGGGAGAGTATTACTCCATGAGGCTGCGAACGAAAGCTTTGTATGTGGTCAGGAGCTCAGGTATGTTAAGGAAGGACTTTGCACAATGGAGGATGCCCAGTCAGCAACTGGCTTTGGAGGCCAGCTTGGATATGTGGCTTTCCGAGAAAGATCATGGCGGATAGTGAGATCCAGAAGCTTTAATGAAAGGACTTCGTCAAGAGATTGATGAGAAAGTAGATGGGAGGGTTTTCCAGACAGT
The DNA here is from genome assembly GCA_035128595.1 of Eptatretus atami. NCBI lineage: Eukaryota > Metazoa > Chordata > Myxini > Myxiniformes > Myxinidae > Eptatretus > Eptatretus atami. Next base: position 119,614,093 of record CM068952.1, on the reverse strand, counting down.
CCTTTCAGAGAGACATGGTGAGGGTGTGAGATTTATCAAGGTTGAAGGACATGTTCTACATGTTGGGCCAGCTTGTGATTTTATCCAGATCTGCAGAGAATGAAGAGGCTGCTGCTTGCCGGTCTGAGGGATAACCAATGGTACGGCAGAGGGTGAGTCATCAGCGAAGAGATAAAGAGGATTTTCCAGAGAGTCGGAGAGATCATTGAGAAAACCTGAAAAAGCACAGGGCCCAGAACGCTGCCTTGAGGAAGTTCAGCCTGGACAGGAAGACGGGATGAGAGAACTCCATTAAGGGCCGCATGTTGGCTGCGACAATCAATATGTAATTTGCATGAAAGAAGGAACATTATAAGAGTCCATTGAAGGGTTTCAATCAAAAAATGCGCGGAGATTTTTTTGTTGCAAACTGCTCCATTCTAATGCTATGAAACAAAAAAAATGCAATGTAAGAAAATTTCTGACCCAGCACTTTGGATACGAAGGCCCCTTTGGCTTGAAGGGTCAGAAAGGATCTTGGAAAAAAAATTGATCAAATGCCGAACTCAAGCAAATTTCCACTTCGAGTACATCAGAAAGATCCATGTGAATAATGATGCGGTGCATAAGAAGTTTTAATATTTGGTAATTTGCATACAAGAAGGATCCCGAAAAAGGTTCCAAAAGTGTCTTAATCAGAAATTTGTGCCCAAAATTTTTTCGGTTGCAAACTGCTCAATTCTAATGATATGAAACAAAAACTCAGCGTAAGAAACTTTCTGATCAGGCACTTTCGGATAGAAAGCCCCTTCCATTTGAAGGCTCACAAGAGTCCATGAACCATTCCATTAGTTGATTAGAATGTACGGCCAAACACGGAGTGGCCAATGAGAGAGAAGTAACACTTCCAGGTAGTAGGTGCCAGGCGCGCACTGGTTTGAGGTATCAAGACTGCAACGCTGCTGGGTTTTTCACACTCAGCAGTTTCCTGTTGTGTTTCAAGAATGGTCCACACCCAAAGGACATCCAGTCAATGGCAGGCCAGTGGTCGAAAATGGTTCATTGATGAAAGAGGCCAAAGGAGGCTGTCACGAATTGTGCAGAGCAACAGACGGGCTACAGTTAGTCAACTGACAGTCCAGTACAACATTAGTGCCAGAAGACCCCTTAAAATAATGCTCAACTCGACGTACCGTGACACGGATAGGGGTATGGCAGCTGCCGACTGTACACACAGCGTTCCACTTCTTTCAGCAAAAACCAAGAACCTGCAGTTGTATGGGCTAAAGAATTAAACCACTGGACAATGGAGGATTGTAAAAACATTGCCTGGTCTGATGAATCCCGGTTCTTGCTGTGTTCACGCTGATGGGAGGACTAGGGTATGGAGAAAAACCACATGAGTACATGCATCCACATGCTGTGTGTCAACATTGCATGGTGGTGGTGGTGGGGGTGTGATGGTGTGGGTGTGTTTCCATGGCACACATTGGGCCCCTTGATAAAAGTGGAGCAACGTTTGAATGCCACAGGATATCTGAGCATCATTGCCAACCAGGCGCATCTCTTCATGGCAGCAGTGTATCCTCCATGAATGGATTTCTTCAGCAGGATAATGCCCCATGCCACAAGGCTAAGATTGTTCAGGAATGGCTCCATGAACATGACAGTAAATTCAGCTTGCTGCAGTGCTCTGCCCAGTCACCAGATCTCAATCCAATTGAGCATCTGTGGGATGAGGTGGAACGAGCTATTCGGAGAAGAGATCCACGACGGGCCAACTTGACACAACTGTGGGAAGCACTGGAGTCAACGTGGGCCAACATCCCTGTGGAACACTTTCGACACCTTGCGGAGTGCATGCCCCAACAAATTGAGGCTGCTCTGAGGGCAAAAGGAGATGCAACTCAATGTTAGGAAGGTGTTCCCCATGTTTTTGACACCGTGGTGTGTGTGTGTATATATATATATATATATATATATATATATATATATATATATATATATATATATATATATATATTATTGTCGAAGAGGTGGCCAGGTTCGAATCCCGCTCCTGTCAACAATTGTCGCAGGAGTGCTGGGATTTGAATCCCACTACCTAAATTGTGGTTGCCAGGCAGTTAACACCGACCAACCTCCCGGGATGGTCGAGCAATCCATATTCCTTGGAAGCAGACACGCTCATTGACATGGATTTCAGAGCATGCTCGAAGGGTATGGCGGATGGCAATGCCGCTGTATGGGGGAAGACGACAGAGCCCAGGGAGGCAGTAGCGGACGGAGAAGGAGTACTTGGAATGTAAAGGAAGGACAGCACGAGGAGGTTTGGTCCGCGAACCCACTACAAATACATGAAATGCGGTTTCTTTAGAAGGGAATACATTTAATGAAACAAATATTTATAAGGACAATAATGAAGATGAAAAGGACAATAATGTAACAAATTAATTAATAACTCCTATGATCGAGGCCTCGCACACACAGAGGCAACACAGACAAAGGGTGACAAACAAAAATAAAACCCCTTAAAAAAAAAAAACTGGTACTCAGCCTGGCCAAGGCTGGTAGACCATGTGGAGGTACTCCCTATACCTTCAGAAAATGATTTCGTTGTGCAGATCACAATCTGGATGAAATTTGCCATACTTAAAGATTTTAGACGCTGAGTCCAAACATCACACCTGTTCCACGTCGAGGATGTGACACAATTGGTCATTTTTGGCAATAAAGATACACCGAACATTAAAGCACGATTTTGACACCAGAAAATCTCTCTCTTTTAAAAAAAGAAAAAAAGAACCCAGGTCAAATTTTTTTTAATACTTCTGCCTGCCAGACCATGTGTCCGATCAAGTTCAAATTTAAAACATGTTTTCTACATCACTACTAGATCGTAATTGTGAAGTTTCATGTCAATTGATTAAGTGGTTCTCGCGAAAACATTATTTAATATTTTTCTTAAATCCAATCTGGCTGCCAAACTACGTGACATCAATTATTCCTTAACAAACTTGTACACACATGCCTTGGGGAACATTTGTGTAAAGTTTCCCTTCGATCTGTCCAGCCGTTCTGGAGAAGATTTTTTGTGTTTTAGCGTAAATCCAATTGGGCTGCCAAACATGTGACCTATGATGTCATATGTATGAACTTTTTGTTCCTCATGGAGAGGCGGTCATATGTGTCAAGTTTCACCTCGATATGTTTAACCATTTCAGAGAAAAAGATTTTTGAATGTTTAAAAAAAAAAAAACCAAACAACAATATGGCTGCCAAATCACGTGACCGATGATGTCGTCAAAAAATTTTTTTGTGGACCATTTTATCCTTCGATGACGCTCAAAAATTTTCCTACTGATCGGATGTAGCGTTCAATGTATGCAATTATGATGTCATAATGAAGGCACCTATGACATCATACAAAAAAAAAATCACACTCATTCCCATGAGGAGTACTTGTTCTGTGCCAAGTTTCAATTTTTTTTCCTTGGTGCGGTTTCAGAGATAGAAGTCCAAAGTTTTTCCAATATGGCTGCCACACCACGTGACTTATGACGTCATAATTATCATTAAAACATTCTACATGAGTAGTCGTACCAATGGTGAAAATTTCGTCTCAATCTTAAAAGCAGTAGCGGAGAAAAACATGAAAGTTCTGTGCGAACAAATAAACAAACAAAGAGACAAACAATCGGACCCAAAGGCAATGCCCTCTCCTTCGGTGAAGGCAATAAGTTCAACATTACGTTGTTATCATAAACCATAAAACTTTGAATTGGCGGGAAGAACCTGCTCGTTATATTCATCGTGGAGAATAAATTGAACGCACAAGAACTCTCAAATAAGTTTGTCACCTATGTAAGATCGAGAGCAGCTTTCCTCCAAAAGAAAAAAATACTGCACACGATTGAATATATTTTTAAAACTATAACAAAGGCAGTGCCATGCTATTGCAAATCCCCACACTTGCCACCTAAAGCAAAGTTGAAAGATGGCAAAAGGTTCCACCAATAATCAAATTTTGAGTCAATTTGTTTGGTTTTGACCCCCGTGACTCCAAGTTCCCACCCTCTGGCCCATTAACCGGGGGTCAAATCCAAAAAATCGTTACATATTGATTGAATATGCAAAGTTTCATTAAGTAATGCTTTAAAATGTGCAGGCATTTACACTTTTTTGGTAATTAACCTTTTGACAAGGCCCCAGGTGGCAGGGCCAAAACGATACCGCTCTCACACCTTCAAGCCATGTGGTGATCATAACTACCAAGTTTGGTGAATTTCTGCCCAACCGTTTAGGAGGAGATAGTGTGACGGATGGAGACAGACAGACAGACAGACAGACAGACAGACGGACGGAGCCGATTACAATATCCCCTCGTTTGTTTTCCAAAATTCGTGGGGATAATAAACAAAATGACAGGGAGTCGTTTTCATATTGATGAATAGCTTAACGTACTGTATGAAGCGATTTTAAAATTCAAAATACATTTTCAGTTTGCAGTTTAAACCTGTGAGACTGAGAGCTGGTCAGAGTTTAATCATAAATTGGCGCCCAAAAAGGTTTGATGCTCTTAATCGTGTTTCATTACCTTGACATCCAACAAAACCCATTTCTTGAGTTGCACATTTCCGGCGTTTGGAAGTGGCAGACCCTAAAAAAGTCAGCTAAAACCCTTTTTGGATATATTTGCGCCCGAGGCTGATGATTATTATATGACATCTACATTGGATACTAAATACAAAACACACGCATAAGAAATGAAAATCATCGGCATTTTTTTTTTGTATACACGGCCGAGGCTCGTATGAGAGCTAACACACAGAAACACACAACAAGGGGAGCAAGAGACAAGAGGGCGGGAGAGGGAAGCAAAAAAAACAGTGGGGAACAGAGACATGAGGAGATCTGTGGAAGGGAGAGGGATGGGGTGGGGTACACAAGGTAAGGAAGATGGACACTACAGGGACTTTCAGGAAGGAAAGCAGGGAATTTGAAGGAGGTGGGTTTGGGGTGGATTAACGGGGGTAGAAAAGATCATTGTTTTGGATGGGGGAAGATAAGAGATGGTGATGAACAACTGTTTTGAAGACCTGGAGGGAAGAATAGGATTGAAGAGGGTGTGGGAGTTTGTTCCAAAGGTGGGGAAAAAAAAGAGGAATGAAAGAGTGAAGGTGAGCAGTGATTCTTGATTTTGGTAGTTTTACCAGAGGGCAGGCCGGAGAGGAGACGGTAGAAGACAGAAAGACCACCGACCTACCTCCGGTGAAAGAGTGAGAGACCCAAAGACTCAGCCTCAACGTGGGAGATACCATCCATCCATCCATTGGGACCATATTCTGTGCAGATCATTGTCTGAGCAGTCTCCTTGGCTATTGGGCACAATCCTGGACAGGTCGCCACTCTGACACAGGATAGCAGCATGCTGGCACTCATGTTGCCACCCTCAGAAGGATGACAGGCAGAGTCAACCCCACCTGGTATTAATTCAACAGCCGAGTGGGATTTGAACTCAAAACCACAATGATACCAAGCTTGCCACCCTGACCGTTAAGCCAACACCAGGCATGGGATATACCAATGACCATAAATGCCTTGGTTTCCACAGCATGAAGCCAAGAAAGGTGAGAGGTGGGAGCACCAGCCAAGAGGGGAGAGTATTACTCCATGAGGCTGCGGACGAAAGCTTTGTACGTGGTCAGGAGCTCAGGTGTGCTAAGGAAGGACTTTGCACAATGGAGGATGCCCAGTCAGCAACTGGCTTTGGAGGTCAGTTTGGATATGTGGCTTTCCGAGGAAAGATCATGGCAGATAGTGAGATCCAGAAGCTTTAATGAAAGGACTTCCTCAAGAGCATTGATGAGAAAGTAGATGGGAGGGTTTTCCAGACAGTCCTTTCAGAGAGACATGGTGAGGGTGTGAGATTTATCAAGGTTGAAAGACATGTTCTACATGTTGGGCCAGCTTGTGATTTTATCCAGATCTGCAGAGAATGAAGAGGCTGCTGCTTGCCGGTCTGAGGGATGACCAATGGTACGGCAGAGGGTGGAGTCATCAGCGAAGAGATAAAGAGGATTTTCCAGAGAGTCGGAGAGATCATTGATGAAAACCTGAAAAAGCACAGGGCCCAGAACGCTGCCTTGAGGAAGACCAGCCTGGACAGGAAGAGGGGATGAAAGAACTCCATTAAGGGCCGCATGTTGGCTGCGACAATCAATATGTAATTTGCATGAAAGAAGGAACATTATAAGAGTCCATTGAAGGGTTTCAATCAAAAAATTGCGGCTGAGATATTTTTTGTTGCAAACTGCTCCATTCTAATGCTATGAAACAAAAAAAATGCAATGTAAGAAAATTTCTGACCCAGCACTTTTGGATACGAAGGCCCCTTTGGCTTGAAGGGGTCAGAAAGGATCTTGGAAAAAAAATTGATCAAAATGCCGAACTCAAGCAAATTTCCACTTCGAGTACATCAGAAAGATCCATGTGAATAATGATGCGGTGCAGAAGAAGTTTTAATATTGGTAATTTGCATACAAGAAGGACCCCGAAAAGGGTTCCAAAAGTGTCTTAATCAGAAATTTGTGCCCAAAAATTTTTTCGGTTGCAAACTGCTCAATTCTAATGATATGAAACAAAAACTCAGCGTAAGAAACTTTCTGATCAGGCACTTTCGGATAAGAAAGCCCCTTCCATTTGAAGGGCTCACAAGAGTCCATGAACCATTCCATTAGTTGATTAGAATGTACGGCCAAACACGGAAGTGGCCAATGAGAAGAGAAGTAACACTTCCAGGTAGTAGGTGCCAGGCGCACTGGTTTGAGTGTATCAAGAACTGCCACGCTGCTGGGTTTTTCACACTCAGCAGTTTCCTGTGTGTTTCAAGAATGGTCCACCACCCAAAGGACATCCAGTCAATGGCAGGCCAGTGGTCGAAAATGGTTCATTGATGAAAGAGGCCAAAGGAGGCTGACACGAATTGTGCAGAGCAACAGACGGGCTACAGTTAGTCAACTGACAGTCCAGTACAACATTAGTGCCAGAAGACCCCTTAAAATAATGCTCAACTCGACGTACCGTGACACGGATAGGGGTATGGCAGCCGCCGACTGTACCACACAGCGTTCCACTTCTTTCAGCAAAAACCAAGAACCTGCAGTTGTAGTGGGCTAAGAAATTAAACCACTGGACAATGGAGGATTGTAAAAACATTGCCTGGTCTGATGAATCCCGGTTCTTGCTGTTTCACGCTGATGGGAGGACTAGGGTATGGAGAAAACCACATGAGTACATGCATCCAACATGCCGTGTGTCAACATTGCATGGTGGTGGTGGTGGGGGTGTGATGGTGTGGGGTGTGTTTCCATGGCACACATTGGGCCCCTTGATAAAAGTGGAGCAACGTTTGAATGCCACAGGATATCTGAGCATCATTGCCAACCAGGCGCATCTCTTCATGGCAGCAGTGTATCCCTCCATGAATGGATTTCTTCAGCAGGATAATGCCCCATGCCACAAGGCTAAGATTGTTCAGGAATGGCTCCATGAACATGACAGTAAATTCAGCTTGCCGCAGTGGTCTGCCCAGTCACCAGATCTCAATCCAATTGAGCATCTGTGGGATGAGGTGGAACGAGCTATTCGGAGAAGAGATCCACGACGGGCCAACTTGACACAACTGTGGGAAGCATTGGATGTCAACGTGGGCCAAAATCCCTGTGGAACACTTTCGACACCTTGCGGAGTGCATGCCCCAACAAATTGAGGCTGCTCTGAGGGCAAAAGGAGATGCAACTCAATGTTAGGAAGGTGTTCCCCATGTTTGTACACCGTGTGTGTGTGTATGTATATATATATATACAGTATATTGTCGAAGAGGTGGCCAGGTTCGAATCCCGCTCCTGTCAACAGTTGTCGCAAGAGTGCTGGGATTTGAATCCCACTACCTAAATTTGTGGTTGCCAGGCAGTTAACACCGACCAACCTCCCGGGATGGTCGAGCAATCCATATTCCTTGGAAGCAGACACGCTCATTGACATGGATTTCAGAGCATGCTCGAAGGGTATGGCGGATGGCAATGCCGCTGTATGGGGGAAGACGACAGAGCCCAGGGAGGGCAGTAGCGGACGGAGAAGGAGTACTTGGAATGTAAAGGAAGGACAGCACGAGGAGGTTTGGTCCGCGAACCCCACTACAAATACATGAAATGCGGTTTCTTTAGAAGGGAATACATTTAATGAAACAAATATTTATAAGGACAATAATGAAGATGAAAAGGACAATAATGTAACAAATTTAATTAATAACTCCTATGATCGAGGCTCGCACACACGAGGCAAACACAGACAAAGGGTGACAAACAAAAATACCCCTTAAAAAAAAAAAACTGGTATCAGCCGGCCAAGGCTGGTAGACATGTGGAGGTACTCCCTATTACCTTCAGAAAATGATTTTCGTTGTGCAGATCACCAATCTGGATGAAATTTGGCATACTTAAAGAATTTTAGACGCTGAGTCCAAATCCACTTGTTTCCACGTCGAGGATGTGACACAATTGGTCATTTTGGCAATTAAAGATACACCGAACATTAAAGCACGATTTTGACACAGAAATGAAGAATCAAGGATAGACTGATATGTACGTCAAGAAAACTCTTGTGAGGTCTTAAAATGATACAATATGTTTATACAGTTATATATTATCAAAGAAACCCTATTCACTGTTATTAAAGATGTTTATAATTAAAGGTCATAAACCGAAGCAGTTACATATTTTTACCAGCCGAAAACGTCTGGACCGACCAGACAGGCCTTCGAGTTGACCAAGGCAACTTTTTGCTTAAAGGCAGCCACACTGGCTATTAAAGGTAGTTACATTGACTATTAAAGACAGTTACATTGGCTATTACGGATTAAATCAAAGACAAAGAGACTGCGCGACTCAGCCTGATGAAAAGTAGAACCGCCACAAGAGGATTACTGTCTTAGAACTCCAGTATTTCTTGCTCTGAAGCGGTTGCTGAACTAGGCTCTTGACTGCTGCTATTACAAAACTCAAGTCCACTATTACATGCTAACCAACCTGAATACTACTGTGTAGTAGATCACCACAGCAAAAGCAGTGTGACACCCGCATTCACAGTTCGTCGTCGGAATCATCGTCAGTTCCGCTTTCATCATCCATAAGTTCCATTTCTACACGGGTCTGTTCATCGTTGCGCAGTTTTGACACCCACAGCACTCTGTGCAGGACAGTCCTTTTGACCGGCAAGAACACTGGTTGGTCTCGCATTTCATCTTCTTGCAATTACATTTCCTCGCCTCTAACAGTTCCTTCGGCGCTGGTGGTTTGCTCAGCCAGTGAACAGTCAGTGCTCCGTTGCGTTCCACCCATCCGTGAAATGTAGGAGAAGGGGCTTCTATAAACCTCTCAGTCGCGCGGTGGTGGATCGCAGACTGATAGTTCACTCTTTTGCAATGCAGCATCAGAGCGTCGCTTGTAGGCGGCAACTTCTGTTCTCCCAGCGACTGGCTGCAGAATAGCTTGTAGCGAGCCTCATCCACACTCTTCATGGTCGGCTGATTGTACATGGCGCAGACGAATTGTTCCAGGTCGTGAATGATATTCTGATCTAGCGTGAATTCTCGACCAATGCTCCCGAAACAGGTGATGAGATGGGGACCCTTCATCATCAAGTCAAATGGCCTTGTTTTGCCCTTACCGTGGAATGCACTGTGGTATCACTTCCCGTGAAATTGTGCAAACCTATCAACGCATCGCAGACAGAATTTCCAGGGCATTACTCAGCTTCCTAACGTCAGTGACGATAATGTCCTTGGGACTTCCTGTGACAGATGGACATTTTGGGCCCGAATCGACTTCGAGTGAGCCAACGCCAAACAAACACATCGGTGTCGAAACTCTCTATGCGCACCGACTCTTCATTCTGTCCCGCGTGAGCGGCATGTAGCAGGAGCTTCGTGTCAGCTTCCTCATGGTCACATTCAAGTTCAGGTACTGATGACACAGTCATGACACCATTCGACGCCTCGATTTTCTCACATTTGCCGGCATGACTGACGTACAACAGCATGTCGCCCATTTTGATGGAGAGATGTTTCTCGTCCACGATTCGACGATGAACTCTATCAACGCCTCCTTGTTGGCTCGGCTCAGGAGATAATTGGCCCCACGTTGGAAGGGTTACAAGTCGAATGCAATCGCGGACTGATGCCCTCGCCGGATAATAGAGACAGAGATGAGAACCCAAGCTGACCAAAAGCATCCAGACCTAGCCGATGAAGTACGAGATAATATAGCACTGTGAGAAAGGAGAAACACGACGAAGTAATATCAGAGAAACGACGCGACTATTAAAACAAAGTAGAGTACAATCGAATAGGCCATTGCGATATACCCTCTATATGATACGCAGTCGCCGGCAACCTGGCGGAAGCGGATGGTCGCTCGGCCCGCAGCACCGATCGCTGTTCTCTTGTGCGGTGTATTGGCTCCTGTTTGTTATACCAGGTTCAGAAAGTCCTGGGAGCACGATTGTAGCCAGGACCGAGCGAGCAGGGTGCGGGCGATCTTCAAGGCTGGCGCAACCATCTCGGAGTCGATCAAGCTCTTTTTCTTGCCACAGTGGGCCAATCTATCTCCTGAGCGAAGCACAGGGGGCGTCGTTTATGTCGGCTCTTTCATCCAATTGGGGACATGCTGTTGTACGTCAGTCATGCCGGAAATGTGAGAAAATCGAGGCGTCGAATGGTGCATGACTGTGTCATCAGTACATGAATTGAATCGTGACCATGAGGCAGAGCTGACACGAGCTCCTGCTACATGCGTCACGGCGGGAGATGGAGTGGTGGCATTGAAGTTCCGACACGGTGTTTGCTGTTGCCGTTGGAACTCGAAGTCGATTCGGGCCCAAAATGTCATCTGGTCGGGATCCAGGACATCTCGTCCGGTTAGAGTGAGATAGCAAGAAGTGGAGAAGATCGAGAATAAGCTATAAGGACGAACGGGATTATAGTCAGACCAACGCTAGCTAAAAAAGGAGGGTGCCAATTCCCTGTAATAGATTTGTTAAAAAGAAGTAATGATCAGCTGTTTGGAAGGGCTTGATCACGTCCGTAGATAGTTCGCACCTGAAGATCGCCCGCCCTGCCCGCTCGTCTGGCATGCTCCAGGCACTTGATGCTGATACTTGGGTAAGTATCAAACACACCTCCAGTCTCGAAGATTGGTTATGTCGTGCTTTGGCCACTACGATGTTCAGCACCATCTCTTCCAGTTTGCCGAAAGTGTTAGGCAGTGAACCAGCCTTTATCGCCTGAATAACGGCCATTCCATCCACAATCGTTGCACCTTGGATAGGCCGAGCGTCCACACGGCAATCGGGCCACAGTTTCAGTATACGGTTGCGGAGTTTGGCTTTGTCTGTCTTAGCAATCGAACCATCACCGGATGCAGCGAGAAAGATATGTTCACCAGTGGTATGCGAGCAGATCGTGGAGTGTTAATTGCTTTTCTCTCCAATCAACAGCAGTCGTGTGAAAGACGACGTTCATTCGCAATTTCAACCTTCGGCGTCTGCTGGTGGGAGTCGCCGACTTGCCTCGCGCCTTCGAGAAAGTTGCCAATTTGGCCTTCGAAATCGGACTGAAGAATGGGACCTCACCCGAGAGAACCGATCACGCATGAATTGCACAACAGCATTCTCTCCCTTGACATACGCGTTTATCAAGTCCGCGGAGTGGCTGGCGGTGCGATGACACCTGAACTAATATTGACGAGTTCAAGGTGAGCGCCGAGAAAGGGTTAATCATTTGAAGTACTGTTCCATCACTTGTACCACCGCTGTTCGTTCTTTTCGAGCTCGACACATCCAAATCCTTTCTCGTTCGGGGCTCGTCATGGATACCCACCATGGACTCACATTTCCTTGCGATTTCCGCACGTGCTGGTTGGGACAGGATCCACTTCTTCACAGCTGTGCTTTTCTGAGTGTAACCAATGATGCCTCCACTGGTCTTGCTGTCCTAATTAAAGTCTGCTCTATGATCTGATCACACGCAACACTACTAAATCCATAACGAGTATGCCGTTGGGCAGTCCATTTGCCGTCCATGAACGCTTGATAGGTGTCTGGGTGGGAGTGCTCTAGCCCGGCCATTTCCAGCCAGTAAACGGGTAAGTACCTTCAATAGTTTAGGTTATCGACGCAAAGTACCAGGGCATTGACGCTCTCGTGATCGCAAGGTGTTTCGGCCAGTTCGAAGTACGAGTTGCCCATATAAGCTCTAGTGCTAGCTCCACCATTTCCAAGTAGGGCCATGTAATGTCCACACTTTGGTGTTTGTTCAGGTCATCCCTAACCATGAGTGCTCCCGAGTATAGAACATGTAAATTGAGGTCTGAGTCACCCTGCTTGTGGACCCTGGCTGGCTTCATCCTCTGTAGTTGACTCTGTTTCTGTTGTAGAGCTACTGTCTACAACAGCAGCCTGAGCAATGGAACCAATATCAATGTCCTTCATGTACACCACTTCGCTCTCAGACATTTTTGGTGGACGATAGAAAATCATGTCTGGGTACCGTTCCTTTTCTTCAGTCTTGTTGCCTGGTAGTTGGCCTTATCCTGACCTTCGCATACTCTGAGTAGGTCATTGAACATCTCACACAACTTCTTCATATGTATAGATTGCTTTCCATCAATGAGTCTTACCTGGATTACTTTATCACAGAAAATGTCAAATGTTGAGTCATAGTTCATTTTCTGAGTTTGGAGTTTACTTTCACTCTGTCTGTGGTATGTGTCATTCACATACTCGTAATAACATTTACGGTGATAACAAACTGCCAGCGCCACACAGTCTTTATCCTTTATAGTTGTCATTATTCTCACATCATGTTCATCTCTCCTCTGCTCAGCAGTTTCCCTCAGCTTCCTCCATCCTGTGTTTCTGCCAGGGACAACTGATCACGTTGAGATTTTCTTTGACACGGATGAATTTGTCTTTTTTCTGGCATATGATACAAATTCTTGCAGTACACCAGCTGATTTGCCAGCCACCTCTTTCTACAGAGGTTCTGAGGGATTTTCTACGTATTTTGTGGTATGAGTGCCCTCTTCTTCTAGTCCGCCACACCTCACTGGCTCTAGCAGAAACTGCAGTAGTGCTGGCTTCTGATTTCTTTTCCTGGCTTCAGCGCGTTTTATATGATCCTTGTTACAAAACGACGCATAGCAGAACCGGTGACAGCCGGCATCCGCAGGAGGATCAGTCATTGGCAGCAGTTTCATATTTGATCAGCCAGCAAACGGCATTTGTTGATAGTTTCACTATCTGTGGCACGCACCAAGCCTTCACACACTCGCATACTTACGCCAGCTCTTATCCGTGAATTGCGTCACTTTCTCATCATCCTCCTACCCAAGTGTATGAAAACGCATATTTGGTTGTTGAAAGACCAAAAATCATCGAAAACACACGACAACCATGGGCGCCGCCATCTTGATTTGTTGTTTCCTGGTCGTTTCCTCCGCGATTACAACATGCCACGCCCACTTCACGGCGGTAATTTCAAATGGTAATAACTGTCGGTGTGTCAACTTGTGCATCTGGAAACAGTAGGAATTTCAATGGTGTGTTCTCATGAATGTACAGGGTGAATTTCGTTTAGATTGGTGATCTGCACAACGAAACTGAACGAACCGACCCACCTCCACATGACCTATGGCCCTCGTCGATTGGTGTTGGGAGCTTCGTCCGGCACGTGCACTTGCAAGCAAAATGGCACAGTCTCTTGTTGAGCCCGGAAGGAAGGCGCCTCCACCATCCAAGTGCACATGCAGGCAGAATCGCGCTTCCCTTGTAGCAGCTTTCCAAACTCCACATGCGCAAATCTGGCCAGCACCTCCTCGATCGGCTCTAGACGTGAACTCCACCCGGCTCGATCTGCTCTCTCCGAAGCCCCCTTGCC
>CM068952.1:119570882-119600108 GCA_035128595.1 Eptatretus atami | reverse complement strand
TCTGCGCCTTCGATCCTCCTCTCTTTCTTATCTTCTGTCTCCTCCGCCCCCGGGGCGTGGCCTCCTCGCCTCCAAACACGGGAAGGCGGGGTTTCTCCTGTTGTTGTTTCAGGGACTCGGCACCTAACTTATGGCCTGGCTTGGAAAATAAAAGCATAGGGAAAAATCACAGAGGGTAATCATGGACAGGGGAACTTATTTTTACTCCTTAAGCTAATTAACACCGCACCACCCCTCGTGTGGTGACACCTAACACTTAAGCTGACAGATTCCCTGATTTATATACATCAAGGTGCTTTTACCCGTCCACGGACCATGCTTCACTATACAATCGTATCTGGGCTATTAAATCGGTTCATCTACCCCCATAATCAAAACAATACACACGTGTATGTATATATATATATATATATATATATATATATATATATATATATATATATATATATATATATATATATATATAGGTCGTGGTGGTGAAACTGCCTCGAACATCCTCGGGAATCCGTCTCAGGCAAAGGTGCGCTGTGGCCCGCGAACCGAGGGCTGCAAGCGCGATGGTACCGTGGATCATAATGTGCCGAGGGGTCATGCAGATGGGATGGTTGTTAGATGGCTTGTTAGATGTAATAACCTAACTAAAAGAAATTCGGCAAACGCACGCCTTTGATTCTCCCACGAGACAAAAGAAAGGGGATCTGACAAACACATACTTAACGACATAACTGACTTTTGGGACATCTGTATGCTGAATGCTTATGGTTTCCAGATCCGTAACAATATATATATATATATATATATATTTTTATATATTATATAATATATATATAATATATATATATATATATATATATATATATATATATATATATATATATATGTACATACACACATACATATGGTGATGATTCTGGAAACTGAGACCCCAAGGCAATGGCACACAACATACAGCGGTTCCCGAGTCAGTTATTTCTATATTCCATGTTCCAGATAGGGTCATTCTCCTGTGTCTGATGGGTTACAAAGGGAATATGCATTGTGACGGATTATTGAGGTTTTTCCTCATTCTTCCCCATTATCTTCTCTGTACATGACCATGCACTCGCTGCTCGCAGCCTCACTTGCATATGCGCACCAAAACCCCATTTGAATTGACGCACCATAACCAAACTGCCATTTCAACCACAATAGCCTTCTTCCCCACAATTCTCCCACATGCCGGGGAGAGAGAGGGCAGCTCGTGACCCGGGAACCACACCTACAAGTAGGCGGGAAATTCACCCTTGACCCCTGCCAAACTCCACTCCTCCCGAGGCCCTTAAATAACGGAGCTGATCGCTGGAAAGGATCTGCAGCTCGTGTGGTGGTTGTTGGGTTGTTGCTGGATGGAGTGGTTGCTACAAGATTTGTTGGTGTTTTGCTGCTGAAGGGGAAGGAATGGAACACTGAGGAAGCGATCGGACCGAGCGCCATCCAGTCCGAATACAGTATTGGGCGAGAAGTGAAGTCGACAACCACACACGATAGGCAGTTCTAATCCTTATGCATTATTTCTCTCTTTTTTTTGACTTGTCTAGTTTAGACACATAACGAGCTATCGGCGAGGGCAAAGCCCGAAAAACATTCTTTTTACTTTTTTTTTTCTTCTCGCACTCTGTCTTTCTCACTCGAAGCACCCGACACCACACCCCAATTGTACCTCTTCATCATGCACACAGACATCCCCTTTGCTCTTCATTACCCCCCCCCACCCTTATCTTCTCTGTACTTTGGACTAGCATGTGCCCACATGTACGTACTGGGTAAGCTCAAGGTCACCAATGCCTCAGCTTTTCTTATCTCTCTTGCTCATCTACCCTTCCGTGGAGTGATTCTGATGGTGCCCATCATGTTAATTTAAGTAAGACAGTGTAAGATAGATAGCTCTGGTTAGTTCTGCTTTTTGCTCCTTTATTGCATGAATCTGTATCATTATATGTTTTTTGACGCACCAGACAAATACTGTATGTCCCTGTCATACAAATACCCCATGAATAAACCCCTTGTTTTCGCTGTGCCACATGCTTTTCCTTGCGCTTCCTTATAAATAAACCCATGTCAATTGTTAAGTTCAACCTGCCCGTAGTGTCCTTTCCTCCATTAGTTCAGCACAGTCTGCATGATTGTTGGACGGGAAGTTATACCCCATACAATTTGCTCTCATTAGCCAACGTGCACTTACTGTGTATCACTCTGCAGTAGTCCGAGTGTGCACTGAGGGCCCAGACATTGGTGAATCTAGTCAGCTCCTCAGGTAAACGGTGTCAGACGAGAAACCCTGTTAGAGTTGACAAAGTTAATTGATGTTCGTGGTTGCTTCGCAACTCGCCTGGTCGTGGAGATATCCGCGGCATGTCGGCCTATAGGGCTGGGTGTTTGGTAGGAACCCGAGTGCTTCCCTTCACAATAAACCCCAAACCCCGAATCCGTCACAATATACATACATATACACATACATATACATATACGTATACAAATATACACATACATATACAAACATATACACACATATACATAATAGTAAACAAGCATCCTTCATGCTGTTGTAAATGTTGCAGGTCGGGGTGTAATGTAACCTTCAATCAAAATGCTCTGGAATACAAAATTGTTTGAAACCAAATCAAAACGTTGCATGAAAAGCTAAATCCCTGTTCTTCATTGCTCGGCCCGCGAGTCACTGGCAGCCCCTGCTGGCCTAAAGTGCGGCCTCTGACGTGCGGCCAATAATACACAAATGTGAAAACATCACATCATAATCTGCCATAAATGCTATCAAATTGACCCAATGGTTTCAAATGAGTGTTCCAACGCGAAGCATAAAAGTAACATCACTACATCAGGATATGGTGGCAGTATCCAAACAATTACGCTTGCAGCCCAGTTAACCACAACAAAGAAGACGATGTGGAGGTGGCGCCTAATATCAGCCATTACAGAGTCTTGCAGGCGGTGTGGCGGCTCTCACACTGATGTGTTATTGGCAAAAGTGGCCCCCCTCGAAAACAATCGTGAAGATCACTGAGCTAACTGATAGTTTTAAAAATGACACTGTATAGAACAATATAAATTAATAAATAAGTCAAGACTGATGAGGTTATAATAATATATTTCGAATCATTAATAATGTAATTATTTTGCATTTTTAACAATGGCAAAATTGAAACTGAAAATGCATGTTCGGTTCACAGGCCACGTTCACTTTGTGAAGAGAACTCTAGCAATGGGAAGCTGAAGCACGTTACGGAGAAACCAGTAACCTGGTAGAACATCGGGCAAGTGCTTGCCCAGCATACATGCAGGATTGACCTTGCATTTCGGAATGTACCCACCTTTTGGGGTCAAATTTTGAGAGGGATTTTGAGTCCTTTTTAGATGACTTCTTGGACTCCTTTTTCGAGTCCCTTTTGGGCTCACCCTCAGAATCATGGCTGGGGGAATTTCCCCCCTCCGGGGTGTCTGCCTTCGACGTCTGTGCAACCCCCGGAAATTCGGGCGAGCTTGAGGGGTTTGAGCACATGTGAGTGGGAGCACGAGGTGAGCAAGGCGGAAAAGGGTTCAGATAACTTACAAGCAAGAAGAGCATTTAGAAAAAGGTGGCAAGCATCATGACAGGAAAATGTGAAGAGAAATAAAAAGTATAAGAAATGGCAGGCTCAATTATAATGACAATTTAGTGATGTGAGATGAAATGGGTATAGTTGGGAGATAAAAATGGCAAGAAAGGAAGAGAAAAACTCTTTGGAATGACAAAAAAATGCCAAAAAAAATAGGATGGGGAAAATAATAATAACAAAGAGGAAATGGTGAAAAATTAAGGACTTTCTTCAATACAACTTGGGATGGGCAAAACATTTTGTGAACCAAAGTTAACAAAAAAACGATACTACATGCAAACAAAAGTGAACCAATAGTGCAGCTGAAAGTGACGGTTCAAAACGCACCTGTTTCCGTGTACATGCGACGCACAGAAAGCAAAACTGTAATGTAGCAGTGTCGGATCTATCATCATCCCATTCTCGGCACGGTCAATCAGGTCTGACAAATAGCACAGGTGACGGTGACAGCCGCGCACACCATAGCGAGCGCAGTACTCATCCAGCACAAAAACCTGGCCTGGGCTGAACCATCCCTGCAAATGAAGTAAATTCCACATTGGCTCATTAGGAAATAGCAAATGAAATTTAAGAAAAAAACAAACAAAAACTTTTTGGCCTTTTCAAACACGAAAGATCGAATGGGTTAAAGAGGCAGGCAGAGCATTTCACTTTCATCATAAGCTAGGTCCAGTGAGTTTCACCATAGCTTTTTAGCATCCTTATTGAAGTAAAATGCTGAAGACCCTTGCCAAACTTGAATGATCTTGCATGGATTATTTGATGAAAAGGTTTATCATCAACGAGCTTTGTAGCTAAAGTGAGTTTATTGTTGTACTTCTCAACCCTTTCTTTTGGCTCTTTCCTTATGGTGTTAGAAAATAAAATGGTCTGAATATGGGTTACAGATAGCACCAAACTCCAACCGAACAATACCACAAGGAAAGATTCTCATGATTTTCATTCACATACAAATCAAAGAAGAAAAAAAAACTTAAAACCAAATTCTAATCACTCTGACAATATTTTAGATAACAAAGCATGAGAAAATGATAGTAATGATGAACTTTGCAACACACATTAACCTTTGTTGAAGGTCTGAATTTATGGACAATTACAAAACCACACAGTGACTTTTTCTTTTGCAACAATTATGCATGTAGAATGCCTAAAGACTCCTGGAGGAACTTTACCCAACTTGTGTGCAAGAGCAAGCAGTAAAAGAAGCAGGAAACATATAAACCCTCAAACGATTGAGTTATCCACATTTCCTATTTTGTCCACAATATCAGTACTGCATGAGATATGGGTTAGAAAGGTGTAGCTTTGTTTTGAAACTCACAAGGCATGAGAACGAGTCATTGAGTCGATGCTCCAAAGTTTGGAGCTGCATTGTTTTGAAGAGTGCTGCATGGTCAAACTTGCAAGGATTTGCTGAGATGAACTCATCCATTCCATGTTTGTGGGCCCTGTCAGCATCTGTGATATGCATTTCCCCAAATGCACAAACAAATGTTGAGTGCACAACAGGGAGATGAAAAGGAGAAGAAAAAGGACAAACACAAAAGATGAGCAAAAGGGGGAGAGAGGAGAGAGGAAGAGAGAGAGAGAGAAGAGAGAGAGAGAGAGAGAGAGAGAGAGAGAGGAGAGAGAGAGAGAGAGAGAGAGAGAGAGAGAGAGAGAGACAACAATAAAAGCATAGGTTGAGGGAAAAGAAAAACTGGGATGAGGAGGAAAAAATGGGAATGAGGAGGAAAAACTACAGGGATGAGGAGGAAAAAAACGGGGATGAGCAAGAAAAAAATGGGGATGAGGAGGAAGAAAACGGGAAAAAAAGGGATAGGAGGTCAAAAACAGGGAAAGGAAGAAAAAAACGGGGATGAGGAGGAAAAAAAAGGGGATGAGACAAAACAGGGATGAGGAGGATTAAACGAGGACGAGGAGGAAGAAAACAGGGATGAGGAGAAAAAAGTGATCAGGAAAAAACAGAGATGAGGAGAAAAAATGGACAGAAAGGAAAAACATGGATGAGAAAAAAACCAGGATGAGGAGGAAAAAAACGGGGACAAGGGCAAGAAAACGGGATGAGGAGGAAGAAAGGGGATGGGGAGGTAAAGTGATCAGGAAAAAGGGACGAGCAGAAAATAAGTGATGAGGAGGCCAAAAAACAGGGATGAGGAAGAAAAAACAGAGATGAGGAAGAAAAGGGACGAGGAAAAAAAAGGATGAGGAGGGGAAAAAACAGGATGAGGAAGAAAAAAAAATGAGGAAAAAAAAGAGGAACAAGGAAGAAAAAAGGGGATGAGGAGGACAAAACAGGGACGAGGAGGGGAAAAATAGGGATGAGGAAGAAAAAAAGAGGATGAGGAGGAAAAAAAGAGGAACAAGGAAGAAAAACGGAGACGAGGAGGACAAAACGGGGTGAGAAGGAAGAAACAGGGACGAGAAGAAAGAAACGGGCGAGGAGGGGGAAAAAAGTGATGAGGAGGCCAAGAAACAGGGATGAGGAAGAAAAAAACGGGGATGAGGAGGAAAAAAAGGGGACAAGGAGGAAAACAACGGGGATGAGGACGACAAATGAGGATGGGACAAAATGAGGATGCGAGGAAGAAATGGGGATAAGGAGGACAAAACAGGGATGAGAAATTTAAAAAAAAAATGGGACAAGGTGGAAAAACGGGGATGAGTATGGAAAAAAACAGGGATGTAAAGACCAAAATGGTAAGGAGAAAGAAAAAATGGGAACAAGGAGGGGAAAATGGGGACAAGGAGAAGAAATGGGATGAGGAGGGAAAAACAGGGATGAGGAGGGAAAAACGTGGATGAGGAGGAATGGTGGATGAGAAGACAAAATGGAGATGAGGAGAAAAACAGAGGAAAGGGCACTCAGTGGAGCGCATACCTCTGCCCAGATCTGGATCTTCACCAAAATCTAATCAATTAGTCCTTGTCACACACCCAATCTGCCCACCAAATTTTATCCGAATCCGTCAACAAGTTTTTGAGATATCGTGATATATTGTATATCAGTTTAGTCCTATCTCTCAATGGTGAAGAATCACAGAAAAAACATTAAAGTATCCGGATCTTCACCAAAATCTAATGGATACGTCCTTGTCACACACCCAACCTGCCCACCAAGTTTCATCCGTATATACCCACAGCTTTTTGAGATATTCTGCGCACAGACAGACAGACAATGGTGAAAACATAACTTCCGTCCACCTTTTGTGGGCGGAGGTAACTCCAGCGGCACTCAAAAGAACGTATACTTCCGCCAGGCGAAACAGTTTACCTTTTTTATCCCACTGCTAGGCCTGATCTAGATCCAGATCTGAAACAAAACCGAATTGGCTTGTTCTCATCACCCAACCAACTCATCCACCTTGTTTCGTCCGAATCAGCCCAAAACTTTTTGAAATATCATGCGATGTAGTATAGAGTTTTCCGTGCCATCTCTCAAAAGGGGAGAATCGTTTAGAAAAATTAAAAAAAATTCTCGTATCAGGATCCGGATATTAACCAAAATCGAATCGATTCCTCCTTCTTACACACCCAAAGTGTCTACCAAGTTTCATCCAAACCCGTCCACAACGTTTTGAGATATCATGCTACATGTCCGATCTCTCAATGGTGAAGAATCACTTTAAAAATTCCAGCATCTGGGCCCAGATCTTCACCAAAATCTAATTATTTTGTCCTTGTCACACACCTAACCTGTCCACCAAATTTCATCTGAATCTGTCCGCAAATTTTTGAGATATCCTGTTCACAGACAATCAGAAAGACAAACAGACAGACAGACAGACAAACAGACAGGGGTGAAAATATAACCTCTACCCACCTTCAGTGGCAGAGGAAATAAAAAATGGATAATAAAAGATATGTGGGGAAGGGGGGGGGGGGGATGAGGATAATTAATGGTGTTGAGGAGGAAAATGTAGAGAATGAGACCGAAATTGTTACCTCCTCAAGGAGATTCAAATTGCCTAACCATTCATCGTGGCAAGGCAAATATCTTACACCGCTCAAACCTTACAATAATTTGTAACAAACTCATGAAGCAGCTGTAAAATTAATTCATGGGGATGATAAAAAGCCCAATGTTTCCAAAATATTTCTGGACGCACACTTAACCACACACTTGTGTGATAAATATATATATTTTTTTTTATCAGTGCACATTGCCAATGCCCCGATCCAAGAACATCTTAAAGAACCCGAGGAAATAGAGCATTGCAACGTTAATCACAAATAAAACAAATTTGGTGTAAACATCACCCAACGTAACTAATCATCCTCCGGTTAGAAAAACAACATACATTGTTTATTTAGCGTGCCTACACATCCTCGCCAATGTAACGATGCACTATATTGTAACATACAGTGCAGAAAAAACTGTGAATAAAGCCCTGGTATACATGAACCAGCAGCAAGCAAGATGTGCAAGAAAGAACCAAGCTCCAAGCAGGAAGGCTGCATGCCATGTCCGTAAACAAGAAAAAGGGGAAAAGATAACCCTCTAGGGTAAAAAAGTGTCCCATCAAAGCACACACCATTGCAATATTCCACAATTTTAGTCTGAATGCAAGCATCTTTCGTGATGTCAGGTTTTAACCATGCGCCATTTTTTTATTGCCTTCACCTGATAAGCAGGCCTAGAACAGAAAAGGCAAAAAGCGGCAAACATGAGAGGAATGTGCAAGTCATCAGCAGGCCTCGCATCGGAATTTGTGCAGAATATATTTGTATTAAAATCAGAATAAAAGCAATTATGGAATGATGTAAAAGGTAAAATGTCCAAAATGCATTCTTGGAGCGCATCTCTTTCCTCGGACAAGGATTACGTGTCGGGGTTTGTGAGAATGCGGAAAAATTCACTTCTGAAAATTCTAACTTTGTCCTACAGGAAAGACCAAGTGTATTTATTTACCAGGCCAGGTTGATGAAAAACTTGGCTGAACTAGGAAGTCAGAGACCAAGTTACAAAAGTTTAATGCAATTTGAACTTCCTACTTCCAAGAATACGAGTTGGAACTTCCTACTAGGATGGAAACATCTTCCACAAGGCCCGTGGCACTTCCTGCAAAGTTGGTAGAACTTTCCACTTGTATTGCCAGCTTTTGACGATTCAAAGTGAAACAGCTTTCATGTCCAAAAGGTGATGAACCCAGGGTGAATTAGATGAGCCAAGTAGCCAAGTGAACAAAATGTTTGCTTTGTGCATGTACAACTTGAACCTGTGCTAACTTGTGACGTCAATTGCTGTATCTGCAAAGGAACAATGGATGTACTTCTTAAAAAAAGTAAAAATGGCTCCCGTGAGAGACTATTTTAAACGAATTAAAAAGAAACAGAATGATGGAGTCGAGAGGTGGCAATAGCATATCGTTCACGTTGAACTGCCTGGAGTTTAGCCTGCAGGCCATTCATGTGAAATCAAAGGAGGTTTGACTGTAGCGATGTAGTGCCGGGGTGAGGCTAATGTGAACTGTTGAGCGGTGGTGTTCGCATCGACTTGTGGGGGAGGTGAGGTGTGCAGCATGCACCAATGCAGCATTCAGATCTTCGCCACATACCCTTCTGGATACGCAAACCGTCTTACATTCCTCAGGCATCTGTGTGTGCATGACGTTTAGGAACCGAGACAACGACTGGTAGAAATTTGCAAGTTGAAGCCCAACAATCATATTTGTTCAGGACATAGTAAAATGAAAGAAGCACCCGGATCGGTGAAAGGCAATGGGCAAATAGTTTTGCAAAGCAGCTACTGATTAGTAATCAGCTGCATTCGTTTACAAATCAAAAGGAGCAAGATCTGGGTTATTTGAAATATCAGAGTGCATAAGGAAAAGGGAATGTACTATAATTGCCGAATGAGTGGAGATTTATAAAGCAGCATGAAAAACTTTCTCCCTCGCTCGTACGAGCGTCTCCCGGAATCGAGATAAACGCCATGCACACAAGAATTGAAAAAAACAAATCAAGGTTTCCTTTGTGAGTTCATGTGCTATTAGTCATGCATAAGTAGAGCCACAGGAATGTTTCATGTTCAGATGGAAAATGTAAAAACTTTTTGTCTTTTTACAACAAATTGAAACAAACAATTGAAACAAACAAACAAAGTCCATTTTGTTTGTGTTGCATTTCTGGTCATCGAGAGTTTAAAACAATTTCTAATTGAACTAATTTATAGCTTTTTATATTTTCGATGAAATTTATTTGTTTTAGAAATAAAAGGATTTTTCATCATAAATGCGATGGTTATGCAGATTTAATGAAATTGGAATCTGATATTACTTTTGTCATCAAATTCTCAACAAACCCTTATTGTGTGAATATTGATGACGAATAATTGGGTCAGAATGTCAAAGGTCAACGTCACAGTGAAGTGAAATAGCCCCCCATCAGCCCGTCTGCCGCTGCGCTGCACGAGACGGCCGGGGGTTAATTTTTTTTTAAAACACTTCCATGTTTATTTCTTTATTTACTATGTGAGCTTCAGTGTGTCTGTTCAGGCGACAATGTCTTCACCATTTGAGTTTTGGTCATCAAACTGTGAACAAACCTTTGTTTTGATTATAAAAGAAGACCACTAATTAATAAATGTTCCATTTTTTTTTCATTTGTTTTTGTCAAGTTTAGTTTGAGTACAAAGCGGACGCGCCATGGGCTTTGCATTTTGAGATGCTTTCGAGTTTATTTATGTATTTAAGTCAATCACTCTTAATCAATTGATGTTAACATATTTTAGTGCCAAACATGTAAAATGTTGAAGTCAGCTATTTCTACACTTACAGTTTGCTTTTCACAGAATCTACATAACAGGACAAATTTGTGTTGCAGCTAACATTTTGTTCTTTTTTTTTTCTCTCGACAAGAACATGGTTAAATTTACCGTGGCAACATTTGTGAGCACAACCAGCAAGGGAATGAATGAACAGAAGAGAGAGAGAGAGAGAGAGAGAGAGAGAGAGAGAGAGAGAGAGAGAGAGAGAGAGTAGAGGAGAGAGAGAGAATAGAGAGAATGAGAGAGATATAGAGAGATATAGAGAGATGTAGGAGATATAGAGAGATGTAGAGAGATGTAGAGAGATGTAGAGAGATGTAGAGAGATGTAGAGAGATGTAGAGAGATGTAGAGAGATGTAGAGAGATGTAGAGAGATGTAGAGAGATGTAGAGAGATGTAGAGAGATGTAGAGAGAATGTAGAGAGATGTAGAGAGATGTAAGAGATGTAGAGAGATGTAGAGAGATGTAGAGAGATGTAGAGAGATGTAGAGAGATGTAGAGAGATGTAGAGAGATGTAGAGAGATGTAGAGAGATGTAGAGAGATGTAGAGAGATGTAGAGAGATGTAGAGAGATGTAGGGATGTGAGAGAATGTAGAGAGATGTAGAGAGATGTAGAGAGATGTAGAGAGATGTAGAGAGATGTAGAGAGATTATAGAGAGAGAGATATAGAGAGATATAGAGAGATATAGAGAGATATAGAGAATATAGAGAGTATAGAGAGATATAGAGATTAGAGAGAGAGAGAGAGAGAGAGAGAGAGAGAGAGAGAGAGAGAAGAGAGAGAGGAGAGAGAGAGAGAGATATAGAGATAGAGAGATAGAGATAGAGATAGAGATAGAGAGGTAGAAGAGAGAGAGAGAGAGAGAGACAGAGAGAGAGAGAGACAGAGACAGAGACAGAGACAGAGACAGAGACAGAGACAGAGAGAGAGAGAGAGAGAGAGAGAGAGAGAGAGAGAGGAGAGGAGAGAGAAGAGAGACGAGAGAGACAGAGAGAGAGAGAAGAGAGAGAGAGAGAGAGAGAGAGAGAGAGAGAGAGAGAGAAGAGAGGAGAGCGAGAGAGAGGAGAGAGGATAGAGAGAGAGACAGAGAGAGAGAGAGATACAGAGAGAGAGAGAGAGAAGAGAAGAGAGAGAGACGAGAGGAGAGAGACAGAGAGAGAGAAGAAGAGAGAGAGAGAGAGAGAGAGGAGAGGACAGAGACAGAGAGAACAGAGAGAGAGCAGAGAGAGACGGAAGAGAGAGAGAGAGAGAGAGAGGGAGCGAGAGAGAAGAGGAGAAGAGAGAGAGAGAGAGATATAGAGAGATATAGAGAGAATATAGAGAGAAAGAGAGAGAGAGAGAGAGATAGAGATAGAGGATAGAGATATGAGATAGAGATAGAGACAGAGAGATAGAGACAGAGACAGAGAGAGAGAGAGAGAGAGAGAGAGAGAGAGAGAGAGAGAGAGAGAGAGAGAGAGAGAGAGAGACAGAGACGAGAGAGAGAGCAGAGAGAGAGAGAGACAGAGAGCGAGAGAGAGAGAGAGAGAGAGAGAGAGAGAGAGAGACAGAGAGAGAGAGAGAGAGAGAGAGAGAGAGAGAGAGAGAGAGAGAGAGAGAGAGAGAGAGAGAGAGAGAGAGATGACAGAGAGAGAGAGAACAGAGAGAGAGAGAGAGAGAGAGCAGAGAGAGCAGAGAGAGAGAAGAGAGAGAGAGAGAGGAGAGAGAGAGAGCAGAGAGAGAGAGAGAAGAGACAGAGAGAGACAGAGAAGACAGAGAGAGAGACAGAGAAGAGAAGAGAGAGAAAGAGACACGAGAGAGAGAGACAGAGAGGAGAGAAACAGAAAAAAAACCAAAAAAAAAACACTGGAATCATCAAGAGGGTTGGGTTAGGAAGGGTTACTGGGAGTAAAAAGATCATGGGTAGAGGTTTGGGGGATGACAGGTGGCACTGCACTGTCGGCTTGAAGCCCTGGGGGAAACAGTTGGAAATTACCTCTGGAAGGTGGTTCTATTGAAGTGAAAATCAAAGAATAAAGAAATTGAGGTGTGCAGTCAGCCTGGATTTTGGAAGTTTAACCATGAGAGGGTTACTGTAAAAACACACACATTCTAGAGTTGGTGGGGAGGGTCGTAGGACAGAGACAGAGCAAAGGAAGCAATGTTGAAGAATAGACAGTAGAAAACAGAGACGACTGACCTGCCTGTGATGTGAAAACAACAAAGAGATGCGATGCTGGGGCACCAGCTGACAGAGGAAAGCGGTACTCTGCTGAGCTAGGGACAAAGACATTGTAGACTGGGAGTAACTTTGATTTTTCAAGGAAAGATTTGTATCAATGGAGGATAACCAGTCTGTGGCTGGCTTTGGAGACCAGCTTTGCAATGTGGTCAGCTCAGGAAAGGTCATGGCTGATGGTGTGGCCTAGAAGTTCAAGAGACTGATGATATTCCAATATTTCAGTGGATGACCAAGGAAATAGATAGAAGGGATCTTTTGATGATCCTTCCGGAGCAAAAATGTGAGATTGAGAATCTAATCAATTCCAGATCAGCAGAGAGAGAGAGAGAGAGAGAGAGAGAGAGAGAGAGAGAGAGAGAGAGAGAGAGAGAGAGAGAGAGAGAGAGAGATATGCAGCTGTAGTCTGCCTAGAAGTGGGATGGGGGTACTGTACGACACAATGTGGAGTCGACTGCAGAAAGGAAGAAAGGGTTGTCCAGAGCATCAAACATGTCATTTATATAAATTAAGAACAAGACTGGGCCGAACACACTGCCTGAGGGAACTACGGCCTCCGCTGGGAGAGAGGAGGAGAGCGCTCCATTTTCAGCAACACGTTGACTGCCCGAGTGGAGCAAGTCAGAAATCCAGGAATGTAGGTAGCCTTGAATTCCACAGACAGAGAGCTTGGCAAGCAAAACAGGATACCAGACTGTGTCGAATGCCTAAGATATGTCCAAGGAAACAGCCGTAACCTCTCAACTGAAATTTAGGGCCTCCAACCATCACTGAAAGAGGAGTAGAAGCATGTCCAAAGTTGAGTGACCAGGATGGAATCCAGCTGATAATCAGAGATCAGGTTGTTTGAAAACAAGAAAAACATGATGGATCAGCAGCAATGATAGATTCCATGGCTTTGCTTGAAACTGGAAGTAAATTAGATGGGAGTGAAGCTTGCTGCCTTCCAACAGATGGGAGGCAGCCAAGGGAGGACAGACTAAATAGGACAGTCAAAGGGGAGGCAAGAACAGCAGAGCAGGATTTGAGAACATGGGCATTGATACCATCTGAGCCCATCGCTGAAGCAGGGTCTTGGGTGAGGACACAGAGTCCAGTAAACAGTGTGTGAAATGGGGTAATTTGAGTGTATGAGATTTGGAGGCTAACACAGAGTTTAGACATTCTGCCTTATCTCGGGCAGAGTCTGCAATAACACTGTTTGATGTGAAGGATGGGATGGAGGGAGAGTATTCACTTAAGACAGACTTGACAAGCTGCCACATGACTTGGAGGGAGGAGACTGTTTGGCGAGTTCAGCCGTGACATTTGTAAGATGATGTTCTCCGGCTTGCCTCAGGATGGACACAAACTTGTGAGCATTACGGAATGAATGAAAGTTACCTTCAGTCGGGTTAGCTTCCCAGGCTGAGAGAGCAAGCTGCTTGACTGCAAGTACCCTCCAGCAGGATTCAATGTTTCAAGGATGCATAGGAAAACCACAGACGGGATGGGATAAACGCATGAGAGGAAGTAGACTTTTGTGAAAGTATTCCCAGGTGTCATTGATAGTGAGTGCTGTAGAGATGGTGGTCCAATTATTTTGTGAGAGAGCAGAATGACATCCCCTGCCAGTTGGTCTGTGCAAACAGCCATATTCTGCATCATTGAGGTTGCTCCCTTTAGTACTGCAGCATAGCAAACCAATTGTTCGACTTTTCATAAAAGCACCAAAATTGGTTCATATGTTGACTAATGTATTCTGAACAATTCTGGATATGGAGCCACTCGAGATTTTGCCTTGGTCAGCTTCGGCGACCATTTTCCAAAATGGCCGCCATTCTACTTTAACAACACGGGATATCTGTCATTGTTATTCTCTTTGTAGGTTTCTCAGAGGTGATAAATACTCCATGTGATGTGCATTTACAAAGGAAAACAATACAAATGTCATTTGTGTTGATTTATTATATTTCCAACCATTGTATGGGGAAAAATGGTCTTTTTATGGGAAAATCCATTTTGCACACAGCATCAGTGACAGGTTAGAAGTATTTGTTGTGGTGGTGGTAGTGGGGAAGTGGTGTTGTAATTGGTAATATTGGCTACATGTGGCCCATGCTGCAGAACATGACCACCGTCGGATTCAAGTTCGAACCGTAGACACCGACGTCGTCGTCTTGGCGGTGATGGTAGCCCAGGCACTACCATGCGTGGATGAACTCTGGATTGCCTTTGGGACGGGCAAGAACTACCGCTACATCCCTGCCCATGAAATAGCTGCCTCCCTCAGTCCACAGAAGGCACGTGCCCTCCCTGTCTTCCACACCATGACCGGATGTGACACGGTATCAGCATTCATGGGCATGGGAAGAAATCTGCCTGGGCCACATGGAACTCGTTTCCAGAACTGACAGATTCTCTTGTGACCTTGACCACCATGCCAGTAAACATCCAGGATGACACAATGCACTGCATTGAAAGGTTTGTGGTGCTCCTCTATGACCGCACCAGTCCATATACGGACGTCAACGAGGCCAGAAAGAAACTCTTCGCCAAGAGGAACTCCGTCCAGCGCATCCCACCTACCTACGATGCTTTGGAACAGCATGTGAAGAGATCAGTCTTCCAGGGTGGCTATGTCTGGGGCAGGTCTTGGTCCCTCAGCCCGTGCTTCCATCACCAACAAGCTGGGGCTGGTGGCAAACAGAGGATGGGTCCTACGAACCGCTCTGGACCACACTCCCTGAGGCTTCAAAAAGCTGCTTCGAGCTGGTGTCGTGCGGCTGCAAAAAAGGCTGTAGAAACCGCTGCAAATGCAAGAAGGCTAATCTTCAATGCACTGGACTGTGAAGGAGAATGCCAGTAGACAGACGCAGTAGACACAGACTGAGATATCGGCCTAGCTTAGAATGTGCAAATGCAAAGTCGCATTGCTTGTAAAAGTGTTGACTTCTTGATCCAGAGCCAGTACACTTGAGCTCAGCAACTCATATTGTACTAGACTGATGTATGCGTGTACCATGTGACCTGGTAGAATGGTAGTAGACAGTAAACCGTAGCCGCTTCAAAGTGAAGTGTGCAATAATTTGACTACATTTTCTGAGTTTGTCATTATCACGATTATCAGTTCCCTTTTCAAAATAGAGTAAAGTATGTAATCTATAATGCAATTTTTGTTGATTCCAAACCCATTGAATGTGATGAATATCATTTGACTTGTTCTCCAGGCAATAATGGGTACTTTTCAGCGAAAAGTTTCAGGAGAGCAGCAATTTACAAATCAAATAATGCCTTTTTTACCGAAAATACTGGCTCATAATATTTGAATACGCCTTTTCATGGTCAATTTACTGAATTTTACACTTTCCTTATATCTACCACCAATACAATAAGAAAATAAGAGCATATAGCCAATTTCGCTAAAGTAGAATGGTGGCCATTTTGGAAAATGGTCGCCGAAGCTGACCAAGGCACAATCTTGGGTGGCTCCATATCTAGAATTGTTCGGAATACATTATTCTACATGTGTACCAATTTTGGTGCTTTTATGCAAATTTGAACAATTGATCTGAAATATCAGACTACGCTGCTGGACTACTTACAATAGCCAGGTATATGGGTCTTGACAAGAAGGTGATCAGTACATCCAATAGGGCAGAAGAGGAACAAGAGAGATTGGATGGAAAGTTAGTCATTATTCGTTCCAGGAGGGGGGGGGGGATGGAGAATAAATTGTGGTTGGGAAGTTTATAGATCGGGTCAAAACGACAGAATCGCAGGTCTTTGATGAAATGTCATGAATGGTTTTTGCCGAGCCAACGCCCAGCAAGCTTTCATGGTGACAGTTGAAATCGCTGCAAATGAGAAACAGAGTTGGATGGGTGATTACGACTTGATCCATGTTAGAGGAAATAGAGGTGTGTAGAGCATCATCTCTGCAATGTAAACACTTCCAATCTAACAAGCATCCTAATTAACACTGGAAATTGGCAAGTAAGGTTAATGACGAATTAAATGCCAGTAACAGAATCGCACCTTTTCACTGTCAAGTTGAATCGAGTCGACAACACGAAGACGCTATTTTTTCCAAACTTCATTAATCGTAATGGCTCCACGATGAAATTCTTACTGAAACTGCACTGCTCATCTCTTATGGAATTTAAACGTACATATGGAAGTAGAAGATATAAAGAAACGTTTGTGGGTTATTCCAAAAAGGAGAGGGAGGACTTGCGTTTACGTCATTATACATCTTTATTTTAAGTTATTTTATCTATTTTTTTTGTACACACTGTTGAGGCTCATATAAGAGCTAGCACAGTGGGATTGAAGAGAGTGTGGGAGTTTGTTCCAGAGGTGGGGAAAAGAGGAATGAAAGAGTGAAGGTGAGCAGTGATTCTTGATTTTGGTAGTTTCACCAGAAGGGGTTTTTGGCGGACCAGACCTATTTTAAATGTTTCAATGAGGTGGAGGATAATTATTTTAATTTTTTCTTCAATCACACCAAAGTTGTATTTCATATTTCTGACGCATGGCACATTATCACTTAACGTTGCGTACGTATGTTTTTTAACTCGTGTAACAGTGCAGCATTCCGTGCACTGAAACAATAAATAGATTAAAGATCATGGGAAAGCATCATCGCAAATTTGGAGGAATCAATTGGAATTTTACACAAGGTGCTCAATGCAACTGCAATTGTCTGACAATAAAGTTTAATTCGATAAGTTTTGGTTTTTTGGTGACATGATGTTAACTTCGTTTAAACGAACAGCAGGTTGTCGTTTGCTCTCCGAAACCGAAATTAACACAGTTCAAGCTCTGTGTGAAGTTGGTTTCAAACAGAATCAGAATACACACATCGTCTTGGCGAGAGCAAGCTGGGATCAACAAAATTGTGTTAATCCATGTTTCTTAGGGATATTTTTGGCTGGAAAGGAGTGAGTAATGCGAGTGGAGGGAGGGAGTTAAAAAGAAAAAGGCAAAAAGGTTTTCCATCCTGAATGCAAACATGGCAATGTGGCTAATCCGCGCTCAGTGAAGGAAAAAGGGGAGGGGAGTGATGTGCAGGTGTCTTTGGCTGGGTTTGTGGTGGAGGGTTGTGTGGGGGCATGGGGGTGGGGGGTATCCTGAGATAATCCCACTGGATTATACTCGCTTTCTTTGCCTGGCACTCACCTTTCTGTCCCACTACACGATGGCACAACAGGGGAAAAGAGGTTAGAATCTTACAAAAGACACAACAGGAGATAGCTAGTCTCATGACTGTAGCCCTGAAGTTATGTGCCTTTCACAAACACTGTTCACTTGCACACCTGACAGTATGTACTATTTCATGAAAATGAGGTTATTTAATAAAAAATCATAACAAGTGACATTCCAGCATTGCTTCAAACTATGACTCAGGTGCTCTTGGTATTGAACAAGAGAGGGAGAGGGGAAAAAATGGACGAAGCTTTCGATTATTCATGGAGCGACATTTGTAATTAGTTTTCACATGGTCACAAAATTCCAACACAATCACAAGCTCAACAGATATCTTTCACGTTCACAGCTCGATGGTGTGCGCACACGTAATTGTCCATGCCAAATGTCAAAAATCAATGCTAGCATATAATTGTCCGTGACGAATCTCCAAATCAATGCCCACCCTTGTGCGTGGCACATGCTATAATGAAG
This sequence comes from Eptatretus atami, assembly GCA_035128595.1. Taxonomy (NCBI): domain Eukaryota; kingdom Metazoa; phylum Chordata; class Myxini; order Myxiniformes; family Myxinidae; genus Eptatretus; species Eptatretus atami. The sequence goes on along the minus strand of CM068952.1, from coordinate 119,581,801 downwards.
CAAACCTCATTTTACGCCGAGATTTGCCAGTGGACTGACATGGCTAACAAAATCTCATCAAAGGTTTGATAAAAAAAAAATAGGTAAAATGAAAAATGGAACAAAAAATTTATTGTGTACAAACTATTTATTTATTTATTCTTTTTTGTACACACTGTCGAGCCTCGTATGACAGCTAACACACAGAACGTACAACAAGGGAGCAGGAGACAAGAGGGGCGGGAGAGGGAGGAAAAAACCAGTTAGTCCTGCAGAATTCCACATACCTTGCCCTTGCGTTCCTATAAAGTTTTTTTGCGGTTTTTATATCTTTGAAGGGTGCTGAACAAGAGTCCAAGTGATAACATCCTGTCAGGTTTGGGCAATTTGCATAATATGCAAATGAAGTCGGCCATTACCAGAATTCACTTTTTGCTATATCTATGGCTATATATGGAATAGGATGGAAATAATGGTGTCTAAACCTAGGTTTTCATGGTCAAGGAATATAATAATACCAGTTACAAGTGTCTGAGATGGCGGCCATCTTGGATTCCATTTATGGGACTATGGCTATATGGGATAGGACAGTTTGTATCAACATGAAATCTATGAAGATAGGAGTGGATTCTATTTCTTACCAACATTTTGGATAATAGCTGGTACCATTATAAGGACTAGAAGCACGAAGTACGTAATAGAGGTCAATCATCGTCGGCGTCATCAGCAGTCTCCTCGTCGGTCTCGTCATTGTCAATGTCATGTTCTACCTGTTTTGTACGTTCATTATGGCAATTGATATTTGAATCTCTATGACATGCACAGAAGAAAGTGCATGGTAAATGAGCGGCACAACAACCACACTGCGCTGTTCTACATGGGGTGCCTGAAGTACAACCACACCTTATTAACTCCAAATTTGTGGTGGAGCAAGTGCAACGTCTGTGGGCATTGGAACAGGAAGAAGAGACTTGGAAGTTTCCTCTCGCGCCATCCGTACTCTTCTGGATTCATGTTGGGGGGCTTTGATTGAAGGGCCGCTTCCAAATTGCCGTCTGGAAATGAGCACGTCGAACATTTTCTACGAATGCTTGACTTGTTGGTGGCAGTGTCTTTAGTTTTGGCGCTGCTGTCATGTTCTTTCGCCCCATTTTCCGGGACCATACTTGTACCCTAGTGTCGGACATGTCTGCAGTAGTCGTGCACCCATAACACTTCGTGATAAATTTGGTAGCTCGTCTATAATAGTTGACATTGGAGCATCAAGCTCACCCAAGCATTCGAGTGTTTGACTGCCTGAGCATCTTGATGGCAGTTGATTTGCCAACACCAAACAGTTGCGCAGCAGTATCGCACCCAGAAAGGCAGTGCATCGCTGGAAGCTGTGGAGCTATTTTAGCATGCTCTTTGGCAGATGCTGTATGTCAACCAAGGCTCTTTCAGAATGAGTAGATCCATTGTTAGGCGCACGTGAGATCAAGTTTGTGGTAAAAATGTAGGAGCAGTACGAAGACGTCTGTATCATCGCACAGTACGTTGATGGCCGTTGCACCTTCTTCTGCCAGCTTCGACATTTGATGAACCATGATTCATCTGCTTCTTCATGAAAGTTCTCTAGATCTTCCCTCTGTCTCAGGACATCGCAGCTGACTTCTATTGGTACAGGGTCTTGGCCAGTTAGGACGAGCTTGTTCTTCATCTTTCCCCTCTGTTGAGCAGTTCTGTGCATATCAACTTGTGAGTTGAACTTTGTTGTCCGCTATAGTTAGGACGACCTTTTGTGGTGGGAGAGGACTTTGGAGGGTTAGGTGATGGTGTCTACTGGCTTGCTGACCACACCGTTTTGTCCGTGTTGTGCTTTGATGCTGAAATCGAAGTATCGATCAAATACAAGATAGACATCCCTGCGACATTTTACGGATGATGAAGCTGCACACATTGTCCACAAAGTCTTGACTGTACCCTTACATGGCCAGTGGACACACCAGAGGATAGCGCAACCGTCAATTATAACAGTTCTGCCTTCTGAACAATACGTGAGGAAACTAACACTTGGAGCTTTTTCTTCAGTGTAGACTTTGCTGACGCTATGCGCATGGTGCCATTTTCCTTGAACATGGAGGTCGGCATGGGGGCAAGTTCATGTTTGAGAACTGTTGGTAAGTCAATGCTCGTGTTTGTTGAAGCCCCAACACCCGTGAGTATATCAGATTGACATCGTATACATCTTTGCCCCCGACCTTGATGGATTTCTTCGTGACGGCCATCGTGACAACCTTCTGGATAGAGGGGCGTTGAAGCCAGATGGCAGACTACTTTCAAAAGCGATCATCTGTGCCTTGCCTATGTCAACAGCGTGCTCTACATTACAAGACTCTGGTTGTATCTGTCCGGTTTGGATGTTCACCAGGCCTTTTGGATGGTCGTCATTATCCAGTGGCTGTATGAATAATTGCAGTTTCTCTCGAATCTTTGACCTGTCTTGGTTGTCTCCGTGGATCCTAGATGGTTTTCTTCTTTATGACTCGTGACATCAACCTTTTGTATCCTCTAGTCATGTCTGCAACACTTCGACAACCTTGGTGCATGCATGCATACTCAGAGCCCATCATTTAGTGCAGACGGCTTGAGAGTGATCCCTATGATGCCTCTAGCACCGTGGCCGTATCGCATAAAGGTGCTCTCTATAAACATGTCTGACCAGATACCGTTCCAGAGACCGGGTTTATGCCTCATCACATGGTCCCCTTTCAGGAAACGATGCAAGATGTCACGGGGAGACGTTCCATCGACCTTAGGTAATAAAGGCCGTAACGGGCATAGTGGTGATGTCCCGCAGCAAAGAAATACGGCATATTTCTTTGACTGCATATAGATGTAGTGGCCAGTCGGCCTCACCGTTCGACATTTGATGAACGTTCGACGCATCATAAGAAAAACTGGCTTGATTAGACAGTCTACCCAGAGTCGTGTCGTCCTGCTCTCTTGTGACAATACTTCTAGATGTTCTTGAAGTTTGGTGTGACTCTCCACTGTCAAACAATACCTCTTAGGACTTCCTCCACAACAAGCCGAAGAGCTCTGACGTTTTGAGGAAACTTTTTCCCACTAAGAATTTTCGGAACACCTCCAAGCTTGTTTTCATGATTTCTTCTAGACCAGTGTTTGCCATTAGGTATCCCACACATCCAACAAAACTCATCAGAAGGTGCATTCCGCCTAGTCTTGGTATAAAGTTAAGAAACCGGTCTTGGTAGACCCACTTTATGCCTACAGCAACCTGTATAGTTGTTGGTCATTGGTGAAGAGGGTAATGCGCTGTCCGCAGCTATTGGTGAGATCTTGTGTGTTCACCATTGCTGTCAGGATTGTGTCGGGGTCAGCTGGGTTCATGTCTATCAATGGGCGGTAAATGGCTCTTGTGGCTGGTCTTATGGTATGGCCCTGTTCCCTTGACAACTTAGTATTGAATCCGTTGAACTCCGGTATGCCCTCATCAGAGTCAATGGTTGCAAGAAGTCGAAGTCGAGGGATTGGTTCTCAAAAGTGATACCACTTGTGCGGCTAGAACACGTAATGGCAATAGAACTCGCTTAGCCTCAGTATCAGGCATGTCAGGTTTTTTGGGACCTTTGTATCTCTCTCCAGGGATGTCATCAATTACCTGCTGCTGCATTTCATTTGCTGTCAGTCTAGGGAATGTCTCAAGATGTGATTCCTCAGTCAAGTACCTGTCAGTAACAGTCATTACAATGGCAAGGGAATGGGTGCTAACAAGTCCGTTCTGCGAGGATATGTTTGCGTCAAAGTTGTCTGCAACAGCTTGAATGGTACCATCTTTGGGACAGGTCATACCCATGATGGTGAGTTCTTGAGCGCTGCTGCTGCTGCTGAAGCTTTGAACCGCAATATTTCATCATAAGAACAAGCTACCCTGCAATCATAGAACTGTTCAATCAGAGACCTCTGATTGAGGACAACACGAGTGCAATCTGAAGAGGGGTGGATCGGTTGGTTAAAATGCTGGTGACAATGCAACGAGAGCAGCTGACAAAGTGTAGTTCATTTTGTCAGACATTTTAACTAACAGTGAGCGAAGTGTTTCACTGACAGAGTCCAGTGCAATATCAATGTCTACACTACTTGGTATACTTTCCTATCAGCTGGTAACCTCTGCGTCTCATGGACAATGCGTTTTGCAACCCTTTCTCATGCACAATCGAATTCGTCTTCATCATTTACCAGATGTAACAGGCCTGATGCTTACTCTGAAACACCAAAAGGCTGGCAACACCTGAACCACTTAAAATGAGTAAATCAGGCCCAAAATGATCTGACAGATGAGAAACTAAGGCTCTAGGGGACAACTTCTGTCCACCGTTTTCAAGATACAGGTTATAAACATCTACAGAGTTCCATATTTTTGTCATGTCTGCTTTCATTTCGGTACAGTTGATTGGAAAGAAGAGTCCAAAGATATTTGACTCGGATCAAGGCTGCTTCTGACAGCTGCTGCTATAGCACGATCTGTCATGAATGCGTCCCTACAGTGTGTAGTATGTTGCATCCGCCGCAGGTAGATCACTCACTGCTCCAACAACACGGATTTCAACATCCTTTGCCCAGTTGTCTTGACGCTCGAAACAAGTGTCCAATATCTTTTGCTTGAAGGTGCGATCGGCAGCACGATCGGCCGTACGGCACAAAGTGACTTTTCTCCACCGATCTGGATGTTTTGGATCGCGATCCATGATACATAATGCACACAGAATATGCAGTGCTCTCGGAAGTTAAATGTCGTTCCTTGCGAATCAGAACGACGAGATCGCTTTGGAGCTGGTGATGCGTTTTCAGTATCATTATGTTTAAGAAATCGTTTTATAGACACCTGCGATGTATAAATTGATACACATTGTCGGTGACACTGGACAGATGGGTTTTCATCTTCAGCAAGCATTTTCTCAAAGACACATGGAGATCATCTTTATAGATCTTACTTGCCCGGATGATGCTTGCATACGGTCTGCACCAGATGTTGACAAGGGCTTGTTTGTAAAGTTGCCTTTACATGGATGGAATAAGCATTGGCTCATATCTCACTCTGGTGTCTGAAATGAGAAAATGATATTGGTCAATACATGCCAAACGATATAGGACACCCACCCCCCCCACCCCCACCCACCCCGTAATCGTGGACCCATTTAAGGCATTCATTATCCTTACCCATTACTGCTAGACCCTTAAACCTTAGGTTTACAATCATTATTTCCATCCTATCCCATATATAGCCATAGATATAGCCAAACACTGTGGTGGCCTCTTGGAATCCAAGATGGCCGCCATCTCAGAACTTGTAACTGGTATTATTATATTCCTTGACCATGAAAACCTAGGTTTAGACACCATTATTTCCATCCTATCAATATAGCCATAGATAAAGCAAAAAACTGAATTTCGGTAATGGCCGACTTCATTTGCATATTATGCAAATTTCCAAACCTGACAGGATGTTATCACTTGGATTCTTGTTCAGCACCCTTCAAATCTAAAACGCAAAAAATTTATAGGAACGCAAGGGCAAGGTTGACCCCCAACAGATTTCACTGCAGGACTAAGTGGGGAACAGAGACATGAGATCTGTGGAAGGGAGAGGGATGGGGCAGGGTACACGGGGTAAACACGATGGACACGACAGGGACTTTCAGGTCCAATAACAGGCTTAAGTGTGAAGAGACCCCAGACAAGTTATAAGATACGATTTCAACCCGACTCTTACAAAAAAAACGCTGTGACCCAATCATTGACGTAGAAACACACGACGACGATGAAAATGTATTAATGTTCCATTTAATGAGCATCGTTTTCTAGTACTGTATTAAGAAAAACGATTAACACTCACAAAACTGGGAAATTGGTGCATCGAGCTGTGGAGCACTTCCACTCTTGGCATTGAGCTTCTGGATCTGTGTTGGAGGTACAGGTTTGTAGGCCTGCCCAGTGGCTCTGTACATGGCTTGGACCCAGAGAATGCGATCCTGCTCATCTCCACTTGCAAACATCACCACGTCGCCCTCTTTGACGGCATTGAAGAATGCTCTACCACCTTCAAGGCCTACAGAAGAGCAAGGGATTCCATACAGCGGGGATTCTAAGGGATTTGAAAAAAAGTTAATAAGTTATATAATAATTTTTCACGTTTATTTTTAGGCAGAGGGAGAGGCAGAGGCAGAGGGAGAGGCAGAGGCAGAGGGTGAGGCCTAGAAGTTAAAGACACTGAACTTCTTCCAGTGGCAAGACTTTTCACCACCAACAGAACACATATGGCATGGTTGATGTCCAGACCTGCAAATATACAGTGCCTTCAGAAAGTATATTCACACCCCTCGACTTTTGTCACATTTTCTTATGTTACAGCCCGAATTTAAAATGGATTAAATCTAAATTTTTTGTCACTGATCTATACAAAATACCCCATAATGAAAAAGGGAAAACATGTTTTTGGAAATTTTTACAAATTTATTAAAAATGAATTAGAGAAATATCTAATTTATATAAGTATTCAGCCCCCTGAGTCAATACTTTGGAGAAGCACCTTTGGCAGTGATTTCAGCTTCGACACTTCTTGGGTAAGTCAGCTTTGTACATCTGGAGATGGGGGAGTTTCTCCCATTCTTCCTTGCAGATTTGCTCAAGCTGTCAGGTTGGATGGGGAGCCGCAGTCTGAGGTCTTTTGCACTCTGAGGCAGGTTCTCAAGGATTTCGCTGTATTTGGCTCCATTCATTGTTCCCTCTATCATTACAAGTCTCCCAATCCCTGCTGCTGAAAAGCATCCCCATAGCATGATGCTGCCACCACCATGCTTCACGTAGTCCATGAGCCAGGCCAGATATCGGTACCACCTGGGGTGACTAAACACGAATGGTACTAAAATGTTTATAGAGTGACTGTAAATACATTAAGATATGATAGCCTTCCCGCACTGGTAGCTTAGTCTGATTTTGTGATGCAATGGGGGTGCTACCCATAAAAACAGATTTTCAGCGTGACGCTCGGGGTTTTCCTCATTTTCTTTAAAATCAATCACACGATCAACGCGAAACTTTGGACACCTATGTAGAATTTGATTCTCTACCAGAGTTGTTCCTAGGTATTTTTCAAATTGCCCTACCCTAACGGTAGGGATGGTGTTAAATGGGTGATGAGCTGTGCTCGGTTTCCTTCGGATGTAGCGCTTTGTTCACATTCAGGCCAAAGAGTTCAATTTTCGTCTCATCAGACCACAGAATATTTTGCCTCATGCTCTCAGAGTGGAGGTGTGTGGAAAAGCTAGATTTTTAAAGACTCTCAGAGTCTTTTTTTGATGTGCCTTTTTGCAGACTCCAGGAATGCTGTCATGTGCCTTTTTCTCAGGAGTGGCTTCCGTCTGGCCACTTCTCCCTTAAAGCTAAGATTTGTGAAGAGCTGCAGAGACTGTTTTCCTTCCGGCGGGTTCTCCCATCTCAGGCAAGGAACTCTGTAGTTCTGTCAGAGTGGTCGTTGGGTTCTTGGTCACCTTCATGACCAAGATCGTTCTTGCCCAGTTACTCAGCTTGGTCAGATGGCCAGCTCTAGGACGAGTCTGGGTAGTTCCATATTCTTTCCATTTCCTAATAATCGAGCTCACTGTGCTCTTGGGAAGTTGCAACACTCCAGAAATTGTTTTATGCTCTTCCGCAGATCTAGGCCTCCTCACAATTCAATCTCGGAGTTGTACGGACAGTTCCTTGGACTTCATGGAAGAGTTTCTGCTCTGACAGGCACTGTTAACTGTGGGACCTCATACAGAAAGAAAGGTGTATTTCTTTCTAAATCATGTCCAATCAATTGAATTGGCCACAGGTAGACGGCAATCAAGTTGTAGAAACATCTCAAGGATGATCAAAGGAAATTGAATGCACCTAAGCTCAATTTGGAGTGTCATCACAAAGGGGTTGAATACTTATTGATGCAAGACATTTCAGCTTTTCATTTTTAATTGATTTGTAAAAAATTCTTTAAAAACAAATAAAAAAACTCCACTTTATTATGGGGTATTTTGTGTAGATCAGTGGCAAAAGCAATCTCAATTTTATCCGTTTTAAGTTCAGGCTGTAACACAACAAATGTGAAAAAGTCAAGGGGTGTGAATACTTTCTGAAGGCACTGTATGTTTAAGCAAGCCTCTTGCCGACTGCAAACTTGCCAAAATGTATTTAATGAAAATTTATGCTAAGTAGGGTATAGGGGGAACTGTTCAGGGTTTTCAAATGCAAAGACGGACAGGTTGCAAACTCGACACGAATGAATGATCTTCCTGTTACACAGGAATACTGATTAGACATCAGAATTCTGAGTTGAGATCGAAGTTAGACATGGGAATATAATGTATAAAGATAATTATTGGATTATGGAAAATTAGTTGTACATGATAGATTAATAGCAAGAATTTGCTGCCAGATTTTTGCCAATGAAATTGTTTTATGAGCCAGATGGATTTAAATTTTGTATTTGGCAAATTTTGCGAGGATCAGCAGAATCGCTGATCCTGAGGTTTTTATTATTAGTACTACAAACCTTTGTAGGCCTTAACGGTACACACCAGGTTGCATCTCAGTGTAATCCACCGTATAACCATCCAACTGCATCAGCTCCTGTGGCTCGGCTTTCTTCTCTCGATAACTGCACATAGCGAAGGTGTACTGGCTTACCTGGTATGGAGTAGACAGGTAGAACCAGAGTTGGTGTCAAAGCCACCCAATGCTCGCCTGTTTATACATTTATCGTTTTTAAAAGACGAGTATAATAATTAATATTTTTTATAATTCTCTAACAAATTTTTTTTTTTGGGGGGGGGGGGGGGGGGTTGGAAATCACTTAAAACATGTAGAAATGCAAAAAAAAAAAATTTCTCTAACAATTTTGGGGGGGGGACCAAGTCCAAAATATAATGGCATGATCCTTGGACCATACCTAACCCCCCCACCAAGTTTCGTCGAAATCCTAATCACTTAAAACATGTAGAAATGCAAAAAAAAGAAATCGAAATTTTGTTGAAAAAAAAGTTGCAAAAAATTTTTTTTTCTAACATTTTTTTTTGGGGGGGGGTTGGAAATCACTTAAAACATGTAGAAATGCAAAAAAAAAAAATTTTTTTTCTCTAACAATTTTTTTTGGGGGGGGGGGGGGTTGGAATCACTTAAAACATGTAGAAATGCAAAAAAAAGAAATCGAAATTTTGTTGAAAAAAAAGTTGCAAAAAATTTTTTTTTCTCTAACAATTTTTTTTTGGGGGGGTGGAAATCACTTAAAACATGTAGAAATGCAAAAAAAAAAAATTTCTCTAAATTTTTTTTGGGGGGGGGGAACCAAGTCCAAAATCTAATGGCATGATCCTTGGACCATACCTAACCCCCACCAAGTTTTCGTCGAAATCCTAATCACTTAAAACATGTAGAAATGCAAAAAAAAAGAATCGAAATTTTGTTGAAAAAAAAGTTGCAAAAATTTTTTTTTTTCTCTCACATTTTTTTTGGGGGGGGGGGGTTGGAAATCACTTAAAACATGTAGAAAAGGAAAAAAAAACATTTTTTTTTCTCTAAATTTTTTTTTGGGGGGGGGGGGGTTGGAAATCACTTAAAACATTGTAAATGCAAAAAAGAGAAATCGAATATTTTGTTGAAAAGAAAGTTGCAAAAAAAATTTTTTTTCTCTTAACAATTTTTTTGGGGGGGGGGGGGTGGGGGGGGGGGGGGTTGGAAATCACTTAAAACATTTAGAAAGCAAAAAAAAAAAAAAAAAAAAAAAATTTCTCTAGCAATTTTTTTTGGGGGGGGGGGTGGGGGGGGGGGGAACAGTCAAAATTAATGGCATGATTTGGACCATACTAACCCCCCCACCAAGGGTTTTCGAAAGTCGAAAATCTGTGAGGGAGTTTTTTCCGTAATTAACAAAAATTTAACATTTTATGCCACGCTCAGCGGGCTGACGCTACGGCTTCACGTTGCGGGGGGTAAATCGCTATAGCTCTCTGTTCTTCGAACAGGCGAGCTAAAAATCAGATTATCACTTTTACTAGACTGTTGTGATGCAGTGAAGTCAAATCACACTTCAATTATATCATACAACCATTTGCCAGGCAATGATTCTGTAACCTTCCAAAAGAAAAGGGAATGGAAGGAAATTTTAACTTTCAGAAGGAGAAAGTTGGATCATTATTCCTGTGCCATATCCTCACACCAAGTTTTCACACTACTGTTGGTAGGGCAAATAATTCAACCAACTCCAAACACAAAGTTAGGACAGAGTGAGGCCATGTGATGGTGTACTCATTTTATAAGATACCATGGGTACAGTACAACTGAGTTTACATTCTTATCTGAAAGAAATGTTTTAAGAAGCAGTCCTCCTCACAAAAAGCTCCACTGCAAAGAGAACAGTATTTTTATTTTAGTTCAGCCCAACTCGATTCAGGATTGAAACCACAATTCAGCTCAATGGGGAGCAGACTAGCAATTAAGCTCTGTTGCCACTCTGATCATTTAATACAAATTATAGTCGAGAACAGAGAATCTTCTGGAGAGAGGGACATGTTTGGAAATACGCACCTGGACAAGCACAAAGTACCTTTTCTTCCACCTCTTCCAAATATTCTTGCCCAATGCCCACAAGTACCTGCAATAAAAGCACAGCAGTTCCCTTGCTCACGCTGACATTCTTATTGATGAAAAGCAATCGGTACTTGAAAAGGTATGGCTCACGCAGATATGACAACCAGCAATAGGCAGAAAACATTACTGATGGACCACGATGGTCAAAGGTGCTCAACGTTTTGTAAATATACAAAACATAATGGGAGCAACTTGGAAACAAACAAACAAACAAACAAAAAAAAACTGTACGTATGCAGTAATTTGAGTTATGG
>CM068952.1:119508377-119519657 GCA_035128595.1 Eptatretus atami | reverse complement strand
TCTGATACCCTCCAGACTTGCTACATGCTACATGCTACATAAGTAAGCATGATCCCAAGTAATGTATTTGCCCGTGGTCTTGATGGGCGGGGTTGGGGGGGGGGCGGGGGAGACGCAAATTATCGATGTAGATGTGTATCATGTAGCGCCACCTTCAGGTGGGAGGGTATTACTAGTCTCCACCATTTACAGCTGTTCAGTATTCCTGTCCCCACATTTTCCAGTGCATTGAGGTGTTTTGAAATATATATGTATATGTATGTAACCTGGGTTTTTTTTTCTTGGCTATACAGAGTGTTAGTTGCCGATACATCGCTTAAATAAAGGTATGTATCAGAACAACATGTCGCATGCTTGGAACAAGATCACCCATCGGGTGGGTACTCTGCTTGTACAGAATAATGCACTCTTCAATTCACATTTGCCACACCGAATCCAAAAAAAATGCACTAAATAATGTAGCGTGGACAACAAGAGACCAATGAGCAATGAGAAATGAAACAAGTGATGAGCAACCACACAAATGAAATACACACACACACACACACACACACACACACACACACACATCTAAATTCACAGAATGGCCCATGATTTTGATCCCTTACCAAAACATCTCTCTCTTTTCACTGATACGCCACCCGTCCAATGGGAGGGAGAGTTACCTCAGGACGGATCCCTCCCACCTCGCAGGAGGGGTTGAAGAATTGTCGGTGCGATTCATCTGGGTCGTCTCGTCTGGGCTGCTGACCATCTTCTGTCTTGGTGCTGGCTGGCGTCTGCCTCTTCATCTTGGTTCCTTGGTGCTTGGTGCGAGGTTGTCCGTGTGGGTTCGAGTCCTACTGTGGTGGTTGGAGCGTCCGATCTTCCCAAGCCCTTCCACGAGAATCCCGAGCTCCACAAGGGCAGGTCGGCAAGCCGTGCGAACGCGGCCAGGTACCAGCAGAACTCTGACCCTCCAGTTCACCTATCCTCCCAGGCTGAAGGTCCGAATAAAGGCCAGCCGGCCCCATTTCTTTTTGGTGTGTGTGTGTGTGTCTGTGGTGGCGCCGTCCTATAAGTAGGAATTGTATAAGTGTTGATTGCTCATTGTACATTGCATTTTATTCGGAATAAGTCTGCACTGTGTGTTATTATTGTAAATAAATATCTGTTAAATGTTCCAGTTCGTTGCCTGTCGTTTCTATCATTGACCCAGCATGGTTCGGGCTCGAGAACTACTTCGGCCGTTTGTGCTGTAAGTTGTCATTTGGTCCGGCGCGGCTTTGGTAATTTCCGCACGGTTACGCCGGATCCGAGTCGGTAATAGCGACTCGGTTCGGACAAAGCCGGCCGAGGGTGTGGCTTCCCCGGTAGTTAGACGGCGTGGGTACTTAGGTAAATTGGAATTAGACAATTAACCCTACCCCACGCTGTCAAAATATTGGCATCCACGGTGCGCTAAGGGACCCGTGACCTTTGGAGTTATCCAAGGGTTACGACCTTCAATTCCGGGTGTTCGGTGGGAGACAGACCAACTGCTCCGTCTCGCGGTCGTTATCGCCACCGGAACCCGGCACCAAAACAATATTACACATCAGACATGTATAATTTTCTTGCCAGTTCCCAGGCATATACATCTTGGTTTGATGCGATGCAAGTCAGTTTGATGAGGACATATGGCTGCAAAATGATATGTCATCTCAAGCAGGCCAGAATAACATTATTGCGTCATCAAAATAATTATTATCCTAATGATATTTCACTATTCCTGTCTGGAATAAACAGTTATAGCAACCTTAAGCGAGGCATAATCTCCCACTCCACGGATACCTGCAGTTTAAAGACATTGAATTTTGTAAGGAATGCTTAAATGATGCAAAAGAATGGCTGAAGAGCAATTTTCTTCTTACAAACAGCATGCTGCAGGTCGTCATACATTACCCTGTAGTAATAATGGTCTCTTTTCATTGTTGCACCTTGTAAAACCAATTGAGCAAAATGGTAATTCAGTTCAAGGTTATTTTTATGATGCACAGGTTATAACAGCAGGAGGCGACAGATTCAAAGACTAACACGGCCATATTCATTGTATTAAGAACACTTGAGAAAGAAGATTTGTTCACCCGCATCATGGAGTGATGAAAATGTTGCTTTTTTTGGAACCAATTTTTTTTTTTTTATGTTGCAGTTGTCCTTCACTCACAGGTGTTAGTGCACAAATGAAACAAACTCAGAATATCGCAGCTTTGTTGACATCGTCGAGGCCCAAACTCAAAATATTATGAAGTAACTGCATTATCAGAAAGTTTCATTTCGATCTTTATTTATTAACCAGCTTAGCATGGTCACGAATAAACGATTTGGCAGTATGTCATCCTGATGAGCCCATAACAAGGGTGAACTCTGGATCGGCGGCTCTGCTTTCATTTATTCGTGACCTTAAAGGCATAAATCTTTAGTCTTCAAAGACCTGAGTGCCACAAGGATGCCATTGTAGTCGAGAGGTGATGTGTCGGCATAAATTATATACATGAGAAAGAAAGGGAGGGTGATGCGAGGAATTTAGCAGGGGTAAATCAACTTTCAGGCCAACCTGTACAATTCCATACACCGAGGCCAATTGACCTGAAATTTGTTGTACCACATTACTGCAGCACGTGGTAACCAACGTCAATAAAAACAATTGCAATCCTGAACCAAATCGATGTTAAAACAAGAAATAACAGCACTCTGGGCGATGGAGCGCCGTACGTTGGGTGCCCCATCAGTGGGGGCACTTCCACATTCGATTCAATCTCATTATTCACTCCAGGTCCTCAAGACAGCTGATCAGCACCATCTCAACTCATCCATCAGAAACGTTTTACCTCCCCAAGGTGGTCCTTAACAGGCAATCACCACCATAGTGTGCAATAAATGCACGTCAGTTTCAAAAGAGAGTATCCATGAGTCATAACTTTCATAATCCTTCAGTTTTTTTTATGATCACAATTACTTTTGTAATCATTTGCACCTCCTTGTTATCTCAATCACTTGCATTAAACAAGGTAACAAGTGATTCAGGATGCTGGTTAGCAGCTCCGGCATGACAAATACCCTCAAAAAATGATTACGGTAATCCACAAAGATTATTCTGCCTTTAAAAAACAAAAGTCCAGGTCACATTTGAACATCTCTCTCCAGAAGTACAGTGGTGTCTCCTCATGTCCTTGTTCAGCATGTGATAGACATCCAAATTCCTCCCTGAGCCCTAAGTAATGTCGAATAAACCAATAATCTGTATCTTCAAAAAGTTGAGAGTATCGGTGTTTGAATCTGAGGAATTTAAAGGTTTATTGAACCAGATGCTAAATCACAGCACTTCTAGTTATTTTCCATTAGATAAGATAAAGATTATTTCTTGCTCAACACTCACCCTGCCGAGTTCCTTGTCTTCCAGAGCAAGCACTCCTGTGCTTTCTGTGAAAAATTTCACCTTGACAGCAGGTAGTGGGTGTGTCGTGGTGAAATCTCCTTGCGTGCCCCATCTGCAGGAAGACACAAATGGCTAGGGTCTCCAAAAAAAAGCCCCTCACACAACACAAAGAGCAGTTGTTTCTCGAGCCACACACGCACATCGTTTGAAGAAAACTATTTTAGAATCAGAATTCCACTCGTGAGCAAAAGCCACCTGATATTTGCTCAAAAAGCAAGCAAGCTCAGAACAATTAGAGTCGTTACAAAAATTTAAACCATCACCCAGTCACGGCCACTAGAGGGACCCAATTGAATTACAAAAACTATGGCACAGACAAAACATAAATCGCCATTATCATGGAGACACGCGAGGTGATATTGTATCCCATTCCCTTCCATTCCCTGGGATCGCATTCCCTCATTATCCCAACTCAAATTGCAAAGGCAGAAATGCCATCACACCTGGTAACCCATGGCATTGTCTATCGTCTATGCACCATTCTATCTGCAAGGAATGCATTATTTCGGTACAGCAGATAAATCCTGTTAATAAAAGCCATTGAATAGTGACACATTTTGCAAACATTGATCGTACGGTTGTCGGATGGAATGCATTACAATTTGCATCCAAAGATTTGCCCAACTACTCAGGAACACTTAATCAACATAAACAGACAATTGTATGTACTCCAGTGTTTTTTTTCAAAATTACACTCCTGTCGATACCAAACACTTCAATGAACAATTTGTCCCCATAACTACGATCTTCCATTAATTTATTAATTTCTTGAGATGAGTTTGACGTATAGTCCATGACAGCTGCAAACCTGGACAGAATTGCCAGTTTGTGAAACAAAATGGGGGCACAGAAAGAAACAGATGGATTGGAAGCTGCCAATCTGGATGCATTCTTTGTCAAAGTTATTTCAGTCTTCTATCTCCAATTCCCATTGTAACTCCAATTCTGATTCCTGTTGATTCCTTTCCCTTTTCCATTCAAAGGTTAATCTTGGACGGTCAAGAACAGGACATATTGAAAGCTGAAGATAGGTTTGAGAACTGATGGAATAAACAGTGCCTTCAGAAAGTATTCACACCCCTCGACTTTTGTCACATTTTGTTGCGCTACAGCCTGAATTTAAAATGGATAAGATTTTAATTTTTTGTCACTGATCAACACAAAATACCCGATAATGCCAAAATAAAAAAAAGTTTTTAGAATTTTTTACAAATCTATTTTAAAAAATGCAAATCTGAAAAATGTCTTGCGTCAATAAGTATTTGACCCCTTTGCTATGACCCTCCAAATTGAGCTCAGGTGTATCCAATTTCCTTTGATCATCCTTGAGATGTCTCTACAACTGGATTGGAGTCCACATGTGACCAAATCAATTGAATGCACATTATTTAGAAAGAAACACACCTTTCTAAATAAGATCCCACAGTTGACAGTGCCTGTCATAGCAGAAATTCCATCATGAAGTTAAAGGAACTGTCCGTAGAACTCCGAGATAGAGTTGTGAGGAGGCATAGATCTGAGGAAGGGGATAAAACAATTTCTAGAGTGTTGAAAGTTCCCAAGAGCACAGTGAGCGCTCCATCATTAGGAAATGGAAAGAACATGGAACTACACAGACTCTTCCTAGAGCTGACCGTCTGACCAAATTGAGCAACCAGGCAAGAAGGACCTTGGTCAGGGAGGTGACCAACAACCCAATGACCACTCTGACAGAACTAGAGTTCCTTGGCTGAGATGGGAAAACCTGCCAGGAGGTCAACAATCTCTGCAGCACTTCACAGGCCAGAAAGAAGCCACTCCTGAGAAAAGGGCACATGACAGCATGCCTGGAGTTTGCAAAAAGGCACGTGAAAGACTCTGAGAGCATGATGGAAAAGATTCTGTGGTCTGATGAGATGAAAATTAAACTCTTTGGCTGCGTCTGGCAGAGCGCTACGTCCGGCAGAAACCGAGCAGAGCTCCTCACCCATCTAACACTATCTCAACCTTGAAGCATGGTGGTCGCTGCATCATCCCACAGGGATGCTTTTCAGTGGCAGGGAATGGGAGACTTGTAAGAATATAAGGAGCAATTTATGGAGCCAAATACAGGCAAATCCTTGAGGAGAACCTGCTTCGGACTGCAAAAGACTTTAAACTGTGGCGAAGATTTACGTTCCAGCAGGACAATGACCACAAACATGGAGCCAAAGCAACATTGGAATGGCTTTAGAACAAGAATCTGAAAGTCCTTGGGTGGCCCAGCCAAAGCCCAGACTTTAATCCCATTGAGAATCTGTGGATAGACTTGAAGATTGCTGTTCACCGATGCTCCCCGTCCAACTTGACAGAGCTTGAGGAAATCTGCAAGGAAGAATGAGAAAAAAAATCCCCAACTCCAGATGTGCAAAGCTGATACAGATATCCCCAAGAAGAATCAAAGCTGTAATCGCTACCAAAAGCACTTCTACAAAGTATTGACTTTGGGGGTTGAATACTTATTGACGCAAGACATTTCAGCTTTTCCTTTTTAATTAATTTGTAAAAATTTCTAAAAACATATTTTCACTTTGTCTCTTTGTCTTTTTGTCTCTTTGTCTCAAGAGATCCCTTGTCAAATATTTTTATTCATTCAGGGACCCCCCCGGCAACACCCTCCATGACTGATAATGGTCTTGGAAGGGGAAGAACACACCAACTCTGTGGTTAGCCAAGGCTCGTAGAAAATGGAAAGAGAAGGAATGATAATGGACAGCCTCTTGTTGTATTCATCCTTTGACAATTTGCAAGTTAAAGAGACAAGAAAAGTTGCTTAGAGATAACCACTACTTCAAAGAGGATGATCTCCGAATCAATTCATGTGGACACGTCTCCACGATAACATCATCTGAATGCTTGTGTACAACCCGAACATCAGAGAGGAGCTGAAGCCGCATAGTGGGCATTGCAGCTCAGGAGGGAGTGAGAGTTTTGGTCGGAACATGCGGGGGGGGGGGGAGGGGGTGTTGGGATTCAAGGCAGAGGACATTTTCTGCCTGATAATCCCTCACCCATGGTTTTGATGCATCTTTACAGCCATCTGCAGGTATTGCTGAGTTGTGGCACAGGTGGGCTACTGCTCAGTCAGCTGGGTCACTCCCTGCCCATGGAGCTACGCGAATAATATGCGTGCTTCTGTGGGCAGAAATGGGGGTGTGGCCGTCCAGGAGGAGGATCCAGTGGGATCGGAGAACGCTGTTGTAATCTCCTCCCACCCCAACCCCCCCCAGGAGAAGGAGGGGGAAGGAAAAGGAAGAAATTAAAGGAGGAGGCAGCTCCTTTGACTCCTGCAGAACAGGAGGACCTGGATGTGGTTGCGCTTGGTGTTGGGCCCACTGGTGTAAGAGGAGAGGGCATGACCTCCAGGCAAAGGAGAGTGGGGGCTCCTCCTCTGCATTGTGGTGCATAGACAGTGGTCAAATTTTAGAGGAGGAGCCTGGCCAAAGGAAATCCTCCCCTGGGATAGGCCAAGAAATGTTTGAACGTCAATGCACCTGTGGGGCCGAAAGCCCCACGTGCGTTCAGCCTAACTTCCCCTGCTTATTCCCGTTCTCGTTCCCCCTTTTCCCCAACCATCATATTTGGGGGGGGGGCTGTGGCCATGAGCATAAACGAGGGTTTGGGGTCACAGAAGCCCTGGGTCTTTCCTTCCCGGGCAGCAGGTCCTTCGAGGAAGGTACCTTTTTACTCCAAAGCAGAATCATTTTGCTCAGCTTCCCAGGGAGAATGTTGGTATTGCCGAGATCTGGGTCCCTGGCACCCTCGTGGCCCACGGTTGTGGATGAAAGAACCATAGGTGGAATCGTCATGGTGGCTTGATGCGTACGGGCAAGGAAGGTGGAGCTCAGTAGGCTCCATGATTCTCCTTCCGTGGCGTGCAGCCGTACACTATTTGGTGGGGTGCTTAATTTAGCAACATTTATGCTCTTAAAATTAACATCCTTAAACGCACGGGGTGTCCATACCAGAGTCTGGAGTATCACTGTTTTTGAGGAGTTGTGCAATTCTAATTGGTCATGCTCTTTGTTGCCTTTTGTAGAAATGTTATATTCCACGAATACCTCTGTGCAGATTGGGGTATGGTGAGTCGTTTTGGTCTGGAGATAGTACTAACAGTTGTTCAGGTTGAGGGTTCCTAATTAAGAGTCCAGATGTCGAGGTCCTGAGTTTAGATTTGATTCTCCCAGGAGTGGTTGGCCTCACGAAGGCTGGTTATGTGGTCGACCCCCCCCCCCCCGTCTTTCCCTGATCCTGGTCGACATATATGCCCCTCAGAGTATAGTGGAAAATTTGGAGCTACTGAGCCAGTTAGAACTCCTCGTTTTCCACCTCTGCCCCAGTGATTGTTGGGGGTCATGTTAATATAGATGTAGCCACATTGGTCCACGATAGCTTGACATGGGCCCTTAAAAGGATTGTTCAGGATCTTAGGTTAAGGGATGTGGGTGCACAAATGAGAAGTAACTTCACCTGGACCAATGCAGGTGGTATCTGGTGTAGTAGAATTGATTATTTCCTCTTGTCACCAAATTTTGAAGCCTTCACAGAGTGGCCTCTGTCCATGGACACTGTCCTTTGTCCATGGGCAGCATTAGAGGGACAGAGTGGAGTTTATGGAGGAACTGAACAACAAAGAGCAGCAGGTTTACAAACTACTAATGGGTATGGGGTTGGGAGGGGATGGATATACACAAAGAGTAAAAACACAAAAACAAGTAACAATGGCCCAGAGAGGAACAGAATCGGAAAGGATGTTTGTATCTCTATGTACAAGAGATCAAGAGATCATGGATGTAAATTGGTGACTGCATGGGGTAGTGATGGACAGCCCATTTGAAAGACTAAGTGAGGAGGACAAGACAATGGATAAAGGGAGACAATTCCAGAATCGGGAGAGTAATGGGATGAATGAATGAATGCATGTTGGCAACGAGCCTGGATTTTGGGAGGGTAAGCATATGAAGGTTTCTAAAGGAATGCATGCAACCTGGGGTGGCATTAGTAGGGCAGAGGCTGGAGGAGCAAGACCTGACGCAAGCTTGAATAACATAAAGAGCCTACCAACTTGCTATTTGTGGGAGAGTGACAGTCCTTGAGAATCCACCTCCTGCATTGAGATACCAATGGTGCATTGGAAAGTTTCTACTCCCCCACAAAAAAAAATTAATGAAAAAGCACTCATTGGGTTTTGAGACTGAAGAGGCCTTTTATACCAATATTCAGGATGCTCAGGATCTTTTATACCAATGAGAGATGGATTTTCAACAAAAGATGGAAACGTTCTGTCCAAAGAGTGATTACATTTCAATGGCCCAAAGAGCAATGTAAATTAACAGCATTAGATTTGCTTTCGAGAAGCAACACAAATTGGCTTTGCACGAGCATTTAGAAAACCGGTGACGTCAAATTGTAAAGAAAGTAAAGGATTTGTCACATAAATCTGACGGGTTCAAATTGTTTTTACTGTTAAGAAATAAATTTGAAAAAGACAAACAATTATTTTGTTTACTTTGTGCAAACACAATGAATGAATCAATGAAGCAGGTTAATTTCTGCAATGTTAAAATTTCACTTGTTACTTTTCTAGAATGCATGTTAAGGGTTATACTATAGTTCAAAGGCATTGTACTTGCTTTTGAATTCTCTAGTTTGATGCCCATGCAGAAGGATGGGGCAGAAGAGGTTTTCAATTGAAAACTGTTGCCGTCGTGCTTTCAGGCAGGAGAGAGAAGAGAGAGAGAAGAGAGAGAAGAGAGCAGAAGAGAGCAGAAGAGAGAGAAGAGAGAGAAGAGAGAGAAGAAGAAGAAAGAGAGAGAAGGACAGAACGAAAGAAAGGGAGAATGGAGAAAGAGAAACAACATGAGCAAGAATTGCTTAGCAATACATGTTCCCTTCCGGTGTGATATTTCAAAGAACCCGATGTACATGCCTGAAGCAAAAACATGCATGTAACCAGGGTGATAGTTCATAAGGGGATCAGGATTCAAACTCCGGTGAAACAGAGAGGTGAGTGCGCATGACTGTAGGCCAACCATAGCACTATTTAATTATGTTATTCACACAAAAGTTAAATAAATGAAGTTTTTTGTGCGTAATTTCGGTTTTAGCCACACTTTTCGCACCAGTAAACACATCCTTTTATTTGGGAGGTTGTATAATGGCGCATTTGGTGCCAAAAATAATAAAAACAAGTAAAAAAAAGACATAAAATGTCAGAGCCCCCATTGTTTTAGTAATTTTGCTGTGTGGAGTTAAAGGACGAGCCAATATTTATGGACAATTAAATGGCCGCCAGTCTACCAGTCGGCCATCTTTGATCAGATCACAAAATAAAGTGAGGGGCACGTGTATGCCATCATGTGCTGTGCTTTGCCTAGTTTGAACAAAATCGGACCAGGCATGTCAGAGAAATGGTTGAGGACACGTTTAAGTAATAAAATGACCGCCAGTCAGCCATCTTGGATCTGATTTCGGAAAACAAAACGATGTGCATATGTAAGCCATCATTTTTTATCTGTGCCAACTTTGAATAACATCTGTAAATGCATGTCCGAGAGAGAGTTGAGGACATGTTCAATATCGGGTTGTTTGACAACTAAAATGCCCGCCAGTCGGCCATCTTGGATCTGATCTTGAAAAAAAAATGACGGGCAAATGTAAGCCAGTATTTACTCTCTGGGTGCTAAGTTTACACAATATTGGTACATGCATGTCCGAGAAATGGTTGAAGACATGTTCAGCATCGGGGCTTTTTTTACAACTAAAATGGCCGCCAGTCGGCCATCTTGGATCTGATGTCGAAAAAAAATGACGTTCATATGTAGACCATCATGTGTTGTCTTTGTGCAAAGTGCGAATAAAATCGGTCCAAACATGTCCGAGATTGGTTGCGGACGCACACACGCACGCACGGACATGAAAATCGAGACCAAATCCATCAGCTCCCATTTCGGACTAAGTCCAACGGGGGCAAACAAGCCGGTAGGCGACATGGGTGGTTGCTACATAATTGCATACTAGTCATACAGTTTTTAACGGATCGGGCTGAAAATTTTTGACAAAGAGGTTTGATTATAGTGCGCATAAAAGCCTGGAAGCCGATTTTTGATTTTCGAAAAAATAATTTTTTGGCGATTTTTCAAAAATTTCAAAGTCCCGTTGCTAGGCAACGGTGGTGTCCATAGCAACGTTGCTCAAAAGCATAGAACTAGATCCTGGTATGAACCTACCTGTCAAGTTTTATCAAAATCGGTTGACTCCTCTGGCCTCCAGAGCTGTCCATTACATACAAACAAACAAACATACAGACAGATGGAAAACCTGAGAATAATGGTAGTCTAGCGACCACCCAATAACCCAATGTACACACATGAAGCAAAAATATGTGTACGGCTTATGTGCATATATAATACATCATGGTTACATACCTGGGATCATTCCAATTGCACTGGGCCATGGACTAACACCCAGGCCGAAGGGCTGAAGCCTGCTAATCTGTGCTGCTTCATGCAATGGTGGCTCATGATTTTATTTGGGTGGAGTCAGGCCAGCTGTCCAGCCAATGGTTATAAAGCAATGGGGTGGAGTTAGGGCAACTGAACTTTGATCCATTTATAATATGTGATGTTTTCTAAGTCTAAAAAGGACAAAACTCAGTGAAAAATTGACGAAATGCCGTGAAACTCGAACTTGTTCTGTAACTTATCATAATAAAGCCACGGGTACCGAGTGTATTATGAGGGGGTTTAATCCCCGTTTCTCCTCGGAAGAGCCGGACTTGGGGCCACCGCTCACAATTAACTTCA
>CM068952.1:119477221-119506631 GCA_035128595.1 Eptatretus atami | reverse complement strand
TGGACATGCATTTCGGGAAATAACTGTCTGAGGATCTAAATGTTTGTTTGCATTAGTTGGATCCGATTCTGAAATCCATAACAATATTAAAGGATAAGATAAAAAAAAAAGTCAGAAAAATCACAGGTAGGATAGAGGGATGGACGAACAGATGGAGAGCAAACCTACAGTCCCCTCCGGTGAAACCGGTATGGGACTAATAACCTGCAGGTAAATGGGGTGGTATAAATCTGCTCTTGTTATTGTCCGTTGATATCTGTCAAAGTTACTATCAGAGTTACTTCGATGCTTCACACGATTGTGGTCTCGAGTCATTCAAGAGCAGATGTGATCAACTCTGCCGTTCTTTTGCAAGACTGCTGCCAAATTCAAGCTGGTGCTGCTTCGGCCTTTGGTATCCACAGACAGATGTCATCGTGGCTACCAATTATGGAACTCAAAACAATAAACTGAATCGACATGTACAACGACAAGATTCAAGAACAGCCCAATCTCACGTCTTATCTACATAATTAATGGATCCTAATGATTGAAATTTTGAACTCTGGTGTCTTGTATCTATTTGAATCTCGAAGCAATTTATTGGTTTCCTTTGTTGCCCTTGCCAGAGGACAGCGTATTGCATTTGGATCCGTTTGTTACTTGATGAAAAAATGTTTTCTCCAAATATGTTGGTCTGTAGCGTTTGTTTGTTTGTTTGTCCGCAAATAATTTTGTGTTTTTCCCTGCAATCAATTGTCAGATCGACACAAAATTTTCACCACAGGAGCAACTACTCATGTTGAATGTTTTAATGATAATTCTGACATCATAGGTCACGTAGTGTGGCAGCCATGTTAGAAAAAAGTAAAAACTTTGGACCTCTTTAGCTCCGAAGCCGCACCAAGGAAAAAAATTGAAACTTGGCACGTGGCAAGTATGCCTCACGGGGAATAAGTGTGATTTAAAAAAAAAAATGATGTCATAGGTGCCTTTGTTATGACATAATTGCATACATAGAATGCTACTTCCAATCACGATGAACATTTTTGAGGGTGATCTAAGTATAGATTGGTCCAAAGAAAAAAAAATTGATGACATCATCAGCCACGTGGTTTGGCAGCCATATTATTAAAAAAAGAAAAAAAAAAAACCTTCATAAATCTTCTCTCAAACGGCTGAACAAATTGAGATTAAACTTTAAAAGTATGATCGCCTATCCATGAGGAACAAAACATTCAGACCTATGACTTCATAGGTCACATGGTTTGGCAGCCGTATTGGATTTACCCAAAAACCTATGAAAATCTCCAGACCGACTGGACAGATTGAGGGGAAACTTCACACTAATGTTCCCCAAGCCTTGGGTATACCAGGGTATTCATGAATAATTGTTAGGTCACATGGTCTGGCAGCCATATTGGATGAAGCAAAAATCTTTAAAAAAAAATTCTTTCTCTTGAACCGCTTCATCGATTGAAGTGAAACTTCACAGTTATGATCTAGTAGCGATAGGAAATATATGTTTTAAATTTCAACCTGATTGGATGCATTTGTCTAGCAGACATAATTATTTAATTTTCTGATCTGGGTTCTTTTTGATATATATATATATAATATATATTTGAACAAGTCTCACTTGCCTGCACCTGGAGGGTTTGTAGAGGAGAAACATCTGAAACTTGATTCCTATCCAGGTTCCTCCTGATGACTTCATCTTTGCTTTTTGCTTGTTTGGGTTCTTTCTCATTACTCCAATGCAGGACTGTTCCTATTTGGTCTTCCATTTGATTTGAGTTGAATTTATTTTAATTCCATTCTAAATTCAATTGAATAATAATAATAATAAAAAACGTCATGGGTCAGGGTCAGGAGTCCGATCAAAGAGGGGTTGCATCAAAGTGGGACGTCTTGGTACCCGGTCATCACTGCCAGCCGTTATAATGTGGCAGTTCTAATTATGTCTATTATATTAATTACATAACACATCAATACACAAACACCCACACAAAATATACGAGACAAAACTACACAAACACCACACAAAGCAAGTCCTGGCAAGAGTCTGCAATCTCTGACTGCTCGTTTTCTTGTTACTAATTATTATTTTTATTATTGTTATTATTATTGTGGAATGATGAAAGAAAATATCACATTATACGGAGAAGATGAGATGAGATGGTGCACTGTTTGCTGCCTTGAAACCCCCAAAGAGAAAAGTAGAATCGCACTGCTTGCACTGCTCGAAGCTGCAGTTTCCCAGGTGATAGAAAAGAGGAGCAAATTAATGGGGGTGAGAAGTAAGCCTGGATTTCAGAAGGTTAAAAATAGAGGGTTATTGGAAGAATGTGGGCATCGTGAGGGTCTCGGGAGATATGGGAGGCTGAAGTATTGGAGAAAGCAAGACCAAAAGAGGCTGCAGAAGAAAACAAGAGAGAACAAAGGGCCCTGAACCTGTGCTGTTGCTTGTTTGTGGAGATGCCAATTATGTTGAGAGCTTTAGATACCAGAGCCTCCAGGAGCAAGAGGTAAGAAATGGGGGAACCAGTCCGTATGGAGAGAGCAGAACTTCACTGAGCTTTGGACAAAGGCCTTTTAGGTCATGACAAGTTCAGATTCAAGGAAGGAGGACTTGATGACTCACAGAGGAATATAGGAAGGTCAGGATTTCTAGCCAGACTGCTAAAATGTCAAAACATATATTCTCATCATTCTTCATGAATCCTACGAAGAAAAGCACATTCATCAATGTGCCAAGCATCAATGCTTCCATTGTGCTTCTCATAATCTGGAGGATGGTGCTGACTATAACCCATGTTAGTCTAAATTTAGTCCATCTTCTGGCATCATGAAAGTCATTTGTGATAGAATTCAGAAGAAAGGGATTTGGTCAAGGTAACAGCACACAGTAGCCTACTTGATTTGAAAGATACAGTATCGTTATCAAGAAAATTCTTACATTATAAATATTGATATTATAAATCATTATAAATATTGCAATCTTAGCATCTCTTCCAAATGACGGTATAATTTATGATGCAACGTTCTTTGTGCAAAGCACTTGGCCGAGAGTTTACGTCTAGGTTTTATTCCATTGGGAAACAAACGCAGACGACAGACGACTCAAAGGCATGTTATATTGCACCCAGCTATTTGTCGAGCGTTATTTACTGTTCAGACTTGGATATTTTATGCCACATTGTATAGGAAAAAACAAAACGCAATATTTGGTGGATGTGTTCTGTATAAAGGAATGCTCTCAACTTAAGCAAATATTTATTCATTTCTTAAGTGAATATGAGTGAAGATTCAATGCATCAATCAACTGGGATTTATATCCCAGCGAGGCCTGTCAGCACATTCACAATCACTGTGCCTCGAGCACTCCCACAGGGTCGGATTCTTCTACATTCCTGTGAGAAATGCATCAGTCAACCGGTAATTAAAAACAACGCATGAGTTTCCATTACTGTCTTCTCACAGTGTCTGCTTCCAAGTCTTCCCAGGGGATTGCCTTCTGTACACACTGCTCGAGCGCCAGGCTGCGGCAAGAGGCAGAGGGACCGCTAAAATACTTTTCAGGTGGTTTTCCATCTGCTTACAAAGCGATGACTTTGGAAAGAACCCCTAATTTAATTTGGCACTTGCAGCCCTCATTCCTGATCAAAAAAGGTAAATTCCTGCTCATAAGAACTGAACGACAATGCACAATTTTCCAAAGCTCATGCAATCCAATTTCACTGGTGGTTCTACTAGTGGGGCAGATAACAGCAATTTTTGAGAGGAATCGTGCAAATGATGATACAAGCAAATCAAAATTTGGCACATTTGTTCTCCAGGGATTCTAATCAAATCTGCCTGATTGGCCATTTGAAAATCCAAATTTTGAAAAATTTGAGAGAAAAAAAAAAAACTTCAAAAAAGTCAAGATCACGAATCAATGTTGGATGCTGGCTGAGATTGGTGAATGTTTCAGAAACATCATCAAAGACGTTCCAAGTCTGCCATGCAGTTTTCTTCCCTTTACCGCGGAAGGCAGACAGACGTCACATCCAGTGAACGCATGGAAGTATGGGATCCCTCTAGCTTTCTCAGGCCCTATTGCAGAAACGACCTCATGGACTGGATCCATCGTGCCTTGGCTCCTTGGCCAAAGGCAATCCACATGTTCTCAAGACCTAGTTCCTGTAAGGATGGCAGTACAGATATTGCCATGACTAGTACGTCCGTGTCATTAGCCTTAATGATAATGGACTTGCTACCATCCGTCGTTGCATCCCTGGCGTGTACAAATATCCGAGTGTCAGCTTCTTCATGACAACATGGAGACAGCATCCAGTGATTCCTTGTGTTGCTAATGGCATCTTCTCCTTTTGTGACAATGACTGTGCTTGTCGTCTGTGCTTCACACATCTTTTCCGCAAGGAAGTGAAACAGCTCAGTCTGTTGCTGTCATCTCGAAGAAAGCTTCTCCAGTTACTTGGGGTCTTACTGGTTCCTGTCACTCTTCTTCTGATTCCTTGCCCCCTTGTCGACCTTGCCTCGGACTTCAGACTTGACTTCTTGTACACATCAAACACTACGTCCACCCTCTCGTACCTGGCACCATAGGAATCCACCTTTGGGATGATGTTTTCTTTAGCATAGTCATCAAATATCTTTGAAGTGCGAGGAGGTAGGTCATTGTTAAGTGCTGAGCCATCAATGATGACTGCATCTCCCCTTGGTTCTCTGTCCTGGTGTGTCACTTGCGCTTGAAGAATTTCAGCCAGCTGTGACTTCAATTTTTTTTGAAGTTTTTTTTTTTTTCAAATTTTTCAAAATTGGATTTTCAAATGGCCAATCGGGCAGATTTGATCAGAAAGCCCTGCAGAACAGAAATGCCAAATTTGATGCTTGTATCATAATTTGCACGATTTTTCTACTATCTACTACACTATACATAAATGCACAGCATCAGTTGAGGAAAAAAATAGCATTAGAGTAATTAACAATTTTTAATTGGGAAAAAAATTAAATTTAGCTTAGTCATACAGTTAGTTCCACAAACAGAACTTTAGGCATTTTTGGGGGGTGAGGAGTTTGGGAGAGGGAAATACAAAATCTAGGCTCATGGAAGAGCGAGTTGAGAGGGGGAAAAAAAAAATACAAGACAAGTGTACTGACAGTCAGACCACAGTTACACATAGCAAGGAAGGGAATGAACAAACAGGAAAAGATGACGGGAGGAAACACTTTTTTTTTAAATCCACAGGGTAACCTCTTGGAATGAGTTCCAGCAAGTAAGAGGGTTGGATTAGGTAGGGCTAATGGGGGTAAAAAGGTCACAGGTAGGGATGGGGAACGTCACGAGATGGCGTTGAACCACTTGCTTGAAGCGAGACACACCATTTAATTTCACAGACAGGCCAGTAAAGAGTGAAGAGATAAAAATAAATAAATAAAAACTACTTTTTATATATTTCTGCCGAAAAGGTCCAATATAATTTCCCCAGCTACTTTGTTACGACCTAGACACCGTTTC
Source organism: Eptatretus atami (assembly GCA_035128595.1). NCBI lineage: Eukaryota > Metazoa > Chordata > Myxini > Myxiniformes > Myxinidae > Eptatretus > Eptatretus atami. Next base: position 119,501,128 of record CM068952.1, on the reverse strand, counting down.
ATTTGAAGAGCTTGTGACCCCATTTCCTTGTTGAACCCCGAATGAGAATAAGAGCACAACATCAGACAAAAATACTTGTTTGCAGTTGCAATAAAAAAAAAATCAAAGCCAAAACAAAATTGGTTTTTCTGAAAATACTGCGTCGTATAGAAACCACCGCTCGTTTCTGTTGTCATTTGAAAGCTGTGGAACCCAAACAAAAATGAAGGAAATTAGTGATTCAACTTTGTGTTCACTAACTTGGTGACAAAAGGCACGGATGCCATCAGATGAAACATGTAGCACTGGACTCACATTTCGGTCACTCTTTTATGAGGTTCTATGGTAAAACAGAGTTCTTTTTTTAAAATTATTTTTAAGCTTTCACAAAATAACATACTGTGGTTTAGAGGCTTCAGCCTGGTCTGTTTGAAGCTTCATCCCTCCCTCGACTTCCATGGTGCAGTACACGATGCGGTTTGGAGCCAGGGATTTCAAGCCCTGAACTTCCATGATGACAATCTAGAGGAGACAAGACAAAACTAGTCTCAAATTCCGTTCAGTGGGAAAGTCACAAAATTGCTCACATTTTCCATCTTGGAAGTATAACCAAAATTAAATCGTCGATTTCAGCCGTACTTTGATACTAGCCAAAACTGTAATGAATACAGTTGTACAAATAACCTCAAAACAGCATTACGGGGAAAAAAAATTAAAAAAAAACTTTCAAATAATTTGATATATTTTTGGTTTAGCTGAAATGAAAAGGCCTGCTAAAATTTCCTCAGCAGGTTGTTATGGCTTAGGGCACTGTTTCATTAGAAGATAAGCTAGTGATCCCATTTCCTTGTCAAACCTCGAGTGAGAATGAGAGCACCACATCAGACTTTGACAGCTGATTTTCACTCTCTTCGCCAATTTCTATGAATGACGAGTTCTGATTCCGGCGCAACTTTTGAAGCTTGAAATCTGAACCACCGCGAGACACGGGCATGCTCTCCAAGTTGGCCATAAGTAGATTCACAGACGACTTGAGTTCTTCCACATACAAAGCTTCCATTTCTTTCTGAACAAACTGTGGAAAACGCCGTTCCTGTAAAATGGAAGTGTGGACAAAGGAAATGGGGAGAATGGGTGGTGACAACAAATAGATGTTAGACTTATGCATCTCATATGTATGTATTTGCCTCTCATGCCGGAGCTGGCAAGGTAGCTTAGATCTGGCAGGCTGGCAGGTATGTGCAGTTGTGCACTTACCTTTGAACAGTCTCGAGCCAGGGTATGAATCTTGACACAGCTTGAACTACCTCCAGCCTGGCTTTGAATCACGACCGAGCTACAAAAACTGTCACCCTGGCATTTCACATGTAGGACAATGAATCAATTTGTGCACTGTCTTTCAGAAAGACAATCAGGCAGAGTGCCCATCCGTCAGCCAGGACTAGTTCTAAATGGACATTAAAGATACCAATGGTGTGAGAGGGAGGGGGGGCTGATGGATGCAGGCGGAGGAGGGGGCAGGTGATCGCAGGCAGATGACGGTGGGTGGTCGGATGTGGGAGGAGGGTGGGTGTATTTAGATGGGTGACAGGATGGACTCAGACTGAGGGGAAAGGGGTGGACTTGGGTGGGGGCAGGTGAACTTGGGAAAGGTGAGCGGCTGGACTCGGGTGAGGGGAGGGGGGAGTGTATGCGAGGGCGGGCTGGACATGGATGGGTGGATCCTAAGTTCAGCCAAATGAATCCAGCCATCATGACGAGAGTGGATGGAAGGGTGTTTAAAAGAACTAAAAGGTAGTGCTCGATGATCGCGACGAGATATTTGACATGGGTTTTTGAGTGTACCGGAAAAGAAACAGAAGTTTAAAAAGAAATAGAAGTCGTATGACATGGAGGTGTTTGGAAAGGGCAGTGAAGGGAGATTATGAATTTTAAAATGTAATTTAAATGAAATTTTGCATCATAAGAAAGAAGTTTTGTAATAAAAAAAAGTTTTGAGTATTAAAAGGGAGAAAAATTATGAAGAACGAGCAAACAAAGTAGTGAGAGGAAAGAATGAGAGAAGAATCAGTGAGGAGGATTTGTGGGTGTTCATTTATTTTGAAATTTCTGAGTTGAAAAAGGGAGAAAGATGATGAACACCAGCATAATGGGAGGAAACAAAGACAAAGACGGACGGTAAGGAAGGAGAGAACGTGTCAGAGTCGGGGGGGCCAAGGCCTGATTAGTCGGGGTTGTGCTCACCTGATATTTCTGGTTGTCCAATCAATTTTCAATCGATGGCCCTTCCTCAATAAAATCCACAGGGCAATCTCTTGGAATGAGTACACATTTTGTTTAAACCATCACTTTTTGCCAAACAATTTCAGACATCGTGAGCATCGGATATGGGGTTGTATATTCTCATCTTGTGTATTTTTGTGTTAAAAACCAAACAAAACAAAACAAGGAACTCGAAAACCATATGCCCCGTATACCTTGACCACCGCGCCATGACATGAATTATACAAAAAGGTTTTCCCTCTTGTAAACAACACAGGAGTTCATTACGTTAAGTGACATGATGCAATGGATGAAATCAACAGGACTTTGATCGATGGACACTAACAGCCGTGGGAAGAAAGGAGAAGCTGAAATTTTTTGCGTTAACCCTTCGTTGGAGCAAAAGAGAGGAATGCGATGCAGTTTAGCGCCGACACGTTTTTAGTAAAAACAAAAATTCACCACAGGCTTGTTGCAGAATTCGTGACAAGTTCCCCCATCACCGCCTTGCCGCGTCCTTCGCGAAGAGCAGGTGAGTTATCGCCGGCACCATGGCTGAGTTCCAAATTCCTACCCTAACCGGCAGATGGCATTGCATCAGAGGCACAGCCATTCCCCCAGCTAATGATGCTATCCAGCAGGCTTGTGCTGCAAACGAACGAAGAAAAAAACTACCTTGTAGTTCTTAATCTTCCACAGCTGTTGATTCCTGACCATCAACAAATCCAGTCATGTCTTCTGCCGTCCACTATTGTGGTACTTAAGCATTCGCAATGCTGTCATAACACAATGGCCTACTATTTTCAAAAGGTAAATATTCCACGCATCAGCAAATGCGATCAGAAGGGATAGCCGGTTTAACATCTCTTCCCACGGGCTTTTTCGACATTATGCTTTGGGAATAATTTTGACGCTTTCATTCACAATCATGTCTTTTATTTTTCTACTTCTATGTTAGTTACGGACTAGTTGCTAAATCTACCCTCGTACAGGCCAGTCTTTATTTTCCTAGCAATGTCACAAGATCTTTTCAGAATATAACCCTATAAAGGCAAGCCATTGTAACGCTAGATTCAAAAATTACCCCCGGTTGGGGGTGACGGTCATCTCTGAAGCTCTGTAGATGTGGATCTCTGATCGGCTTAGAATGGCTTCGATGTCGTCTTGTCTTTTGGTTCAACGTACAGACGAAAGCCCGGGAGTAAAGAGGATAGAAAACCTCAGAAATCAAACTACATGTCTGAGTTATCCGGAGATAGATTTTGAAAATGGTTGATTTGGAACATTTATGATCAATGTGTCTTCAAAAGGATAGAAACTGGACCTCAGAAATCAACCCATTTTTCGAGTCATAAATGGCGGATGATATTTTGACAATGGATGATTTCACAAGTTTACAGCATCGGTGACCTTGACTTTGACCTTCAATCGTGTCAAAGGTCATACCGTCGTGCATCACTCATCGACCCCTACCTACATACCAAGTTTCATCAAGATCGGGCGAATTTTTTTTGACCGTATCACATCGACGATTTTTCCAACTTTTAAGACACGTGACTCGATAACCAGGGCGCATTTCAAAAAACCGGCCAGACCAAATTTAGATATTGTTCCATATTATCAGAATCCGAAGGAATTTCGAAGATCGGATCATAAACGGCGAGGAGATAGATTTTGAAAATGGACGATTTCGCAACTTTGGAGTGACGTTGACCTTGACCTTCAATCGGGTCAAAGGTCATACCGTCGTGCATCCCTCATCGACATCTACCCACATACCAAATATCAAGAAAATCGGAAGAAAAAAATGGGGACGTATGGACGTACGGACGTACGAACATCGAGACTGGTTTTATTAGGTCATCTCTAACGAGATGACCTAAAAAGTCAAGGCTCATGGAAGAGTGAAACGACCGGGACATGTGGGTATTGACTGATGTGACTCACAAGGGCAGAAAGGAACAAGCAGACGGTGAACGAACAAATATGTCCAGTATATGGGCGAAGGTTATCAGGAATAAAGAAAAAAAAAGAAAGAAAAGATTATGAATGGAAATGGGATATGAAAAATAACTCTTGGTTGTTATGGAAGAAATTAGAAACAATCACCATTCCACACCCTCACTGCTTTTAACAGATTTCTCATTCTTCACGTCAAATCTTCATATCCCTTTCTCGACACATTCCACGATGAAAGCACTGCTGAACCACCCACTTGTACTCCCTCTACCCAATTAACTCATTTTATCCTTCAAAGCGTTAGGATTCAAAGGAAAAACCTACAGAAAGATCCCAAACGATTATTTCATCACGTATGAAATTGTAATGAGTACCCTTTGATCGCATCAAAATGACATCCAAGCAGCAGTTTGATGTCAGCTCCCGAAGCCCTTGTTTGTCCAGAGGGCCATCATGTCTCCTCCAGCACGTTGATGGTTCACCTCCAAACTGTAACAACTGTTCATGTGCCACAGCTTGCATCGGAAATTATTGTAGAAATGAAGAAGAATTGCAGCGTTAGTTGCCGGACATTAAAGATCCCCCGATTGACCTTCACGACGAGTCGGCAAGCTATCGGCGGCACCATGAACAAATTACAAATTCCTGCCCTAACCAGCAGAGGGCATTGCATTCGCAGCACAGCCGCGCCCTCAGCCAGTGATGTTACCCCACAGCCTTGTGCTGCACACGAATGAAGAAGAAGAAGATTGTAATCCAATCAATGAGAAGGTGCTGCACCATTATAAAGGCCATAAAAGTATCTAAAGGCAGTCCCACTAAGGCCAAAAAGAGGGAACGCAAACAAAATGTGATGGTAAGTTTGTTCTGTAGACGATATATGTTGGTAAAGTACAGATCTTGGCAATGATCTTGGTGCAAATGGGTGTGAATATTATCTCAAGAATATCAAGATAATAATTTGCATGAAGTGGTCCAAAGTGGATGTTCTGCTGTTCAACAACCGTTTCTGAAAATGGTGTCGCACCACAAACACGGGGTGAGTAAAACTCGAGGAATGTGCTCTTTTACCATTAATCCAAGTTAGCATCATTTCGCAACAATCGACGACAACTTGTTTGAGGGATGGGAGGAGAACAGCATCATAGTTAATGGTCACAATGACAGTGAAGCATGGTGGAGGACTGGAGACAAGAGCGTCGGTGATCTGCACAAAACTGAAATATCGAGTCGTGGACAACCCAAATAACCAGAGCCATTTGGAGATCAAACTAGCATAAGCAGAGCACATCACGCCGCATCATACAACGTCCTTATTGTAATACAACAATGATCTCCACATACAAGCCAGAAATTAAAATGGCAATAAAACCGAAGCTGGCCTTGCCTCATCTTCAAACTGAGTGAAAACAAAATGATTAGCTTCCGGTAACTGGCAGGCCTCGTATTTCTCACAATCCCGGTTCCTGGTTCAAGTGATTGTCCAACATGTTATCAGCCAGTTCAGTTGGCTTCAGAAGCCTCTGGGAAATTCTGACCATTACTACACAGCGAGGAACGCGTGCGATCGGCGCCATGCTATCAAAACCGTGTTATTGTTGAATCGCCGTGGTGTTAAACATCAAGAGTGATGTGATTTATTTGTTTATTTCAAGTAAAGGGATTGGAAACGTTCCTAAATGTTCACAAAATACACGGTCAGATGATTATTGTAACACTCAAACAATTAAATCACTCGCAGACCAGGTTGGCCTTGCTAGTTGATTATGATGCGATCGAGTTGTGCCGTTTTTAGATCCTCGTGGAGGATCTCTAAGTCTTACTCACGTTGTTGTTCTTCATCTTCTTCTTGTGGACTTTTTTGTTTCACAGCCTACAGTTTTCATCGAAACTTCCTGAAACTTGGCACATATATATGTAAAAATACCCCGCGCAGACAGTAACCATCTCCGATTTTGGAAATTCTTCCTAGAAAAAAAGTTGACATCATAATATCGCCGCTAATGGAAATCGCCTATACCATTATCTCCGAAACTAGGCAAGCTGTTTGAATTTTGTTTGCGGGAATCAAGCCGGGCATTAGCACAGATAATTAATTTATCGCAAACCTGATACATCACAATGACGTCATATTCGTTTTTATGACGTCATCATTAAGAGGACGAGGATCATAGCTCATTTGAGCTTGTTGTTGATATTGGACTTTCAAAACCCTATGATTTACCTCGAAGATAACACTAGATTTCTGCTTTTATATTTTGGCTCCGATGGACATTTAAATCCATAGTTCCTGGAGTTAAATGCATGACATGTTCAGTTTACAAATCTATTTTTAATATATAAAACAAAGCGGTGTCTGTATTATATCTGTCTGTATGTCCGGGAGCTACTCCCATACCCTCAGGATCGATTGGACCCCAACATTTCAGGGTATCTCAGAGGGACTCCACAAAATCATTTAATTTTTCAAATAATGTTTTTTTTTTTTAATTTGAAACTTTTATGTCTTGGATTTCTCATCGGTGTAATTATTTGGGTCATTTCTCCATTGGGCAGGCCAGTGGGCTGAAAAGGGCACTCTCACCTGGAGGGTGGGTGTACCTGCTAGTGCTAAATATATTGAACGCATATTTAAAGACAAGGTTAAAAAAAACAAAAAAAAAACGTTTCTGAGCTAACTGCTCCAATTCTCTGGAAACATATTAAGCAGAAACGAATCATTTTTTTATTACTATTATCCCCCACAAGGTGCATCTAAACAAAATGTTTAAAATTACATGACCAGCAGCAGGGTCAATGTTCTTCGTAGGCACGGTCAGTGTGTACAGAAACTACATGGTACCGAAGAGTGCAGAAACACGTAGGAATGCAGAGGGAAAAATACAAACGGGCGATCAGTGGCAGCAAGGTGTTGCTGCTGGTTGTGGTGGCAAGAGCCATGTCAAAATTATAGCAAAGGTTTTTCATCCACTAGAGCTTGGAGGAACAGGCACAGGGTCTCGTCACACCGTCGTGTCACATAATCGCACATAGATGTTTACCGGTCAGAGCGACTCAGAGTGACTGTGTGAAACAGGAAGCTACAAGCACAAGCGAGGCTGGAGAGAGAGATGTCGTTCCTGAGATGGCAATGCAATCAGCAAAGACGTACATATCGGCAAGCTTGGACAGAAGTTAGCCCCACCTCGGGTATTGGAGTCAGCAGTGTTCATGATGTGCGGCACAGGCACATCCTCTGAGACTTGTACCGAGAACACTGGGATGTGTTCAACCTGGCACACTGCTGCAGTGGCTCACTCGCAGGCATAAGCATTTAGCTCTGATCATCGACTGGTGTGATACGCTCACTGCTTTCTCTGTGACACACGTACAGCTCTACGTGTTCTCTTCCCTCAGCTTCTTTCTTTCTACTCTTCTCTCAAACAACAACCCGCCTTGGCACACCAACCACTCTGTTCAATCACCAACCAACTTCTGCATTCTTCCCAGTCACCTTTTATGCCCCGATGCCCGAAGCTAAATAAAGCCCATTTCTAGACCTCTCTGGTTCTTAGTCCAATCAATAGCATTGACCTTGTGTTCTTTCAGAGTGAGTGCTTCAAAAGTTACTTTACTTTCTGGCATGCTCCAGGAATGTAGTTACCATGTAAACTAATGGTAGCTGGGTGTAGTTGATCTTACTTTGCACTGGATTCCTGTTTGCACCAATTCAGTTTACACATCGTTGTCTATTTGGTCCAATGTACACCTTATGCAGAATTTCTTCTTCTCCTTATTCTTCTTCTTCATATGCAGAACATGGCTGCAAGTAGTAACAATGGCTGAGGGTGCGGCTGTGCCGCTGATGCAACCACCTCTTGTCGGTTTGGGCAGGAATTTGGATTTGGCCATGGTGCCGGTGATGGCTTGCCTAAGCTCTGCGAAGGACACCATTGGATCTTTTACATCCACCAACTCATGCCAGCAGATGGGACACCAAGTTTAACGTCCATCCGAAGGACGGCACACACATTGATGAATCACCCTATCTGTGAGACACCGAGATGACAGTTTGTACAAGTGTGTATACAAACTACTTGTGTGATTCCATATTTATCTCCAACACTGCACATGTATTGGAAATAAAATTTACAACCTGCCATGATATCCACACTGAAAAAGGGCAGACATGTAAATGGTGAATGTACAAATCGGCTGCACTGTTGTCTACGATTATTTGTGCTCATGCGTGCGCAGCACAATAAAGCACCAAACAACTCAAAGAGGCAATCAATTTTACCTGAAACAATCACTGGGAGTAATAATTATATTAATAATAATGTCACCCTCGAGATTAAAACCAGCCTGCGTGCATGATGGAGCCCATGGTTCTCTGGATTCTGGCAAAAATCACCCAATCTCACCGCTCCCATTTGGATGGAATATGCCAAGTTGCTTTATCAAATTCCCTGGAGGAGCTCATTGCTGCAGCACTCGCACATGCCACATGGCATCCGCGTTGAGCAGATTTGGTCGTCACGGCAATCTTCACCCGGTCCACCCTCTCATCAAGCACCGCAAAGTGGCCGACGTTACTCCAGTGTGCTAATTAGTACACCTCATTTATGGATGCACAGTGCGCAAAAATTGAACATGCAAGCGTCGTTGTCTGTCATGTTTCGATTGCTTTCGAACATGATATCTGGGGCACAAGTCGAATGCCCCAAGTGAAAAATATTGATGGCTCTTTACGCAAACACAATCACTTCCAGTTAAACGAATGACATGCTGTCAGAGACTTCATTCAGCATAATACACGAACAAGAGAGAAACCTTGCCTGTGAACAAAGATTTATTTTACTTCACTTACAAAAACGGGGACGAGCTTCATTGGCCAACAGAGCGCGAGGGCTACGGACAGTCTCACAGCCTTTGCCAAAATAGACGACTTGAATTAAAACCACTCGTTCTGGCTTGAACATCTCAGAAATGAATTGTTCTGCTCTCAGTGGGAACTATTTATATAGATGTATTACCCAGATTACCTCGTAAGAGTGCTGCAGTTCTACTTGTGGCATTAAAGAATGTTGGCTGCAATAGTAACTGCATCAGGGTCACAGGAGCAAAATCAAATTCATTTGATTGTCTTGGGAAATCACCAAAAAATGCTGCAACAGTTATACATAGTAGAAGCGTGATTGAAGATGCACTTGTGCGTGTAGCAAATACGGTAACAGGGTTGGAGAAAAAACATCCATACCCTTGCACTGCAAGATCCAGATACGAGTTAAAATGATGAAAAAACACAGAAGCCTCATTCAGAACAACCTGCATTCCTCATCATCAACAATGTAGCATCCTCTTTTCCTGGATGCCAGTGCTGCTGAAGCAGTCTTTTGGAAAGGGATACGCTGGGTGGCTCGTCGTTGCCTTCTGAGCATCTTGTCAGGGCAGGAAGTAAATTTGCTTAGGGTGTTGGCGATAACTCATCGACTCTTCGTGAAAAGTACTGAGGGATCTTTATTGTCCACAAACGACCAGTGGTGGCAGACGGGTATTTTACTTTACCTCCTTCCAATGAATGGCACACACATTGATGTAGTGCTCTGCATGCGAAACACCAGGGTGGCAGTTTATACCTGCGTCGAGATTTGGAGAACCCAGGCTAAACAGGTAAAAGGCAAGTCTACAAAACCTGTTAGCTATCCTGCCAGCCCCTCTATATCTCTACTATTATCTATAAAAATAAATTCTCGACTAGACATCAAATCACATTCCTTGTAAATATACAACAGAGAGCAGAGTCGAGAGAAGATACCCCTTGGCTTACCCTGGCCATTTGTTCAGCCATCTGCAGTCGTCCATCCAGTTCCCGTCTAATCTGTGCTGCCTGCTCATCCGAGTTGTCCAGCTGTTCACGATTTGGGTGCACAAAGAGAGGAGTGGAGAATAAGTCTGAGCGACTTATGCTGGTGTGGAAATCACGTGAGATACGGGCATCGTTAGACTTAAAAAGTATATGCGTCATTGTATTTCAGGAAAAAAGTAGAGTTCACACTCAAAGAATTCTAATAAAAACTTCTGCACCAAAAGGTTATCGATGTGCTGTGTCAATTCCTCCATGCACTCCACTTTTCATGATTTATGTGCAATCCCATGTTGCGGCGAGTCATTTCCAATGGCACATTTTGGCCTGCGGTAGCTGCAATTGATTGGTAGGAGCTTTTAGGGTCATTTTGATCTTTCGAGGTCATTTGAGATCAATAGCTTTTACCGTCAAATATAGGTGAAGGAAGAAGTGCTTTTCAGGTTGTGTGGAAAAAAACATGCACGTCATCCTCCAACAATAAAATACAGAAAACTCTTTACCGACGATAGCAACACAAATAGATTACCCCAAACACAAGAAGGAAAGATTATTAATAAATAAAAACACTCGCGTAGTCAACACAACGAGGGAGAGAAAAAGCCGTTTGTGTAATGTCGTTAGTTAATTATATTGCGTCTGAAAAAAAAAATGCAGTTTAATCGACTGTCATCACGATCGGCATCAAACGCAATCTTCACATTCCCACAAGAGAGCCAGAACAGTCTCATCGTACTCGAGCAGTCCTTTAACTGGGTGGTTCTGCAAGCATATCAAATCTTCTCTGCTTGGGAGTGCAATATAAAACCCACTATTGTAAAAAAAAATTCTAAAGAAATGAAAATTGCAATTTGGAAATGGAACAAAAAGTTGATAATATGAGAAAACGATGGATGGGGGAATTGGAATTGAGAAACGGAACAAAAGGGAAATAATAGGAGAGAAATCTTAAATTGGGAACCGAATGCAGGAGAAAAAACAAAAACAAAAGGCAACAAGTGAAGAAACGTTATTGCTATTATTATTACTATTATGCGACTACTCATTTAACGACCATCTTCCTGTATCAGTGGGTTGGTCGGCTGATGGCCCCTCTCCACTCAGTCCTGTCAAAAGTATTCTCCTCCATTAAACCCAACAACTGCATGTATCCACTGATCACATCCTTCCAGGTCTTTTTTCGGTCGACCTCTTGGTCTTTTCCCCTCAACTGCTAAACGAAGTGACTTTCCTGGCAGATTCTGATGATGCAGTGCTCTCTGTAGTTCACGGCAAGAATTGGAATTTGTTCCAGGTGCCAGTGATAACTCATCTAATCTTTGTCCAAAAAAACGCCATTGGATTTTTAACATACACTAACTAATAACAGCGGATGGGACACCCAGGTCAACGTCCATCCGAGAGAGTGCACTTTGTGATGAAACGCCCTGCCTGCGAATCACCAATCTGAGAGTTTATAGTCTGGCCAAAAATTTAACCCAGGTGAGACGGCTCATAGGTATGTGGGATACATCTGCCTCAACCCATCAGGATCCAACCAACTAACTTCAAGTCTTTGAAACAAAAAAAAAAACAATGAAAAAAAACATGACAAAAGACATTTTCTGTTGACATACAGAGCATCTCTTTTAGAACCCATCACAAACAGAGGTAATCAGCCTATATATTCCACTTCGATATTCAAATTTTCATATTCATGATGTCCAAACTATTACATGAAACATTACATGTAAATGATGTGCAATGCATTCCAATTTAAGTCATAATTATTCAATAAAGAAGTGCAAACACAAAGGATTATCAGCATCATGGTGCATCCTGGTTCACAAAACATGAATATTTTATGGGGAGTCTACCTCGCGAACAGCAAGCGTCTAAAAACAGATTCTGGGATATTATTGGACCAGTATAAAATTTAAAAAGCCGTATAATATATATTTTTAAATTCTAATACAACTTAAGTTTGTTCATGATTTATATCTCAAATCAACAAACACAATTCTCCGAATCCACCTTGAATTGGATGGGCACGTGTTGGGTCGGTAGGGAACAATACAAGTCACTCGAAGCAACCAAAGAGATAAGAAAAGTTTTTAAAATATGAAACAGGTGTCACCTTAAAAAAGAATCTTGGCACAAATCAATGACCAATCTGAGCAGTTTCATTGGTTGTCTACCCTTCTTACCTGCGACATGTCACAGGTCTAAAAGAGCTTCACGTTGCTATTGTTGTTATTTGTGTTGCTGTTGGGGTTTCTTGTTGGGGTTGATTTCTGAAATGTGCACCGAATGGTCGGACAGCTGCCAGACCACACCCACATCTGATACTTGACTGCGCCCACCATAGCACCCAGAGAAAATTATATGGCCGCCATCTTGGTTTTCTGGTGGACCGAACACATAAGGCCTGGAGGCCTCCGATTATTCACTGTCTGGGTTTGTTGCATCAGATTCCCAACGGCTTTGGTTCAGTCAAGTGTTACTCACGATGAGGGATCCTGAAAAATCTAATCATATTTCAAATAAAAATTATTGGTAAGGTTTGATCAAGCCTGTACATGCCTCCCTAACAAAATGGCGTTACATAATTTTTTAACGGCCCCATGTTGGGGTTAAACAATCTGTGACCATGTGACGAATCAGCTCGTTCGGATTTAACCGTTCTGAATCAACTCTTTTAAAAGTACTTGAAATGCACATTTCCAAATCAGCCCATTACCAGATTTTTAGAGCCAAATCACTTGCCCTGAGTGACAAGGCCACATACCTCGAATGACCACGTACAAGTTTACATGAACAAAAGGTTTATTACAACAGAGAGAGTCGGGAGGGCGGAAGAGAGGGAGAGGGACACATTCCAACCATACACACACACACACACACCACAACACACACACACACACAACACACAAACACAGACAAATGAGGTAACAGATACAAAGGTAAATCTGCTGTTCGAAATCACGATAAATCTTTATTCACATGGAAACACGGGAGACACAGCACAAAGTTAATGAGTCAGATTAGAGAATGTAATCTGAGCCAGGGTAATGTTTTATTGTCAGACCCAACTTTCATCACAATGGGACATGAGCAGGGATGAGGGAGTTGAGAAAACAGAGGTGAATATATTTATATATATATACATATTGTTACGAATTTTGGCCCGTCCGGCGTGCGAGCGACCGCGTAACTCTAATAGCAGCCGCCTCGCCCACGGAACGGACAATTCAGTCGTGACCCTCCGAGACTACCGCCAGGAGCCAGTCACGGGTGGGGGTTTAACCTCACCACAACTCAGTCCGCATTCTACCCGCGCGAAATAGGGTCCGATCGCCGAATGGTCGATTTACCTAAGTACCCGCGGGATAGCGTACCGAGTTGTCACGACACAGGTCGACTTCGGACACGAACCGCTTAAGCGGCTCGTTCCGTACTACAGGGATAACCAGCGGAGTTATCGTCGACCTTGACGGTTCAGATTACTCATCGGGTGTTTCAACCACTATCAATCCCTTACGTGATGCAAGATGGAGATTCAATAAAAGGAAAAGACAAAGCAAAACGGGGAACAATCGGACAAGCACATTTATTTCACACACATGCACGTATGTACAGCCATGCAAGGAATCACAATAAAGCAAGGACACAATGCAGAGCTAAACCTAATATAATTATTACACAGGGACACTTAAACAATTCTACTTGATGGACTGGCACCCACACACACAGTTTACACAGAACCCAAAAGAAATGGAAGTCGCGACTTCCCTTTGTGTGTCGAGTCCTTCTCTCGTGACCGCAACTCCGAGCTCCTCCGGCGTGGGCCGCGAGCTCGTGCCTCGCGCCGCCTGTGTCGCTCGACAGCACGGACGGGGCTTTGGGGAACGGACGGGGTTTTCCGGCGCTATCCCGGCTCGCTCACGGGATTCCAGGGCTCGCGCGAGGATCGAGGGCTCGGCAGGAACAACAAGCTCGCCAGGATCAAAAAGGCTCACGCAAGGAACGGAACAAGAAGAAGAAGACTTGCAGGAACAACTAGCAGACGACCCGAACCAGAACACCACTCAAACCCTCCTCATCCGCCTTTTGTAGCGCGGGGCTCCGCCTTCGCCCGCCCCGTTTTTGGCTCCACCTCCCTTCTGGAAGCTTCCCAAAAAGGGCGTGCCCTCTCGTTCCCCCTCCCACGCCGTGCGGGGGACGAGGAAAGTCTGTTTTGGCTCGGGCCAGGGAATTATTCCCCCAAAATCAGGCCCCACCTTTTTCACCTTTGACCCCTGGCTCAAATCGCACCTCCCCATGCAAAGCGCGGGCGTTTTGGGCGGGAGATCTTGGCGGGAGATATTTAAGCGCTCCCTCACTCCGCTCCGTTTCATCCGTCCGCGGAGATCGTGACCGCACGGTGCTCGTTGAATGGCGAGTGGCGAAGATGTGGTAGCGTAGTTTTGGAAGGGGTCGTGGTGTGAATGGCGTGATTGTTGGCGTCGTGTAGTGAATGGCGTGATCGTTGAGATGATGGTTGTGGCGATGTTCGTTGTTGTCTTGCACCAAATTAACGACAGCAAAAGAAAAACGACTAACTGAAGAATCGCAGCCCGAATGGATCACATACAGTATATTCCCTCTATACAACGGGTTTGGGCTAAGTAAACATGAACTTACCGATATATCACCTGAGGACCCTTTATGGTGTAATGCGAATTTCCACGCGCGTAACACTACCCTCCCCTTTTTACAGACTCGTCCGAGTCGTCAAATTCTCGGTGTACCATCATGTGTAGTTCTCCCTAATACGTTTTACCTTCGGATCCCTGAGTGCGACATTCAGTGTATTCGTGTCCCAAAATAAATCCTGAGGGCTGAGTAACTAACTAACAAACACACTCACTCAGACGATTTAAATAATATTGCCGGCGCTAGACAGACATGCGGGGGCGCACTCATATTGTACAATACATCTTAACCTTATAATTTACACTAAACCATGGCCAGGGATCAATGGACTCTGCAGGAGAAAGGTAAAGTCAACCGGCGCACGGGCCGCCACTGCAGGCCCGTGTTGTAGCTGCAACAGGACAGTCCTTGCAAACTTGATCGATCCCGGCCAACTGGAATAACAGGGGGGCAATCAAAACAGAATGGGGGCTGGTGAACATGGGCAGTG
The DNA here is from genome assembly GCA_035128595.1 of Eptatretus atami. NCBI lineage: Eukaryota > Metazoa > Chordata > Myxini > Myxiniformes > Myxinidae > Eptatretus > Eptatretus atami. Next base: position 119,485,919 of record CM068952.1, on the reverse strand, counting down.
GGCATGGATGGCAAAGGTGAACCAACAAGCAAAGCCGCAAAACAGGGCCGTTGCAGGCAAACACAGCCGGCAGAACAAGGCCGCTGCAGGCAACACAGCTGGCAGACGATCCGACCGGCACAGGCCTTGAAGCAACACAGCTGCTGACGATCCGGCCGTACAGGCCTCGCAGCAAAACAACAGCCAGCAGACGAAATTGGCCGGCCTCTCGCGTGCAGTGCAGGTTGGTGGAGGGAGTGCGGTGGTGCTGGCCACTCGGAGGCGGGCTCGACCTACCTACCTGTCTCCCTCCCAAACTATCGCCTTTGCCTGTCTCTGTCCATACCCACCCCCTTAATTTGTCAAACCCAATTTAGCCAAATTAATTTTTTGTTTTATTTTCTTTTATTTCCCCACTATAAATCATCCCCTACCCCTTTACTGTCATTGTTCGGCTAACCTATCACGTCACCTAGCCTACTCCCACCCCACGTTCCCTTCCTGGAGGGGAATGAGGGAGGGCGAGCATCCCTGCGTCGAGGCCCAACTCAACCTCAGGATGGCCTCCCCAGACTTCAGCGATCTAAACCCAAAGTGGGTCCAGCGGCCCACAAGCGAGAGCGAAAGGATGGATGGTGCGGGGGGTACACTTCCTATCTACCCTATCCATTTAACTTTTGAACTACCCCGGGGCTTTCAACAAGCGCCTCTCGCTTAAACTATCGGTTCTAAAACCAAGATTCCCGTCGCATGTGTTGGTGTCCTCTCAAATTTCGGGCCATGCCTCCAATTTCCGCCCGTGCCCTCACACGGTTTCGTGCTGGGACGCGTGGCTCCTTGCGGCACTACCCTCTGCCGATTCTCCAGCTATGGCACCCCGGGGCACTACACTGCCTCCGAGCCTACCAGCTCCCCAAACACCGGGGAGTGCCCCTGGCACTCCCCTGAAACGCTCACGGGCAGGCTGGCGCCGCCGGGCCCTTCCCTGGGTGCCCGTGCCAATGCACTGCCCCACGTGGCTAATGGCGCCCCGGGCCCCGCATCATGCGGGGCGCACCCGTGCCCACTACACTATCCCGGCCCCATGGCCTTGGCCTACCGCGGCCGACTAGCCCGGTAACCCGGGGTACACACTCGCGATATCAGTTTTCGCAGCCACGCTCCCAGCCCGTCACAGGGCTCCTGCACCCTCCAAGCGGGTATCGAGCCTACTTTCCCACCAACAGCAAAACGACTTCCATTTTGTCAATTTAACTAACCCAGCTAACTCACATTACTCTGACCCGGGGTCCCTTGGGCGGGAATCACTCCTCCCCAATCACTCATCGACAGATGCATTCCACATTCGCTCCATCACACAGCCCGCTGGCCTCACTCACTCCAACATGTCTCCACCTCACAAATCACAACTCACGCATCGCTGAACTCTGCCATCCTGCTCACATACTTCCCTAACTATCTCGTGCTCCCCGTCGTCCTTACACCTACAGCACGTTCCTTTAACACTACGTAGCTAAGGCTACGTCCCTCTACACACTCAAAGTCGGTCTCTGTCCTCTAATATTATTTCCCATCTCCAAATCTCACTAAAATCCCTCTAGCCTAATCCATTCCACGGGCTCATGAGGACTTACCCCTGCCCATGAAGCCGGTCTAGCTAAGCTAACCCTTCCCCCTAGCTAGTGCCATCCTGTGCCCAGGCCAGGGGATCTTCCACCCTCGCCCAGGGAATCCTGTTCACCCGAAAGCGAGGCTTGCTTTTTTTTTTTTTCTCGCGCAGCACCACGGCGGCAACTCGCAACCTGCGCACCAGCGTGGCAATTCACAGCCGCGCACCTTTGGCGTGACGTCATGGCAGCTGCTCGCGTCTCGTCCCTCTCTCTATGACCGGTGTGTCGCCCACTCCCCCCTTTCACTTTATCCTCCGCGCAGGGGATTACGCCACCTCCTGCTCGGATGCCCTCAGACACGCATACGTGACTGTCAACGGCGACGCTTTAAAGCTCCCGTGTAGACCGTCCATTCTGAACCTTTTTTCGCCGGATTTCGACCGAACCTCCGGGACGCGATTATCTCCGAAACCAACAAACATCGGGATGCTGGATGCGGCGTTTCCCTGACGCGAGCGCTGTGCTCCGCCGTTGGAAGCTTCACCGCTCGCGCCCTGGTGGAGAACCCCTATGCACGTGTCGCAACCAATCCGTTGTCCTGCCTACCCGTGTTTATCGCGTCCACGGGATCGGCAACATCCAACCCATCGGGCGTTTCCGCTCTGGACACTTTCTGGGTTGACCCGCAAGCAGCGCAAGTTGCGCGTGACGTGCGCGTGACCCGGTGTTACGGGCCCCGAACCTGGCGACGTTTCTAAGCGGCACTGGTTGAACACCCCCGCGCGCGTTGATAAATGAAGCCTATGCTTGACCAGCCTAAACCGGGCTTTGACCGATTTCCCCCCTGCCGCCTCACAGGTGTACAGACACGGTAGGGCGGTCTCCATTCGAGTCCACGCACACTGCCGTGTCACGGACGTCACACACCACAAGACATGATACATGTACGATGTTCGCCGAGAGCACAACGAAAAACTCGCGGATGGAGCGGTCATGTCTCTGCTGGACTGGCCGCCCATGTGCAATCCTCCCCTTACCGATACCTCCTCGCATGCACGGCTCTCGTTTCGCATGCAGCATTGGCCCTCACTCCACCTGCGCTCCTGTACCCTACACACCCTCAACTTTCACTTGTTGGGTGTCCTCCAACTCTCACTACCTCACTCGTCGTGCCCTGGAAGGAGAAAAAAGAAAACAAAAAAAAAAACAAACCAAAAAAAAAACCACAAAGAAAGAAAGAAATAGAAAAAAAAAAAAACGAAAAACAAAAAACAAAAAAAAAAAAAAAAAAGATAACAAAAAAAATAGGAAAAAAAAACAGAGGATAGAAAAGAAAAACAAAAACAAAAAAAAGAAAAAAAGAAAAGACATAAGCAAAAAAGAAAAGTCAAAAAAGAAAAGAAAAGAAAAAAAGACCAAAAAAGGAAAACATTAAAAAAAAAAAAAAAAAAAAGAAAAAACAGAAAAAAGATTAAAAAAAAACAAAAAAAAAAACAAAAAAAGATATAAAAAAAAAAAAAAAAAACAAGAAGCCCAACAAGAAAAACAAAACAAAAACAAAAAGAAAAAAAAGAAAAAAAAGTAGAAAAAAGAAAAAGAAAAAAAAAAAAAGGCACGGGCCTTCTTAGACACCACTCGCAAACACACACACCTGACAACCACACTGGGGATTCGTGTCCCACAAGGGTTCCCGGGCTCTATACCCCCCAAGCTGCACGTGACCTGTCCACAGCACTCGTCCCTCGAACTCGCTTGACACGACCGAACCACCTGGTCGTGATCAGCTTCAAGGAGAATAGCGTCTCCCTCCGTTCCCGAGGAAGCTATCCAGCTGCTTGCACCGGGTCCCAACACGTCCCGCGAGCTCGCCCCCATTATCCTCCACTACTCCGTGTGTGTGTGCTCGTTACTACCCCGTCCAATTCACCCTCTATCTCCCGTGTCTCTGCCAACTCAGTCATCTCATACCCATTACCTCCCTTGTCTCCATTATTATTTCTGCACCTCGTGTCTCGTCTACCTGTCTCCCGTGTCTCTGGCAATACTTCTACTTCCTTCTTTGTCTCTGTTGCTTCCTCTTCTCCATTTTTATTTGTGTCTCTTTATTAGGGTTGGTCCTAATGTTCTTTCATCGAGGTGGTGTCGACCAAGTCCTGCACCACCGACATGCTCCTTGTGTGCTGTCACAATCCCACTTGCGTTGTTCTACTTCCTGGCTCTTCTGAGTCCTCAGAATTCCTGAGTTCTTCGTTCTCCCTCCGGAGTTTTTCAATCTCCGTGGACTCCAATCTTGCTCCCGTTTTAGTTGTTCAATTTCAAACTCACATTGTTCTTGTTTTCTACCACAGTTTCTCCTGCTCTTCATTTTCCAATCTCATCGTTTCTTTCAATTGGCTCATTTCCTTCCTGTGTTTCATTCGCTGTTCTTCACTACTATTCCTTGTTTCCTCTCCTGTCCTTCCTTCTCCAGCTTCATGGTTTGCTTCATTTGGTTAATCTCCTTTTTGTGTTTCATTTGCTGCTGTCTCATTACTCTTCCTTGTTTCCTCTCTGTCCTTCCTTCTCCAGTTTCGTGGTTTTCTTCATTTGGTTAATTTCCTTTTTGTTTTCATTCGCTGTTCTTTGTCTATCTCCTCGCACTCCAGCCTCGCCTTTTCTTTTAATTGTCAACCTCGGCTTCATGTTTCTTTTGTTTTCTATCCATTGTTCCTCTCGTTCTTCCCTCTCCAATCTCGTTGTGTCCTTCAATCTCCTGATTTCTCCTTCCTGCTTCATTCGTTCTTCTTCATTACTCTTTCTTGCATCTCATTCTGCAATCTCGTCATTTCTTTCAACTGACTGATTTCTTTCTCCTGTCTCATTCCTTGTTCTTTGTATTTCCTATTCACTGTCTTCCTTGTTCCTCATTCTGCATCTCGTTATTTCCTTCAGTTGGCTGACTTCCTTCTCCTGTCTCAATCTTTGTTCTTTCAGTACTCTTTCTTGTCCCTCATTCTGCAATCTCGTGGTTTCCTTCCATTGGTCGATTTCCTTCTTCTGTCTCATTCGTTCTTCCATCATTACTCTTTCTTGCATCTCATTCTTTAATCTGGCCTTCGCTTCCAGCTGTTCGATCTGTACAGTGTGGTTCCTTAACGTTTCATTCTCTGCTGTCGTTCTTTCTTTCTCTCACCATCCTCAACTCATTTTGTAATTCCGTCTCTTTGTTTTGGTGTTTCTGTAACTCAGAAGCTTTCTTTTCCAATTCCTTTCTCATCTCGCACACTCCGACTTTGCTTTGCTTCTAATTGTTCAATCTGCTCAGTGTGGTTCCTTAACGTTTCATTCGCTGTTTCCGTTCTTTCTCTTCCAACGTCCTCAGCTCGTCTCGTAATTCCTCTCTTGGCTTTGTGCTCCAGTATCTCATCAATTTTTTCCATTTTCCTCTCTTGTTCATCCTTTCCTTGCACATCTCCTCCTTTTCTTTCTCATCTCGCATACTCCAACTTTACTTTTTCCTTTGTTTCCTGATATTTTCTGTTCTCTTTCTACCTTCTCTTCTAGTTTTCCTGCCATCTCGTATTTCTTTCTATTGTTTTTCCAGGCTTTCTTTGTCCTGATTGCCTGATCTTACTCTTTCTTTAGTTGCTCTACTTCAATTGTGTTACCGTTTTTGCTCTTCTAACTTTTTTTCCATTCTTCCTCCAATTGTTTCCGAAGCCGCCATTGTCCGTGCCTCGCCTGCCATGCCACTGCTGGTTGAAACGTTGTTGGGAGCGTCGCCTCGTGTCGTGCCATTCGTTGCGCTAAAAATAGCCGCTCGCTCCGTGCTGCGCTGAGGTGCGATCGTGCCCGCATTATGCGATCAGTTTGCCGGTAAGTCCGTGCTCAGATATGGGGTTGAGCTTCCCACGGATTAACATTACGGCGAGTTTATAAAAAGAACATCCCGGGCCATGGACTCTACATTAAAAGACATATCTAATACCCCGGCACCCGCTCCGTTTGAAATGCCATCTTATTTCACGTAAGCGGATAAATTTAAATTGCTCGTAATTTGGAGGGAATCGGGGTCGCTCCACTCACCTGAACCGATTCCCGTGAATTTAGTTTGGAGACGGGAGAGTTTGTTTCCCGCTCGCTGACACACTGTTAGATTTTGCCGTCCGGCGTGCGAGCGACTGCGTAACTCTAATAGCAGCCGCCTCGCCCACCGGAACGGACAATTCAGTCGTGACCCTCCGGGAACTACCGCCAGGAGCCAGTCACGGGTGGGGTTTAACCTCACCACAACTCAGTCCGCATTTCTCCGCGCGAAATAGGGTCGATTGCCGAATGGTTGATTTACCTAAGTACCGCGCGGATAGCGTACCGAGGAGTTGTACCACCCACAGGTCGACTTCGGACACGAACCGCTTAAGCGGCTCGTTCCGTACTACAGGGATAACCGAGCGAGTTATCGTCGACCTTGATGGTTCAGATTACTTATGGGTGTTTCAACCCACTATCAATCCCTTACGTGATGCAAGATGGAGATTCAATAAAAGGAAAAGACAAAGCAAAACTGGGGAACATGACAAGCACATTTATTTCACACACATGCACGTATGTACAGCCATGCAAGGAATCACAATAAAAGCAAGGCACAATGCAGAGCTACAACCGAATATAATTATTACACAGGGACACTTAAAACATTCTACTTGATGGATGGCGCCACACACACACTTTACACAGAACCCAAAAGAAATGGAAGTCGCGACTTCCTTTGTGTGTCGAGTCCTTCTCTCGTGACCGCAACTCGAGCTCCTCCGGCTGGTCCGCGAGCTCGTGCCTCGCGCCGCACGTGTGGTCCGCTCGACAGCACGGACGGGTTTTGGGGAACGGACGGGTTTTCCGGCGCTATCTCCGTGCTCGCTTATGGGATTCCAGGGCTCGCGCGAGGATCGAGGTCGGCGAACAACAACTCGCCAGGATCAAAAAGGTCGTCAAGGAACAGGAACAAGAAAGAAGAAGACCTTGCAGGAACAACTAGCAGACGACCCGAACCAGAAGACCACTCGAACCTCCTCTCGTCCGCCCTTTTGTAGCGCGGGCTCCGCCCTTCGCCGCCCCGTTTTTGGCTCCACCTCCTTCTGGAAGCTTCCCAAAAGGGCGTGCCCTCTCGTTCCCTCCCACGCCGTGCGGGGGACGAGGAAAGTCTGTTTTGCTCGGGGCAGGGAATTATTCCCCCAAATCAGGCCCCCACCTTTTTTCACCTTTGACCCTGGCTCAAATCGCACCTCCCCATGCCAAAGCGCAGGCGTTTTGGGCGGGAGATCTTGGCGGGAGATATTTAAGCTGCCACTCCGCTCCGTTTCATCCGTCCCGCGGAGATCGTGACCGCACGGTGCTCGTTGAATGGCGAGTGCGAAGAGTGGTAGCGTAGTTGTGGAAGGTGGCGTCGTGGTGTGAATGGCGTGATTGTTGGCGTCGTGTAGTGAATGGCGTGATCGTTGAGATGTTGGTTGTGGCATGTTCGTTGTTGTTCTTGCACCAAATTAACGACAGCAAAAGAAAAAGACTAACTGAAGAATCGCAGCCCGAATGGATCACATATATTCCTCTATACAACGGGTTTGGGCTAACTACACATGAACTTACGATATATCTCACTTGAGGACCTTTATGGTGTAATGCGAATTTCCACAGCCGTAACAATATATTGGGTGGTCGCTAGAGTACCCTTATTGTCGGGTTTTCTGTGTGTGTGTGTGTGTGTGTGTGTGTGGTGTGTGTCTGTGTGTGGTGTGGTGTGTGTGTTGTGTGTGTGTGTGTGTGTGTGTGTGTGTGTGTGTGTGGTGTGTGTGCGCAACGCGAGGCTCCACACACAAACCAGCAAACCGATTTCGATGAAACTTGGCGAACAGGTGCCCATATGGCTGGAGTGTGCGCGTTCGAGTTTCGTTGCTAAGCACAACCGTTGCTATGCAGCGGCCGAAAAACCACGTACGGTATTTTCAATACTTGTCCACAGTTTGAATGTGGAGAAACGAGACTTCGGAATTAAACACTTCGAGATATTTAGAAAATTTTACTCGAGCCGATTTTTGATTTAGGCTTTATTTTCAAATGTATCCTTCAAAAATCGGGTGTCTATTTACCGTCATTTTTTTGTTGTTGTTTGTTTGTATGTAATGGACAGCTCTGGAGGCCAGAGTCGTCAACCGATTTTGATGAAACTTGACAGGTAGGTTCATCCCAGGATCTAGTTCTATGCTTTTGAGCACCGTTGCTATGGACACCACCGTTGCCTAGCAATGGGACTTTGAAATGTTTGAAAAATCATAAAAAATTATTTTTATGAAAATCAAAAATGGGCTTCCAGGCTTTTATGCGCACTATAATCAACCTCTTTGTCAAAAATTTTCAGCCCGATCCGTCAAAACAACTTGACTAGTATGCAATTATGTCGCGACCACCCATGTCGCCTACCGGCTTGTCTGATGTGTGTGTGTGTGTCTGCGACCGCCGTTTCTCGACAACCACTGGTCGATCTAATTGAAACTTGACAGGAATATTGCTGGGGACCTGTGGATGTGCCTTTTCAAGGTTTGATATTATCGGACAAGCGGTTCCCAAGTTACGGCCATTTATTTGCCAACCAATGAAAGGACACGGTGCTATACATCACTATTGACGTCACAATTCTTCTTTTTTTTTTTTTGCACACGGCCACGCACGTACGGGCACGCACCTACGGGCACGCACGTATGGGCACGCACTTACGGGCCCGCACTAGTATATATATATGCATATATACATATATTTATATATATGTATGTATATTGTTGCGGGCCGGGGTCGGGTGAGAAGACCACCGGGGGGGGGGGGCTCTTTCGGCTCCCACCAGACTCCCCGGAATTGTAGGCCATCGCACACGGATAATTCTGTGACACGACGGGTCGCTAACCGACCGTGAACGCCAATAACTAAACCGCGTGACCTCAGGGTCCTCCCGTCTATGGGTTAACCGGGTTACCTAATTAATCACGTGATTTAATTACCGCGGAATACGCCCTTGGTACACCTTGTCCGAACCGGATTACTTTACCGGATCGGATGCAGCCGAGCGACACTGCCAAGGACGT
>CM068952.1:119453656-119477211 GCA_035128595.1 Eptatretus atami | reverse complement strand
AGGAACGGATCGTTGGGAATAAAGTCCCGGCTAAGCTAGGATTTGGACCATGGATCAATGAAAGAACAGAAAAAAACAAGCTGGGAACATTTCTAATAATAATTTATTTACAAGCAGGCGAGGAAAGTTATGTGGTACAGTGAATAGCTTTATTGGTGTGTGTGTAATGCTGGGATAGGAAGAAGCGTGAGGTGCGACAATAATACAAGCAACTTACCAAAGAAGACAGAGCAGCCTTAACCCGAAATAATAATAATCTTCTGCCATCTTAACTTACGAGGACAGGTGCCAGGACACCACACACACACACACACACACACACACACACACACACACACACACACACACAACACACACACACACACACACACGCACACACAAAACCGATGAAGAGGAGTTAATGAAGAGAAAAAGGAGGCGAGGAGATGAGGCTAACGGTCTCTGAATACCTTGCACGATTGCCCAGTTATGCCACCAATACGTTTTGGGTGGATGCTCCGCTGGGAGATACCTCCCTGACAGCTGACATTCCGTTTCTTGCTTCGTGGCACTTCGTGCAGCTGGCGTCGGTCCAGAGAATGAGACACAACCGTCGGGCGTGAAGGGAGGGACTTGGGTCGAGAAGGCGGAGTCGAGAGCGAGTGGGTGGAGTGGTAGACGGGACCAGGTGGGTGGGTGTAGTCAGTGACGTGTGGGCGGAGAAGGGCGGAAAAGTGGAGGCGGAGTCGCAGGTGATGACGACAGAAGGGCGTGTGAAGAAGGTGGAGTTATCGATCCCAAGCCGTGCAGAACGAGCCGACAGGAACGAAGAAAGGACGATGGACAGGAACAACACTCGAACGACGACGACCCTGGAACTACACACCAGGAATGACGAGCAGGAACGACGCACCAAAAACAACGAGCAGGAACGACGACGACCCCCGAATGACACACCAGGAACGACGAGCGGGAACGATGCACCAGGAACAATGAGCAGGAATGACGACTCTGGAACGACACACCAGGAATGACGAGCAGGAACGACACACTGAGAACAACGAGCAGGAACGACGATGACTCTTCTACCTCCGCCACGCGACCTGTCCTTTTATAGATCCAGTGGTGCGGGGCGGGGGTGATGAACCGAAGCGGTGTCGTCACACGAATCGGGCGCTCTGATTGGTCCTGGCCCCCACGCGGCCCAGCCGCGATGGCCGGAAGTGGCTCCACTCCACTTCTGGCAAGATGACCCCAAGCTGTGGAATCGTCTCGCTCTGAGCCCCATGATATGAATCGTCCCGCACGGAACTCCGCGACATGAATTGCCTTGCACCAATCTCCCGGACCGTGCCCCGGCCGAGAGTGGCGTCGGCCCCGCATGCCCACCCGGACACCCCTGGCTAGCGCCGGTCAATGTGCCTGCTCCGTGATGTGCCACACGGCCCGAGCTGCACAGCATGCCCCTGCCTGATCGCGGCTTCGCCAGCCAGAGAGGCGAGGAGATGTCCGCCATCCGTGGGGAACACCCGCAGCCGCCAGCGAGGACCAACGGTAAGGTGTTGGAGTAAACCCATGCACAGACGGTAAGATGTTAGGATAAACACATGCACAGACCAGAACAAGATGTGTGCCATCCGTGCCCTACTCTGCATGATGATAAGGTGTCACGAGCCAAGCATGGGTCCGCCTTCGAGCACGTTCCGTACAGTGCGCGCAGATCCGCCATTAAGCGCGTGCATTCAAACATGGCCAGCGTGTGCATTCGCCTGATATTGGGTCATTTGCTTCTGTGTTGTGAAAAAGAACATCCGTGCAGCCTCTTTAACAGATATTCATTCGTATGCCTTTTCAATGCAACCAGGAATCTCATCCCAGATCATTGGAAGCTCGAGATGATCATCTCGAGCTGCCAAGCATACTCTATGACTTGCCGTAAAAGTTAGGTTGAGGGATCGCTTGAGGACGGGAGATCTGTGCTGTGAGGCGCTATGCCGATCGGGTGTCCGAGTGCAGTGCCTGCTGGCCGACGCGAGGACCCAAATTCGGATTTACCTCAGGAATAAGCAGAAAAGAAGAGTAGAAATGAAGTTAGTGGTGTAAACAGACCTAGCTATGCGATCCCCGCAATGGACGTCCCATTTGACCCACGAGACAAGAGGGAAGGGGCTATCTAAACGTATATTAATGGAATAACTGTCGAGGGACCACTATATGTTGGATACCATTGCCTTGGAGGCATGCGGTTCCTAGAACCCCAACAATATATTCATATATATATATGAATATATTCATATATATATATGAATATATATATATATATATATATATATACATACATATACATACATACACATTTTTTCAGATTCCACATATATATATATATATATATATATATTCAGAGGTGATACCTTTTTTTTAAAATTGCAGCACCAAACATTGTTAAAACATTAGTTAAGTTACTTACACAATCTGATCAGTGATCAAATTTCATGTGAAACCTTTTCCAACAAGTTTTGCGCCAGTTAGGAGAGAAACAGGTTTTAAGTCAAGTAAGTGCGTACCATCTGGAGTCACAAGGGGCTTTGGAAAGGTTCCACCAGACTTTCAAAAACATGATTAGAACTTACTGCTTTGAGTGTGTGACAAGGATTGGGATGAAGGAGTACACTTATTACTGTTTGCTGTCAGAGAGTCAGTTCAGGAGTCGTTATGATTCAGTCCTTTTATACGAGTGTTCAGACACGCTGTACGAGGACCATTGAGGCTTTTGAGAAAGCAGTGGCTTAATGAGAAGTCACGGTTAAATTTGCTGGATTATGTGTCTGAATTCAGAGAGGGATTGGCATAGGCACATGAAACAGCCAGAGTGAATTTAAAACGAACACAGGAAGAAATTAAAGCGAGATATGATACGCATTCCAAGGACAGAGAATTTAGGCCTGGTGATAAGGTTTTGGTGTTACTGCTAATAGCAAGTCAACCCCTACAGGCAAGGCATTTTGGACCTTGCCTCATTGAAAGAAAAGTCAGCGAGACCGATTATGTCGTGCAAACTCCAGGTCGATGCAAGCAGAAATGACTGTCACATAAATATGATAAAAAATTATCATGCCAGAGAGCAACCAGAAAGCGTGATTTCAGCGTCACCTGCTTTACCTGTAGTTATTGCGCAGAAGCAAAATGAGATGTGTGATGTAGTGAAGTTTGACCACATTAGGGATAACCGCTTGTCTGAGTCTGACTAACACTAAGGTTTTATCACACTTGCATCAGAAATTGAATCATTTGACGTCCGAACAGCAGGGTCAAGTCTCAGACTTAATTCCTGACTTTGCTCACTTGTTTACAGATGCACCTAGCCGTAATGACTTGGTGTGTCATGATGTCGAGGTAGGAGATGCTACGCCAGTAAAACAGCACCCACGCAGGATGAGTGCTGTAAAATTAGAACATCTTAATAAGGAGATTGAATACATGCTCGAAAATGACATCGATGAATGCAGTGACTGAATGGAGTTCACCCTGCGTCCTGGTACTCAAGCCAGATGGCAGTTTTCGTTGTTGCGCCGATTTAAAATGGGTTAATGCAGTGACGAGAACGGATTCTTATCCAATCCCTGGGATTGATGATTGCATTGATAGGGTTGGTGAAGCCAAGTTTATAAGCAAATTTGACTTATTAAAGGGGTAATGGTGAATTCCTCTTCCTCATTGAGAAAAGAAAATTTCAGCTTTTCAGCAACACCGAATGGACTTTGCCAATATAAAGTTCTTCCTTTTGGCCTAAAGAATGGCCCAGCTACATTTCAATGCCTCATCAATGATCTTATCGCAGATGTTGAGGGTTGATGCGTACATTGACGATGTCATCATTCATTCCATGACTTGGGATGATCATCTTAAGATGATCATGCTTCCTTTGTGAGACGGACTGAAGCTAAACAGACTGTGAATTTGGTAAAATCTTAATTTGATGAAGCACAGGTAGTGTTTTTAGGTCATGTTGTCGGTCAGTCAGATTCAACCAGTAAAAGCAAAGGTGGAAGCAATTGATGGCCCAACAGCACCTAAAGGTGAAAAAGAACTTTTGAGATTTCTGGGTATGGCTGGATGGTATTGGAAATTTTGTAACAATTTATCTGACATTGTGGTTCTTTTGACGATTCTGCTCAGGAAAAAAGCAAAATTTGTTTGGGACGACAAAGGTCAGACTGCATTTCACAAAACTAAAGCCATACTTTATGAGTTCTCCAGTTCTTGCTGCACCAAATTTTCAGAAAAACTTCCAAGTTGGCTGTAGATGCTGGTGATGTGGGGGCTGGAGCAGTTATAATGCAGGAAAATGATCCAAGCATTGATCACCCTGTGTGCTAGTACTCAAAAAGGTTGAACAAACACCAGAATAACTATTCGACAATAGAAAAAGAGAACCTTGCTGTCCTGCTCGCTTTGCAGGAGTTTGAGGTTTTCCTGAGTATAACTACTTTTCCAATAATTGTTTTCACAGATCACAATCTGTTCACCTTTCTTCATAAAATGAGGAATAAAAATCATCGATTAAAGCGAAGGAGCTTAATTTTACAAGCATTCAATTTTGAAATTAAACATATCAAAGGCAAAGACAACGTGATTGCAGATACTTTGTCGAGTTGGGAATAACTGGAATTATTATTGTAGTCAGTTGGGAAGTGTTAAGGAAAATAAGCTGTGTTTTTTTATTTTTTTTTTGTATTTCTAAAGCTGGAATTGTTGTTGTTTAGACTTTAAGTGAAAGGTAAGAAAGTTCTTGCATTGGTTAAACATCCTTTTTCGAAGGGGGTTCGGGTTAGGTTAGCAGCAAGGGATGCATGCTCACCACGACTGAGAGTGTTGCACGTTGACCATCCCCCAGATTGATCCAGCTGCATCTTTGCAGATGCTGGCCGATCCTACCTGCTGGGCTGGTTGGCTTGACAAACCTAGATTATCCTGCTGGAGTCACAGAGTTGACATTCAAGCAGACCTACCCTCTCTGAGCACATCAACAAAACCAAGGCCAAGTCTTCCTCATCCCACAGCATTGCTGGACGCAGAGCCATGCGTTTTTTTCAATTCAAATATATTGCTTTCAATTGCTTCAAATATATTTCAATTCAAATATATATATATATATATATATATATATATATATATATATATATATATATATATATATACAAAATCACACAGTATATACAAACATGTATATGTGTTTTTATGCGATGTTTTTAGAAAACACAATCAACATAGCCTTAATGGTGACATTCTTTAGGAGAAATCTTGACAGTTAATCAGCTTCAATTTGGTCACCTCACCTGGCAAGCATTGTAAAATAGCTGATGTTCGAACTTCTTGATGCCCAAAATTTGCTGAAACATCTCGTATAATTGCTCCTTGCTCAAGATGAGCTCCGATGCTATGGCAGCCGGTGTTCGGCCTGGGAGCTTCCGTGCGTCCTCGTCGCCCCGATAGATGGTGTCATATTTAGCCATCCATGAGCTAAGAACGGTTTCCTTGCTGAGTCCATCAATTTCTGGTAGGTTGCGCACCCTCTTTTCAATGTGTTTCTTGAAGACCTCGCGAAAGTCATTAGCTGAACAACCACCGCTCTGGACCATGTGGCTCACGCGGTCACTCTTCAAGAAGACCTGATGTGTTGGAAGAAAGATATAAATAATCAACATCTCTTATGTTGTGAATGAGTAAACAGTTTCACATTCGGTACACATTAGTGACAAGTTGTATAGAAATAACATAATGGGTCAGTCGTGGCCGATTATAAGCACATTGGACTGGTACCCAGCATTTCTGCGTTCAACCTGACCGAGGGCAGTGCTATTCAGCATTTAGACTCCATGCTTGTGAAATGTAACTAATCTTGGAACAATTGCTATGTTGCCATTTTATTTTCACCAAAAAACCAGCAGGCTTACGAATGACCTATAAGGGGAAGGCTATCTGCCCGTTCCACATATACTGGTGCTCATGTGACAATTTGCACTTTTTGGTCAACTTTTAGTGCTCTCAGGGTAACTTGCTATTGGCACAAAAAATGCAATCAAAGAAGAAGGCAGCACCCCTGTAACAAATTGAGAAAATAAAATAAACGATGATTGAGCAGCCAAGCAGACATCCCAGATACAATTATTGGGTTAAGTTCTTACAGAGTTCATTTGAAATTTTGTGACAAGCAGGTTTAATTTTTTTTTAAACTGCTTTTCAGCAGAACGACAGGGTATTGGTTCGAGTATGGAAAAAAAAAATTGGCTTGAGTGCACATTACACAGCGAAAGGCAATCGGTCAACATGGAAATAAATGCCAATCAATTCTGAGTAATCAATTTGTCCTTGAGGTGAGAGAAGGAGCTCCAAGCTTCACTACATATTACTGCATTTTTAGATGTGTTTAATGACAAAATTTGCTAAACGATAAAAAAAAAACGTTAATCGACTTGCTACATCTCACCTTCAATCAAACGTGTTGGGCTTTCTGCCGAAGAATTACAAATGTCACCCCTTTCTACCTCAAAATCCACTCTGCTCACTCATACTCTTATCTACCAGCAAAAGATGACTCTTAAGAATAACCTGTGGAGAGTTTTATTGGGACAGAAAACCCATAAAATATCACGTATACAATAACCATAAGTCTTCGAATTTGCTTCACTTCAATTTTGGTTTCAATCATACGTACGCAACGCCTTGTGTGCTGGCCTGCATGTTTCTGGGGTGCGGCTATGCAGTGCATCCTGCAGATTGGATTTAAGGCAGAAAAAATAAATTTTGGTAGGGTACCAATAGATATAATGGCCTACTCTTTCTAAAAGCTACCAGTGGGTCTTTGCTGCCCTATCTGCTGGAATTTTATTGTGGATTTCACACTTAACATTCCCTTCGAAGCAAGGCATATTCATTGATGAGCTTGCAGGATGACCTCGAGGTATGCGCTTTCGCCTCTGAGCCGTCTCCGTCTGGGTTTAAATCTTGGCTCGCCTATAAACTGTCATCCCGCTCACCCATAAATCGTTTAACGGGAAGGGTGATTCATCAATGTACTCGGATGGACGTTAAGCTATCACCGGCACCGTGAACAAAATCTTGCCTTAACCTACAGGGAGCACTGCATCAGCAGCGCAGTTGTGCCTCCAACAAATGATGGCACTTGCAGCCATGTGCTGTCTATGAATGAAGAAGATACTCGTTGATGCAACACCTTGCCCGCAAAACAACAGAGTGATACAATTTGCAAAAAACAGCAGCAACCAACTTTTTTTTTTTTAATCTCACACAAACGCAAGACTCAGGTCTGACGTTTCAAACACTGAATGGCCTTCATCATGCGACTTGCAGGCAAGCCACATGTTCCCCACACTTAAAGGGCTTCTCTCACCTGAGAACGGGAATGGAAATCACATGACTGCTGTCTGGAGATATAAAGGTACGTTGTTGCTGCTTTTTTGTGAATCACTACACTTCCAAACAACAGCAATTTATTTGCAGAGCACGACAACAGCTTAAAGTCAAGTAAGGAATCAAGCGCAGACTAGAAAGCTCAAAAGTGAGTACGCTACCTCACAAAGCCATCTGTAAGCGCAATTTTCCATTAACTAATTAATTATAAACAATTGACATGCAGGGAAACAAAAGTCAACCTACCAAATACATTTTCAAAATCCTTAAACATTTACTTAAAACTACAAGGGATGATTAGCAAGTTCAGACAAGTAGAGACATATAAGTATATATATATATATATCTTCTTCTTTCGGCTGCTCCTGTTAGGGGTCGCCACAGCGGATCATCCGTCTCCATTTCGCTCTGTAATTTCCACCGGTACCCTGCTGACCAACAGTATCCGGTGGCGGTCGTTGGTAACCGGGCCTCGACCGATCCGGCATGGAAATCCGTTTTATGATCCGCATAATGATTTGGCACAGGTTTTACACCGGATGCCCTTCCTGACGCAACCCTGGTCGCCTCATACGACACACAGGGATATGGTAACCTATTCTAACCGGGGCATACACGGGCCAGTACACTGGTACTCATTCACCGACCTCGGAAGGATGACAG
This sequence comes from Eptatretus atami, assembly GCA_035128595.1. Taxonomy (NCBI): domain Eukaryota; kingdom Metazoa; phylum Chordata; class Myxini; order Myxiniformes; family Myxinidae; genus Eptatretus; species Eptatretus atami. The sequence continues at coordinate 119,469,138 of CM068952.1, read as the reverse complement.
GCTGAGTCAACCCCCTGGTGTATTAATTCAGTGGCCCAACGGGGCTTGAACTCAGGACCTTTTGGATCCCAAGCCGCTGCCTAACCACTGCGCCACAACCAGGATTTTTATATTAATATATATATAATATATATATTATAATATATATATATATATAATATATATATATATATATATGTGCTGTTCATTTTAAAAGGTTAGAATTGCAAAAGTACTTTGTAAAACAATAACACTATTAGGTCAGCAAATTGATTGGTGACCACCGATTCACTCTACATTTTGGATTCATAAATGCAGGTTCAAAAGCACAATCGTATTGCCAAAAATTGATATCGGTAGTGGAAAGGGGTGTAGTGGGCTGTGGAGCCCAGAAGAAAAGATGGTACATTAATTTTTATTGGGGCCGCCCCCGTGGGTGGCACCCGAGAGGAGGACTCCGCTCAGGAGGAAGAAGGGAACTCCAGTCCACTAGAGAGAACAGAGAGGCTCGTGTGGAAGGAGGTTGAGCAAGTAGTCCACGGAGGAGCTTAAGGCAGAGATTATTGTGGTTCGCTCTGAAGAAGTTCTTGGGATAGACCCAAGCTGATACCACCCTGCCTTTGGAGAGGGGAAAGAAGACCTCAAAAGCAGGAGCTCCACATGTACGGAGTATAAAGAAGCACTTGTAGGAGGAAGAAGAGTGCCAACCAGGAGGCCTCATTGGGGAAAAAGACAGAGGACCATGTTGCCTGGTTGAAGGCTGACTCATGGCTCTTTCACTTTGTCTTTGGACACCATCGTCACTGGCTCTCATCTCTCTCCTGATTTCTCAAGTGGACTGCAGAGTCCTGCGTCCACCCTCCGCATCGTAGACAAAGGGAAATCCTGCCTGCATTATTGTCTTGTTCTATTGTACGAGTGTGATCTCTGGAGCTTAGTGGGTTATGTTTTGCGTTTTATGTCTCCCTCTTGTACTGGATATGTTTGGATATCCACATTCTCCTCTTTGTGTCTTTTGACTCGCTTGGTTTGTTCCGTTTATTATGGCGTCTTGTCGGCCCTTTTCCCTGTACTTTGCTTTTTTAAATAAACCCTTTAAAAGGTAAGAAAACATGTTTCAGCCATGTGCTTTTCATGTGTGTGCCATCGATTTTGGCTCATTTGGGTGACCTTGAGGAATGGGAAAGTAGAGCAATTATTGAATGCAGTGCCATAAACAACCGTTCAGACCATCTCTTGGGATGAAAGGTCCCAGCTCTGAGAAATCCTGAATTAACGGGTACTTGGACACAACAATATCTTCACACAAAACACTTCACCGCAAGGTTAATTTGTAAATAATATGAGAAAGGCACTCAGTAGAGCACATAATTCATGATTCACGAGAACATATCGGGCCCAATACATTTTTGTAATATCGTGCTATACAGTCCGATATCGTTTTTGGCCCCGTCTCTCAATGGTGAATATAATCACTTTTAAAATTAAATAATTATCATATCCAGATCTGGATTCGGATCTTCACCAAAATCGAATCAATTCGTTTCATCCGAATCCGTCCACAACTTTTTGAGATATCGTGCTATATATCGCTTTTGGTCCTATCTCTCAATGGTGAAGAATCACTTAAAAAATTCTACTTGCCGGATCCAGATCTGGATCTTCACCAAAATCGAATCAGTTCATCCTTGTCACACACCCAACCTGACCACAAAATTTCATCCGGATCCGTCCACAACGTTTTGAGATATTTTGTGCACAAACAAATAGACAAACAAACAGACAGAGAGGGGTGAAAACATAACCTCCTTCACCTTCGGTGGCGGAGGTAATAAAAGGATTTTCTTTGCTTCCAGGCAGTGGATTAAAATGAGAACCCAAGTAAGAAGCCATTTATGGGTATTTATGCAAACAACATGATTCCCATTACAAATGTGGCCATCTGGTCCCTGCTTTCCTGATTCACACAAAAAGCCTATAAAATACAACTCTATTTCGATAGCATTATAAAGAAGGATTTCCTGCTTATAAATAGAGTGCCTATCGGGTATATAAAAACACCACATGTAGTTACTCTCAATCAAATCGTAAGACGGCTATTATATTATAAATATTGTAACGTTTGCATTCTCTATAAGAGCCGAGACAACTCTTTGTTTACTTTTTATTTAAGTTGAAATTGATTTTAGAACATGCTCTTTTTACATTCCCAAGAATTGGGAGTCCTTATTGCGATGTTGTTATTATGTCATAAGATATATTGTATCATTACTTTTATATTCATCTTAAGCAATACATAGTTTAAATGGGAATTCTAAATAGCAAACGTAAGATTGAAAACCTTGAGAGTTGAAAAGAACTTCGATTGTGTAATTATTTCTCAGTCACATCACCCCTACCCCAGCACCCCGCAGGCTCCCCCAAACTCCCCCAAACCTACACCACCACCACCACCACCACCAGCAGCCCCCACTCACGACACCAAATTCAATCCTTGACGCACATTCGAGCAACTCCACTGTGCAAGGGCATTCGATTGCTTTTGGCAAAACATGTTTTCTTACGGTTGATTTGCCATGCGAGAGTTATTGGACCAGGCCCAGAGGTTTCACCACAGACAAATATATTGCAAAATCAAAACACCGAAGCAATAAACCAAAGATTCCAAAAGGAACAACAAGAACAAAAATAATAGCGAAGGTGCTGTAGCTTTTTTTATTTATTACTGTTACTCAAGTGTATGTTATCTATAAAGTACCTTACACACCCAAACCAAATAACTACAGCAAGTACCATCATCGTTCTCATCAGGGAAGTGTTTCTATTCCTGTACAAGTGTTTCAGGGAAGGGATGGAATGACACAGGTGTGTCAGTAATTTATATGTCTTTTTTTTCAAAACAAAGTTTCTGATCATGGAAGAACAAGGTAACAGAAGGTGAAATGGCAAGAAATTTAAAGTGGGTAACGGTTGGACACAATTAGCAGGGGAGTGAACAAACACAAAGAGAGAGAAGACAGAGACGAGAGAGGATAGAGAGAGACAGAGACGAGAGAGATAGAGAGAGACATAGAGAGAGACATAGAGAGAGACATAGAGAGAGACACAGAAAGAGAGAGAGAGAGAGAAGAGAGAGAGAGAGAGAGAGAGACACATAGAGAAACATAGAGAACAAAGAGAGACATAGAGAGAGAGAGAGAGACATAGAGAGAGAGAACATAGAGAGAGAGAGAGAGAGAGAGAGACATAGAGAGAGAGAGACATAGAGAGAGAGAGAGACATAGAGAGAGAGAGAGAGAGAGAGAGAGACATAGAGAGAGAGACATAGAGAGAGAGACATAGAGAGAGAGACATAGAGAGAGAGACACAGAGAGAGACACAGAGAGAGAGAGACACAGAGAGAGAGAGCACATAGAGAGAGACAGTAGAGAGAGACACAGAGAGAGGACACATAGAGAGACACATAGAGACAGACATAGAGAGAGAGACATAGAGACAGACATAGAGAGACAGAGAACAGAGACAGAGACAGAGAACAGAGACAGAGACAAGAGAGAGAGAGAGAGAGAGAGAGAGAGAGAGAGAGAGAGAGAGAGAGAAGAGAGAGAGAGAGAGAGAGAGGAGAGAGAGAGAGAGAGAGAGAGAGAGAGACAGTAACCTGCAAGAAAGGGTTGGGGAACATCAGGCAGAGTTATATTGGTAGAAAAGATTGCGGGTAGGGATGGAAGATGACATGAGATTGTGGTGTAGCCTACCATCTGCTTTAGACTTGAGGCAAAGATTGTACAGCCTTGGGAATGTGGTTTGGGGGGGTGGGAGGGGATAAGGAACAAAAGAGCGAGGTGTGCAGTAACCTGGATTTTGAAAGTTGAAGCAAGACAGGGTTACTGGAAGAAAACTTGCATCCTGGAGTTACTTGGGAGGGTTGGAAGGCTGAGAGAGCAGAGGGAGCTTGACCAGGAAAAGTGTTGTGAGGGTTGGGGGAGTTTGGGGAACAGAGGCCATCAACCTGTCTGTGTTGTGTCAGTGACATGCCTTGTGCTTTGGCATCTTTGTGGGAGATCCAAATAATATTGAGGTCTTTCGGTTTTGAGGGGTTTCAATTGAGGGACAAAGAAAGGCCTTGTAGGCTCTGAGTCGGTCTGATTTTTCAAGGAACGACTGAGGAAACCCAGTCTGTGGCTGGCTTTGAAGGGTCAACTTTGTGATTGGTTGGCCCCAGAGAGGTCATGGATGATGGTGAGGCCTATAAGTTCAAGAGACTGAACCTCTTCCAGTGACTGAATGTGGAAAATAGAGGTGGGATCATTTGATGATTCTTACAGAGTGACAGGTTAAAGATTGAGGTTTGCCAGAATTGAGACATTCCATTTATCAGATGAGTACAGTATATAACTAGAAGGGCACTCGGTAGAGTGCATACCTCTGCCACAGACACAATGCCTAATCCAGTAGAACATTTTGGGCCCAATATATTTTTTGAAATATCATGCCATATATCGTTTTTGGCCCTAACTCTCAATTATGAAGAATCACTTCAAAGGTTAAAAAGATTTAGTTTCTGGATCAGGATCCGGATCTTCACCAAAATCTAATCAGTTCGTCCTTGTCACGCACCCAACCTGCCCACCAAATTTCATCGGGATCCGTCCACAACTTTTTCAGATATCCTGCACACAGACAGACAAACATACAGACAAAACAAACAAAGAGACAGACAGGGGTGAAAACATAACCTCCTTCACTTTCGGTGGTGGAGGTAAAAAAAATATTAAAGGTGGGGACACTACCTGATCTGAGCTATGCTCCGCTTGTTTATTTTGTTGCAAATGAAGCAAAATCGAGGACATCTTTGAAATAAGGATGACAACAGTGACTGTAGCTACAGCAAGACCAAACACAGCCTTATAATGGGCTCACAACAATATACAACAAGAGCTGACAAAATCTCACAGGAATAGAATGGCCTTCAAGTCAGAACATGCAATTGAGTGTTTCGTAATTTATATTATAACAACGGAAAAGAAAACATCCACCCTAATTGTGGCTCAAATAATTAAGCTCGCTTCGTTCATCCATTCATTAATTTAAAATTGTGACATCAAAATAAGTTCATTACAAACCTCTGCCAGACTGAACAGTTTATGTTTTGTATCACAATGATAGGCCGGAATTGGACCCGGACCTGAACCAAAATTTAATCGGCTTGTTCTTATCACCCAACCAACTCATGCCATAATTCACCCAAAATAAATATCGTGCTAATATCTCGTTTTTAGCCCTATCGATATATGGTGAAGAATAAGTTGAAGAACTCTCGCGTCGAGATGCGGATTTTCGCCAACATCTAATCAATTTGTCTTTGTCACACACCCGTGTTCACCAAGTTTCTTTCGAATTTGTCCATAACTTTTTGAGACATCTTGCTCACAGACAGACAAACAGGGGTGAAAACATAACCTCCATCCATCTTTGGTGGAAGAAGTAATTATGAAGCTGCACACATATCTAAGGTTAAAATAATGCAACAACTTAAACAACCTTCAGAGACCTGTTTACATAACCACTTGTTCACCCATCCAACCTCCCAAGTCACCAAATTTCTTAAACTAGTTAAATATAAATAAAATAACATGATTTGAATTGGATTACAGTCTATTTAAATGACAATCGACTCTAACCCCTTTTCCCCCTTTTGTTCTTATACAATCCAAGAAGAGTCGGGGGATTGGAATCGACACAGAAGTGGAAGAGGGATGGTGGAGGAGTGGGGGTATGGGGATAGAGGGTTATAACTTACCACCTCCTATCCTTTCTCTTACATCTAGTTTTATCCACTCTGTGATCATGATTACAAAAAAAAAAAGCATCTTTCTTTAAATAAAGCAATCAATACTTGATGTCTGAACGACCTTGGTGAGAAAACACTGCGTATTGACAAAGAGCAACAAGGAAACGTGGAAACAAACCGGTGGACACCTAGTGCGAGTATAAAAGGTCACAGACAAGCAGTAGGTTGGCCTTCTGGAAGACGTGCAGGAATGCGAGACAGAATGGAGGCAAACAAGTGTCGATTGAAAGAAAATGTATATTTACTTTGTGTCTGATGAAAAAAAAGGGTCGACAAACGAGTGGATATGAACCAGGAAGACTGGAGGGGAATGGATGGCAGAGGGATCATATTGGAAAACTATATACCATTGCAGTATGGACGAAAGCCTTGTAGACCGCGAGAAGTCATGCGTCGATAAAGGACCGAGCCTGAATGAGAATACCCAAGTGGCATCCATCATTGGCTGATAACTGGGCTTTGTGGGTCCATCGAATAAAGGTTGCAGTTGTTAGCAAGATCAGGGTTTTCCAGCGATTCTCTTCTGTATTTAACCATTATTATGAATGCTACTTGTTGCGGAGATTGGATTTTGTTTTTATTTATTAGTTTTTCTTTGAAGCACTCATTACTTCCACCACCGAACGTCGACAGAGGTTGTTTTCCACCCCCATTTGTCTGTCTGTTTGCGAACAGGATATCTCAGAAAGTTTTGGACGATTCAGCTGAAACTTGGTGGACAGGTTGGGTATGTGACAGGGACGAATTGATTCGATTTTTTGTGAAGATCCGGATCCAAGAAAATTTTAAGTGATCCTTCACTCTTGAGATCACACAGGGCCAAAAACGATAGATTGCATGCTATGTCACAAAGTTATTGAAGATGCTGATGAAACTTGGTGGATGAGTTGGGAAGGTGACAAGAACAAGCAGGTTAGATTTTGGTTGAGGTCTGGATGCAGATCCAACCCATCAGTGGGATACAAAACGTAAACTGTTCAGCTTTGAAAAAAAGTGGGGGGGGGGGGGGGGGTATTTTAATTGGCTCCGTTTGTCTGTCCGTCACACTATCTCCTCCAAATCAGTTGAGCAGAAATTCACCAAACTTGGTAGTTATGCACAAAGCTGCAAGAGCAGCATCATTTTTGACCCTGCACTCTGGGACGGGGTCAAAAGGTCAAATACGAAAAAAAATGCAATTACAGGCACATTTTTAATGAAACCTTATAAATGCAATCGGCATCGGGGGATGCATGAAATATGTTACGATTCATGCCCCAGAGGTAGTGACTTGGGGTCACAGGGGTCAAAATGGAAAAATGTTGAACTCTAAAGTTGATATTGGGTCATTCCTGGTGGAACCTTTTTGCCATCTGAAAACTTTGCTTTCGGTGGGATGCACGGGGAATTGCGATGGCGCGCCATCGACTTCCTTCTCGTTGTTATTGTCGCGATTGCTGTTCATAAAGCACATCACAAATTGTGAGTATCTTGGCTTCCCAATTAAAGTATCAAATTAAATTACAAACCTTTATTATTATTTTTTTGTGCATGCATTAGATGAGAAATAATTTGAGCACAAAAATTACCTTACAACATTCACTGCCACCTTTATCTAGATTCTACAGTGATCAGATTATGTGCAGCACAGATAAATTTGCTATATATATATTTTTTTTCTGAATGCAACCTTGTGTCGTGTGCACTATGGCAGTTGCCAGGTTTTCCGCACAAAACGAAGGCTGCCGTGGCAAAAGGTCTGCACACTCGGCATAAACCCACAAGCAAAACCTTCATTATTGCATCCACTATTTTGACAAAACAGAAATGGCCACAAAAGACAGGCAGCAGCATAATCCAAGATACATTCTGAAATAATATACATTACACATTATCCTCAGTCAGTTTAGTCCCATTTTTCCATCCAGTGATTCAAGACAGCTGTTCACCACTACCTCAGGTAGTCCGGGGCAGTCCGTTTAGTCCTCCGTCCATACTCACAATCTTCTCGACCCAAAATGATCCCATTCCCAAGTATTTCATTTTTTCAGGTTATTGTGATTTTTTCCCTGTCTCCCTCACCTCTTCTTGTTTGTTTGTTGTCAGTTGGTTTGTTCCTTTTCGGTTTCATCCCCACTTTCCCCTTCCTCTTCTTGCTGTGTATCATTCAACTTGTGTGCAGCTTGTTCACCTCAACGTGTCCTTCTCCCCGTCCCCTCGATCTCACTCTGACTTCTACTCTGCTGATAGTGTTTTCCCCCTTTCCATTTTGTTCCCTTCCATTCTGCTCTAGCTCTTCCATGAGCCTCGATCATGCATACAAAAAATAAATTAATTAAGTGCCCATAATGTGATGAACCCACAACATAACTGGCAAAAATTAAAAGGCAGTTACAGGCCTCCTGAATGATCTGGAATGAAGAAATTGCACAGAGTTACAAATCTTGTCCCTGTGATGTCAAAACTCTGTTTCATCCACTTTGTGACTATGTCATGCTTTGATTGTTGTCGATGCTTTATTTTTTTTTGAAAGTACACAAGGACAGAAGCTGGAACACAAGGAAAGGAAAGGACAGTCGAACAGTGAACCTAAACACAGGAAAGCAAGACAAAAAGGCCTAAAACACAAACTTTCCTGTCGTGAGAGAACAGCAGGCCTTTCTCTTCAGCTTTCAAGTGACTGCCAATTACACGCGAGACTTTGAACTCCTCAGTACAAGGAAGCATCAACACTTTGCTGACTCTGACCCACAGTGATGAGGCATAATGACACCAATCGCAAACGTGCAAGGATTGTGCACGAAAACATTGTACACAATGAGATGTCTACTTGGATCATACAGGTGTATTGTCAAGGCGGGAATAAAGCTTTGAGGATCAACTTGGACAAGTCACCTTCTCACAGGAGACCATTGCTGGTGGTTCAAATACTTAACGTCTGCCAGGCATTTGAGAATTATCCAATTGGTATTCGTACTGCACTGTGACTTGTTAAGAAAGACCTTGACTCCTCTCAAGCACAATCTCAATTTGACCTGCTCTTTCTGGCACCCAACTTGGTAAAGAAATATTCCTTGAAACCAAGCTGCAGGCAGGCGCTACCAATTTGTGGAAAATTGCAGAATCGAGGTGCGTGACAGTTAGTTATATGCGAGGAAGCAAAAATAATGCAAATCGCAAGTGATAGCAAACTAGTACGTCGGCCAAATGTGAGCTTCCTGCATTTCAGAAATGTTGTTTGGATATAATCATTGTCGTGTAGCCATGCCTTGGGACTCATCGAGACAGCAGTTCTCTGGTCAGAACCTTCAACACCAACATGACAAACAAACCTCAATAGGCAACAACCACTTGCAGAAACCACCCAAATAGGGATGCAACATTATGATCGATGAACCGTGCAACTGTGCGAAGAATTTGGGAATTAATACAGAGTCATTGAGTTTTTAAAGCCAATGATCCATGATATGGAAGTGATGAGTGCTGTGCCAAAAATGAAAAAGAAAAAAAACAGAGATAAAGGAGATAAAATGAAAATAAAATGAGAGTGAAGAAAATAAATACTGCAGTAGTAGGCACATGGCATTAAAGCAATAGAAAGGTATTTGTTCCATTTACTTGCGAATACCTACACCATGTAAATTGGCAAGCATCGATCCATTACTGCATGTGGAGTTGGGTGGTGGTTGTAATAGTTGGAGTGATCGTAGTATAGTATGGTACAGACATATTCAGGAAAAATGAAAACTTGCACACTGTTTGCAGCCATCTATATATTAGGTACGTATAGCTGGCAGAGGTTTTGTTCACGCCCTCCCCAATATCTGCCCCATACTTCTCCCTTCACAGCAACTTTCCTTCCTTTTTGCCTAATTCCTCTACCCATTCTGTATCTCTCTCTCTCTTCTCTCTCTCTCTCTCTCTCTCTTCTTCTCTCTTCTCTCTTTCACATTTTTATTATCAAATTCACTATTCACAATTTATATTTTGACAACTTCCTCCCCTTTGGCATCCATAATAATGTGTGTGTGTGTGTGTGTGTGTGTGTGTGTTGTGTGTGTGTGTGTGTGTGTTTGTGTGTTGTGTTGTGTGTGTGTGTGTGTGTTGTGTGTGTGTGTGTGTGTGTGGTGTGTGTGGTGTGTGTGTGTGTGTGTGTGTGTGTGTGTGGTGGTGTCTCTTCTCCTCCATAACTACAAAACCAAAAACCTAGCGGCCCCAAACTTTGCATGCATACTAAGGTAAACTCCAAGGGAGTGCATGAATAGAAACTCGGTGTTTGGGTAAATTTAAACACCCCTTTTGAAGATAATTAATGGCTTACCTGCATGAAAAGATTATGCTTGGTCAGCCCAACTTCACCTCGGAGGGATCTGAACCGCCATATTGATTCGGCCTATTCAAACATGCCTTATCTTGGAAACCTGAAATACTCTCATGGACTCATTAAAGTATATAATCGAAATATCATTTCGGATTTGAAAATCAGATCTCGTGGCCTAAATAAGTGTCGAAATCTGGAGTGAATTCTCAAAATTTTAAGACAATACCGATTCACCAAGCGTTGGATTGTTGGCCCACAAACAGGGAACGTGAGCAGGGTTTGGATCGTTTGCCTGCATCAGTTGGAGAGGTGAATGTTTCCAGAGAAGATTGAGGTACATAAGTGCTGTGTTTGTGTCATCTATTAATTTTAAGTAATCACCGTGGCTGAAATGGTGCTTAATCTATGCCAAGTCATAATAAACACTGCACGCAGACGTCTGGAGACACTTCTATTCTTTTTTTCTTTTCTTTTTTCCACTCTCCTCACATATTATTAATACCTACGAATTGCTGGATACATTGCAATGCTTATAAACGCCCGGAGATGCCAGCGTTCATGGCTTTCTTTTATTACCGCACGTGCCATAACCTTGAGAATGTCTTAAATTAAGCCAAATTACAAAATTTAAGCTCCAGAATTGAACTTAGCAGCAGTTCTCACTGATTAAAAAAAGTGTTCATTTCTCCAATTCGGACATTGCTTGGGTGTTTCCATGTGCATGGGTTTATCGATGACAATTAGTAATTGCTTGCCAAGCCAGGCGTTCCATTGGAGTGCTTGCTTGAGTGCTTAAGCCACTTGTCAAGCACCTTACAGTCGATAGAAGTACAGTTCGTGTCCCGATTTGGATGAAGTCGGCAGTTGCTATGCAAGGTAGCGGTATGTATTCAGCACACACGGACGTGGTACATTTGGATCTGTACGGACTCCCCACGGGTGTGTGGACATGCCATGCCTGTTACGGGTGCCATGGTGGCAAAGTTTCATCCCGTATCTTATGGAGGTTTTATCAGGTTTTCCTTTGTTCTCTCGACTGTTTCTAAAGCAACTGGTTATTGGGTTTGCTTTGCAAAGGTTATGTGGTTTCTCTGTTAATTTTAAAGCAAAATATATTTTATAACACCTGATTTCTGAGCCATTTGCTGTATTAACGTGTTTTCTCAATTACAGCACCAAATTTTTGTTACTGAGAATTTAGTATTCCCATGTTTTTTTTTTCCCACCTGTCACACGCAGCTATTTATAAACATAAATGTTTATGCTCATCTCCTTGAAACATCAATATAAATGAAAAGTTGTTTTTAAAATTTGTTTATTGAAATTCCCCCAAAACAACGGTGATAGCTACTCAAGGTTTTTCGGTTGTATACAGTGTGTACTATGTACTGCAGTGGTAATCACAATGACTCCAATCTGCCGATTCCTGAAGCATTGCTGATATCGGCCAAGCACTAAAACAGTGTGTGTGGTGTGTGTGTGTGTGTGTGTGGTGTGGTGTGGTGTTGTGTGTGTGTGTGTGTGTGTGTGTGTGTGTGTGTGTTGTGTGTGTGTTCATAAAGCAAAACATTCTTTTCTGCTAACTCCCCTTCCACGACCTCCCTCTCTATCTCTCTGTCCCATCCTTGCTCCACCGCCTCCTATAACGTGCAGTAGTCTCCCACACATAGCTCTCTGTCTCCAGATGTGTCCGGGCGGTGTTTGCTCCAGACCGTGTTTATAGCATGACCGGTAGAAAATGGATTTCAGACATTATTTGTTTCCATCTTCACTGTTTATTCTATGCAGAATCATTTTGATGAGAAGGTATGAATTGTAATTTACACTCCACTGCATGTCTACCTTCCCTTCCTCTCACCTCATGCTGCCTTCCGTTCCCCCACCCCTCCTCACTCTCCCTCCCTCCTCACTCTCCTCCTCTCTCTCTCTCTCTCCCCCCATTCCTCTCTCTCACTCTCCCTCCCTGCCCTTCTTCTCCTTCCCCCTTTTGTATTCCCATCAGCGAAGCGACTGGCAGTATTTGCTCGTATATAATAAACAGACAACACCCTATTGCATTACTATTACTAAAAAAAAATTCAGAAAAGCACACTTGTGACTTTCATTTTATCACAAAGTATGGTTTTCCTCAAACTACAATTTTGCACTGGTTAAAATACATCCCATGTCTCCACACCATTGGTTAAACAAAGTTTGTAAAAAGCTATCTCAGGCTTATTTAAAACAAACAAAAAAAAGAATTTCCTGCACAAGTGAAAAAATTATATATACAGTAATCATTTGGCAATTCAATATGCAGTCAGACTTTCAAGGTAAAAAAAATAATAATCAATAAAAATTTCAGCAACTTGTTCTGCAGATCTCACATGCAGTTAAACGATAGCTAGCATTCAACAGAATCTGGCACATTGGGAAGAATTTATTGTGTGCAACACTCACTATCATGTACCCCTACCCCTGCCCTTCTCTACCACCCCCCCTCCAAGTTCCCTGGTAGCCACACAACAATCTCGAAATTATTTTCCCCACTCGCTTTAATGTTTAATGTTTGCACGGTCCACAGGTTAATTTAGCCAAGTTTCGGCCTTGACAGTTTATTCTGCCATTTGCTTAACCAATGCAAATACTCTGCCAGTAATAATTCTCAGGTGACAGGAAATAACGCTGTATCAACACGACATCGATATTGCAGGTTGGCAAGGAAGGAAAGGGAAAGGAAGGGGGAAATCATGTCCACTTTATTTTCTCACAAGAGAATATCTGATATAACCAGTTGTGGATATATACATTCAAATACAATGTCGTGAATATGTTTTGCTGGATGATCTTGCATTACCAATCGTTGGAAGTTGTGGCTTATAATTATTTAGTCCTGTACAAGATCGGGGATCATGAAATAACAAAGAGACATGGGTAGAAAAGGGCAACATACACAGTGGGACAACGGTTGGACAAATAAAGGAATGACTGAACAGGAAAAGAGAGACAGGGAGAGAGAAAGAGGGGGGAGGGAGAAAAAGAGAGAGAGAGAGAGAGAGAGAGAGAGAGAGAGAGAGAGAGAGAGAGAGAGAGAGAGAGAGAGAGAGAAGAGAGAGAGACGAGAGAGAGAGACCGAGAGGCGACCCACGAGAGACGAGAGACGAGAGACGAGAGACGAGAGACAGAAAGAAGGGCAGGAAACACTAACATACAAGTAAGGGGGTGAGTTAGCAAGGGTTATTGGGGGTAATAAATATTGTGGGTAAGGATAGGGATGACATGAGATGAGATTGTAGTGCACCACTTCCTTGAAAACCTGGAGGGAAGAATGGGATAGAACAGCCTCAGGAAGGTCACAGTGTCACAGTCACAGATCAACCTCAGGAAGGAACAGCCTCAGGAAGGTCACAGTGAAGAAAAGTCCAGTGTCACAGACAGGAGAAATGAGGAACAGAGGTGTGGTGGTGTGCGGCAAGCTGGGATCTTGGGAGTTTAACCAAGAGAGGGTTACTGGAAGAAAGTGTGCATCCTGAAGTTACTGGGGAGGGTCAAAGGTTAGAGAGCAGAGGGAATAAGAGAGGAGAGGCGGTAGAAAACAGACGCCACAGATCTGATGAAGATGTAAAAGCAACAGGCCTGTGCTTTGGCCTCATCACAGGAGAGTCAAATAGTGCTTTAGATTCTGCAAAATCCACAGAATTTCAGGGTCACAAATTTGGAAATGTGCAATTTTCGGGTCAATCAAGAACGAGATACTTTCACACTTCGGAGCTGTGTACACTTGGTATAATTTCCTTCCCAACTATAAAATGTCATCCTGGTGCTGCACATAAAAGAGCATGCCGTCCCTGATGAGGATGTTAAGTTGACTGTCGATACTGCTAACATTCACTTGTAAATATTACCCTTCCAAAGGTGCAGGGCAATGTGTGCTAGTATCTTGAGCGTGCCTTCCAACATCTTGCTTTCTAATTTACGGTGGCACTCACTGTATCAGTGGCACTGCCACCCCACATAACGACCCAAGCAGTAATCCAAGTTCATAAGCAAATCCGAGTCAAATGTGCAGTCATGACAAAGACAGATCATCAAGTCTCATTTTGTCATTCACCAATAATATTTGGAAGAAAAAGGCACCAACAGAAAGCAGGAAAGCCTCAATATGAGGCTCAATTATGGATAAGAGGGCTATGGAAAGAGTTTTGCAAATGCACATGTCGACTTACCTCTGCAAGCACATTTCTCCTCTTTTGTTCCACGTTGTTTCGTCTTTTATTGCTTCATTGCCACACCGAGGGATTGGCACGATCGGATGATTGACATTCATTGCACTCGTTGCAACCAATTTGCAGGTTAAGGTTGATTTGTAGAGTGGCAGGCGAGCACAGATGGTAGTTGCGCGCACAATCGGGACGTTTGCTTTCATTTCGATTCTCGTGCAATGGAATCAATCCTAATAACTAAAAACTACCATTATGAAACAGCGTCGGCATATTGGACCATGATCGCTTTCGGATGGGAACCTAAAGCTCGTAGTCATGTCTGCATTTACGCTGCGGACATAAAAAAAACAGATCGCATGGTATTTTTCAAAAAAGTGACGTCATTGAGTGTCTGCACCCCGACAAAATTCCTTACTTGAGGTTAAGTTGCATAATTAGCACGACCTGTGGTGTAAATGATGGAATGTGGACGTGGTGGAAGTGTGAAGGGGCAAAATGGCCTTCACCTGTGCTGTCATTTACCCAGTGATGATGTTTACAAATGTTTTGAAAATTGTTATTCATAGCGACAAAATATATTCGTAGTGGTAGTCATAGTATTAAGTAGTAAAAGATTACCCGTCGGAGAATGGAGTTTAAGGGAAAAACAAACTTGCAGTGAAGAACTTTCAAGAGCAAGCTAAGTCACAGTGACAGGTCAGTTAATAGAGTTCAGGCCGGTCTCATTAAACTGTTCCCAGAGCATTACATTGTTATACGTCTGGGACAAGCACCAGTTACCTCTTTTTAACTGTCCTTGAAAACTTTGAATCACCTGTGCAAAGCATGACCACACATAAAACTCATACTTAGGTATTTTGTATATGATCATCCACCTTTTACTATCAAACCTCTTGGCAAAAAACTTCTTTTGTTTTTTTAAAGGAAGTTATCATGTCACCCAAGTGTGAGCAAGTACGCAAAAACTGACAGCTGTGATTTCATATTACCAACCATTCATACTGATAGGTCTTTGGTAAAGCCACTTGAGAAGTGTATCAATCTTGGGAGGTGGATTCATGTCAAGGATTGTGTGGAAATACTCTTCTCTTTATTTATTACCTTTGCCACCGAAGGTGCAGGAGGTTATGTTTTCACCCCTTTCTGTCTG
>CM068952.1:119433395-119443973 GCA_035128595.1 Eptatretus atami | reverse complement strand
GTTTAATGCTTCGGAAATTTCACATTTTCTTGTGTATATATGGAGGAGGAGGGACCATAGCGTTGCTTGCTTAAAGTAAGTCAGTATATAGGCTTCGTTAAAAGACTCGTTATTTCTTTAAATTATCAGATTTCACTCTCGATTTTGACACGAAATAATATTTTGATGATATACTTTAATTAGACCATGAGAGTCGGTCGTGGAAAATTGTATCATGTAATGCATGAAATCGCTCCAAGCTCCTAATTTGAAAACTATAACACTTACAAAAGCAATGTATTCAGCAATTTGTAGTTATGATGAACAGGCATTCGATAATGAGTGAGGAAAATGAAAAAAAAAAATTTATTGTTATGAAAATCATTGTCGCCTGTTCCAAGTCAGGGCATGGTTGAGCAAGCCAAAAAAAACATGGTGGCTTTTGACTTCAGCGAGGTTACCCAGGAGAAGCCTTAAGACCCCAAAGAGCAAGGTGGCCGAGGATGCGCCTGATAAAGGATATAATTAAATAAGTCCGTTAATTATCTTTAAAAGGGGTGTTTTAATTTACCCAAACAACCAATTTTCACTCATGCACTTCCTTGGTATTTTCTTAGTATGCATGGAAAGTTTCAGGCTGCTAGGTTTTATGGTTTTGGAGTTATGGAGGAGACACACACACACACACACACACACACACACACACACACACACCACCATCATCATCATCATTCTGACCTATCCAGGGTGTCAGACCCAGACAGCTTTTTCCCTCAGGGATGAAGTTTCCTGGTCCAAAAGTATGAGTAGGCACTGTTATTCTTGAGTTCCAAACACCCTTCAGGTAACCTTATCACAGACTTTCATGAGCACAGGTATGCCAATTCATCAGCTTCCTTGGGTTGTTTTAAAATTGGAATGATCCCAAAAAATTTTTTTTAACTTGAGACTTGGATAATTTCAGAGATGAATGATGAATGATGCTCAGCTGGCCACATACCCACACAGACAGTGGCTATAAGCAAATCACAAACAATAAACAAAAATTAAAATGGGTTCACAAATAACATCCATGCACTTACCAGTAAAATACTCACAAGCTTGTTTGTTTACCTTCATTTTTTAACTGAGTGCAGTTCTCCATGTATTATTCATCAGAGTGGCAGAGAAAGGTTAAAGACTTCCTCCAGCTCCAGCTTTGAGCCCGTGGCAAAGAAGCTGATAAATTAAAGCCAAAATTGTTTTCCACAAAATACAAATCACCCTCTTACTTTTCCAGCTGGAGACGTATATTGAGAGAGAGCAGCGCTCAGTCATATAACAAGTCTTGACAAAAATGGCTCCAGATACCAATTATCCCCATAATGCTGAGAACAGAAAGAGATAATGAGGAGTAGTAAAGTTATCAACAAGGCTATTTATGGATGAGAATGTGATTACACACACATAACACACACACACACACACACACACACACACACACACACCACACAACACACACACGCACCTTGTCTCACCGTCCCCATGCTGGAGTCCATTGGGGTGATTATGGGTGGGTGAAAGAAGAATTGTGTGTGTGTGTGTGAGAGAGTGTGAGAGTGTGAGAGTGTGAGAGTGTGAGAGTGTGAGAGTGTGAGAGTGTGAGAGTGTGAGAGTGTGAGAGTGTGAGAGTGTGAGAGTGTGAGAGTGTAGAGTGTAGAGTGTGAGAGCGTGAGAGCGTGAGAGCGTGAGAGCGTGAGAGCGTGAGAGCGTGAGACGTGAGAGCGTGAGAGAGAGGAGAGAGAGAGAGAGAGAGAGAGAGAGAGAGAGAGAGAGAGAGAGAGAGAGAGAGAGAGGAAATAGAGACACAGAGAAGAGAAAGGACAAAGAGAAAGTGGAGTGCTCTGGAAACGAGGCTGGCAATGTGAATGAGGTTGAGAGGATTGCTGTGAGGTGGAGGCATGGGCTGTTGTGAGGTGCGCTCAGTTTTGAGGTGACGTTTCGTGGCCAGTCGTGTTTCTGGCAGACCACATGGAGCCTTCTTGGACATCGGGGATGAGAGCTTGGAGAGTGAGGATGGCGGTGTGACTGAAGAGGAGAGGCTCAATGGGATGTCAAGGCGTGGGTCACCGTGAGGGGCACATGGATTTGTGGCCCAGGGAACGTGGTGGCGCTGCACGATTGGATGTGTCTTTGACAGACTGCCTGTAGCATTACATTATTTTCATATTATTTTATGCTGGCAGCAGATGTTGGTTTTGTGGACCATGGAGGCAAGAGGGAGGTAAGCCCAAAGCAATATGATGATGCTCTCACACTGGTCGGGCTGTTGACCAGCTCGTGTGGTGAGTCCCAGGGGAGACACCCTTACTGGCACACTGAGGGGTGGTGAGGGCGGGGCATCATGGAGAAACAAATCTTGTGTTGAAAAAAAGAAGAGAGGAAAATCTTGAATAAAGGAAGAAACACCCCTTACAGATGAATCTGTTTCTGTGCAGCCAGAATGTGTGCTGTAGATAATAAAGACTGCACCTCCTCGAATGGGATGGAAAATCATCTCAGAGTGACAGGGATCTGCACCGAGGTGAGAGCCTGGAAAGGTGCTACCTGGCTAAGAAAAATAAAAATAGCTCTAGAAAAGAAGCTTAAATACAGAAAGCTGGAGTGTAAAGGAGAAGGAAACCATCCTCCACTGTAAAGCGTATTCTACACATGAAGAGTGGGGGATGTGTGGTCAGAAAAAGAGATTTATGGATCAACTGAACAAAACAAAATTGGCCATTAGGACAGAGATGGTTTCACTTCATCAACTTGAATGGATGGCATCAATCATTCATAGATACCTGACAAAAAATAGATATAGAGGACATAACAGCTAGGGCCAGACAAGTGGCAGGAGTGGTGAGGACAATGGGAGCTGAGGGCTCACCAGGGGTGGAGAGAGGAATGGTGGGGACTTGGTCATGGTGGTGTGGGGAGGGACAATGCGGTGAAGCCAGAGCTCGGAACTTGATGTAGCACCGGGAGGCCAAAGGTGGAGACGGAGTGTGAAGGAGGGAGAGGGGATGCAGGCCCACCCTGAGGTGGGGGAGTGGACCCGGCACACTGATATGGACCGGGTGACACCTACACAGACAGAGGGGATGTTAATGGGAACGGCAGATGATGTTGGGCAGGAGGATGAGGGAAAATGACAGAATGGAGGAGAGTGGGAAGATGAGGATGATGAAGAGCGGCATAGGATGTTTAAAAATAAATAAATACAAAGTCAAGACTCATGGAAGAGCTGCAACACAATTGATCAGGATGCAACAGCACCAAAGGCACAGAAAACGGGGGAAGGGTGGGGGCACCATCAGCAGGGCCGATGGACAAAATAGACCATGACAGACTGGAAGAGGAGCTAGCCAACAAAGAAGATTTACAACACTCGGAGAAAGACCACAACTGTATCGAATAGAAAATAACAAGCGGACAAAAATGATAGTTTGGAGAACCAACAGATCAATTAGTAAAGTTAGACTAAAATTGACCCCCGAGAAGGAAATCGACACTATGTGCTTTGCAGAGGCAATGCTCATTCAAGAAAAAAAGTAACAGGCATAGAACAACAGAAAAAAAATAGACCAGGCCCCATGAACAGAAACTAAACACTACCATGGAAACAGAGACAAGAGACAAAGAGAGAACAACCAAGAAATGAAACTGGACAAATACAATTCATCAGAGGAAACTGAAGCCCAAAGCTAATGAAGAGAACCTAACAAATTAAAAACATACATAAAATTAAAGACAGACTGAGCGTTAATGAGTGCTGAAAGCAAACTCAAAATATGACAGCAAACAAAAAAAATAAAAAAAAAGACGTCGACCTCAACAACGGGAGAAAATGAAACCAAATGTTTGAAAACAACCCAAAAAAGATTCTACCACAAACTAGGGAAACAAAAGCAAAATGTATCAAGTCCACCTGAAAAATGTAAACTTGAAGACTATTGGAAAATAATTTATGAAGATCAAAAATAACAACAGATAGACATAATGGATTTAAAACTTGGAAAAGAAAAAACAAAATCTAAGGCAAATGCCCTGCAGTGATTATAATTGATGAAGAAAAAAACAAAAATAATTAAAAACAAACTTGCAAAAATGCAAAACTTTAAAAGCCCTGTCCCAGATGGAGTTCCTTCTGGCTAAAGCAACTAGATACTCTCCACAATCACCACACTCAAGCATTCAGCAAACTTATCCAAGAAGAAAAGGTAATGGATGAGTGATGATCCACAGAAGGTAATAAAATGAAAGACCAAATACTGTATTGGAGTCAGAGGGAACCCGAATTAGAAAAGATCAAATATACAGTCTGCAAGGAGGAACGTCGATCGGATTCAGGTTTCAGCTGCTACTCCTCCATAACACTGACCCCAACCTAAAATATGAAGCACCCAACTACCTCGCAAATATTGACCAATAACATGTCAACCAACAACATGAACTTCTAATGGGAATCATCCCATATGTGATGTACCACCACATAACTCAACAAAGAGGCCGAGAGGCAGAACAGAATGGATGTAAGGAGAGGATGCTACAGAACAAAAAATTGACCTTCTATTAAACAAGGCCATACCCAAAAACTGTAAAACGAGAAGCTAGCCAAATTGTCCACAGCCTAGATAAACCACAAAAAAAGCTTTTCATAAACATTCATGGATGACAAAATGCATGCAGTTGGACAAGATCAACCTCAAAATAATCAAACTGATTGAGAAAGTAATGGAGCTCTGGAATACCACATTGATAGTACAGCACTCAGAAGGAAATATGGATATACAAGAGGTGAACATTCAGCGCGGGATATTCTAGAGAGACGGCCTTTCCCCCACTCCTGTTTTGTCTGTCCCTGGGCCCCACGGGAACAACCTCATGAACGAGCAAGGACATGGATACACCCTAACCTCCAATAGAAGAATGGACAAATAAACAGGAAAGGTGACACTTCTACTGTACATGGATGATTTGAAGCTCTTCACACTGAATGACAAAAAAATTGGCAGAACAACTGAAATTAGTGAAGCAGTACACCGATAACATTCAAATGGAATTTGGCCAAGATAAACGTGCCAAGTGCACATTCGTAGAAGGTAAATCAATAAACGATCAAGACAAAAAATCTACATAAATACAACAATCACAGCGAGAGAGGAGAGAGTGAGGACACTAAGAGGCTGTATGATATTGAGAAGCTACAAATTAAAAACATATCATAATATTATACAAGGACACACAATCAGCGTGTATGCAGGGGTCTGAAAGCAACTCAAAATAAACATGCAACAAAAAAAGAAGAAAAAAAAAAAAAAACGATCGGAACGCTCGGAACAACATAAGGGGAGAAAATGAAAATCTAATGTTATGAATCAAATCAACCCCAAAAGAGTCTAAGACACTAAACTAGGGAAAGCAGAAAGCAAGAATGTACAAGTATTCCACTTTGATAAAATGATAAGAACTTGAAGACTGATGAAAATCATTTGTATGAAGATCAAATAAACAACATGTATAGACATTAGTGGATATAAAACTTGAAACAGAATAAAAAACATAAAATCATAAGGCACATGCCATGCAGTGATTACTATTGATGAGAGAAAAAACAAAACAATTATAAGGAACTTGAAATAAAAACACTTGCACAAAATAATGCAAAACTTTAAAAGCCAGGTGTGCGCAAGATGGAGTTATACGGCTAAGAAAGCAACTATCGATATCTGTCCATCAAAATTCAGGACATCTACCAGCATATTCATTCGTTTTGACAAAACTTTATCCGATTAGAGAATAAGTTAATGGATATGAGTTGGATATCACTACAGAGATAGGTTTAAATAAAGATGAAAGTAACCAGAATTAATTGTATTTGGAGTCTAAGGGGAACCGCGAATTAGAAAAGATAAATTATTTAACAGGTCGCAAGGAGACACGTGGCGATTTCGATTCAGAGTTGTCACTGCTACCCTCCATAACACTGTACCGCAACCTAAAATATGAAGCATCCCAGCTACTCGGCAAATTTGCGCAGATAAGCATGTCAACGCAAAAGGCGAAACGATGGAAAATTCTAATCAGGGTATATCATCTCACTCTATGTGGATGCTACCACCACATAAACTTCAAAAAGAGGCCGGAGAGCATGAAGACGAATGGATGTAGGGGCAGAGGATGCTACAGGAGACATAAAAATTGACCTCGTAGTTGAACCTCAAAGCCGGCACACACTAGGGGTCAATTTGACCCAACATGGGTCGGTTTTTTGTGGTGTAAAAAAAAATATTTAGCGCTGAGTAGTCAGTCACTCAGTGGCTCTGTTTTATCCGGTCAGCCCCATATATGTATGTGTTATCGCTGTAGTAAATTTAGTGAGGATATAGGGTAACACATAGTGGGAGATTATTTTGCAGAAGAAGGAAATAGTGGGGATCTATTGATGGACCCACGTTGGGTAGATCTCCCAAATAGAACACTTTACAGTTCATATAACGTATGAAACAACATTAGGTCGTCCGGTTTTCTTTGCTGAATTGTAATATGTGTCTCGAATACCAATAACTGTGTTTCCGTCATGTGTTCTCAATACTGTTAGTAATCTGTATCGATTCCTGTGACAATAAAGGGGGAGGTCGATACGTTCGAAGGGAGGATATTGGCTCACTTATTCTCCTGAGGAAAAGGGGATAAGCAAAGAACTCGATGAACTGAGGAGGTGTGCATAACCGGCAAGTGTATGTTGTCGCTGTACAATAGATGAGGCAGCGTAAGCGCTATACGGGAGGAGTAGACAGGTATTTGAGCTGTGCTGATGTCTTAGACAAATTATTTGAAGAATAAAAGTGACTGTGAGTTCTTTATCTGGATCCAAAAGTCCGGATGAATCTCCTAAATCATATCTCCAGGATCAGGCTGCATGCGTGATACATCAGATGAAGATCAGGTAGTCGACATGAGTAAGTTGATGAACGACCAATGATAGCTGGATCTGGAATCTTACATCGTCCTGCATAATGAGAATGCTCAGCAAGGCAGCGCATAGCGAGAAAAGGCAGTGGTCGGTCGATTGCAGGGTCGAGTGTGGGCAGAGCGTCAGTGCTCCTTGTCGTGCTGAGGGGTCGTGATTTTGGAAAATCTATGCAGTGCTGCCTCACTGATAACGCATTATTTACAGTAAAAATTGGCTAAGGTTAGTGTAACGTTCGTGCTTGTCTAGCTAATTGGCATTGAGCTCTAATTAGTGTAATAGGTATGGTTTGCGAATAGTTTGATTGCCATATTTTAGTACGTCGAAATCTTGTGTCATATGTGAACATGTTGAATATTTATTGGTATTTTAGGTATGGGATGTCAGTCACCTGACCACATAGACGAGATTGCAAGAATATGCGCTAACCCACCTGGTGTTAAAGATGAGGTACCGCTCGAGAATGAGCCATCATATGAATCTTTTCATGAACACTATATTTGGAATGACTTAGGAAGATAAACTAATAGGAGACCTCGAGTTACGATGGAAGCTGCAAAACCAATACGTGAACAGTGGGCGGCGGTTCTTTCAATCTGATGAAGTCTTCTATTGGGCTTGTTACGTATGGCTGCTACAAACGAGCTACTATGGAACCGATACGTGAATTATGGTCTCCGTGAGAACTGGAAACGCCAGTGATTGCTTGCGACAAGTTCTAATGCTTCAAAAGGTTGTTGAGATTTTGCGATTTGATAAGTAAACCACAGAGCTGTAAGGAGAGCAAGCAATAGAGTGTGGCCGCATTCCGTGATAGTAGATGGGAAATAAGATGTCTGAGTAGTTACAATACAAGAAAGGCGGAGCAACTTGATATAGAGGTGAGCTTAGGACAATAGATCCATTAGAGGGTCATCAAAGGCCTTTAGGCTAATAAACCACGGAGCCTGCAATTGGTATAATTGGGAATTGATGAATCAGGAACCCTTTATCATAAGGGCGAGGTATACTTTGTCGAGCAAGCAGGTGAGGCCAGACAGTTAAGTTAAGGGTAATACTACTGGCTGGCTGAGTGGGCAGAATGTTGTTGTTATGTTCGTCTCTCCTCTGGCAGAAAATTTGCTTCACAACATACTCACAATTGGGAACTCTGCGCCGTAACAAAGCGAATATACCACGTGAAAGTGCTGCTGCGAATAAATGACGAAGCGTTCATCTTTGTGGTTTGCATCTGGTCATCTAAAAAAAGCACATCATATCTATGTTTCCTGGCTAAAGGTAAGTGCTGTTCTGGCATTAAATTGCACGATGAACTACGGAAAGGGAAAACAGAACCGTATCCATGACTCTTCATATAAGCCTACAAAGAGCGGCGTGGATGAACATGGATCACAGGCTAGCATTACTGTCGCTAAGGAAATCAACGATGGCTATGGTCTTGTTTGCATACACTGTTGGAGTGTGGCTGGAGATTGTGATTGTGTCATAGTGGATGTCTCTAAATCCTGATGGGCTGCAAATGACAGAAAGGGTGACGTCGTAATACCTCAAGCAGTTGGGAAAAATACGGCTCTAGCCAAACCGACTGGATTGACTTGCGCGGAGCATCAGAATGTTATGTTATCGCCAGCCCGGGCTGTGCGTGACGACTATTACATCAACTGTGGAAAGGTTTGCTGCAGCAATCAGAGAACGCGGAACGTCAGGCTAGAGAATACCTGGGCCAGGAACGATGCGTAATAGGTGTGCAGAAAGGCACAGGACATAGGAACCTCAAATGTCTGCTTCCAATTGCAACTAAATTGGTGATTGTGGATACCCGTTTCAACACTGTAGCTTACTTGTACTAAATTTGGGGCGAAAGCGTAAGACTAGAAATGACTCTATAATCTAGACATCACAAGTGAAAATTGACTGTATTTCTTTCAGTTATTATGGGAAATGCGATAATTTTATGTTTGTTGTTATGGCTAGTTGTGCTTTCTGTGTAAAAAGTTATTAGGTAAAATGTGTAAGCCAATTCGCAGATATATAATTTCCGATTGTTTTTGTTACGGATATCACTGAGATATTGAATAAGTTTCATTATGTATTCAGATCAACTTCTCAAATGTTACTTAGCACTGGTTTTAGTCTAACAGGTATGATAGTAATTTGACAAGTGTTGGCAACAGTTTGGCTATGTGTATACGACACATCAATGACCGATTTTGATGGGGTCAAATTTGACCCAGGTGTGCCAATGTGTGATTTTGGTATGCGTGCCGGTGAGGGTTAAACAAGGCCATACCAAAACTGAAAACGAGAACTAGCCAAAATATGTCCACGAGCATAGATAAAGCCACAAAAAAAAGCTTTCATAAACATTCATGATGACAAAATGCATGCAGTGGCAAGATCACCTCCAAAATAATCAAACTGATTGAGAAAGTAATGGAGCTCTGGAATACAACATGATAGTAAATCACTCAAAGAAATATGGATTGCAAGAGGTGAAATTCAGCGCGCGGATATATTAGAGAGACGGCCTTTCCCACATCGTCTGTTTTGTCTGTCTGG
Source organism: Eptatretus atami (assembly GCA_035128595.1). Classification (NCBI taxonomy): domain Eukaryota; kingdom Metazoa; phylum Chordata; class Myxini; order Myxiniformes; family Myxinidae; genus Eptatretus; species Eptatretus atami. Next base: position 119,434,441 of record CM068952.1, on the reverse strand, counting down.
GGCCCCACGGGAACAACTCATTGAAACGAGCAAAGGACATGGATACACATAACCTCCAATAGAAGAATGGACAATAACAGGAAAGGTAGACACTTCTACTGTAACTGGATGATTTGAAGCTCTTCACTTGAATGACAAAAAAATTGGCAGAACAACTGAAATTAGTGAAGCAGTACCCGATAACATTCAAATGGATTTGGCCAAGATAAACTGTGCAAATGGCACATTCGTGAGAAGGTCAGCTCAAGTAACGAGTCAAGAACAAAAACTACTACATACAACAATCACAGCAACTCAGAAAACGAGAGCGTCACCCAAATACCTCGAGTAGATGAGGGACGATTCAATAGTACAGGGGTTGTTTCAAGACTTTGATGACCTTTGACTCCTGTCCATTATCTAGTTGTGTGTTTTTGATCCTGTACCGCGTGGAGACGGTTGTCTTTGCAGGGTGTATATGGTGGTGTTATCAGTGTGGTAGTTGTTCTCAGCGGGCCTGGGATGTTCTAGCTTCGTAGCTCACTATGACATTGACAGTGAACAGAAGACAAAAATTGGTGGCTCTGTGGTATGAGGACTAAATCATGATGTAGACACTCGCGCACGCCGGAGGTTCTGCCGAGGAATGAACGACTCAAACACGTGAATTGCGACCCACAAATATGTGCCATTTCAACACGTAATTTGAAACATTTGTGAGCAGCAAGGGGTACAGTGCGACAACAGAGTATCAGGGCAACAGTGGAACGGGCCAGAATCAGTGAAGCCAAGGCCGAAGGCAACATGCGAGGCGCGTAGTGCGGTGGAAGATTCTGGCAGTGAGTCAGTCCTATATGAAGTTCCCATCTACCGAGGACACTTGATGCCCGGGAGCTAGGCAAGTCAAACCGAACATCAGTCCTGGCGTATCGCTCAGCTAAGGAAACTGAAAGCTTTTTCCATTACATCTATCTCCATATTAGGTGTCAGTTGCTTGAAACTGAAGTCAGACTCGACAATGAGAAGGAACTATGATATGTGCAAGATGAGCTGCAGTAGGACTGGAT
>CM068952.1:119410008-119430726 GCA_035128595.1 Eptatretus atami | reverse complement strand
ACCCTTTCTTGTGGCAATGTTTTTACGGCCGGATGCCCTTCATGACGCCAACCCTTTAGTCGCCTTCGACCCTGCAGGGATAATTACCAGTATACTGATGCTCATTTTGCCGACCTCGGAAGGATGACAGGCTGAATCAACCCCCCTGATGCTAATTCAGTGGCCAGCGGGGCTCGAACTCAGGACCCCGAGGATCCAAAACCACCACCCTAACCACAAAGCCAACACCAGGCTCATAATCACAATCCATCGCGAAAGGGGCCTGAAATTTACAATCCATGCTTTTATTCAGGTTCATCCACTGTTCTCAAAATAAGATGAATGTTTCTTGTTTTTTGTAATTGATTGATTCAAGGGTGGAAATTAACTGAAAATGAAATAGTAATTAGACATCTTCTTCCTGCCATCGGGTCAAAAATTGCAACTAAACCAGATGGATTTGGAAGCAAAAAAGTGGATACTGTTTGTCCTTCCAGAGCATCCTGCAATCCCTGAGCTGTCTGGAATATCAAGATGCATTTTCATTCTTTTTTAATCCCTACTGTGTTTCAACAATAATTTATGAAAACAAGATCAACTAGAGAGGGAGCACTCGGTAGAGTGCAAAACCTCCGCCGCCAATACTGCTAGGTCACTCAAGTGAATGAGACTTTCATAAGGAGCTTTGGTACGAATAGGGGCCATTGACTGACTTCTGTTTGTGCTATATTCCTCACCCAGCATGCCTGTTTGTGCGTGCAGGTAGTAGTGAATTGGTGCTGGTAACTGCAAGCAACACAGTTTGGCCAGATAATGGCCATAAAATGGCCCATATTTTTGAACATTACCAGGGAACTTTTATTGTCCACAGGCTAAAATCAGACAGGCAGCTAGTTTAACTTCTGGAGTGCAGCTTGCTCTGAAGTAGCAACACCACCTGTAGTTTGGTTGTCTACTCCCTACTCCCCCCTTCCCTTGGAAGGTCAAATGAAAGCTCTATTCACTATAATTTTGCGGAAACTTGTCCGTATTAATGAGAAGAGTTTTGATCCATAGTAGAGTTGTGGTGTTCCCATGAAAAATATTTGATACTGAGAGGTAGTAAGTCCCACTTTGCCTCTAAGTGGTATCGCCTGGTTTTGAATCTCAGCCCAGCTATAAACCTGTCATTCCCGCGATATTTCACAGCAGGTGGATTCATCAATGTGTTGGGCCGCCCGCGATGGACGTTAAACTGGAATCCTGTCTGCTTGGCATGTAATTGGTGGATGTTAAAGATCCCAGGTATTCTTTTGTGAAGAATGGCGAAGCTACGCAGGCATCCTTGCAAAAATGTCCATTTTCCTTCCCTGTCTCCTGCCACTAACTGGAAGTGGGTGACCCATTCCAGGGATTGTGCTCCCGAGGCAATGAACTGCCTCAGCAGCCAGATGTTGCCTGACCTGCGTGGAGCATTCACCAATCCATCCAGGGTAGAACGTGGGCGAACCAAGTGGAGTCATTGGATGGCATTGCCTGTCAACCACTTGACTACTGTTGTCGTGAAGAATTGACTGCGGCCCTCAAGTAAGCAGATACTTCACCATGAAATTCTCGTGCTTTTGTTCGCAGAGATTTAATCCGTGTTTCTTTAATCCATGCGGTCATGTATGGATTAACTAATCTGAAGCTTTGAAGTACGAGTAATAACTTCTTTTGACATACATCCACCTCGGACTCTCAAAACTTCAGGTTAAGTCAAAAATATGTTTTTTCTGGAACACATTCGCGGAGCTTGTTTCAATCTTGCGTACGAATGTTGACAATATATTGTAATGATGAACTGATTGGATTTTGGGGTCAAATAGTTTGAAAGTCAAGGTTCAGAGTTCATGTGAGGTAAAAAATTAGCACCGTGCAACTTGTGAAACAGCTGTTGGATTTTGCCCGAATTTGGCCATAAGTATGCAGTCTGATTCAAAGATGAACGATGGGAAGGTGGCGTCAAAGTTCAAAGATCAGAGTCCGTGATCGGCTTTTCTTCCCGGGATAACTTGAGAACGGCTGAAGGGTTCCTCATCAAACTTGGTACAATATTGTATCATGACGCATATATATATATATATAATATATATATTATTATATATATATTATATATATGAGGTGTGTCAAAAAGGTATCCCACCTTAATTTTATCGTGAACGGAAAACAAATGAAGCTAGGGAGGCGTAGTTTGGTGCACGATGTAGGCGATCCTAAATCCGTATGCGTGAATATTTCCCCGATCCTGCAGAAGCTGTCAGTGCCGGACAGACCGCGGGATGAGTGGAAGGAAGTGTAGTGAGTCGCCGTCGGATTTTCATTTGGACAAAATGCGAAAAACTGAACAACGCTACTGCATCAAATTTTGTAAAGCTTGGAGGATTCCCAAGTTGGAAACGAATCCGAAGATTCAACAGGCCTTTTGGAACGAAGCAATGGGCACCACACAGATTAAAAGAGTTGGTACAAACAGCTTCAAAGATGGTCGCACATCAATGGAAAGTGAAGCAACGTTCTGTAGGCCCTCAACCTCCCGAAATAGAGATTAGTCATTGAACCCAAGTGAGGACCCTGCTGATGCAGGATCGTCGAATCACGATCAGAGAACTTGCGACCGAGGCGGGCATCAGCATTGGATCCGTTCATTCCATTGGTGACTGAGGATTTGGACTTAAGGAGAATCTCAGCGGAAGTTCGGCCAAAGCTGCTTAACGACGAGCAGAAGCAACTCCGTTTGGAGATCGCACAGGACATGCTGGAGGACTGTGAACAGCATCCCAACTCTTCAACACGAGTGATCACTGGCGAGAGACACAGTGTTCGTTCATTTTGTCAAAAATGAAATCGACGCGCTCTACTTACACTCCTCAACTCATCGGCGGTCTGTCGGCGACTGACAGCTTCTGCAAGGCGCGTGAAATATTCACGCATACGGATACGGACGTCTACATTACGTGCACCAAACAAGCCTCCTAGCTTCATTTGTTACGCACGAAAAAATTAAGGTTGGAATACTTTTTGAACACACTCGTGTATATATATATATATATATATATATTATATATATATTATATAAATTATATATGTTTGATTAGATTATTGTCAAAACTGCAAAAGTCATTCAGTAAAAATAGATATTTCTGAGAACAGCTGAACTGAAGATATTTAAATCAAACTTGGTACAAGTATGTTCTGGTGTTGCTAATGGTTAGGTGGTGGGTTTGGATGTCTAGGATCCTGAGTTTGAAACCCCATCAGACTGTTGAATGAATACCAGGTGGGGTGACTCGCTTGTCATCCTTCTGAGGTCAGGCCAAAAATGAGTGCCAGGCATGCTGTGGTATCTTGTTGTCGGAGGTGGCCGAGACCCGTCCCAGGATTTGCCAAGGCCAAGGAGATTGCTTGAGGCAGCACCAGTCGCCTGACAGAGTATGGTTTCCCAATGATCTAAGGATGATGGACCCCCTTTAGTCAAGAGGCAAACCTGAGGCGCACTCCACCACCTGAGCTGCCCTGCATCACCAAAATCACTTCTTTATTGATGTTGTGCCAAATAATCAAATAGTTTGTAGGAGGACAATCTTCCATTAGCAGCCATGGGAATTGAACCCACACCAGTGAAGGTAATGCAAACAAAGTTTACCCATGAAGCTGCTTCATTTATAAGTTGGTTGCAAACCTATTGATTACCGATACAATATGAGTGAATATTTGAACTCCTCTACCACCCCCCCCTCTTCCTTTAGACTGAGAGTAGGCCCTACACGTCCCTCCCCTCCCTTTACTCCAATCTTCCAACCTATCTCCCCACACTCCCTTTATTCTCCCGCTTTCCTACAATCATCTTGTTTCACATGAGAGTGGAAGCTTTTGCTTCTGACAAAACAAGCACCATACTTTATAAGGCGATAGTTTGCTCTTTTTTATTTTTTATTTTTTTAAGTTTAATGCATATTTTATAAACTCTAATTAAGTGCCGTGGCCTTTTTGGTTTTATTGTATTTAAAATAGGGATGCCAATAACCACTTTGTTTTTGAAACTTACCACGTTGTCATTGCATGTTAACTTCAACTGGTAGGAGGGAATGTAATATTGCAGTTGATTTGAAAAAAGAACATCCTTTTATTTATTTATTTGTTATTTCTCATTTACAAATCGCTGATGTGGGCCATGCAGGATCCCTATGCTTGATCTTTATGGCTTTACAAGTACAGTGGAAAATCGATATAACGCTCACCGGTGGGGTCCAAAGCGATAGGCGTTATAAATGATACAGCGCTATATGATTTGCACGTGTAAAAATATTTTATATTACTATACAAACCAGAACCAAAACACGTGGACATGTACGTCCGCCAATTCTTGGCATTGTTGCGGGTTGATTGACGAACAGCGGTCAAGTGAGTTTACAAGAGATACGGCTGCTATGATGATTGAATTGAATTATTTTGTTCACTCAGCTTCGCCATTATACCGGGACAAGGTGCTGAGAAGATGACAGCTCGTGAGTATTTTCAACCACATGTAAACTCAACACAGGGCGATGACAGCCTTGAATTTTTTTTCGCCACTTAGCGCTATTTGGACTAACTTTGGTCTCTATTTTCTCACTTTTTTGCCTCTTTAACATTAAATAGAGTATTTTTTGGCGTCCAAGGTGTTGAGCGTATATCAGTAACAAGCGCTATAACGCTTTCGCGTTATATCGATTTTCCACTGTATTCGAAAATTCATTTTCCAGAATGTTAAAAAAAAATGTCATCTGCTGTTTCGGTTGGGTATTATAATGTACATGAGTTTGTTGTGTATTGTGGTTTTTTCACCGAGTGATCACGGTATGACGAATACCTCTGTTCTTGGATAATTACACATTTGATAGCATAAGCTCAGTTGATGTGATAGGCTATATTACAACCTGTTTCCTGGTATTCTCTCGTCTTTCTCCATTACCATACCTTGATTTTGCTCTGCCCTTAGCATTGCGCGATAGTCTACAAACCGAATGCGGATGCATTTCCTTTTCATTTCCATGCTACTAATCTCCTATTTCGTTGTGCATATGGAATTGTATAATTCAAACATTGATGCCAACAAAAACAATTTAAAACGTTCAAATGACTCCGCGTATCCTGGCAGATGCAAACATTCAGATTTATATTTTAATTGGACTCGATCATTCCCCTTCAAAGTGAATTAATATTTTATCCGATATGTCTGCACAACCGCTGGCTTTTGATTAGCGAGCCGCCTATGCCTGGCACTCACCTGATTGCAATTTGATCGGAGTAAACATGAGAGGGAAAATGGACCACAGATAATGCAGTTATCCTTTGGACACTGGTCCCATTTCCGTGCGACCGCACCGGTCGATAGAGTGCATTTTGTGACTTGGTTGCCACTCTTGACTGTTTTCGGGCATTTTACTTGTGCTTTTCCCCGGGTCTGATCCAAATTATTCACCAGCGTGATTTAATAAGCCATTCAAATTTAGCGTTGGAAAAGAACTTGGTTTTTTGAATTTTTTACAATCCTTGACTTTGTATGCCCCCATCCATGACGTTATCGCTTGAATATAAAGGGAAATGATATTTTAAGCTGTAAATTAGTTTTAAAAAACATATGAAAGCACAAATACACTCAAAACTCTACCAAGGTTACATTTTCCTCTCTATGTCCCACAATCCACACTTGTTTGGTCGATATGTAATGTACGTGAAAGCTATTGCTTGATGAGCTTTTACCTTTTCATCATTGTTTAAAAATATATATATATTAAAATACTCAAAAGCCCATCTCTGCCAATGGTCCATCCCAATCGTTTCGCACCTATTGTGTACAGAGAGTAGAATAATAGACTTGAAGTACTCCAACTTATTTTTGCCAGCTGTTTTTACATTTGGTAATTGATAATAAAAGAACGGCTGCTGATTACACAGAAGCTCAGGATGTTGAGAAAGCCTTTGGTTTTATGGAGGCCTGCCACACATGGGCCTACCGTTGAAGCAGGCTGATATCAGATAATCTATCGATTTGATTGAAATACTTTTGACAAACACAACATTGGGGCTTTTGAGGTTTGACTTGACACCACCTTGTGTCAACTTGAACCGTTGACTTCAGCATGATCTATTATAGACTGCCATTTTACTTAATTTCAGTTCATAACACGATATTCTGAGAGTGCAATGGGAATTATTGTAGTGCAACCGTGCATATGTTCTCACAGTACTTTTATGAGGTCCATATGTCAAGTGAGGCGTGTTTGCGAGGATAAAGAGCAAATTTGTTCCTGTTCGAGGGATGTGGAGAACGTGGATCACAGTGCACAATTTGAGCTTGTGATGTCGATTAGGATCGGGGGAATTAAAATGTAATGGAGTTACATCATAGGAATAGCTGAAATCTGTAGGGATGAGTAGTGTATGAATGAAGGCATTATGAAGGGTTGACGTTCTTTCTTTCTTTCTATTTTTTTGGCCGATGCTCTGCGATTTGACTGTGGTTCGTGTGAACCTGATTTGACATGACTGTTGTTTGAAACGAAACTTTCCCTTGCCTTTTGGATTTGCCAATTGAGGACTTCTGTCACTTGGTGTGCTGGAAATGTTGTGACGTGTGTTGTTGTTGCTCACCTGTTGTCACGCTCTGATCTTGCCTGTTGCTGAAGCAGCATGCATTGCATTTGTTGCTGTTGGTAGTGCACCATTGGATGGGATTAGATGATTGGCTTTATTAGCCCACGCTCACGAAGCAATTGGTCACGTACTACAAGTCGTACATGTCTGCACTTTGTTCAGAGCGTACATACAAAGCCGTTCATTGGAGGAAATTCAAACTTTATCACATGTTACTTGACCATTTGATATAGCGCATATTGTGCGTACATCGAAATTTTCAAAGTATAATTTGTACACAATTACCCCAGAATATGCATATTTGTTTAACACACTCTCCGGATGGTGGGCTAACACTCCTGTGTTCATTTATGTCATTACCGTGATTGTGATTCCATAAATTTTTCCACAGTTGTTAATTTACAAGGGAGCGTGTCACTGTCCATGACAATGCATTCCAGGGAAATCACCTTGAGTGGCCTTGGAGGGAGACACAAAATATAGCCACCCTCGGTGTTTTATCATCACAAACGATCACAAAATGAAACAAAAAACTGAAGGAATAATTATGGGCCCCTATTAGTCCGGGCCCTGAGATAGTTACCCCACCTGCCCCCCTCCCCATCTCGGTGCACCTGCTTGCACCAAGTCCTTCTCAAGACTGCGCAGGGTAAGTATTCATGTGTACCATCTCATTGTTGTTGGGTTGTTTTACGAACCATTTCAGGACTCATTGAGTTGTATTCACTCTTGGCTTTCTGTATTGTGAGCAGAGCTTTTTATTGGATTATTTGGGGCTTATGTTCAGGTCAGGTCAGGTATGGGAGCATGCCCGGAGCAGCGCATCACTGTGTCCACTTAACGCGGTACTCCAGGGCCTCTGTCTGGCCATCCCCCAGGCATATGCCTGGCCCATCCCCATTCCTTGTGATGCTGATCAAACTGCTGCAACCACGAGGCACATGGTCGGCCACTTGGCCTCTCTCCACTCACGAGGCTCCCTCGCTGAGAGAATCTGGTGAGCAGGACGAGCGTCAGGAAAATGAGCCACATGTCCATACAGCCACAGCTGATGCTCACAGACTATGCAGGTAACAAATCTCATTTGAGTCTCCCTCAGCAACCACTTGTTGGACACAAAGTCTGACCAGCGATAGCCAAGGATTCTCCGAAGAGACCTGGTACCACAGGAATCAAGTCTCCGTCTCAGATCCCTGGTCAAAGTCCAAGTCTCACATCCATAGAGAAGACTCGGAAGCACCAAGGACCTGAAGACTCGGACTTTCGTCCTCCTACACAGGTACTGTACCGGCAGCGTCACACTCTATGATCCAGTAAATCCATGACCCCCGCAGGGCTTGACCCAGACGTTTATTGACCTTGGCTCACAGTCAGCAGAGACAGGAATTATCATCTCTCCTGGGCACTGATCAACCACAGACTCGAGCATGACATAGAATGAATCCTTCACGGTTAGATCACTCGCTCAGTCGAAGCTATACAGAGACAGGGAAACTACACCCAAGGATGTGACGAATCCTTCGTCTCATAATGTGCTCATTGACCGGTGTTACCGTCGATTATCATTGGAGTCAACATATTGGAACACAGCTAAAGCAACTCTTGGGCATGGTAACCATCAGAGCGATCAGACCAATAGTAGGTGTAACCACCCGCCATGATCTCGCCATTATCGCGCGTCTCCGAACCTCAGAGAGTGCTGCAAATACCTATGTTTAAACGCTTGAACTCAGATGATAACAGAGACAGGTGATTCATCCTCTCTTTGGGATTGGACATTCCAGGCACTCACCCAAAGGACTGCCTCAGGTTAACCCAAGGAGACCACCACCTGGTGGATGACATCTCAGCACCACTCCACCGCACACACCACCGCAATCTGACCTGGAGTGTTACCCCGTGGTTTTCCTCCTATCATCAAGGAATGGGGGTCCCAAAGGCTTTGCCCCAATCCGGCGGGCTGCCCTGTGGAGGGCAGGGCACAGGAGGTGCTCCCATGGAGTGGGTTTTCAGATTTTCTTTCATTTGTGGGTTTTGTGGAATGAAGTGTTTTACGGTGGCCAGAGTGAAAATCCTGCCACCAACATCCTTAAAAACAAAAACAAACAAAGTAATCCAACTGCAGGAGGACGTCCACAGTCACAGTTGGGCACTAGATATGGATGGCCGTTGGCTCACAAGGAGCTCCCTCCGCCCTTTGACAGTTTTTGTTTATAATCCTGCTGGTGTCCATATCTATTCACCCTCCTCACCAGAAAACCTGGTGGGAGAGACTGCTTCGTCGCCGACAACCCGACCATGGAACAGGTTAGTACAGGTTACATGGTACCCTGTCGCAAGTCACAGATCTAATCTGGCCTGACCTAACAATAAAACTCAGGCAGTTTAAGTATCCAGGAACATAACAGTCACAGATCTGGGTTATTTCCTGGATATTTAAACTACCCGAGTTAAAACGACCATTCCAGTTGCTTTGACACTTTGTGTCCCACCTTAAACTTTTTTGGAATGGTCTCTTTTTAATGACTCTAATTTATCTTTTTTCATTCAAGCTTGCTTTTGATTTCCTTCCTTCTTCTCATCATGTCATCCTCATGCTCTTTGCTTTTCCATGTATTTGTGAAACCAAAAACTGCCATGATGACTACCATTGAATAGATTGAGTTCCCTGAAACCAAGAGCTTGAGCATCGTTTTGTGGCCGTCATGTGGAAGTTCTAAAAGACAAAACTTCTGTGTCACCTTATTTTTACTTTTGTTTGTTTATTTTATTTTCAAAACTTTCCACAAGTACCAGGTCGTGGAGACCCAGACTATTTTCTCCATCAAAATGCCAGAAAAGATGGCACTTTTATACGGAGCGAAGCAACCAAAATGAAATGTATCACCAGAATCTCATCTCTTCACCTAAGCCCTCGAGGCATTCGTATTTCGGGATGTAATACACGGGAGGCAGTTCCCTGGTAAAATCCAATTTGCAGGAAGTCACTTGGAATGCCGTGGATGTGGGTGAAAGTCTGGATTCATGCCAGTGGCGTTTGCAGTAAAAGTCGCTGCACCATCTGCCATGGCCTGGTCGCCTCAACCCCCTTCCCCACCCCCACCTCCTCCTTTGCTCTGATGAATAATGCGTCTTCATCAGTCTGCCTTCACTTGCTCCTCGGAGCGTTTCACCATGTCCAACTGTCACTGCCCAGATAATCTTGACATTGAGAGGAGGAGGGGATTATGCAGTCGAGCCTGGTGTAGTGAGATATCCAGCTTCCTATCACCTCCGTCGATGAACGAACCATTTACGAAGACTTAATGTACCTGTGCCGATTACAAGGTGCAAAGGGAATATTTGCCGCACCCAACAGGTTTGTATCACTTGGCTCGGTATAAGCACCACCTTGTCACTTTTATAAGTACCTAAAGTAAATCTATGTGTGATAGGACATTGCACGCCCAAATTTCGGAGGTGACATGAAGACTGCATGATGCGTCATGGAGGACTTCTCGAGAGACGTTATTAAAAATATAGGATGAGCAAAGGCTTATACCTGTTGTAGGGTTTGTTTCGACAATGGTGTCCCCCAATTTTTAATGGAACCTCAGAGTTTGTAGACCCCTGGGATTACTAATGCACCATTTAAGTTTTTTTTTTCTGCCAATGTCCGAGCTATATCTCGGATCCGCCTGGGACTTTCGGAATGAAATTTTGCATCAATAATGGAAAGAAAAAGTATGTGGAGTTGACTTTTTTTTTTTGACGTGGACTTAATTTCTTCGTCATATAATGACCTAATTATAGATGTTTTGACATTTTTCAACAAACTAGACGAAGGTTTGTCCGATCAGAACAGATAGCCAAGAGCAAGGTGCATTTACACTTAATTTACATCATACCCCTGTGGATTAAAAGTCAAGGTCAAATCGCGTTTGAAACAAAAAAGACGAGTGGTTTTTTTTTAATCATCGCTGAAATTTTGCCAATGTGGAATCTTAAAGACCCACTTGGCCTTCCAAGATGTTCTTGCATCATAATAGTGTAACTGCACTGAAGTTGTGCACCTGATATTTGTTTCGTATCCTTGACCTACTTTTTCGGATAATGACCGAATTAACTAAAAAACACTTTTTGATCATAACTTGAATAATTTTCCTCTGATTTTCATGATGTTAAGTGTTCTGGATAGATGTTGATGGGGACACATTTTATTAAATGTAGACGCTACCCTAATGTTGAAGGTCCAAGTTCATATGGCGGTCCAAAAAATAATATGGCCATTATTAGGATCGTGGGTGCCATATTTCGGGATGTAAGACACGGGAGGCACCAGAGTCCATGACTCGTACACGGGAGCCCCAGACAGCTTCCAAAATACAAGGAGTGACGGTTAAAATAAATGTCTTGTTCTGAGAGTCATTGGGATTTGAGGACCAGGTACGAGCAACTTATTGCAGGTATACAGAGATAAAACGGGGAGGTTACCCTTGGTGATCGCTTTGACTAGTTAAATTTGATCGCAGATATCTAGTTAAATTTGATAATCTATGCCTTAAGCATTGGTCCCCAACCTGCGGGCCCGCGGAGCCCTATACTGCGGCCCGCGAGGACTTTCCAATCAAAAACACATTTCCATGTAGCAATTTTAAAGGGGCTTACACAATGCCGCTGCCGGCACTGCCGCTTACCGCCGGGAGGAATCAAATCAATTTGATTTTACCTTCTGGCATCTTGCGGCAGTATTTAAAATTAATTACACCCGAACGGAAATTTGTTCAGAATTACAGTGCATGAACAATCGATCGAGTCGAATACATATAAAATTTATCAATTAAAAAAACAATACTCCAAAAACCCCAAACGTTGTATCGATTTCTCAATTTTTTCTTCGATTTTTTTCTGGCTCCCAACATCCTTGGGAGTAGTGATGCGGCCCGTGGGATCAAAAGGGGTTGGGACACTGCCTTAAGGCGAAGCAATCGGGTTGCAGAGAGAGATGTACAAAATCGTGATGATAATTATGCATCATTCCTATTGATTGAAAAATTTCCAATAAGATTGAGATCTGGAGGATTTGGCCATATATAAGTAGCTCCTTAAGATGGTGTTTTATCAACGTTTTGATTAAAAAAATAAGGGTTTTAGCTATTATTTAAATATGGAGATTGGCTCATAGATTATATTTCTTTCTTAACTCGTCTCTCATGTCTCTAAAACCTGTTTTTCTCCTCAAGTATTTTAGCATCGCTGTTTGGCATGAGAGTTACTTGCATAATTATTTATTTATTGTGGTGGCTAAGGCTTATCGACGATTGTGTTGCATAAATTACTTGAATGATAATGACATTATGACAGATAAATTTAATTATGTGATTATGTGTATACATGGCCATCATTGGATTCTGGACAGGAGGGTAAAGGAGTGGACAGCGTAGAACAGAACTGGATTTGGTGGTTGGTTAAAGAAGTGACAGTTGTAGAGGGTTAAGGATTGCAAGGCAGTGGTGGGAGAGCATGTTACCACCCAGCACAAGCCTGAAGAAAAGGAGGGAGGTTAAGAGCAGGGGTCGGAAGATTATGAGGTGGGGAAGTGACGGGGGTAACATCGTCATAGAGTACAAGGAGAGGGTGAGGGGCCAGGTACGAGCAACTTGGTGAGCAAGCAGAAGGTTTGGAGGAGTGTAAGAAGTATGGAGAGGTGTTTAGGGGAATTGCAGAAGTATTGTGTGGAAGCACATCAGGGGATGGTGCATAGTCAAGGATAGAAACCAGGTATGGTGGACGGAGTAGTAGCGAAGGCAGTTAGTGAAAAGGAGGTTTTGGAAGAGGTTAATGAAGATCAAGGATAGGGGAGGCAGCGGATGTGGGTTGCTGCACCTGTGTGGGCAGACGAAGAAGTCGTCAGCAAGGAGAGCTGTGGATAAGGTGAGGATGACATGGGGGAGGAGGTGTATTACAAGGAAATTATGCGCCAGAGGAGGCCATTCAGCCCATCTTGCCTGTGCCATACCAATACCAGATTTAATAAATCCGTCAATACCCCTTCCCTTCGTGTGCAGCCTTTTGGCTGCTACACGGGTACTCATTTCGCCAACCTCAGAAAGATGACTGGCTGAGTCCCACCCTGTGTTAATTCAGTGGGAAATGGAGCTTGAACTCGGGACCCTAGGATCCCAAGCCACCACCCTAACCGCTAAGCCAACACCAGGTGTACAAGTTGGAAGAGGATGGTGGGAAGATGATGTATAAATTGGCTCGTGACAGGGATGAGGATGGTAAGGAATGAAGGGGGGTGGGGGATTCGGTGATTAAGGATGGTGGCGGGAGGCTAGTAACAGAGAGGGGGGGCAGTATTGAATGTATGGGAAGGATATTTCAAGGAGCTGTTGAATTGGGGAAGAAGCAATGGTGAGCTAGAGCTACGGTGTTATGTGGACGGGAAAGTGGAGTGGAGGAGATCATGGAGGAGGAGGTGCGTACAGCATTGAAAAGGATGAAGAAGGGAAGAGCCCCAGGCAGTGATGAGGTGTGTACAGAAGATGATAATTCAATGGGAGAGGTTGGAGTCAGTTGGACGAAGAGGCTGTTGAATGTATGTATGAGAGAGGGTTCATTTCCGGAGAATTGGAGGACAGGGTTAATTGTACCGATTATGGAAGAGGGAAAGGAGATGTTCAAGATCCGGGGAAGTACAGGTTCATTACGCTCCTAAATATGTCATGAAGGTGCTGGAGAGGATTCTGGACAGGAGGTAAGGAAAAGTGTGGAGATGAAGATCAGAGAAGAGCAGAACGAGTTTAGAAAGGGAGAGGGAATACAGATGGGATGTTCACGCTGAGACAGTTAGTCGAGAAGAGGTTCGAGGTGCAAGGTGAGATGTCATTGGGATTTGCGGACCTGCAGAGGCCTTCAACAATGTCCCAAGAGAGATGGTGATGGTGACAATGAGATGGATGGGAGTGCCGGAAGCAGAAGTTAGGTTGGTAGATGGGATGTACAAGGAAATGAAGGGAAGAGTTTTGGTTGGTCCTGGATGTCTAAGGAGTTCAGTTTGAGCATCGGTTTGACAGGAAAGCTCATCCACTCACATGTTTATCATGGTGATGTAGTTGGTAAGCAGGAAGGTAAACATGAGGGGTATTTCTGGGAAGATGCTGCATGTGGATGATCTGGCTGTTGTGGTGGAGAGTGTGCACGAGATGCAGGAAGTACTGGGAGTGGAAAGGAGGCATTTAGGAAGCATGGGCTGAAAATGAGTATGGGAGAGACTGAGGTTATGTGGGTCAGGCAGCAGAGAAAATAAATGAATATCAGGTTAGAGGGGAAGGAGATCAGGCACAGAAATAGTTTTGAGTATCTGGGGGAACAGTGACAGGGGATGGGAAGTCTGAGGCAGAGGTGCAGAGGAGGAATCAGGTTGGTGCAAATGCATGGAGAAGGGTGGAGGGATTAATGGTAGACAGAAAAATATCAAGGAAATTGAAGGGAAGGTTCTGATATTGTGTATAATGCCGGCCTACCTTTACGGCCTGGAGGACTGTGGCACTGACAGAGAGACAACAACAGAGGCTGCAGTTTTGTGGAGACCAACTGGGTTAGGAGGATTGTAGCAGTGAAGAGGGTGGATTAGAAGGATGATGGATGAACTAAGGGAGGAGATTGGTGTGCAGATGAGCTTGATGGGGAATCGGTGAAATGCCGGCTGAGATGGGCTGGACACTTGATGCCGATGGAGGAAGAGAGAATGGCAAAAGAGAGCGGATAGGTTGAGGGAGCAAGGCATGAAGAAAAGAGGTGGACCTCGGTTGAGATGGGAGATTGTGTCAGGAGGGATATCGGTAAGGTGGTGGGTTGTTGGAGAGTTGAGAGAGTTAGCTGAGGACGGAGGGAAGCAAGCCGGGGGCCAAATCTTCCCCATTCTTCCCTGCTGCCCAGATTTGTCAGGGCAGCGCGGTCACAGTCATAGTGCCGATCGCTCCCCATGGACCGGCCCCTTTCCCTCTTTCTCTCTCTCTTACTCTGTCATGGCTTTGACTTTGTGAAGGTGGGGATACACCATCCTGGATGTGGGAGATCTCTGGGTCGCTCCTGGGAGATCGATCGGCTGTCTGTGTGCCACGGCTTGTTCGAGAAAACTTTCTGGGCTATACTACTACTACTACTACTACTACTACTACTACTACTACTACTACAACAATAACAAACCTGTGAAGCACACATGGGGTGATAGTTCAGAGTTGGGTTGGGAGTCAAAACCCACAATAGGTAGCTCAAAGGTGAATACACTCCCTTCCGCACCATCCTGCCAACCCCTAGCACTGCTACCACACCCATAAACCACAGGTTCCATTTCTATCCAATAATTCCTATAAAGGGACAAGACCATGAACATTGTTTAAAAGTCTTGGTTCTGAGTGACTGTTTTCCTTAGTTTATCATATGGCTCTATCAGGAGCATGTATTTCAAGTCATTTATTACACCAGGCATCGGAATCTGTGGTGAAAAGAGCTGGAATAATCTGAGAGGGTTGAGGAATTGCGGTACCTGGCGTGTGCCACTTGCAGGACAAGGACATTAGAAGACATTGTACTTTTACATGCATTTCAAGGGCATGTATGGACAGAGGGGTTTGAATCTGGGCATCCCAGTCTCACGAGTGTTACTCGAATGGGAAAGTCAAACAGCCCAACTTCACCAATTTTGTACCTGACACTACCATAGTGTGCTTTTACATTGGTATGCAGTAATGTACATAGATAGCTCCAATGCTGTGCATTTCTTTCAGTGCCCTTATTTTCCCATGGAATTTGTATCCATTGATTTTCCGCACCTCTTGTGGAATTATTTGCGATGAGGTCCCATTAAAGAGCCACTGTTCAAAGTGTTATATGTAACCTTCATGTGCTGGGAGGGAAAAGGAGGATCAACATGGTGTGTAGTTAGTTGTTAGGGTGGGAATGTTACAGTTTGATCAAGTCGGTGAGTCATTGAGTCTTCCTTTGGGCAAATTGGATGTCTGAAATAATTTGCTCGAGTTCGGCACAAAATAATGATGTTTTAGCAAAGATTTATCGATGACTGTGGCCGATTCAAAGCTAAGGCAGGTACCCCAAGGGCACCCAGGAAAGCTTTGATGATTATGGATAGTTAAACCATAGCACAGATATTCAGAAGTAGTGCACTTTTTAAAATTCATTTCTCAAAATTGTTGTTTGTAAATCCACGTTTCCTCAAATATAGGCTAAAATCCAGCCATGTCCATTTTGCTCCGCACGTTGGAGTGTGCCCAATGTCCATCAGCATGAATGGCTCGAATGTAATGCAAACGGAAACCTTTCCCATCTCTTTAACCGGCAGGAATGCCAATGGAATGGAACGGAATGAATGGAGTGGGTAGGCACTGGAACCGGTTAATTTATACTCACAATATTCTTTGCACGACATGTTGGCACTACCTTGTGTTGAAATATGTTAAAACAATCCTGAAACCCACATCTTCATGCATTCTGATTTATAGGACATACCCATTCCATCATTCTCATTAGGCAGGATCTGTTGGGAGGAGTGTAGCTCAGTTGGCATTATGTTTCTTTTTCCTTGTTGTTCTGGTCTTGGTTTCAATTCCTGGGTATAAAAGGTTAATCTGCCCAAAATGTGATAAAATGTCTGTAAAATTTATCATAAAAACAATGATTATGCTTCATAGTAAAAAGGCATTTAAATTTGACGACATACAAATTGTATTCTAAACCGAGTGAGTACCTTGCCAACTTGAGGTGTCGGCATCAAGCATGTGTTGAAATTTACATGGTATTTCCTCCCCTCCTTGGTACCCAAAATAGTGGGCAGTGCATGTATTCATCATGTAAAGCTTCATCACCAACCCGATTTTTCATTCGGTCTTCAGTTTATTTATCGTTTTCATTGTTTTCACCCCTGTTTGTCTGTGACCATGCTATCTCACATGAACGGATTCAGACAAAACTTGGTGTCGAGGTTGAGTGTGTGATGAGGATTAATTGATTCGATTTTGGTGAAGATCTGGATATGGATCCAAATATGAGGATGTTTTTATTTTAAGTGATTCTTCATCATTGAGAGAGATGGGGCCAAAATTGATATACAGGGTGTCCCAAAAAAATATACAACTTTTCATCTGCCAAAGAGGATGGTCATAACGTATATTTTAAAAAAATATATGGCTGGATAGAAAGCTGAAAGGTTGAAGTTTATTATACCAATGTCAAAATTGCCACCAAAATTTACATTTGGTATAGAATCGTCATTTTCTTTTAAACCACATGTTCGGCTTAGGCTCCACGTTGTCCGATCACTGCCTGCAAACGCGTTGTCATGTTCTCCATCACTTTGGGAAACGTTTCCTGAGGAATGTTCTGGATTTCCGGTGGATGTTTTCCTTCAGCTGATCAAGAGTCTGAGGCCTAGGGTTTCCATAGATCCTGTCCTTGAGATACCCCACAAGAAGAAGTCTCTGGGAGTAAGGTCAGGGGAATACGGTGGCCACTCAACGTCTTCGTAGAGGGAGATAAAGCGGCTCTCAAAATGTTGGTTGAGAAAAACGCCTTGTTTCCCTGGCTGTATGGGGCAGTGCCCCATCCTGCTGGAACCACTGGGTTCTCATCTGGATCAGGTTGTTTCTCCTATGGGCCTGAGTACGTAGCTCAGGCAGATAGAATTCCTGAATCATTTCGCGATAGTTCCTCTGGTTTACCGTGCAATTGCGTCCCTGGTTCATCTTCAAAGAAGTATGGACCAATTATCCCATACCAACCAACTGCCACCCACATGGTGACTTTGAGAACAGATCGAGGCACCAGTTCAGTTGATGCATTACCAGGATTTTCAGTTCCCCAGTACCGAAAGTTTTTGCTGGTTTACCTCCCCGGACAAGTGAGCATGGCATTCGTCTGTCATGTGAAGTTTTTGAGGAAGTCTGCATCTTCTCCAACTTTCCTGAGAACCAATTTGCAAAGTCTAGTCGTTTGCGTTTCTGTTGATCAGTAAGCACCGTGTCCGTTTGAATTTTGTTATTGAAAGGCATGAATGTCTTGGCGAAGGATCCTCTGAACGGTGCTCTTATGAATGTTTGCTCGGCAGAAAGTCGTCGAATCGATTTTTTGACTCTGAACGACCGCCTGTCTCACCATTTCCACACTACGTCTCACTACGACCTGTCCTCTTCCGACCACTGTGACCCTTGTGAAGGTCACAGATGGTTCCCACATTGGTAAACTTTGCGATGGTGCACTTTATTGTCCGAAAGTTTGGTGCATGGCGCAAGTGGATACCGAAATGTCTCGAGTAAAGATGTTGCACCTGTATGACACTTTTCGTCTGGTGCCAAAGTTCAGCAATTTTCGTCCGTTGTTGTACGGTCAGTCTTGGCATTTTTCTGGCGCTTGCTTGTATCAAATAAACTTCAGGTCTCTGCAACAAGAAATGAAGCATTAGTGACAAAAATTACTGCTTTTTTAGAATCAAACGAAGCATTTGAAAAGTTGTATATTTTTTTGCGACACCCTATATAGCGTGATATTTTTACAAGTTGTGGACGAGTTATGACAAAACTTGGTGGACAGGTTCGGTAGGTGACGAGAATAAGCCGATTAGATTTTGGTTGGTTCAGGTCTGAATCCAGATCCGGTCTATTAGTGGGATAGAAAATGTAAACTGTTCAGTCTGCCGAGGTATGCGCTCTACCGGTGCCGTTCTGTTAATAATAATAAAAAAAAGAACAAAGGACATAAATAATAATAACTAGAAGCTAAGTGCTATAACTCACTTGAGGTTATCTGCCCCACTGCTGCGATTTGGTCACAACCAGAAAAATGTTTCTGCTAGCTTTCATTAACCTCCGCCATCGAAGATGGACGGAGGTTACTGTTTTCACCCCTGTCTGTTGTTACTTACGAAATCTAAAGTTTCGTAATTATATTGATGACTTCCGTTTCTGTTTGTTTATCTTGCCAAAACGAAGTTTTTGCAAGATATGTTAGTCAGTCTGTATGTTTTATTTTTTTTTTTTTTTTGTTTTTTTGTTTGTTTTTGTCTGTAATCACGAAAAAAAAATTCTGCAGACCACAGTTTTCATTGGAAATTTTTGTAACTTCACATATCAGAGGCCTATTGGAGGTCCCTTTCAGGCCATAAAATTTTGAAGGTCAAGGTCAAAGGTCAAGGTCACTTTTTCGCAAATCAGGGTAATCGACAAAACCCTTATTTTTTGAGTAATTTGATCGGATCGTCTTCAAACTTCATGGGAATATAGTTCATGTCTGGCGCTCAGCTGATTAATTTTTGGTGCGATTGGCCTTGACCTTCATGTTGTTTTTTTTTGTTTTGTTGTTTTTTTTTTTTCTGTAATCACGTAGAAATCATCTGCAGAGCACAGTTTTCATTGGAAATTTTTGTAACTTCGCATATCAGAGGCCTATAGAGGTCCCTTTCAGCGCATAAAAATTTTGAAGGTCAAGGTCAAAGGTCAAGGTCCATTTTTCGCAAATCAGGTAATCGACATAACCCTCATTTTTTGAGTAATTTTGATCGGATCGTCTTCAAACTTCATGGAAATAGTTCATGGTCTGGCATTCAGCTGATTAATTTTGGTGGCGATTGGCCTTGACCTTCATGGTTAACGCCTAAGGTCAAACATATTTACCCCAAGGTCAAATTTTCAAGTTTTAGGAACCATATCATGTAGTACCTCAAATTGAACACCTCGATGAGTGCTTTCTAGATATATCAAGCTTGAGACATTATGACGTCATTTGGTGACGTTATGAGGCAAACGCATATTTTTCATGGTTACTCGTGTTAGAACGATTCTCATCGGAATCTCTCGTAGGCAGATATTCCTCAAGAGTCGCTCCTGGTGGATAGCAGCTCTGTTCACCTCAGTGTGACCTTAAAGAAGTCACACGTGGTCACCTTTTGCAAGATACGGATCACCCTACGGGTGACATTGGTTTATTGTTTTGTTTGTTTGTTTGTTTGTAGGCAGGATAACTCGAGAACGGAAGAAGCTACCAATGTCAAATTACACCACTGATTCAGGAGGGTGATGGCTAGTGCTGATTAGATTTGGTCAAAATCGGTCAAAGTCAAGGTCACAGTGAGTCAAACATTAATTCCGTAAATTCACGTGGAGAAATGGAGTATTTTGCTGTCGCTCGACGTTACGAGTTCGTTTTAACTTCGATTTTAATTTTGTCTTCGTTTTTGCGATCGCTTAGGACGCTTAAAACTCGGTTGTCGAAATTCTGGTAAAAATCGGATGTTTGAGACGTTTTAAGATTGTATAAAAATTATTTCACTCGACGCGTCAGGGTCGTCCCATGATGCAGTGCGCTCGAGCAGACGCGTCGTTGAGTTACGTTAAGGTTTAATTGCGTGGAGAAATGGAGATTTTTGCTTCGGTGACGTTACGATTTTTGATGGTTTGATACAGAATCATCGTAGAAACTTCTGGTTTGCGTCGCTACCTTCTCTAGAGACAGCTTTTATTAGACAAGGTCAGACGTCAAGTTGACGATTTCGTAAGTACCAGTCTATGAACTGCTTGTTGTTTGTTTGTTTGTTTGTGAACAGTATTCCGAAAAACTCCTCGACGGATTTCGACGAAACTTGGTGGGGGATTAAGTATGGTCCAAGGATCATGCCATTAGATTTTGGACTTGGTCCAAAGTCCAATATGGCGGCCATTTTGAAAAAATATTTGAATTTTGTTTTTGCATTCCTACATGTTGTTTAAGTTATTTCCAACCCCCCCCCCCCGCAAAGGAAAAAATTGAGAAGAAAAAACAAAATTGCAACTTTTGTTTCAAACAAAATTTCGATTTTTTTTTGCATTTCTACAGTTTAAGTGATTTACGAACAAAAAACATGCCAAAATGATAATTGCGGCTGATTTTGGAACTTCAGGTGGATATACCCACGTAAAATCAATTTTAGTCTCAAGGGATCTAGTGTATGACGATGAATGAGTATGTAAAAGTTTTAAAGTAAAAGGATTTGCAAACTATACTCTGTGAGCATCTGTTGACGTCAAATTGACATGAATAGGATATCAAAGG
>CM068952.1:119386624-119399194 GCA_035128595.1 Eptatretus atami | reverse complement strand
AAAAATATACGTTATGACCATCCTCTTTGCAGATGAAAAGTTGTATATTTTTTTGGGACACCCTGTATATCAATTTTGGCCCCATCTCTCTCAATGATGAAGAATCACTTAAAAATAAAAACATCCTCATATTTGGATCCATATCCAGATCTTCACCAAAATCGAATCAATTAATCCTCATCACACACTCAACCTCGACACCAAGTTTTGTCTGAATCCGTTCATGTGAGATAGCATGGTCACAGACAAACAGGGGTGAAAACAATGAAAACGATAAATAAACTGAAGACCGAATGAAAAATCGGGTTGGTGATGAAGCTTTACATGATGAATACATGCACTGCCCACTATTTTGGGTATACCAAGGAGGGGAGGAAATACCATGTAAATTTCAACACATGCTTGATGCCGACACCTCAAGTTGGCAAGGTACTCACTCGGTTTAGAATACAATTTGTATGTCGTCATATTTAAAATGCCTTTTACTATGAAGCATAATCATTGTTTTTATGATAAATTTTACAGACATTTTATCACATTTTGGGCAGATTAACCTTTTATACCAGGAATTGAAACCAAGACCAGACAAACAAGGAAAAAGAAACATAATGCCAACTGAGCTACACTCCCTCCCAACAGATCCTGCCTAATGAGAATGATGGAATGGGTATGTCCTATAAATCAGAATGCATGAAGATGTGGGTTTCAGGATTGTTTTAACATATTTCAACACAAGGTAGTGCCAACATGTCGTGCAAAGAATATTGTGAGTATAAATTAACCGGTTCCAGTGCCTACCCACTCCATTCATTCCGTTCCATTCCATTGGCATTCCTGCCGGTTAAAGAGATGGGAAAGGTTTCCGTTTGCATTACATTCGAGCCATTCATGCTGATGGACATTGGGCACACTCCAACGTGCGGAGCAAAATGGACATGGCTGGATTTTAGCCTATATTTGAGGAAACGTGGATTTACAAAACAACAATTTTGAGAAATGATTTTAAAAAGTGCACTACCTTCTGAATATCTGTGCTATGGTTTAACTATCCATAATCATCAAAGCCTTCCTGGGTGCCCTTGGGGTACCTGCCTTAGCTTTGATCGGCCACAGTCATCGATAAATCTTTGCTAAAACATCATTATTTTGTGCCGAACTCGAGCAAATTATTTCAGACATCCAATTTGCCCAAAGGAAGACTCAATGACTCACCGACTTGATCAAACTGTAACATTCCCACCCTAACAACTAACTACACCATGTTGATCCTCCTTTTCCCTCCCAGCACATGAAGGTTACATATAACACTTTGAACAGTGGCTCTTTAATGGGACCTCATCGCAAATAATTCCACAAGAGGTGCGGAAAATCATGGATACAAATTCCATGGGAAAATAAGGGCACTGAAAGAAATGCACAGCATTGGAGCTATCTATGTACATTACTGCATACCAATGTAAAAGCACAGCTATGGTAGTGTCAGGTACAAAATTGGTGAAGTTGGGCTGTTTGACTTTCCCATTCGAGTAACACCTCGTGAGACTGGGATGCCAGATTCAAACCCTCTGTCCATACATGCCCTTGAAATGCATGTAAAAGTACAATGTCTTCTAATGTCCTTGTCCTGCAAGTGGCACACGCCAGGTACCGCAATTCCTCAACCCCTCTCAGATTATTCCAGCTCTTTCACCACAGATTCCGATGCCTGGTGTAATAAATGACTTGAAATACATGCTCCTGATAGAGCCATATGATAAACTAAGGAAAACAGTCACTCAGAACCAAGACTTTTAAACAATGTTCATGGTCTTGTCCCTTTATAGGAATTATTGGATAGAAATGGAACCTGTGGTTTATGGGTGTGGTAGCAGTGCTAGGGGTTGGCAGGATGGTGCGGAAGGGAGTGTATTCACCTTTGAGCTACCTATTGTGGGTTTTGACTCCCAACCCAACTCTGAACTATCACCCCATGTGCTTCACAGGTTTGTTATTGTTGTAGTAGTAGTAGTAGTAGTAGTAGTAGTAGTAGTAGTAGTAGTATAGCCCCAGAAAGTTTTCTCGAACAAGCCCGTGGCACACAGACAGCCGATCGATCTCCCAGGAGCGACCCAGAGATCTCCCACATCCAGGATGGTGTATCCCCACCTTCACAAAGTCAAAGCCATGACAGAGTAAGAGAGAGAGAAGAGGGAAAGGGCCGGTCCATGGGGAGCGATCGGCACTATGACTGTGACCGCGCTGCCCTGACAAATCTGGGCAGCAGGGAAGAATGGGGAAGATTTGGCCCCCGGCTTGCTTCCCTCCGTCCTCAGCTAACTCTCTCAACTCTCCAACAACCCCCACCTTACCGATATCCCTCCTGACACAATCCTCCCATCTCAACCGAGGTCCACCTCTTTTCTTCATGCCTTGCTCCCTCAACCTATCCGCTCTCTTTGCCATTCTCTCTTCCTCCATCGGCATCAAGTGTCCAGCCCATCTCAGCCGGCATTTCACCGATCTCCCCATCAAGCTCATCTGCACACCAATCTCCTCCCTTAGTTCATCCATCATCCTTCTATCCACCCTCTTCACTGCTACAATCCTCCTAACCCAGTTGGTCTCACAAAACTGCAGCCTCTGTTGTTGTCTCTCTGTCAGTGCCACAGTCTCCAGGCCGTAAAGGTAGGCCGGCATTATACACAATATCAGAACCTTCCCCTTCAATTTCCTTGATATTTTTCTGTCTACCATTAATCCCTCCACCCTTCTCCATGCATTTGCACCAACCTGATTCCTCCTCTGCACCTCTGCCTCAGACTTCCCATCCCCTGTCACTGTTCCCCCCAGATACTCAAAACTATTTCTGTGCCTGATCTCCTTCCCCTCTAACCTGATATTCATTTATTTTCTCTGCTGCCTGACCCACATAACCTCAGTCTTCTCCATACTCATTTTCAGCCCATGCTTCCTAAATGCCTCCTTCCACTCCCCAGTACTTCCTGCATCTCGTGCCCACTCTCCACCACAACAGCCAGATCATCCACATGCAGCATCTTCCCCAGAATACCCCTCATGTTTACCTTCCTGCTTACCAACTACATCACCATGATAAACATGAGTGGGATGAGCTTTCCTGTCAAACCGATGCTCAAACTGAACTCCTTAGACATCCCAGGACCAACCAAAACTCTTCCCTTCATTTCCTTGTACATCCCATCTACCAACCTAACTTCTGCTTCCGGCACTCCCATCCATCTCATTGTCACCATCACCATCTCTCTTGGGACATTGTTGAAGGCCTTCTGCAGGTCCGCAAATCCCAATGACATCTCACCTTGCACCTCGAACCTCTTCTCGACTAACTGTCTCAGCGTGAACATCCCATCTGTATTCCCTCTCCCCTTTCTAAACTCGTTCTGCTCTTCTCTGATCTTCATCTCCACACTTTTCCTTATCCTCCTGTCCAGAATCCTCTCCAGCACCTTCATGACAATATTTAGGAGCGTAATGAACCTGTACTTCCCCGGATCTTGAACATCTCCTTTCCCCTTCCATAATCGGTACAATTAACCCTGTCCTCCAATTCTCCGGAAATGAACCCTCTCTCATACATACATTCAACAGCCTCTTCGTCCAACTGACTCCAACCTCTCCCACTTGAATTATCATCTCTGTACACACCTCATCACTGCCTGGGGCTCTTCCCTTCTTCATCCTTTTCAATGCTGTACGCACCTCCTCCTCCATGATCTCCTCCAACTCCACTTTCCCGTCCACATAACACCGTAGCTCTAGCTCACCATTGCTTCTTCCCCAATTCAACAGCTCCTTGAAATATCCTTCCCATACATTCAATACTGCCCCCCTCTCTGTTACTAGCCTCCCGCCACCATCCTTAATCACCGAATCCCCCCACCCCCTTCATGTCCTTACCATCCTCATCCCTGTCACGAGCCAATTTATACATCATCTTCCCACCATCCTCTTCCAACTTGTACACCTGGTGTTGGCTTAGCGGTTAGGGTGGTGGCTTGGGATCCTAGGGTCCCGAGTTCAAGCTCCATTTTCCACTGAATTAACACCAGGGGGTTGACTCAGCCAGTCATCTTTCTGAGGTTGGCGAAATGAGTACCCGTGTAGCAGCCAAAAGGCTGCACACGAAGGGAAGGGGTATTGACGGATTTATTAAATCTGGTATTGGTATGGCACAGGCAAGATGGGCTGAATGGCCTCCTCCTGCGCATAATTTCCTTGTAATACACCTCCTCCCCCATGTCATCCCTCACCTTATCCACAGCTCTCCTTGCTGACGACTTCTTCGTCTGCCCACACAGGTGCAGCAACCCCACATCCGGCTGCCTCCCCCTATCCTTGATCTTCATTAACCTCTTCCAAAACCTCCTTTTCACTAACTGCCTTCGCTACCTACTCCGTCCACCATACCTGGTTTCTATCCCTTGACTATGCACCATCCCCTGATGTGCTTCCACACAATACTTCTGCAATTCCCCTAAACACCTCTCCATACTTCTTACACTCCTCCAAACCTTCTGCTTGCTCACCAAGTTGCTCGTACCTGGCCCTCACCCTCTCCTTGTACTCTATGACGATGTTACCCCGTCACTTCCCCACCTCATAATCTTCCGACCCCTGCTCTTAACCTCCCTCCTTTTCTTCAGGCTTGTGCTGGGTGGTAACATGCTCTCCCACCACTGCCTTGCAATCCTTAACCCTCTACAACTGTCACTTCTTTACCACCACCAAATCCAGTTCTGTTCTACGCTGTCCACTCCTTTACCCTCCTGTCCAGAATCCAATGATGGCCATGTATACACATAATCACATATTAATTTATCTGTCATAATGTCATTATCATTCAAGTAATTTATGCAACACATCGTCGATAAGCCTTAGCCACCACAATAAATAAATAATTATGCAAGTAACTCTCATGCCAAACAGCGATGCTAAAATACTTGAGGAGAAAAACAGGTTTTAGAGACATGAGAGACGAGTTAAGAAAGAAATATAATCTATGAGCCCAATCTCCATATTTAAATAATAGCTAAAAACCCTTATTTTTTTAATCAAAACGTTGATAAAACACCATCTTAAGGAGAGCTACTTATATATGGCCAAATCCTCCAGATCTCAATCTTATTGGAAATTTTTCAATCAATAGGAATGATGCATAATTATCATCACGATTTTGTACATCTCTCTCTGCACCGATTGCTTCGCCTTAAGGCAGTGGTCCCCAACCTTTTGATCCCAGGGCCGCATTCACTACTCCCAAGGATGTTGGGAGCCAGAAAAAAATCGAAGAAAAAATTGAGAAATCGATACAACGTTTGGGGTTTATTGGAGTATTGTTTTTTAATTGATAAATTTTATATGTATTCGATCGATCGATTGTTCATGCACTGTAATTCTGAACAAATTTCCGTTCGGGGTGTAATTAATTTTAAATACTGCCGCAAGATGCCAGAAGGTAAAATCAAATTGATTTGATTCCTCCCGGCGGTAAGCGGCAGTGGGCAGCGGCATTGTGTAAGCCCCTTTAAAATTGCTACATGGAAATGTGTTTTGATTGGAAAGTCCTCGCGGGCCGCAGTATAGGGCTCCGCGGGCCGCAGGTTGGGGACCAATGCCTTAAGGCATAGATTATCAAATTTAACTAGATATCTGCGATCAAATTTAACTAGTCAAAGCGATCACCAAGGGTAAACCTCCCCGTTTTATCTCTGTATACCTGCAATAAGTTGCTCGTACCTGGTCCTCAAATCCCAATGACTCTCAGAACCAAGACATTTATTTTAACCGTCACTTCCTTGTATTTTGGAAGCTGTCTGGGGCTCCCGTGTACGAGTCATGGACTCTGGTCGCCTCCCGTGTCTTACATCCCGAAATATGGCACCCACGATCTAATAATGGCCATATTATTTTTTGGACCGCCATATGAACTTGGACCTTCAACATTTAGGGATAGCGTCTACATTTAATAAAATGTGTCCCCATCAACAGTCTATCCAGAACACTTAACATCATGAAAATCAGAGGAAAATTATTCAAGTTATGATCAAAAAAGTGTTTTTAGTTAATTCGGTCATTATCCGAAAAAGTAGGTCAAGGATACGAAACAAATATCAGGTGCACAACTTCAGTGCAGTTACACTATTATGATGCAAGAACATCTTGGAAGGCCAAGTGGTCTTTAAGATTCCACATTGGCAAAATTCAGCGATGATTAAAAAAAACCACTCGTCTTTTTTGTTTCAGAACGCGATTTGACCTTGACTTTTAATCCACAGGGGTATGATGTAAATTAAGTGTAAATGCACCTTGCTCTTGGCTATCTGTTCTGATCGGACAAACCTTCGTCTAGTTTTGTTGAAAAATGTCAAAACATCTATAATTAGGTCATTATATGACCGAAGAAATTAAGTCCACGTCAAAAAAAAAAAAGTCAACTCCACATACTTTTTCTTTCCATTATTGATGCAAAATTTCATTCCGAAAGTCCCAGGCGGATCCGAGATATAGCTCGGACATTGGCAGAAAAAAAAAACTTAAATGGTGCATTAGTAATCCCAGGCGGTCTAACAAACTCTGAGGTTCCATTAAAAATTGGGGACACCAATTGTCGAAACAAACCCTACAACAGGTATAAGCCTTTGCTCATCCTATATTTTTAATAACGTCTCTCGAGAAGTCCTCCATGACGCATCATGCAGTCTTCATGTCACCTCCGAAATTTGGGCGTGCAATGTCCTAATCACACATAGATTTACTTTAGGTACTTATAAAAGTGACAAGGTGGTGCTTATACCGAGCCAAGTGATACAAACCTGTTGGGTGCGGCAAATATTCCCTTTGCACCTTGTAATCGGCACAGGTACATTAAGTCTTCGTAAATGGTTCGTTCATCGACGGAGGTGATAGGAAGCTGGATATCTCACTACACCAGGCTCGACTGCATAATCCCCTCCTCCTCTCAATGTCAAGATTATCTGGGCAGTGACAGTTGGACATGGGTGAAACGCTCCGAGGAGCAGTGAAGGCAGACTGATGAAGACGCATTATTCATCAGAGCAAAGGAGGAGGTGGGGGTGGGGAAGGGGGTTGAGGCGACCAGGCCATGGCAGATGGTGCAGCGACTTTTACTGCAAACGCCACTGGCATGAATCCAGACTTCACCCACATCCACGGCATTCCAAGTGACTTCCTGCAAATTGGATTTTACCAGGGAACTGCCTCCCGTGTATTACATCCCGAAATACGAATGCCTCGGAGGGCTTAGGTGAAGAGATGAGATTCTGGTGATACATTTCATTTTGGTTGCTTCGCTCCGTATAAAAGTGCCATCTTTTCTGGCATTTGATGGAGAAAATAGTCTGGGTCTCCACGACCTGGTACTTGTGGAAAGTTTTGAAAATAAAATAAACAAACAAAAGTAAAAATAAGGTGACACAGAAGTTTTGTCTTTTAGAACTTCCACATGACGGCCACAAAACGATGCTCAAGCTCTTGGTTTCAGGGAACTCAATCTATTCAATGGTAGTCATCATGGCAGTTTTTGGTTTCACAAATACATGGAAAAGCAAAGAGCATGAGGATGACAATGATGAGAAGAAGGAAGGAAATCAAAAGCAAGCTTGAATGAAAAAAGATAAATTAGAGTCATTAAAAAGAGACCATTCCAAAAAAGTTTAAGGTGGGACACAAAGTGTCAAAGCAACTGGAATGGTCGTTTTAACTCGGGTAGTTTAAATATCCAGGAACATAACCCAGATCTGTGACTGTTATGTTCCTGGATACTTAAACTGCCTGAGTTTATTGTTAGGTCAGGCCAGATTAGATCTGTGACTTGCTCATGTAAACCTGTACTAACCTGTTCCATGGTCGGGTTGTCGGCGACGAAGCAGTCTCTCCCACCAGGTTTTCTGGTGAGGAGGGTGATAGATATGGACACCAGCAGGATTATAAACAAAAACTGTCAAGGGCGGAGGGAGCTCCTTGTGAGCCAACGGCCATCCATATCTAGTGCCCAACTGTGACTGTGGACGTCCTCCTGCAGTTGGATTACTTGTTTGTTTGTTTTTAAGGATGTTGGTGGCAGGATTTTCACTCTGGCCACCGTAAAACACTTCATTCCACAAAACCCACAAATGAAAGAAAATCTGAAAACCCACTCCATGGGAGCACCTCCTGTGCCGCTGCCCTCCACAGGGCAGCCCGCCGGATTGGGGCAAAGCCTTTGGGACCCCCATTCCTTGATGATAGGAGGAAAACCACGGGGTAAACCTCCAGGGTCAGATTGCGGTGGTGTGTGCGGTGGAGTGGTGCTGAGATGTCATCCACCAGGTGGTGTCTCCTTGGGTTAACCTGAGGCAGTCCCTTTGGGTGAGTGCCTGGAATGTCCAATCCCAAAGAGAGGATGATCACCTGTCTCTGTTATCATCTGAGTTCAAGCGTTTAAACATAGGTATTGCAGCACTCTCTGAGGTTCGGAGACCGGATAATGGCGAGATCATGGCGGGTGGTTACACCTACTATTGGTCTGATCGCTCTGATGGTTACCATGCCCAAGGAGTTGCTTTAGCTGTGTCCAATATGTTGACTCCAATGATAATCGAGGTAACACCGGTCAATGAGCACATTATGAGACGAAGGATTCGTCACTCCTTGGGTGTAGTTTCCCTGGTCTCTGTATATGCTTCGACTGAGGCGAGTGATCTAACCGTGAAGGATTCATTCTATGTCATGCTCGAGTCTGTGGTTGATCAGTGCCCCAGGAGAGATGATATTCCTGTCTCTGCTGACTGTGAGCCAGAGGTCAATAAACGTCTGGGTCAACCCTGCGGGGTCATGGATTTACTGGATCATAGAGTGTGACGCTGCCGGTACAGTACCTGTGTAGGAGGACGAAAGTCCGAGTCTTCAGGTCCTTGGTGCTTCCGAGTCTTGCTCTATGGATGTGAGACTTGGACTTTGACCAGGGATCTGAGACGGAGACTTGATTCCTGTGGTACCAGGTCTCTTCGGAGAATCCTTGGCTATCGCTGGTCAGACTTTGTGTCCAACAAGTGGTTGCTGAGGGAGACTCAAATGAGATTTGTTACCTGCATAGTCTGTGAGCATCAGCTGTGGCTGTATGGACATGTGGCTCATTTTCCTGACGCTCGTCCTGCTCACCAGATTCTCTCAGCGAGGGAGCCTCGTGAGTGGAGGAGGCCAATGGGCCGACCATGTGCCTCGTGGTTGCAGCAGTTTGATCAGCATCACAAGGAGATGGGGATGGGCCAGGCATATGCCTGGGGGATGGCCAGACAGAGGCCCCTGGAGTACCGGCGTTAAGTGGACACAGTGATGCGCTGCTCCGGCGCATGCTCCCATACCTGACCTGACCTGAACATAACCCCCAAATAATCCAATAAAAAGCTCTGCTCAACAATACAGAAAGCCAAGAGTGAATACAACTCAATGAGTCCTGAAATGGTTCGTAAAACAAACCCAACAACAATGAGATGGTACACATGGAATACTTACCCTGCGCAGTCTTGAGAAGGACTTGGTGCAAGCAGGTGCACCGAGATGGGGAGGGGGGCAGGTGGGGTAACTATCTCAGGGCCCGGACCTAATAGGGGCCCATAATTATTCCTTCAGTTTTTTGTTTCATTTTGTGATCGTTTGTGATGATAAAACACCGAGGGTGGCTATATTTTGTGTCTCCCTCCAAGCCACTCAAGGTGATTTCCTGGAATGCCATTGTCATGGACAGTGACACGCTCCCTTGTAAATTAAACAACTGTGGGAAAAATTTATGGAATCACAATCACGGTAATGACATAAATGAACACAGGAGTGTTAGCCCACCCCATCCGGATGAAGTGTGTTAAACAAATATGCATATTCTGGGGTAATTGTGTACAAATTATACTTTGAAAATTTTCGATGTACGCACAATATGCGCTATATCAAATGGTCAAGTAACATGTGATAAAGTTTGAATTTCCTCCAATGAACGGCTTTGTATGTACGCTCTGAACAAAGTGCAGACATGTACGACTTGTACGTACGTGACCAATTGCTTCGTGAGCGTGGGCTAATAAAGCCAATCATCTAATCCCATCCAATGGTGCACTACCAACAGCAACAAATGCAATGCATGCTGCTTCAGCAACAGGCAAGATCAGAGCGTGACAACAGGTGAGCAACAACAACACACGTCACAACATTTCCAGCACCACCAAGTGACAGAGTCCTCAATTGGCCAAATCCAAAAGGCAAGGGAAAGTTTTCGTTTCAAACAACAGTCATGTCAAATCAGGTTCACACGACCACAGTCAAATCGCAGAGCATCGGCCAAAAAAATAGAAAGAAAGAAAGAAACGTCAACCCTTCATAATGCCTTCATTCATACACTACTCATCCCTACAGATTTCAGCTATCTCTATGATGTAACTCCATTACATTTTAATTCCCCCGATCCTAATCGACATCACAAGCTCAAAATTGTGCACTGTGATCCACGTTCTCCACATCCCTCGAACAGGAACAAATTTGCTCTTTATCCTCGCAAACACGCCTCACTTGACATATGGAACCTCATAAAAGTACTGTGAGAACATATGCACGGTTGCACTACAATAAATTCCCATTGCACTCTCAGATATCGTGTTATGAAACTGAAAATTCAGTAAAATGGCAGTCTATAATAGATCATGCTGAAGTCAACGGTTCAAGTTGACACAAGGTGGTGTCAAGTCAAACCTCAAAAGCCCCAATGTTGTGTTTGTCAAAAGTATTTCATCAAATCGATAGATTATCTGATATCAGCTCTGCTTCAACGGTAGGCCCATGTGTGCAGGCCTCCATAAACCAAAGGCTTTCTCAAACATCCTGAGCTTCTGTGTAATCAGCAGCCGTTCTTTTATTATCAATTACCAAATGTAAAACAGCTGGCAAAAATAAGTTGGAGTACTTCAAGTCTATTATTCTACTCTCTGTACACAATAGGTGCCAAACGATTGGGATGGACCATTGGCAAGATGGGCTTTTGAGTATTTTAATATATATATATTTTTAAACAATGATGAAAAGGTAAAAGCTCATCAAGCAATAGCTTTCACGTACATTACATATCGACCAAACAAGTGTGATGTGGGACATAGAGAGGAAAATGTACTTGGTAGAGTTTGAGTGTATTTGTGCTTTCATATGTTTTTTTAAAAATAATTTTACAGCTTAAAATATCATTTCCCTTTATATTCAAGCGATACGTCATGGATGGGGGCATACAAAGTCAAGGATTGTAAAAAATTCAAAAACCAAGTTCTTTCCAACGCTAAATTTGAATGGCTTATTAAAATCACGCTGGTGAATAATTTGGATCAGACCGGGGAAAAGCACAAGTAAAATGCCCGAAAACAGTCAAGAGTGGCAACCAAGTCACAAAATGCACTCTATCGACCGGGTGCGGCGCACGGAAATGGGACCAGTGTCCAAAGGATAACTGCATTATCTGTGGTCCATTTTCCCCTCTCATGTTTACTCCGATCAATTGCAATCAGGTGAGTGCCAGGCATGGCGGCTCGCTAATCAAAAGCCAGCGTTGTGCAGACATATCGGATAAAATATTAATTCACTTTGAAGGGGAATGATCGAGTCCAATTAAAAAATATAAATCTGAATGTTTGCATCTGCCAGGATACGCGAGTCATTTGAACGTTTTAAATTGTTTTTGTTGGCATCAATGTTTGAATTATACCAATTCCATATGCACAACGAAATAGGAGATTAGTAGCATGGAAATGAAAAAGGAAATGCATCCGCATTCGGTTTGTAGACTATCGCTGCAATGCTAAGGGCAGAGCAAAATCAAGGTATGGTAATGGAGAACCGACGAGAGAATACCAGGAAACAGGTTGTATAATAGCCTATCACATCAACTGAGCTTATGCTATCAAATGTGTAATTATCCAAGAACAGAGGTATTCGTCCATCCGTGATCACTCGGTGAAAAAACCACAATACACAACAAACTCATGTACATTATATACCCAACCGAAACAGCAGATGACATTTTTTTAACATTCTGGAAAATGAATTTCGAGATACTTGTACATAAGATCAAGCATGATCGCATGGCCCACACAGGCGATTTGTAAATGAGAAATAACAAATAAATAAATAAAAAGGAGATTCTTTTTTCAAATCACTGCAATAATTACCATTCCCTCCTACGTGAAGTTAACTGCAATGACAAGTGGTAGTTTACAAAAACCAAAGGTGGTTATTGCATCCCTATTTTAAAATACAATAAAACAAAAAGGCCACGCACTTATTAGAGTTTATAAAATATGCATAAACTTAAAAAAATAAAAAATAAAAAAGCAGCCAAACATCCCTTATAAAGTATGGTGCTTGTTTTGTCAGAAGCAAAGCTTCCACTCTCATGGTGAAACAAGATGATTGTAGGAAAGCGGAGAATAAAGGAGAGTGGGGAGATGAGGTTGGAAGATTGGAGTAAAGGGAGGGGAGGGACGTGTATGGGGCCTACTGCAGTCTAAAGGAAGAGGGGGGGGG
>CM068952.1:119351148-119386222 GCA_035128595.1 Eptatretus atami | reverse complement strand
ACCAGCATGCTGGCACTCATTTTGCTGACCTCAGAAGGATGACAAGCAGAGTCAACCCCACCTGGTATTCATTCAACAGTCGATGGGGATTTCAACTCAGGATCCTAGAATCCCAAACCCACCACCCTAACCATTATGCCAACACCAGACATACTTGTACCAAGTTTGATTTAAATATCTTCAGTTCAGCTGTTCTCAAATATCTCATTTTTACCTGAAATGACTTTTGAAGTTTTGACCACATAATCTAATCAACATATATATATATATATATATATATATATATATATATATATATATATATATATATTATATACACGAAGTGTGTTCAAAAAGTATCCAACCTTAATTTTTCGTGCGTAAACAAATGAAGCTAGGGAGGCATGGTTTGGTGCACGTATGTAGACGATCTAATCCGTATGCGTGAATATTTCCGCGCTGCAGAAGCTGTCAGTCGCCGACAGACCGCCGATGAGTGAGGAAGTGTAAGTGAGCGCCGTCGGATTTTCATTTTTGACAAAATGACGAATCACTGTGGTCTCATCGCCAGTGATCACTGTGTTGAAGAAGTTGGGATCGCTGTTCACAGTCTCCAGCATGTCCTGTGCGATCTCCAAACGGAGTTGCTTCTGCTCGATCGTTAGCAGCTTTGGCCCGAACTTCGCTGAGATTCTCCTTAAGCCCAAATCCTCAGTCACAATGGAATGAACGGATCCAATGCTGATGCCGCCTCGTCTGCAAGTTCTCTGATCGTGATTCGACGATCCTGCATCAGCAGGGCCTCCACCTTGGTCAATGACTATCTCATTTCGGGAGGTTGAGGGCCTACCAGAACGTGCTTCACTTTCCATTGATGTGCGACCATCTTTGAAGCTGTTGTACCACTCTTTTATCTGTGTGGTGCCCATTGCTTCGTTCCCAAAGGCCTGTTGAATCTTGCGGATCGTTTTCACTGGACATCTCAAGCGGCTTTACACAATTTGATGCAGTAGCGTTGTTCAAGTTTTTCCGTCATTTTGTCAAAATGAAAATCCGACGGCGCTCACTTACACTTTCTCACTCATCGGCGTCTGTCGGCGACTGACAGCTTCTGCAGGCGGGAATATTCACGCTACGGATTAGGATCGTACAATACGTGCACCAAATCGCCTCCCTAGCTTCATTTTGTTTACGCACGAAAAATTAAGGTTGGATACTTTTTGACACATCATCATATATATTATATTTATATATTTATATTATATATATATATATATGCGTCATGATACATACTTGTACCAAGTTTGATGAGGAACCCTTCAGCCGTTCTCAAGTTATCCCGGGAAAGAAAACCGATCACGGACTCTGATCTTTGACCTTTGACGCCACCTTCCCATCAGTTCATCTTTGAATCAGACTGCATACTTATGCCAAATTGGGCAAAATCCCAACACTGTTTCACAAGTTAGCACGGTGACATAATTTTTACCTCACATGACCTCTGAACCTTGACTTTCAACCTATTGACCCCAAAATCCAATCAGTTCATCATTACATCATTATGCACATTCGTACCAAGATTGAACAAGCTCCGCGACATGTGTTCACACAGAAAACATATTTTTGACTTAACCTGAAGTTTTGAGAGTCGAGGTGGATGTATGTCAACAGAAGTTATTACTCGTACTTCAAAGCTTCAGATTAGTTAATCCATACATGACCATGGATTAAGAAACACGGATTAAATCTCTGCGAACAAAGCACGAGAATTTCATGTGAAGTATCATGCCTTACTGAGGGCGCAGTCAATTCTCACGACAACAGTAGTCAAGTGGTTGACAGGCATGCCATCCCATGACTCCAACTTGGTTCGCCCACTTACTACCTGGATGGATGGATGAATGCTCCACGCACGTCAGGCACATCTGGCTGCTGAGGCAGTTTCATTGCCTCGGGAGCACAATCCTGGATGGGTCACCACTCCGATGCAGGAAGACAGGGAAGGAAATGGACATTTTTGCAAGGATGCCTGCGATAGCTCGCCAATTCTTCACAAAAGATACCATGGGATCTTTAACATCCACCAATTAATGCCAGCAGACAGGATTCCCAGTTTAACGTCCATCCGCGGGACGGCACACACATTGATGAATCAACCTGCCTGTGAAATACCGGGATGACAGTTTATAGCTGGGCTGAGATTCAAAACCAGGCGATACCACTTAGAGGCAAGTGGGACTTACTACCTCATCAGTATCAAATATTTTCATGGGAACACCACAACTCTACTATGGATCAAAACTCTTCTCAATTAATACGGACAAGTTACCGCAAAATTATAGGTGAATAGAGCTTTCATTTGACCTCCAAGGGAAGGGGGGAGTAGGGAGTAGACAAGCCCAAACTACAGGTGGTGTTGCACTTCAGAGCAAGCTGCACTCCAGAAGTTAAACTAGCTGCCCTGTCTGAATTTAGCCTGTGGACAATAAAGTTCCCATGGTAATGTTCAAAAATAATGGGCCATTTTATGCCATTATCCTGGCCAAATGTGTTGCTTGCAGTTACCAGCACAATCACTACTACCTGCACCACACAGGCATGCTGGGGTGAGGATATAGCACAAACAGAGTCAGTCAAATGGCCCCTATTCGTAACCAAAGGCTCCTTATGAAAGTCTCAACAATGCGAAAACTTTGTTCCAACCCAAATCCTGCCAACACAAAATGATCCAACTTCCTCCTAATCACATTCTCCAGTGCAAACTCGGAAATAAATGTTTACCTACAAATATCCTGCAGCATTGGGATCCTCATATATGTGCTACTTATAAATATCTGCAGCTGTAGAGGAACCCAGGTAGGATTTGAAACGGCAAAGGGCTTACCTCATGTAGCTTTTATTGGTTGATTATGCAGATTTTTTTTCTTTTTTCTTTTTTTGTATACATTGCCGGGCTCGTGGAAGAGCTCGTACTGGTACACTGAACGGATCAGGACACAATAGGACAAAAGGAACATCAGAGAGAGAGAGAGAGAGAGAGAGAGAGAGAGAGAGGAGAGAGAGAGAGGAGGGAGGGGGCACCAACAGCAGAGCCGAAGGCCAAGATATAGGCAGACTTGAACAGCAATGGAGTGAGGAGAATAGAGGCAGGAGAGGATGCATAGGGTGGAGAAGATGGACACAGAAGAAAAGTCTCAGGAAGGAAAACTGAAATTGGAAGGAGGAGGGACTGGGGTGGGTGGGGAGAGATTAACCAGGGTGGAAATGATCATGGTTTTGGATTGGGATGATACAGAATGTGGTGAACAGCTGTCTTGAAGACCAAGAGGGAAGAATGAGATTGAAGGAATGTGGAAGTTGGCTCCACAGGCAGGAGAAAACAGGAATGAATGAATGAGGTGAGCACTGAGCAGTGATCCTGGATTTGGTAGTTTAACCAGAGGGTTGAAGGAGGACCATGTGTGCCCTGCAGAAACCTGGGGGGGG
Source organism: Eptatretus atami (assembly GCA_035128595.1). Lineage (NCBI taxonomy): Eukaryota > Metazoa > Chordata > Myxini > Myxiniformes > Myxinidae > Eptatretus > Eptatretus atami. The sequence goes on along the minus strand of CM068952.1, from coordinate 119,382,757 downwards.
GGTGGGTGGGTCAAAGCACGAAAGAGCAGAGGGTACATGCCCAGAAAGGAGGTGGTAGAGGACGAGAGACCACTGACATGTTTACAATAGCGTAGTGATAGACCCAAACACTCAGCTTCATCGCAGGAGATTCCAATAACAGCTTTCTTTGGCTCATGGGCAGAGGGATTAATTATATAAAGCTCCTCGCCACCTAAAGGATCATATGGCACTTTTGAGATGATGTGTTCAGGGCGAAATTTAATGTATTACATGTCCCGGATAAGAATTGTTACTTTGAATGGCTCACCAAGATTCTGGAAGAAGTGGAAAATACTTGGAAATGTACCTGAGAGAACGGGCTGTGTCTCTGTACAAGGAAAGACTTAGAGAACTTTCTCAGCTCACTGAAGGGGCACCTGCTCGTACTGCAAACTCCCAACCATGTGGGTCGGTGGAAGGCCCGAGTGGAGGGACGTGTGTTACACAACCCCATGACTGATCGCTACTAGTGAATGGACTGTGGTATATCTGGATTAGGTTCTTCTAAACACTGATGGGAAGGACATATCTGAGGCTTGTGCATGTACAGAGAAAGTTGCGAATGATGATATTTACTATTAATCATGTTGGGAGGGTGGGGGTTGAGGAGGGATGGGGGTTGGGAGAGGTATGTGCTGTGAAAAAAATATTAGTTTTTCAGGTGATCTAATTCTAGAAGAAAACTGCCTGAAAACATGGAATACCGTATGTGATAAAGAGAAACTGTTCCATATATTGTAATCTCTTCCAGGCTTTCTCTGGGTCTCCTGCTGGTGCTCTCACCAGAATACTGTACTATAGATCATTAAGTGGCTGGCTTTGCATGATGGTGGTTTAATCATGTGATTTTGTAAAAGCTTGACCTGGCATGTGTTCCATGAGCAAGCAGCTTGATATCCCTTGCCAAGTAGCTTGCTTGATTTTAAGCGCTCAAGCAAGCACTCCAACGGAACACAGTGCTCGGCAACGCTTTACAACATGGCGGTCTGCAATGTAAACAATGGTGTCGTGGTACTCCAACAAACACTCTCCAGGCGGTTATTTTCAGTTTTATGCAATCCTCTTATGACAACTTCCCCAAATTAATTCACTGTGTTAGCAGCGGCTACAGAGGACAAGGAAGAGGAAAAGAAAGATAAATAAATGAGGAGTCAGGAGGAGGAGGAGCCCCCTGCCAAGCTTATCTATGAACTCCACCATTGTGCGCATTTTGGGGAGGCGGTGGAGGGGTTTTGCATTTTTGTAGATCTTGAAGAATTAGGATGAAAAGTGTAAATAACAATAAAAGTATGAAATGTATGTTTCAATAATATTATGAGTATACATCACTGATAGCAGCGGTATATCTAAACATTTCATTGGTTGTAGTCGAGTTTTGAATCTGACTACGGCGGCCATTTTTACTAACATAATACAGCACCTCTCTTAATCACTTCCTGAGTAGCTTGTAAAGCGGTTGATATGGAATGTATAGTTTGGAAAGTGACAGCAAGCTGCTTGCTAACGGAACACACCCCTGGACTGCCTAATTGTGCACCAGGTGCAGTGATATGAGGAAATGACAGCGGCAGGGCCGGTGGACCTTGCAAATGACCTGTCAATGCCCGATTTTCCTTGCAATAAATATAGTAGTACATATCAATTGCATCTGCGGGTTTACTCAATGTACAGAGCTTTGGAACTTCTGTTTATCTCTGATCATTTCTGCCTTGAAGTTAAATCTCTCGACCTGCAATGCTTATCCAAGTGTATATCTCATAATGCTGTAAGAGGACCGTGCATCATCGCTGTGCTCACATTGTAATTAGGTATGAGCTCGAGTTCTATTCTTGGGCAGTACAAGTATGCAATGGCAGTGGTGTTAGAAGCAGAGACTCCTGGAGCAATCAAGGGAAGCATGAATCACCCCTCCTTTTATATGGGACGGTTTCTCTGTAAGCAACTTTAACACAGGGGCTGAAAATTCGTTTCTCGGCTTCAACGGGACGAAATCAGCTGCAAGTTTCAGAAGCAAATCCTTTGTATGTCGAGGTAACAAGTTCCAAATTTCAGCAACATCCATTTCCGCATTCTTGAGTTTTTAATGAAAACCCTCAACAATCACGTTGGTGTCCGTCCGTCCGTCTGTCCGAAATACCTCAAAGGCTATACATTGAACCGAGCTGAAACTTGGAATATACATCGGACAATACGTCTAATGGCTTTTAAAACAAATTCCACCTAAGTGCCATAGTTTTTGCTCATATAAGCGAACCCCAAAAACTTGGACAGAGAAAAATTTTGACTCCAGTAGTAAAATAGTCAAACGCGAGGGCTCATAACGTATGAACTGTTGGATGAAAGTTCGTGAAACATTGAATATGGATAGAGGGACACTTGTTGAGACTTTGAAGTTACCCACAGCCAAATAATTAGGGACATAGCAAAAATTAGGGGCACCGTAAAAGTGGAATTTTGAAAAAATATCGTTTTTTCAGGTTCTCCAATTCTCGAAGAAAACTGGCTGGAACATGGAATACCCGATGTAATACAGAGAAACTGTTCCATTATTGGGGGAAATGCTAGGGGCATAGAAAAGGCCCCTTTATATGTTACGTGATATGTGGTAAACAATATAAAAGAAAGGACATTACATAGCTTGTAGAAAATGCCAAACAATAGAAAAGAAGGGACATTACATAGCTTGTGGAAAATGCCAAACAATAGAAAAGAAGGGACATTGCATAGCTTGTAGAAAATGCCAAACAATAGAAAAGAAGGGACATGACATAGCTTGTAGAAAATGCCAAAAATAGAAAAGAAAGGACATTGCGCATAGCTTGTAGAAAATGCGAAACAATAGAAAAGAAGGGACATTACATAGGCTTGTATAAAATGCCAACAATAGAAAAGAAGGACATTACATAGCTTGTAGAAAATGCCATAACAAGAGAAAATAAACGACATTACATAGCTTGGGAAAATGCCAAACATATAGAAAGAAGGGTATTACATATCTTGTAGAAAATGCCAAACATAGAAAAGGAGGACATTACATAGCTTGTGAGAAAGTGCCAAACAATAGAAATAAGGGATATTACATGGCTTGTGGAAAATGCCAAACAATAGAAGAACGCATTACATAGCCTGTAGAAAATGCCAACAAATAGAAAAAAGAAGGATATACATGGCTTGTGGAAAATGCCAACAATAGAAAAGAAACGACATTACATAGCCTGTTAGAAATGCCAAACAATAGAAAAGAAGGGATATTACATGCTTGTGGAAAATGCCAAACAAAGAAAAGAAACGACTACATAGCTTGTGAAAATGCCAAACAATAGAAAAGAAGGGAATTACAGAGCTTGTAGAAAATGCCAACATAGAAAAGAAGGGATATTACATAGCTTGTAGAAAATGCCAACAATAGAAAAGAAAGGATATTACATAGCTTGTAGAAAATGCCAAACAATAGAAAAGAAGGGATATTACAGAGCTTGTAGAAAATGCCAACAATAGAAAAGAGATATTACATAGCTTTTAGAAAAATGCGAAACAATAGAAAAGAAGGGACATTACATAGCTGTATAAAATGCCAACAATAGAAAAGAAGGGACATTACATAGCTTGTAGAAAATGCCAAACAAGAAAAATAAACGACATTACATAGCTTGTATAAAATGCCAAACAATAGAAAAGAAGGGACATTAATAGCTTGTGGAAAATGCCAAACAATAGAAAAGAAGGGACATTGCATAGCTTTGTAGGAAAATGCCAAACAATAGAAAAGAAGGGAATGACATAGCGCTGTAGAAAATGCCAAAATAGAAAAGAAAGGACATTGCATAGCTTGTAGAAAATGCGAAACAATAGAAAAGAAGGGACATTACATAGCTTGTATAAAATGCCAACAATAGAAAAGAAGGGACATTACATAGCTTGTAGAAAATGCCAAACAATGAGAAAATAAACGACATTACATAGCTTGTGAAAATGCCAAACAATAGAAAAAGAAGGGATATATCATACTTGTAGAAAATGCCAACAATAGAAAAGAAGGGACATTACATAGCTTGTGGAAAGTCAACAATAGAAAAGAAGGGATCATTACATAGCTTGTAGAAATGCCAAACAATAGAAAATAGGGATTTACATAGCTTGTGAAAATGCCAAACAATAGAAAAGAAAGGACATTACATAGCCTGTAGAAAATGCCAAACAATAGAAAAGAGGGAATTACATGCTTGTGGAAAATGCCAAACAATAGAAAAAGAACGACATTACATAGCCTGTAAGAAATGCCAAACAATAGAAAAGAAGGGATATTACATGGCTTGTGGAAAATGCAAACAATAGAAAGAAAGAGGACATTACTAGCTTGTGGAAAATGCCAAACAATAGAAAAGAAGGGATATTACAGAGCTTGTAGAAAATGCAACATAGAAAAGAAGGGATATTACATAGCTTGTAGAAATGCCACAAATAGAAAAGAATAAGGGATATTACATTTAGCTTAGAAAATGCCAAACAATAGAAAAAGAAAAGAGAAAAAAAAAAAAAGAAGGTTACAGAGCTGTTAGGAAAATGCCAACAATAGAAAAGAAGGGATATAATACATAGGCTTGTAGAAAATAAAGCCACAATAAAAAAAAAAAAAGGAGAAACGACATTACATAGCTTTGTAGAAATGCCAAACAATAGAAAAAGAAGGGACATTACATAGCTTTGTGGGAAAATGCCAAACAATAGAAAAGAAGGGATTTATCGATTACATATGTAGAAAATGCCAAACAATAGAAAAAGGAGACATTACATAGCTGTCGTGGAGAAAATGCCAAAAATAGAAAAGAAGGGATCATTACATAGCTTGTAGGAAAATGCCAAACAATAGAAAAGAAGGATATTACATAGCTGTTTAATAGGAAAGAGATTATAGTAGAGAGGAAAATGCCAAACAATAAAAAAAAAAGGGAACATTACATAGCTTGTTAGAAAATGCCAAACAATAGAAAAGAAGGACATTACATAGCTTGTGGAAAATGCCAAACAATAGAAAAAGAGAAGGAATTAGAAACATACATAGCTTGTAGAAAATGCCAAACAATAGAAAAGAAACGACATTACACAGCTTGTAGAAAATGCCAAACAATAGGAAAAAGTAAGGACATTGCATAGCTGTGGAAAATTGCCACAAACAATAGAAGAAAAAAGGGATATTACCATAGCTTGTGGAAAAATAGAATAGAGAGAGTTAGAAATGGCCAAACAATAAAAAAAAAGAAACGACATTACACAGCTTGTAGAAAATGCCCAAACAATAGAAAAGAAGGACATTACATAGCTTGTTAAAATGCCAAACAATAGAAAAGAAAGGATATACATAGCTTGTAGAAAATGCCAAACAATAAAAAAGAAAGGAATATTACATAGCTTGTAGAAAATGCCAAACAATAGAAAGAAAGGATATTACATAGCTTGTAGAAAATGCCAAAACAATAGGAAAAGAAGGGACATTGCATAGCTTGTAGAAAATGCCAACAATAGAAAAGAAAGGACATTGCATGGCTTGGGGAAAATGCAAACAATAGGAAAAGACAAGTATTACATAGCTTGTAGAAAATGCCAAACAATAGAAAGAAAGGCATATTACATAGCTTGCTTAGAAAAATGGCCAAACAATAGAAAAGAAGGGACATTACATAGCTTGTAGAAAATGCCAACAATAGAAAAGAAAGGACATTGCATGGCTTGTGGAAAATGCCAGACGATGGAAAATAAGACTTTTTTAAAATCTCGTGTGTGTGCTGTATGTACTACCCTTGTGTTCTTCGGAGGAACCAAGTAATGCTCTAGAAACGTTCATATAAAGGGGTTCCCAACATATATAGGTTAAAACCCGTCAGTACATAAAGATTTTTGTGTACCTTTGAAAACGAAAACACATAAGATAATGTGCATTGTGTGATTAATTTGTTTAAAAAAAAATGGCACGCCTTGATATGAACTTTTCTAGAGCATTACTTGTTTCCTCTTAAGAACACCAACGGTAGTATAGCACGCACACGAGATTTTTTTGAATGTGCCGTATTTTATATTGTCTGGCATTTTTCACAAGCCATGGAATGTCCCTTCTTTTCCACAAGCCATGGAATGTCCCTTCTTTTCTATAGTTTGCCACATGGCACACACCATACATATAAAGGGCCTTTTCTATGTGCCTGGCATTTTCCACAAGTCATGTTATGGGGCTGCTTTTCATCAGCAGGGACTGGCAAGCTTGTCAGGATAGAAAGGACAATGGATGGTGCAAAGTACAGGATACTCCTTGATGAAAACCTTCTTGAGTCAGCCATGAATCTGAAACTGGGTAGGAGATTCACATTTCGGCAGGACAATGATCCAAAGCACAAAGTTAAAGTCACACTGTAGTGGCAGAATAAGAAGAAAATAAATGTTCTTGAGTTGCCCAAAGTCCTGACTTGAACTCAATTGAATATTTATGGCCAGACTTGAAAATTGCAGTCCATCGACGATCCCCATTAAACTTGTCAGAACAAGAAAATTTTTCACAATAAGAATGGGCAAAGATTTCACCATCTCACGGTGCAAAGCTGGTAGAGACCCTCCCCAAAAAAAACTCACAACAGTCATTGCTGCACAAGGTTCTTCCACCAAGTACTGACCTAAGGGGCTGAATACTTTTACAACCAGTGAATTTTGATTTGTACATGTTTCTTGAAGGTATTCCTGACATTTAACCTCCTTCAACTACAACAGTGTTTAGTTTGATCTCTTCAGTTATGAATAAAAAAGTTAATTTGGAAAATCTGTTTCTACATAATTCATAATTATTCATCAAAATGTGGCATTATTGGTAAGGGGTGAATACTTTTGGAGGCCACTGTATGTGTACAAATCACCCTCGTGGTGTCTGTGCTTGCCCTACTGTTCTCATCCCTATTCCTCCACCACACACCCCATCCGCCAGTGAATTTAAGCCAATAAACTGTAAGATTAAATGAATGAATGCGATGCAAATGTAACACAGACTTGATGAGCCAAATGGCTTCCTCCTACGTCCAAGTTTCTTGTGGCGTTACAAAGGTTAATAACTAGTGAAGGGGAAAAAAACCAGTCAAAGATTGGTTGTAAAAATAATCTTTCCCATCTCCCACAGTCACCTCACTTTACAAATCCATCGCTCCTCTACCTCCTCCACAACCTCCCTAGCTTTCTTACAATCAGCTTTTACAGTCAGCATTTGCCTTGTCTCGATATTTTATGCTGCTTTTCCACAACAAATGTTATAATTTAAATGGCATCATGTCATGCAGACTTGGAGTTGTAGAGCCTTTGTAAACGTTTATTACTTTGACTCTCTGCCCACTTGTGCATTCAACCCCTGCCCCGCCCCCCTCCCCTCCTGTCTCTATTTCTTGCAATTCCCTTTCCTTTTTCTCTTTTTCAATTGAACATCCAAGTTACACTATCGTACAAAAATGCTGTGGGACACCTCTATCGAGGTGTGACATTTCCACCCCGCCCCACACATCTGATGTCCATCATCAACAGACACGGTCTCATTGCACGGTTTCTGACGTCCTGTTTCAGAGGAAGGATTTAATAGATTTCTAATGAGGAACGATGATTGGCTGTCAGAGTGGGCACCTCAATCTCGTCTCGATCTGGAGTATTTCAAGCATACTGTCTATTCCACAATCAACCATGGGTTCAAATGTCAACATGAAATAGAAGGCTACGGACAGCAACAAGCGTGACCATCAATCAGGCAGACAATGGGAGAGGCAGGGGCAGGGAAAATCACTTCAAGAGGGGGAGAAAACCTTGTGATGGATTGGTATAACAGATGTGAATCTTCTTTCACATCAAAACTCAGCTCAGGATGACAAACTTCAAGTCCTTGGGATGTATCCTCTCGAGCATAAGAGATGCTTGAACCTACCTTTCCATGCAGTACTACGAAAGAACAAATACATACAAATATTTCACCAGTGTGATCAATGTATGGCATCACTTCGTGTGGTGTCCAATGAACTGGTTATGAAAAAAAAAAAATGAAAAAAAAAAAAAACTGGAAAGAAGTTTTGTGGAACAATGAGTTGAGGTGTACATTATTCAAATGCTTTGGCTGGTTCAATGGAATATGATCAATGACAATTATGGATTCAACAATAGCAACTACGACAAAATATGAAAGATCTACGGGAAGTACCAGACCAATCTGGGAAAGACCACAGGGAAGTACCAGACCAAAATAAGGAATGGTGGCGAATTCCACGTCCAATCTATCAAAAACTGTGAGCAGAAGTTAGAGTGAGGTGTCCAGACTGCTACTACCTTTCCAGAAAGACCATTCCCTGAATTAACTCCTCCGAGTATACAAAGAGAAAGTTGGAAAATGCAGGTGAAGTATTGTTTCCCCACACACGAAGCGAAGAGTTGGGTTAAGCAATTGGGTCACTTTGTCTGTCTGTCTATGATCGAGGAACATCTTGATTTCAATATAATTATATTTTCACCTCCACCACCGAAGGTGAACGAGGTTATGTTTTCACCCCTTTCTGTCCGTTTGTTTGTTTGTCTGTTCCTTTGCTTGTATCTGACAAAAGTGTGGCTAGTAGGAATATAGATTATGCTCAGATACACAATATAATACACAAAAATATAAAAGACCCTTTCCATATAAAAAAAAATTCTCAAGACTATGTGGGATAAAGTGTTCTCTGAACTCTCAAGTGTTAAAGGTTTGATTTCTAAGGTTTGTCTTCTCAGTATTTTATTTAAAAGTGATCTATCCCCCTCACCTGCCCCCACCATCAACTCCCAGTAAAAGAAATGCAACAATTTGTTACAAATTGGTCATTATTGATTCGGATATTACATTCATTTCACTATGCAGAAATCCTTCACCCCCTTTCCATAACACAAACAGCTTGGAATAATATAACACGGAACTACAGGTAGTGGACAGAAGAAAATGGAAACACCTGGGTAAATGAGGTACACCAAGCAACGGCTTCCACACAGGTGTGGCCCATGTGTTAAATAAGCAATTAACATCCCAGGATATTTAGGGTAACGTGTATAAATCCTGAACAGGCCTGGTTGCCGATAATTATGGCTATCATGACTGCAAGAGGAGACCCCCCCCCCCCAAAAAAAGTAACCCCTATCCAAAGAGCACATGTGGTCACCCAATGATTTTATGGGCATGACACTGATGTTATCCATGCGTCATGGCCTTCTCAGTCACCAGATCTGAACCCAATCGAACATTTATGGGATATTCTGGAACGACGGCTGACACAGCATTTTCCACTTCCATCAAACAGGTGTGAGTTGATTGACTTTCTCACGGAAGAATGGTGCCGCATCCTTCCTGCAGAATTCCAGACGCTGGTGGACCGACTTTACATTGGTGTTCCCATGTTTTTTTGTCCACTACCTGTGTATCTTGATTTGGAGCATTTCACATCCAATAGGACTTGAAAGTGACAGCATCATCTGCCACACCCAAGGATATACAAAAGTGAGTGCTGGAAGGCCAGCGCAATGACGAGGCAGAGATAATGCCTTACCCGGACCGAGTTCCCGAACTCGAACTTGGTGAGTTACGCTTCCGAGATGAATCCAAGTCAAGCCGGGTTTGGCTGTTAACTCGGAAAAGAACTTGGATATTTCCGTCACGTGATATTAAGTAATTGCAGTGCAGTATTTTGCAAGTGTGTGCCGTAGAAATGTGCACTACAGTACAGTACATGATATTACGTTTCTCTTCGTGAGTTTCAAAGAAATGGAAATATGAATACAGAAGATCGATTTGCCTGTACGTATTTTGGTATTCCCATCTGAGCACACAGCTCATGAATCGGGGATAAAATTCCATACACTGTATCGATATATTCAGTCCACTAATATCATTATATTTGCAGAAAAGTACACCATTGTCTCTCAAATGTTCTGGTCCTAAACGTTACCAGTGCTGGAGCTTCCCCTTCAACCAAAAAGTCTTTACAGCATTCAAGCTTTCACAAGAGTCACTGCAAACACCCTCACGGCAATTAAACCGACAAAAGATTGTAATGATTAATATCAAAGGTCAACCAAAGATACGCACGTGAGCAATCTTCTTCCTTTCTTCCAGTGTCTAAGGGCCTGTCACACCTTGACGTTTTAGCCAGCAATGGAACGTATAAAATGTATGTAAAACGTGGCGTACGCTGAAATTTTGATGTTTTTTAAAAAGTTTTTGGCGTATTCATAACGTGTTGGTCGTTTGCATAACATATTAGTAACGGGCACAGAACGTTTCGTTGTGTTATACATAACTTTTACCAACGAATGCTTACCTTGTGGTCGGCGTTCAAAACCTATGACAACGATAGTTTAACTTACCCTTTGCGCGCTATACGTATTGCCGGCGAACTCGTGGCGTAGCCAGTAAAGACTTGCCAGACGCCGATTGAAATCAAAACTGCCTGAGAATTTGAAGTGTCAACATCGCAGTCACACCTTGACGATTTTGCCAGCGTATGCCATTCTATGAAAAATGTGTTTACAACGCTAGGCACACGTCAAATACGCTATAGGTAAGTTGTGTATACGTTTAGAGTATGCTGGAAATCATTGAAGTACGCTGGCATATTACCTAGTCCGTTTGATACGTCGTGAAATTTCAAGCATGCTGGAAATTTTAAGACGTACTCGACGTAAGGCTCACACGTTTCGCATGCGTTGGCATCTGTTCCTAGCACGTTCCGCGATCATTTAAACACGGCGAACACACGTTACTTGTAGGTCACTCATAAGTCGAAGCACGTCAAGGTAATGGCCAACATACTTGAAACCAAATTTCTAACCGATGAGTAACGTGCTTTGAACAAATGAGTAGCGTCAGCTTAGCCTATGTTTAACGTGCTTGGAAACTATGAGTAACGTGCATTGAAACTATTTATAACTGGCCTTGAACCAATGACTAGCGTGCTATGAACGTAAGAGTAACGTGCGTTTAACCTATGAGTAGCATGTTTTGAACCTAAGTAAAACGTGCTTCTAACCTTTGAGTAACATGCTATGAACCTATTTGTAACGTTTGTAAAACGCACATTGTCGGATGTAGACAAATTAAATTGACGTCTTCCGGACAACCACAGAACTTACTGAAAGTGTTTCTAACTTACATCTACCGTGTACTGGCGTATTGGCAGCGTTTAGGGGAATTGGTATATACAAATGGGCTTCACAATAAAAACCCATCATTGTTCCAGACTCCATGGTGAGTATATGTGAACGCCGGTAGTATCAATAGTAGCAGTACTATTACTAGTAGTAGGTGTGCGTGACAGTAATAATATAGTAGTAGTAGTGGTAGTCGCATTGGTAGTAGCTGTATGTCTACGTCAGTAGTAGTATGTGAGCGTGATGTGGAGGCTGTGGGGATGATGGATCCTCGTTGCGTCCACGAATAGGAGAATACTTTGCACCATTGTTCGATGTTCTGTAAGGGCTAATTTTTTTTCCTCATTCCGAAGATGAAATATTTCTTTGTTTTATTATTGAAATTATTAAAAAGACTTTGACAAATGCATAATGTACTAGTAATGAACACAGAACGCTTCGATAACTTATAGATTAGTTATACCAACGATTGCTTATCGTGTTTTAGGCGTCCACAACTATGCCCAACGATAGTCTAGCGTATGCATAACGTGGAGCGCATCGTTTACGATTACGTGACGTTTGCTATCCATTGACTGCCACTAAACTATTTTAATAAACGGCTGTCACTCGGCTATTGTTTGTTGACGCTGGTGCTCGGCAATTCAAATCGTTTCCATTGAACGAGTTAACTTGCTGTCACTCGCCTATTGTTTTTGGACGCTGGTGTTCGGCAATTGAAATCGTTTCCATTGAACGAGTTAAATCGCTTCCACTGGACTATTGAATGATTTAATAATAATGCTTGGTTATCCTTGGACCCACTGTGGCTAGCAGCTCGTCGAACATCGCTGGGGGCATTCGCAGGAAGTTGGTGAAGGATGCATGGTCCTCGTTCCGGAGTTCCACCATGAGCTGGTCATATATGCCGTAATGGCGTCGCCTCCCGATCCATGGTCTCACCCAGTTCCTTCTCCTCCATTCACGTCTTCTTCTCCCGGCTCTATTGGCACGCAATGGGTACAGTGTCAACTGGATGAGGTCATGTTGATGTTCGAGGACAGGTATGTATTGTCGTCTCAGCCTTGCCGTATCCTCCATCTCTCGGAATGACATCGACATGTACTCACCAGAAGTCTAAAAAAAAGACGGGGTCTTCCTGTGAAGGCCCTTATTATATACCAATTTCCCTAATCGCTGCGAATACGTCATTCTACGTCAGCTGTTTGTTAGAAACGCGTTCAGTAAGTTCTGTGGTCGTCTTGAAGACGTCAAATACGTCTACATACTTATTTGTTCGTAGGACATGCTCTACAACTAATTCCAAGCACGTTACTCATAGATTATAAATAAGTCACGGGTTCCCTAAACATTACTTTGATGTGTTTCGATGTATGAGAAACTTTCTAGTAGCGCGTTGCGAGCTGTGAACAACGTTCGTGTAGCGTGCTTATAAAACGTTACCTATACTTTATGAATAAGTTTCGGGTACGCAAATGTTACCTCAACGTGTTTCCACATATGAGTAACATATAAATAACGTGTGTCAACGATCGCATAGCGTCCCTAAACCTTATGGCCAGCGTAGCGGAACGTGTGAGCCAAACGCCGAGTACGTCGTAAAATTTTAAGCATACGAAAATTTGAGAAAAACCACAAAGTTCAACGATTAAAGCCAGCGTACAACGACTTATGGCAGTGTTTTTCAGCGTGCTCTTAACGTATACAAAACCTACCCATAACGTATTAGACATGTGCCAGCGTATTAGGCAAATTTTTCATAAATCGGCATAGGTTGGCTAAATCGTCAAGGTGTGACAGCCTCTTTAGAAGCGCTCGCAAATACAAACACACACAGATACTTCAAGACCAGGAAGGGCTCCGTTTCACCTTCTGAAACCAGCATATGGAGATGGCAACCAACAACACACACACACACACACACAACACACCACACACACACACACACACACACACACACACACACACACACCACACACACTTCAAAACCAGGAAGGGCTCCGTTTCACCTTCTGAAACAAGCATATGGAGATGGCAACCACAACAACAACAACAACACACACATACACACACACACACACACACACACACACACCACTTCAAAACCAGGAAGGGCTCCGTTTCACCTTCTGAAACAAGCATATGGAGATGGCAACCAACAACAACAACAACAACACACACCACACACACACCACAATAAAGGCTCAACATTAATTTTTTCCAGCCTGTCCAAGCAGAAGGTAAGTTCTTCATTTTACCTGTCCTGTCAACCGTTGCACCTTTCCAACTATTCTTGTGACATAATTAAATTATCAGATTTAAGACGTAGCCCCACCAGGCCAACCTAAACCAGATCTTCTCACACGGACGAGCGAATCGTGAAATATAACATTGTTCTTTTGTAGCACAAGGCTGCGGGGTAGCATCATTGGCTGAGGGTGTGGATGTGCCGCTGATGCAACGCCCTCTGCCAGTTATGGAAATAATTTGTAGTTTGGCCAGGGTGCCGACGATAGCTCGCCTACTCTTCGAGAAGGATACCGTAGGATCTTTAACGTTCACCAAGGAATGCTGGTAGATGGGACGCCCAGTTTAACGTCCATCCGAGAGACGGCACACACCATTGATGAATCATCCTGCCTGTGAAACACTGGGATGACGGTTTATAGTTGGGTCGGGATTCGAACCCAGGTTAGACAGCTGAAAGGCCAGTGTGTGTAACTCTTCGCCATCCCGTCAGCCCAAAATATAACATTCAATAAATAACAATAGATGCAGTGCCAACGTTTTTCACTCTTAACACATAAAGTAACTCAGAAAGAAAGAAAGAAAACTCATCATAATTAAACACTAGAAAGCATCTGATAATGCAAAGCCCATCTGTTTTGTCATCTGACTTCTTATTCTTCCATATGCTAAACAGTACCTTTGACCTTTTGATCAAATTATTAATTTGTCTTCTCCATATTTTCATCATGAAGCTTTTTTTGAAACTTTGATGTCAAAACCTCAAATGGTAAAAAAGTTACAGACCGGACAGACATACAGAAGTGATTGCCCCATCTCCCGCTGAGCACGGAACAGGCGAACAATCAGTCCTGTGTCAAAAAAAGTCACAATGAAGACTCTTCTTCTCTGCCTTCCCAGTGAGTGACCTGTCACTCTTAGACTGCCTTATCAGAACATGATAATGCTCGATCCAAACATAATGGCTAACTTTAAGGAATAGCACACCATCAACAATGGATTTTGACAGGTTTTGACCATCACAAAGTTAAGCAGTGGATATAATTCTTTCTAACCATCTTTGTAATTGGCAAACTACACCGGTCTTCGTCGCCCAGCCCCCCGCATTCATCCCAGATGGACAGCGTTTGCAGCAATTATTTTTTTTTTCAGGATTCGGCCCTTCTGTAGAAATCAGCACAAGACGACTGAACATACTGGTGAACGAGGAAGATCTTCATTCGGTATTGATTCTTTAAAGTGCCGAAAAATCCTCTTTCCACTGCCGAAGAAACTGACATTACAAGTACTACCTTAAAGATCATTAGGATGTTTGCAAGTCTCTGCTGAAACCGCTCACTTCGGAACAGCGTACTAATACTTGGAAGACAAGCCCTGCTTTGTTGCCCAACATCAGTCAGATTAGAAGAGAACCTTCACCATCATCCATTCTGATGGTACTTTTTCTGAAATTGCAGCCCATTCATCACAGCAAGGGATTGAATCTTTCTGCCAAGGTATTTACACTCTCATTTCCATCGGTAGTAGCATGCTCTCGATCTCTTGGCCACGCTTTCAAGTCCGTTATTCAGCACATGTCAGATCTAATGGTTACCGCTTCCTTCAATTCTGTCATTTATGTGCTTCCAAGACTCTCTCCACAATTTAGCTGTAGTGCTGCTCACTAACGGCTGAAATTGCCTGAAAATTACCTCGTTGAATCCTTTTGTACTTTCTTGTTAAGCTAACTTGTTCAAGGAATTGCTTCTGGCATTGACCAGGCTGCTGTGAAAGCTATCAACTCTCAGTTAGTTGTTTCAAGCACATCAAGTACATCAGCCAGAGTGGTACCATCATACTGTAGAAGTATCTCAGGCTCAGTACTGATATAGCATTCAACATATCTTTCAGAAAATGCATGAAGTGCACAATCCAAAAGTCTGAGTTTGTTGGCAATGAAGAGCGGTCGACCCTTCATATCAGCAGTACCCTCACTCCGGGTCGTCTGCTCGAAGTGCTGATAAAGAACAATATGACTGTCTGAGTATTCCCAGGATTCTCCGAATATCCGGTGCCCATCGTGTACTGCGAAGATGAGCTCATTTCAAAACATCCTCCTTCAAAACATCTCCAAGAACTCTGTAATCACGCAACGTTTTCAGTGAATAGTGATGAAGTTTCTTTAAGTATGTCTTTTTTTTGCACTTCCACTGGACTGTCCACCAAAGAAGTCGCTGACAGTTTTCTGTGCCATTTTCATCCAACACATGGGCATTATGTAAAATGGTGAACGAAATACGAAAAAGTTATCACACAATGGTCAGGTCAATTGAGATGTGCAGTGTGCGCATGCACGCAAGTACGCACACACCATTATTAAAAGCTTTTATTTCACAATATTCCCAGAATGGTGCTATTTTATTGTTTCTGAATGTTTGCTAAATACTTGAGGAAACACATGTCAGGCTCAGGCGACTACAGTGAACTTTCAAAACACCTTTTTGGCTTCAAAATTCACATAAGCTGCAGCTATTTTTTTTTAAGTGTTTTTTAATTTTAAAAAGTCACCAAAAGCTGAACTTTAATTGGTCGATACATTGTGTGGCATCAGCGATAGTCGTAGACTGCCGCACACTACCCAACGATGCACGGTTGTTGCCGACAACTCATCGTAAAAGTTGAACATATTCAACGTTTACGACGATCGTCGATGCGCCTGAAAATCTTGTTGACGACGGCCATCAACCGCCGCACACGACACAATTGGCAAAGACTTTCAGACTAAACTGTCACAGACAGTCTTGTTACGTTACGTCGGCTGGTGTGTGGCGTGCTTGAGGCTCATAGTGGAGGTGATTACACAAATCACACAAACACACTGACAAATACTGTACATGGGACGACAGCCTTGACTTCAGACAAAGCCACCAAGCTTGGATGTGACATCACTTCCTGGGATACTCTGGGCACCAGGGATACCATCTTTATGACGTTGCATTTCTCTCCGCACTCAGCGAGGCAATTAAGAAGTAATTTGCTCTTCCCCATGGATGGGAAAAAGAACTACGTTTGAGGATGATATTTCAAGTTTATTTGAACTTCTGGGTCGTGAAATTGATCTGTACCTTCGGGCAGGCTTATTGAGGTTTTCACTTATCCGAAGGACAAAATTACCTGTCCCTGACAGTTGGATAAACGTTGATGTTGAGCCTTGCATTAACAAATGAAGTCAGTCGACGGGGTTTGAATCTGCAATCCCAGCATCACGAGCTAAGTGCTCAGATGTGAAGATTAAACATGCTAAAGGCTCTTGTTACTCCATCAATGCAATCGTGCGCACACGTTTTAAAAATGAAGAACCTGCTCATTTGACAGGACAAGAGAACATTTAAAATGGAAAACTGGCCTTTTTGTCGTCAATGAATGTGGAACAGAGAAATTCATACGTGCAGTACATCAAAGTCTTCACAACAACAGATGTCTGGAACAAACCCTGCAGACCACAAAGCTAGCCAACAAAACAACAACAAAGCATTTGGCAGAACTTGTGTTAATATTTATGAAAAAAAACAACTAAAAACTTTAGATCTGGTCGAACTTTAAATTGGCAAACAAATTGTGGATTTGAGAGACAGTGAGCTCGCAATATAAGAATTCCATAATGTCAGATGGAGGTTTTGCAGTGATGGTTGTATTTTATCATCATGAATAGGGGGTGGGGGGGGGGGTGATTGATATAAGAAGGTCTGCGCTGAAGAACATTCTCAAAAAATATTGATGGGAAAGTGATAGGCCCATCGGCTTAGCTTCACCATGATGAAGTTGAGTCTATGGGCCTATCACTTGCCCATTGCAGACAGGTCGGTGATCCCTGCCTCCTACCACCTCCATGCTTTGCCCCTCCCCCCCCACCACCCCCACACAAGTTTCTGCATGGCACATGCAGCAATCATCAATCCCCTTCTGGTGGAACTCCCAAAATCCATAATCACTGCTTACCTCCACTCATTCGTTCCCCTTTTTTTCTCACCTGGGGAATCAAGTTCCAAATTCCCATCAATCTCATTGGTCCCTCCAGATCTTCAAGACAGCTGTTCACCACCATCTCAGATAATCCCCCATTCAAAACTATTACCTTTTCTTCCTCAATCTCCCCACCCCACCCCCAAGCCCACCTCCTTCCAAATTTCCAATTCTTCCTTCCTGAGTTTGATTCTGAATTCATTTTGTCCACACATCCTCTATCATCCCCCATTCCTCCCCACATCCATTATTTGTCCAAGTCTCCCTATATTTTCTCCTTCAACCTTGCTGTTGGTGCCCCTCCTCTCTGCTGTTCCTTTTATTCTATTACATCCTGATCCGTTAAGTGTTGTAGCTCTTCCACGAGCGTCGTCTTTGTGTGGAAAAAGAAGAATGCTGCGCAGGCAACAATGCATTTTTCAACTGCTTTTCCAGAGAAACTTCAGTTATATCTATGTCTCTATCCATTTGACCAGAATCTGCGAGGAGTCAACATGAGAATAAATGCTTGCTTGCCTCTTCTCATCACCCCCTCCAGCTCCCCCCCCCACTCCCATCTAAATCCTTGGTTGACCACGCACATGTGGTTTCTCAGATCGATGGCGGAAATTCAAAGGACGCAAAGGATACAGAAACCATGATCGTTCAAACAAGCCATGTTGGTCTAATCATCAACCTAAAGTAGAAAGATTTTCAATGGGCACAAAGCAGTTCAAGTTAGACAATGAGGAGGTAGGAGGGGATGAAAGGTTAAAAACGATTGCTGTTCTTTGTTACATAATAAATAGACAGTTGTCTGTAGCCCATATTAACTCAGAGGTGAGATTTCCCTGAGGCACCTTATTTCAATCACAGTTCTCTCTGACCAGAGACAGGCATCAATAATACAGAACTTGGGCATGCAACATAGCCTACCATTTTCCAAAGGTATCACCGAATCTTTAAATGCACCAGCGAGTTCGAACAGATCTCAGTTGCAAAACAGAGCACTCCATCCGGGTGCATGCCTTGTCTGAGAAGAACGAAAATGAGACTTTTTTGGGGAGGGGGGGGGGGGTTGGATCCATTTTTGTCCGAAGTCAGACAGGATGTGGTGCACTTACCTTTGAGCTGTCTAGTCTTGGTTCGGTTGCCAACCCAACTATGTATAAACTATTGTATTTTAGGCAGGGCATTGCGTATTAAAGTGTGCCGTCCCTCGGATGACGCAACTGTCGGATAATCCAGGCAACTGTCGGCTTGTATTAGTCGGTGGATGTTAAAAGATCCCACGGTGACTTTCGCGAATAAGAGGTGAGTTTTCACAAATTACTCCCGTAACTACAGTCTGCAAGGTAAAGGCAAACCATCTAGCGTAATCCTTTCCATTGGGCTTCTTTGACAGTAATGGACCTGCACTTGGCAGAAAACTACACAGGTAGACATGGACATACGCAGAGCGAGTGAGATGCTGTGAGGCATCAAACCAAGATGAGATAACTTATGTGCAAGCACGCTAGCCCCAAGCGAGCCATTATCCAGTTTCACCCAAAAGACTATTCCATTCCAGGCCTTGCCACAGAAAATTACAATAACCGAGCACACAACATCCAGGCAGCCTCATTTCCCAATATTAAAAGGCTGAATAATCTGTGGGGATGACACGCCAAGTTTGATCAACGACAAAATAATTATTGTAAAATATAACAACAAACAAACATACCTTTAAAGAACCACGAACAACACGCAAACAAGAACCCTTTCTGCAGATCGTTTGCATCCATGCAGATTAATAAGATCTGATGGCATTTTTTACAACACTAGACCCCAAGTCTGTGGTCACAGAGACCCTCCAGAACGATTAAATGGGGTAAATGGATTTTTCAGTGGCAAGAGATGTGCAAGTGAAACTAATCAGAAAGAACAATTAATACAAGATAAATTGGAAGCTAATTCAGGTGCAATATAAAATCAATTAATTAAACGCTATGTGGATACAACGAAGGTGTGATGGGACAAACGGCGCATTCATGCGTCTGCATTTAATTGCACGTCCTCGAACAAAATGTGATGATATTTTGTAGAGCGCAAGCTTACAAGTGCTGGCGCCGCGATTGAAGCCAAAGATGTCCCTTGTATGTTCCGTGTTTGAAAAAACATAAAACAGTAATTTTGTAACTTTTTGAGGATCCGAGCACGTCCGCTTGGATTTCGCTCACTCTCGATTTGGGCTGTAACCTGCATCCCACAAACATCTTTACATTTTGCACGCCATCCGACCCCTGCTTTGCCCTTCTTTCCCTCCCTTACCACAAACACACACCACCGTCTCCACGGAGATGAACACCCGACAGATGCCGAACCACGTGACCTCTCAGGCTATTTTGGGATCCGTGGGTGGTGTTAACCCTTGCACAACACACTCGACGCACTCCGGAGGAGCTTCCCTGCTCGGGGTACCCAGCAGCAGCAATCTTCAGGTGGAAAGAGCACATTTAGATCAACGTTCAACAATACCCGATAATCAACTTATCCCTCTACAGATCAGACTCGGTGCTGCTTTGAGATCACTGCAGCCGTGGTGCAGCAAGACAGAGATCTGGTTTTGTAAAGCCCCACATTGCACTGCTCCATTTTCGGTTGATTAGATTAACCACTAAAACGGTGACCCCCATTCATTATTTTAAAAATAGCTGAATAGGCCTGCTATGCTCATTACAAACCAGGCATTTAAGCACCCTAATGAGGCTAGCGGTAAAATCCAAACACGGATCATTGGAATTAAAAGTCATTGAAATTCCACCTGGACTTCTGTTTTGTAAAGGCAGAGTTAATGCAGAAAGATTAATAATTTTTGAAGGAGTATCTGTTGTGTTGTTGTTAAAAAATACTAGTAATCGCATTTCCTGCTTTAATACGTGTGATGTAAATCAAGATCGAGACAAGAGAGGTAACAAAGAGGGGATGGAAGAGCGAATTGCAATTTCTGGTCAATGAAAGTGCCAAGCCTGTTGATATTTCCAGACTATTGGCTACCTGGTATATTCACAATCACCTGCCAAGGGCATCCATATCTGACTGGTTCAACTCACTCAAGTAGTGACCCATCAAATGTGTCAAATTTTAGGTAATACCTTCAAAAATAAAAGCAAGTATCGTTCTATTTTTGTCAGTCATTTCTGCCAGAACAATGAAACTCATGACTAGACAAGCTCATATGGACAGATTCAAAACATTACAGCTACAGAAAAACAAATAAAAGAAATAAACTAGACATAATTTGATGCCGCAACGTTGACTGGTATGCCTCCACCCACATCAAGTCTTTGCATAATCTAACTCTGATCTAAAACCTCAAGACCATTTGACCTCAATATCTAATCTGAACAAATGTACCACTATCTCAGATGCACAAGTATACTTGTGTATCACCAATGGTATCACTAACAGGAGTATTCATGTGACCTCTGACCCTTGAACTTTTAGAAACAAATAATCTATCAAGGATGGACGCACTGATGGAGGTTTATACATACTTGCAACAAGTTTGATTTCAACTATCACATTTTTATCTGACATGACCTCTGACTTTTGACCTCTTGACCGCATAATCGTATCAGTTTATCTTTACATCATTATACATATTTGTACCAAATTTGACTTGGATCCCTTTACTTCAGCTGTTCTTAAGTTATTGCGGTAACGAAAACCTATCATGGACGCATGGACGGACGTACGGACAACTCAGGAACATAATGCCTTTGGCAACTTCATCAGCAGAGGCATAAAAAGAAAAGAAAAACATTTCCTGATAAACTGATGAAACAAGAATCAACCTTCTCCCACCACTATCACCTTTCTAAATATATTAAAGACCACACATTTATATGATCAATTAAACTACCACGATAACATGGTACACTATCACGGCAGGCATTACAGAATCACTCGCACATCATGCTCATTCCAAGGCCCATTATAGGACAGATCTTCCAAAACAAAGACTCTCTTGGCAGCAATACAAGAAGTGAATGTCAGCCTTTTAAAAATAAAGTAAATTAAAAAAAACCCAGAAATGCTTTCAGGAGGAGGCACCTGAGATTTGAGGTGGGCCAGATCAAACACTTCATTCTTCTTCTACGTAACGCTCCAATTATTCCGATCTTGTGGAGCCAGTTCAGGGCAAAGATTCTGACACCAGTCTTTCTGGAACTGGCTGGCCAGGCCTCATGTTTGGCAGGGCCTTGTAATTTGGCCAGGGTGCCGGTTATTATTTACCTACTGCAGCCGAACAACATTGTGGGATCGTCAACGTCAGCCACCAACGCACCCAGTGCTGGCAGACGGTTCCTCCGGCCGGCACACACACACACACACACACTGATGTGTGGCCTTGCCTGTGGAACACCAGGATGACAGTTTATAGCAGGGTAGGGATTCAAATGCAGACTAGACAGTTCAGAGGCGAGTGTGTAAACCTCTAGGCAAGCCTGCCAGCAAATAGATCAAATACTGTATGACCACTTACATTTTTAAAGAAAAACTAAAATGAAATACCCCTGTATTTGAATTTTGACACTGATAAACAGTTAAAAAAATTAATTGATCACAGCAATCTTGACAGAAATAAAGCTCAGGATCATCGAACAGAGCGCAGAGCAGCAATAAAGAAGTTTTAATGGTATCATCCCTTTCTGTTCAATTTTTTTTTTTAAATGCCCATTACTTTGTGACCCCCACGACATATCCTCAGTGCCAGGTATGCATCACTGCAGACCTTGCCAATTTACATGAGATTTAGAGTTTATAGCCAAAAAAGCATGCACTCAGTCTTGGCAACTTTCTTATTTAATCATCAATTTACGACCACAGTCGCCGACAAATGCAGCAAAGCAAAACCAAAGTGTGAGCCATTGAACTGCATGCAAACTCAGATTCAAATTCTTTGAGTGGCCTCAAGACCTGCACTCTCGGCGCACAACTTTGGTGGTAATACACCAGGGCAGCATTGAAGCTTTCGCGTTTCCTGACAGGTTATGATGCGGCAGGACTTGAGCTTTGTCACATACCCAGTCTCGTTTTGCCACTTATTCAAAAACGACATACAAACCAGCATGCTGTGTGTAGAGACAAAAAGGTTATCACCACCGATCCTTTAACCATCTGTGCGAACATGGAGATCTATATGTTAGGCTGCTGATCGTCAGAATTCCTGAAATATTGTTTGTCGTCACTAGCCATAACCTGGTTGCTCAAGTTTATTTGGCAAACAGAATAAATCCAATAAATGGCCTTCGATATACGACATACAAAATAATGACCCCCGACCTCCTCCTCTCAACTTTCTACTCAAACATCTCGTGCCGAACTTTAGTTTACCGAGATTTGACACTTTTGTGTGTATTTACAGCTGCACACCATGTTGTTATCCAATAAACAGCTTCCAAATCTCAGAATAAGGTGTGGGCGATTAATTGCCCATATCTAATGGCCTAAATGGCTAATAACTGATCGCCTCAAAAGCAGTTCGAAATTTCTGCAGCAACAGCAGCAGGCTGTAAACCCCCTTTTAAAGCTTTGAATCCAACAAAAGCTGCATCGTAATCCCATGAAAGCCCCGTAAGAGACAAGCCAGGCTTAACCCGATGCGATGACAAGCGAATGCTGGAAGGGCACAATCGAAATGTAGACGATTCGATCCACTAGACTCGCATTGCTGTCATTTCTATCGGACTACAGAAAAAGGCTCTTGTAGCCACAGAGCCACACTGCGCTGAACAGATCAACACACGTCTTTACCTCTCCGTTTCACATTTGTGACAAGATCCGACAAGATGATACAAAGGCTGTGCAGTGGTATTTGTACCCTCTTGTCTTGGTTCGATTCCCGACCCGACGAAAAGCTGTCCAATTGGAGCTTCACAGCTGGGGTGTTCAGTCACAAGTTGCACTGATCCACCGGATGGGCGTGAAGCCGAGTGTCTCGTCTGCTATATACCATTGTCTGGTGGGTGTGAAAGATCCTAAAGTACCTTTTGACAGATAATAGGCGAGTTATCGCCGGCACCCTAAACAGATTGCAGATTGTCACCCAAGTCACCTTCTGTCAAATGTCAGGTACAGCCAGCCAGTTCGTGAAAGACTTGGGCCACAAACCTTCCACAGCCGAACCCACGACACAATGAGAATTGAGGCCGTTAAAGTAGGAGCAGGTTTCACATTTGGCACAAGCCAAGCATCTCATCAATCAGGACATTTTTACTGGTAAAACATTCAAAACGAGAAGGGCACTCGGTGGAGCGCATACCTCCGCCACGTTATGCCTGAACATATCGGGCCCAGTACATTTTTGAAATATCATGCGATACAGTACTATATCGTTTTTGGCCCAATCTCTCAATGGTGAAGAATCGCATTAAAAATTGTAGTAGTCAGATCCAGATCCAGATCTTCACCAAAATCTAATCACTTCGTCCTTCCTCATCACACACCCAACCTGTCCACAAAATTTCATCTGCATCCGTCCACAACTTTTTGAGATATCCTGTACACAAACAAACAAACAAACAGACTGAGAGGGGTGAAAACATAACCTCCTTCACCTTCGGTGGCGGAGGTAATTAGATATTCATTCCTTCATGCAGGAAAGTCTGAGTGTTACAAAGCATTTACGATGCTTGCTATAAAACCACACATTGGTACTTCAACAAAAGCTCAGAGAAAAAAAATCATCTGTCCCGTCACCCTATCGTACACGTCTCAAAATAGGTGCTGACTAACCAATGGCCATCTCACGCATTTTGCTGTTGAAGTGACTCCGGTTGCTGACTGCTAATCTGTCACCACCGGCCAAACAGAATCCGATACTGCCCGGGGTCGTGGAATTTATCATTGTTCGACTGAAAAAAAAAAATGACAAAGCAAACCAGTGGCACAGCAGAAATTTGGTGAACAAAAAGTCAACAAGATCGAGTTAACAATCGAGTGTGCATCTTCAACATACTTTAAAACACATACCATACAGATGAGCCATTGCTAATTTGACTGGTTGCGAGTTAACAAGCAAGGCTTTTGTTTCCAGGTTCTCATCCACATAGGGATGGTGGCTTGGTAACGATTGTGACGATATGCATATCAGAGTGCAGCATTTTCATCCATCTTAACCTTCAGAAAGGGCGTTAAGGATGGTGTCAGTCTGCATTCACTTTTCGATATTGTAAACCATTTTGGGGGTGGAAGAGGGTGGAGAAAGATTTGGTTGAGGGTAAAAGTACCATGATGATTGAACTCTCTTTTTCATTGGAGTAGGTCTGTGACCATCTCATCCCATAAGATATCCTGTATAGCCTATATTATGAGGACTGGGAGGATAGATTGGAGGTAAGTGCCTTCACATCTGGGATGTTCAGCCAAGGTTCAAATCTCAGCCCAGCTATAAATTGTCACCCTGGTGTTTCGCATACAGGCCGAGACATCAATATGTGTACCATCCATCAGAAAGTCTGCCAGGACTCGTTGTTGGTAGATGTGAAAGATCCCACGGTATATTTAACGGAGTAGGCGAGCCATCGTCAGCAATCTGGAACAAATTACAAATTCCTGCCACATACAGTCAAATGTCAGGCCTGGCCTGCGGATTTGTGAAAGATGTTGGCCCAAAACGTTCCTGGGACGACCCGACAAGAAGCTCGGATTAATTGATGATGCTGATGTGCCACACTCTTTACAGAGTGTTGGTGCTGCCGAAGCAGTATCTTGGCAAGGCTTCTACTGGGTGGTTTGCCATTGCCTTCCCAGCATCGTTTGTCCGTTCTCCATCCTTTTATATGCTCAGCATCAAACAAACAAACAGCACGTACCATTCTTGAAGTCTTTGGGATGACTCGCCCGGGGTTTGAACCACTGACCTCCCAGATTCAGAGAGGATGATCGAACCATTACACCACCGAGTCTGGTTGGGATTAATTAGAGACATTAAAGGAGCAGTGATTTATTGTATCGCTGCGATAAGCACTCGTATTTTGTAGAATGAATTCAAAGTGTATCTATTTATTTTAATGACCACATTTAACTGTCTTAGTACTTTATCGCTACACTTTGTCCAAGGTGTTCTATCTGTGATCTGGATGGTTAAGGTATAATCGGTTATTCCATAGATTATATTCATCCCTTTCAAATATATAAATATATATTAACTCTTCCCATGCTAGTCTAGCTGAAGAAGCTGCATGAAGCAACCATGAAAGGCTACCCAAAGTAAGCCCCTTGCCGTTTCAAACCCTTCCCAGAGTTCCTCCCCAGCTATAAAGACGTTCACGCATAGTACACACATGAGAATCCCAATGCTACACACCCCCTCAGCTGCCAGACCGGTTTCATCGCTTGTTGGCGAATCATCAGCGACAACACAGACAGAAATGTATACCAACGAGGCTCCCAAGCAAGTACCACGTGTAAACATCAAAAGCAGGCAAAATACAAATGAAAAATGATGACCAAAGATGAGAAAAGGAAGAAAAGTTGAGGAAAACAAAGAAGAAAAAAAAAAATAGAAAAATTGGTTGCCCTTCATATCTGAAGAAGGGATTCACACTAAATATATGAACCACCTGGTCAATTTGCTTAAATGGTGTTGGAGGCACTACCCCAACGGGAAGCACACTCAGAGATAGCAAACAGTGCAACCTGGTGTCAAGGAACCTCCAAGAAGGCTTGTTTCTTCAAATATGTATCCAGAAGAATTGGGTTAACCAGGTCAGAAATAAAAAACAATAAAATATAAATGTGGATTCAATACATTTGGGATCAATAAAATGAACAATTCATGCACTTAACTGCAGGAACTATTGACTTACAGAATACATAGCGACCAAAATCAAAAGTAGAACGTAGTGCGATATGTGCATGCAAATTTAAAGGGATTTTGAAAGATCAAGACTTTAAAATAATGGCAGAGCTCCATCAAATTGTAACCATCTGGCCTGACCGGCTGAATCACTTCGTGATCGAGTTATTTACTTTTTCTTCCAGTGAGTAGAAAATCATTGCAGTCTCAGCTGGTGGATCATGCAACACTAAAAATATCGAGGAAAGTTTCCAAACCCTTTACTTCACCAAATCGCTTTTGCCTCCCGCTGGCAACAGCACAACGATCAACGATAATGATACACACCGTACGTTGCTATCATCGACGAATGTGCCAACAAGTACATTGAACTCGTAAGTCATGGCTGTCTTCAGCCTCACATGTGAGGAAAATGTGCAAGTTGAAGTTATGCTCCGAGTCGGTAAAGGTCATAAGGTACGCACAAGGGACTTGGGATCACCGACACAATGGATCACCACCGTGTGAACCAATAGGATCTTCAGTTGCTTTCAGAGATGTACTGGGCAGAAATGGATGCCCAATATTACCACGCCATGGATTATGTTTGCTTGTACGTTTGTTTTGTCGGACTTTCTAATCCATGAATAGTGGATCAAAAGAGGGCAGTTTCCTCTCCCTAAATGCAAATCACAGTTACATCTCCAGTTTCCATTGGAAATTGGTGTAAACACATCGTTGTGCATTTGTTGTGAGCCTACTATTATGATCTCTCAAGTGTAGATAAACTGTTGTGATGCCATCCATACAAGCCGATGGGATGATGAGGTGCATCTGTCAAGCTGAGAGATGCACAAGACTATTTGTCTGGCCAGTAATGGTCCAAGTTTGCGTTTTTGTACAAGTGTGCGCAAAGCTCGGGCACGAGATGAGACATTGAAAGAGTGGTCGGGCGAGGCCTTCGTTAATTGCATGCTTTTGTTAGTAGCATTCGCTGGAGCCAGTGGTCATGGATGAGATGACTATTGTGGCGAGGAGTAATGATGGATCAGAATGCTATTTGCTGGACTCCAATGCCCATATTCAGACTCATGGTGAACAGCAACATCCAAGACATTTGGTAGAATGAAGAACTAGTCTTACAGGTGAAGGTTCGTGTCAATCTACGGAGCTGGATGGGCAGTACAATGGATGAAATTAACAGAATGTTTATTGAGATATGCTAAACCGCCGTGGGAAGCAAGGAGAAGCTGAAATGTTGGGCGTCAACCCTTCTTCGGAGCAAAAAAAAAAAGCTGCAATGAAGGGTTAATGTCTGAAATTTCAACTTCTTCTTGCTTCCCACAGCAGCTAGCACACCTCAATAAGTGCTCTGTTAATTCCATCCATTATGAGACATTTGGGCCTAATTGATCATGAATGAATGCCACTGGCAAATGTCACAAATATGTAAAAGAAAAGAAAAGAAAAAAGAATTGCAGGACTATCATCTTCTTCCTCTTAAATGGCCATAATTGTTCCCACGTTCTTCTGAGGTTGGCCGGGGTAAGCCAAGTCTTTCACGAACCAGCTGGACAGGCCTGACGTTAGACTTAAGGTTAGGGTGGGAATTTGGTCGTGGTACCAGCAATAGCTCGCCTACTCTTCACGAAGGACACCGTGGGATCTTTAACGTCCACCAACTAATGCCGACAGACGGGACTCCCCGTTTAACGTCCATCGGAGGGACGGCACACACATTGATGAATCACTTCGCCTGTGAAACACCGGGATGACAGTTTATAGTTGGGTCGAGATTCAAACCCAGGCTAGACAGCTGAGAGGTGAGTGTGCGCCTTCAAGGCCTTCCAAGCACCATTTCAAACCACTAGGCTAACTGTACTACCTCACAAATTGCTTTTTAAAAGACTTAAAATCTTTCTATTAAATACATTTAATGTTGAACCTTTCACTGCCCCCATCGAGAATGAAGGCTGCTGTCCAAGCCATAAAAGAGGAAAGTCTTGGCGGGCTGTTGCGATCACTTTTTTAAAAAGGATGGAAAGAGCCAGTTGATAACACGAGCAATATCTTCAGCACTCAACCTCAAGTCCCATCCAGGCACATCATTTATAGCAAGAGCTTGAGGCAAGTGGAGAAAGTAATAAGTGCAGCCAAGCTCAATAGCTCTTCGTTCAAAACATTTTTTTTAATCATCAAGGACAGCAGTTCATGTCTCCGTTTCGCTGAAGCTTTAGGAATTGCTCACAGCATGAAAAAGACAAGTTTCAAGTGGAAAAGATTGATAAACTGCTTTAGCAGCCCAAAACTCGGCATCCATGAGGTGCTGAGGACCAACAACAGCAGCAAAGAGTACAATCACCATCACCATTACCATCCACAACCTCAGGCCCTGGCACATATCCAACTGCTCAGTGCTCAATCATGATCAGATCAAGAGACCAGCCTTGGCTACTTGAAAAATGCTGGAAAGTATGCCACAAACTGCACGTAGGATACGTTAGAATGAGGGACCAACCCAATGAAGATCCAACACAAAACTATTTACAAGCTTAGCATTTCAACAGAGCAAAACATCCCCACAACCAGGGGCTAACAAGGAAGCTCTGGAGCCCTTCCACACCAAATCTGCAATGGTGTTGGAAAATCAAACTACAAATGGGAGGTGGAAGCCGAAAGAGCATCTCGAGATAGCAAACCATGGTGGGGCCCAACACACAAATGCAAAAAATTAGTTCTTCTCATTCATCCTCTGCAAAAAATGTCAAGTTGACTATTCAACTCGGCCAACGCACAAGTTTCCCACCATCACAACTTAGCTCAACAGTCACATCCATTCTTGGATCCCTCTTCTCCAACCTATTAAAGTGCCTTCTTAAGTCTGTCGTCTTGTGCTCTTTCCTCCAGGCCTTCAAGTCTGCAGCCCACCAACACCTCATGGTCTTTCCCATTTATACCTCTGAGTTTTTCTACACTCACTGGGACCCTGGTGCAATTTCACCTACAACTTCCTCTGCTCATGCTGTAGTGCAACGGTGCATTCTTGTCGAGCTGTCAACTTCACCACACTCTCTCTTGACCCTTCAGTCTCTTTTTTTTTTTTCTGACTTTGGGATGCCCTTTCAAATATAATTAATGTAGGGACTGCAGGAATTAAATAAAATACCCAACAGCATCTCTATGTACAAGATCATGGAAGGGTGAGGTGACAGAGGGCATTTACTCAGGGTAATATAGAATGGGCAATATATGCTGCCCAGTCAACACCACCACGTTCCACAAGTCTGTTTTACAGTCACAGAACAGCAAAATTGATTAAAGTGGAAAATGTGAAAATTATCACAATTACAATCATGATGATGAATGTTAGCTTTTGTCATGCATTTCAATTAATGGCGTGTATGGGGATCACTGTATGTTGGGTGCCATTGCCTTGGAGTCATGCGGTTTTGCAGCACAACTATATATATATATATATATATATACATATATATATATACACACACAGTATATATATTGTTGTGCAAAACCGCATGCCTCCAAGGCAATGGCACCCAAAATACAGTGATCCCCAGGCAGTTATTTTGTTCGTCTTCGTGCAGTCAGATCTTCCCCTCATGTCTAGTGGGTTAATAGGACAAAGTGCGTTGTGTGGATCTAATCGCAAGGCTCTAATAACTGTATCTCTATCTTCTATCCTGATTTCCATTTCAACCCTTTCCTTTTGTCCATGGTACAAATCAAATCAAGCAAGGAAGCAAACACGTTCACGATATTAATAACAGCTCCCAAGCAGCCACCTGTGAAAGAATCAGAACAAAGACGCTGCCCAGCACACCCTTTCATTCAAATCTGCACACCAATTTACAACGGCGACTCATCTTGTTCAACCTTCGCTCACCAACTCGACCACCAACATCTCCCAGCACATGGGGAAAATCATCCCGTGCCTCCTCGCACCTCTGCATCGATCCAATTCGCCACCAAACAGAGGCGTGCTGCACGGCCCAGGCCACTCGGGCCACGTGATGCGGGTAAAGCCAAGCACATTAACAGCACCAACCGCATCTCGCCGGGGATGCCCCGAATGGGCACGCCGGTCCGATATGACCCTAGTCCAGTCGCCATAACACGGCAGGAAGGGCGGCGAGGGACGGGGGTCGCATGAGGGGAGGGCGGTGCGGGGCTCTGGGCCGTGTCACGCCGGAAGTGCGAATGAGACTGCTTCCAGCCCCAGGAGCCTGGCAGGGCGGAGCTATGACCGTCGTGGCCCAATAGGGAAGCATGATTCGGGTCACGGCGCATCACTTCGGGTCATCACTCCATCCTTCGCCCGGGGCATATAAAAGGCAGATCGCGAAGCCATCCGCCCTCCTTTTTTGCCTGCCTGCCTCGCCTTCGTCTTCACCTGTTTTCCTCTCCCCCTGCTTGGCCTCTCTGGGGGGAAGCCCTCTCTTCACGGCTCCTTCGCCCTCTCTTCACGGCTCCTCGTTGTCTGCCTGTCGTTGCATCTACACTTGGGGTTGGTGTGCGACAGACATTCTTTGAGGACCCGTTGGAGCACACGTTTCCATGAGCCCCGGCAAAGTGATTAAGCAGGAGATAACGCGCTGACCCTTGAGGTGGGATCACTCAAGCAGAGCGTCCCATGGAGGTACACGCTACACTCACAGACCTACACACGACTCGGCTAGGAATCTTTTACCTTACGCATCTTCTCTCCTCTCTCTCTTTCCACCCCTCTATCTCGTCCTCTCTGGTACACCCCTCTATCTCATCCTCTCTGGACACACAAAAGAGCATCCATGACAGATTCGCAATCACAATTTCCTCCGGCACAACACTGCACCCCCCATATTGCACCACACCACACCTCCCACTCCCACACCTTAGACACCAGTATTGCTTCCTTCTACCTCCCCCAAAGCATACTGGGTTGCGTTGGTCGGCCAACCGCACCAGGTATTGCGAGGCCGTTATCCTCATCTGCTCTCTTTCCTTCTGGCGATCTAATCTTCCGTGTGTGTGTGTGTGTGTGTGTGTGTGTGTGTGTGTGTGTGTGTGTTGGCACAGTCGTAGCAGAAGTTAAGATTGTGCAAGTTCTAATGGGATAAGTCTGCTCTGTGTCTGCTTTTGTAAATTGCTTGCCATTTTGTCGCACCACACAATTCTTGCTATCCCTGCTGTACATAATATAACCCCATTCACTGTGCCACATACCTTTCCTCGCTTGATTGTAAATAAAATGCTTGTGTAGAAATGTTCCCAGCTCATTTTCATCTTTTCCTTCATTGGTCCAGCATGGTTCATATCCTAGCTTAACCCGGACATTATCCCCCAATGATCTGTTTTCCTAAC
>CM068952.1:119286137-119318258 GCA_035128595.1 Eptatretus atami | reverse complement strand
TTCCACGGTGACTTTCGCGAATAAGAGGTGAGTTTCACAAATTCTCCCAAACTACAGTCTGCAAGGTAAAGGCAAACCACTAGCGTAATCCTTTCCATGGGCTTCTTTGACGTAATGGACCTGCCTTGGCAGAAAACTAACACAGGTTAGACATTGACATACGCAGGCGTGTGATGGCTGTGAGGCATCAAACCAAGATGAGATAACTTATGTGCAAGCACGCTAGCCAAGCGAGCCATTATCCAGTTTCACCCAAAGAGATATTCCATTGCCAGGCCTTGCCACAGAAAAATTACAATAACGAGCACACAACATCCAGGCAAGCCTCATTTCCCAATATTAAAAGGCTGCATAATTGTGGGCGATGACACGCCAAGTTTGATCATCACGACAAACATAATTATTGTTAAAACTATAACAACAAACAAACATACCTTTAAAGAACCAACGAACAACACGTCAAACAGAACCTTTTCTGCAGTCGTTGCATTCCATGCCAGATTAATAAGATCTGATGGCATTTTTTACAACCACTATGACCCCAAGTCTGTGGTCACAGAGACCCTCCAGAACGATTAAAGGTGGAGGTAACATGGATTTTTCAAGTGGCAAAGAGATGTTGCAAGTGAAACTAATCAGAAAGAACAATTAATACAAGATAAATTGGAAGCTAATTCAGGTGCATATAAAATCAATTAATTAAAACGCTATGGTGGTTACAACGAAGGTCTGTGATGGGACAAACGCGCATTCATGCGTCTGCATTTAATTGGCACCGTCCTCGAACAAAATGTGATGATAATTTTGTAAGAGCGCAAGCTTACAATTGCTGGCGCCGCGATTGAAGCAAAGATTTCCCTGTATGTTCCGTGTTTTGAAAAAACATAAAACATAATTTTGTAACTTTATGAGGATCCGAGCACGCCGCTTGGATTTCCTCACTCTGATTTGCGGCTGTAACCTTCATTCCCACCAACATCTTTACATTTTGCAGCGCCAATCCGACCCCTGCTTTTGCCCTCTGTTCCTCCCTTACCACAAACACACACCACCGTTCTTCCACGAGATGAACACCCGACAAGATTGCCGAACCACGTGACTCTCAGGGCTATTTTGGATCCGGGGTGGTGTTAAACCCTTGCACCAACACCCTCGAGCATCTCGGAGGAGCTTCCCTGCTCGGGGTACCCAGCAAGCCAGCCTATCTTCAGGGAAAGGCAATTTTAGATCAACGGTTCAACAATACCCGATATCAACTCTATCCCTCTACAGATCAGACTGGTGCTGCTTTTGAGAATCACTGCAGCCGTGGTGCAGCAAGACAGAGATTGGTTTTGTAAAGCCCCCATTGCACTGCTCCCATTTTCGGTTGATTAGATTAACCACTAAACGTGACCCCCATCTAAAGTAATAGTCTTTTTTAACGCATTAACACTAATGGAGGCTGGGTAAATCAACGGATCTGAATTGCGGGAAAAGAAAAAAAAAAAAAATGCTTCACCCCTGCAATGAATCGATCATACCATACGACATGTGTTATCAATGGCTGGCATGTGGATGACATATGCTGTATCCATCCGTAGAGGCGGGGCGAAACTGAGCAAAGATCTTATGCTCTATTAAGACGGAATTCAAATGACGTCCGAACACGAAACGGTAGCCATGTTCATATGCGCATATGCGAAGAACAACATCGTCAGACCGGTCAAAGCTCTCAAACTTAAACGGTGTTAAATCCATTCCTGGACTTCTGTTTTGTAAAGCAGAGTTAATGCAGAAAGATTTAATAATTTTTGAAGAGTATTGTTGTGTTGTTGTTTAAAAAAATTACTAGATCGCATTTCCTGCTTTTAATACGTGTGATGTAAATTCAATGATCGAGACAAGAGAGTAACAAAGAGGGATGGAAGAGCGATTGCAATTTCTGTGGTCAATGAAAGTGCCCAAGCCTGTTGATTTTCCAGACTATGGCTACCTGGATATTTCACAATCACCTGCCAAGGGACATCCTATAATCTGACTGGTAACTCACTCAAGTAGTGACCCCATCCAAAATGTGTTCAATTTTAGGTAATACAACTTCCAAAAATAAAAGCAAGTATCGTTTATTTGTTGTCATTCATTTCTGCCAGAACAATGAACTCATACATAGACAAGCTTCATATGGACAGATTTCAAACATTACGCTACAGAAAAACAAATAAAAGCAAATAACTAGACATAATTTATGCCGCAACGTTGACTGGTTGCCTCCACCAACATTCAAGCTTTGCATAATCTAACTCTGATCTAAACCTCAGACCTTTGCCCTCAATATTACATCTGAAACAAATGTACACTACTCAGATGCACAAGGTATACTTGTGTATCACCAATGTGTATCACTAACAGAGTATTCATGTACCTCTGGACCCTTGAACTTTTAGAAACCAAATAATCTATCAAGGATGGACGCCTGATGGAGGTTTATACATACTGCAACAAAGTTTGATTTCAACTATCACATTTTTTATCTGACATGACCTCTGCTTTTGACCCTCTGACCGCATAATTCGTATCAGTTTATCTTTACATCATTATACATATTTGTACCAAATTTTGACTTGGATCCCTTTACTTCAGGCTGTTCCTTAAGTTATTTGGGTAACGAAAAACCTATCTATGGACGCATGACGGACGTACGGACAACTCAGGAACATATGCCTTTGCAACTTCATCAGCAGAGGCATAAAAAGAAAAGAAAACATTTCCTGATAAACTGATGAAACAAGAATCAACCTTCTCCCACCACTATCACCTTTCTAAATATATTAAAGACCACACATTATATGATCAATAAACATACCCGGATAACATGGTACACTATCACGGCAGGCAGTTACAGAATCACTCGCACATCATGCTCATTCCAAGCCCATTATAGGACAGATCTTCCAAAAAAAGACTCTCTTGCAGCAATACAAGAGTGAATGTCAGCCTTTAAAAATAAAGTAAATTAAAAAAAACCCAGAAATGCTTTCAGGAGGAGGCACCTGAGATTTGAGGTGGGCAAGATCAAACACTTCATTCTTCTTCTACGTAACGCTCCAATTATTCCGATCTTGTGGAGCCAGTTCAGGGCAAAGATTCTGACACCAGTCTTTCTGAACTGGCTGGCAGGGCTCATGTTTGGCAGGGCCTTGTAATTTGGCCAGGGTGCCGGTTATTATTTACCTACTGCAGCCGAACAACATTGTTGGATCGTCAACGTCAGCCACCACGCACCCAGTGCTGGCAGACGGTTCCTCCGGCCGGCAACACACACACACACACACACTGATGTGTGGCCTTGCCTGTGGAACACCAGGATGACAGTTTATAGCAGGGTAGGATTCAAATGCAGACTAGACAGTTCAGAGAGCGATGTGTAAAACTCTAGGCAAGCCTGCCAGCAAATAGATCAAATACTGTTGACCACTTACATTTTTTAAGAAAAACTAAATGAAATACCCCTGTATTTGAATTTTGACACTGATAAACAGTTAAAAAAATTATTGATCACAGCAATCTTGACAGAAATAAAGCTCAGGATCATCGAACAGAGCGCCAGAGCAGCAATAAAGAAGTTTTAAATGGTATCATCCCTTTCTGTTCAATTTTTTTTTTTATGCCCATTACTTTGTGACCCCACGACATATCCTCAGTGCCAGTATGCATCACTGCAGACCTTGCCAATTTACATGAGATTTAGAGTTTATAGCCAAAAAAGCATGCACCAGTCTGGCAACTTTCTTATTTAATCATCAATTTACGACCACAGTCGCCGACAAATGCAGCAAAGCAAAACCAAAGTGTGAGCATTGAACTGCATGCAAACCAGATTCAAATTCTTTGAGTGGCCTCAAGACCTGCACTCTCGGCGCACAACTTGGTGGTAATACCACCAGGGCAGCATTGAAGCGTTTCCGGTTTCCTGACAGGTTATGATGCGGCAGGACTTGAGCTTGTCACATACCCAGTCTCGTTTTGCCACTTATTCAAAAACGACAACAAACCAGCATGCTGTGTGTAGAGACAAAAGGTTATCTACACCGATCCTTTAACCTCTGTGCGAACATGGAGATCTATATGTTGGCTGGCTGATCGTCAGAATTCTCCTGAAATATTGTTTGTCGTCACTAGCCATAACCTGGTTGCTCAAGTTTATTTGGCAACAGAATAAATCCAATAAATGCCTTCGATATACGACATACAAAATAATGACCCCGGACCTCTTCCTCTCAACTTTCTACTCAAACATCTCGTGCCGAACTTTAGTTTACCGAGATTTGACACTTTTGGTGATGTACAAGCTGCCACACCATGTTGTTATCCAATAAAACGCTTCCAATCTCAGAATAAGGTGGTGGGCGATTAATTGCCCATATCTAATGCCTAAATGGCTAATAACTGATCGCCTCAAAAAGCAGTTCGAATTTCTGCAGCAACAGCAGCAGGCTGTAAACCCCCTTTTTAAGCTCTTGAATCCACAAAGCTGCATCGTAATCCCATGAAAGCCCCGTAAGAGACAAGCCAGGCTAACCCGATGCGATGACAAGCGAATTGCTGGAGGCACAATCGAAATGTAGACGATTCGATCCACTAGACTCGCAT
Organism: Eptatretus atami; assembly: GCA_035128595.1. Taxonomy (NCBI): domain Eukaryota; kingdom Metazoa; phylum Chordata; class Myxini; order Myxiniformes; family Myxinidae; genus Eptatretus; species Eptatretus atami. The sequence continues at coordinate 119,313,626 of CM068952.1, read as the reverse complement.
TGCTGTCATTTCTATCGGACTACAGAAAAAGGCTCTTGTAGCCACAGAGCCACACTGCCGCTGAACAGATCAACACACGTCTTTACCTCTCCGTTTCACATTTGTGACAAGTCCGACAAGATGATACAAAGGCTGTGCAGTGGTATTTTACCCTCTTGTCTTGGTTCGATTCCCGACCCGACGAAAAGCTGTCCAATTGGAGCTTCACAGCTGGGGTGTTCAGTCACAAGTTGCACTGATCCACCGGATGGGCGTGAAGCCGATGTCTGTCTGCTATATACCATTGTTGTGTGGGTGTGAAAGATCCTAAAGTACCTTTTGACAGATAATAGGCGAGTTATCGCGGCACCCTAAACAGATTGCAGATTGTCCGTCTTCTGTCAAATGTCAGGTACAGCCAGCCAGTTCGTGAAAACTTGGCCACAAACCTTCCACAGCCGAACCCACGACACATGAGAATTGAGGCCGTTAAAGTTGGAGCAGGTTTCACATTTTGCACAAGCCAAGCATCTTCATCAATCAGGACATTTTTACTGTAAAAACATTCAAAACGAGAAGGGCACTCGGGGAGCGCATACCTCCAGCCACGTTATGCCTGAACATATCGGGCCCAGTACATTTTTGAAATATCAGCGATACAGACTATATCGTTTTTGGCCCAATCTCTCAATGGTGAAGAATCGCATTTAAAAATGTGTAGTCAGATCCAGATCCAGATCTTCACCAAAATCAATCTTCGTCCTTCTCATCACACACCCAACCTGTCCACAAAATTTCATCTGCATCGTCCACAACTTTTTGAGATATCCTGTACACAAACAACAAACAAACAGACTGAGAGGGGTGAAAACATAACCTCTTCACTTCGTGGCGGAGGTAATTAGATTTCATTCCTTCATGCAGGAAAAGTCTGAGTGTTACAAAGCATTTACGATGCTTGCTATAAAACCACACATTGGTACTTCAACAAAAGCTCAGGAAAAAAAATTCTGTTCCGTCACCCTATCGTACACGTCTCAAAATAGGTGCTGACTAACCAATGGCCATCTCACGCATTTTGCTGTTGAAGTGACTCCGGTTGCTGACTGCTAATCTGTCACCACCGGCCAAACAGAATCCGATACTGCCCGGGGTCGTGGAATTTTATCATTGTTCGACTGAAAAAAAAAATGACAAAGCAAACAGTGGCACACAGAATTTGGTGAACAAAGTCAACAAGATCGAGTTAACAATCGGGTGTGCATCTTCAACATACTTTAAAACAATACATACAGATGAGCCATTGCTAATTTGACTGGGTGCGAGTTAACAAGCAAGGCTTTTTTTCCAGGTTCTCATCCACATAGGGATGGTGGCTTCGTACGATTGTGACGATATGCATATCAGAGTGCAGCATTTTCATCCATCTTAACCTTCAGAAGGGCGTTAAGGATGGTGTCAGTTGCATTCACTTTTCGATATTGTAAACCATTTTGGGGTGAAGAGGGTGGAGACATTTGGTTGAGGGTAAAAGTACCATGATGATTGAACTCTCTTTCATTGGAGTAGGTCTGTGACCATCTCATCCCATAAGATATCCTGTATAGCCTATATTATGAGGCTGGGAGGATAGATTGGAGGTAAGTGCCTTCACATCTGGGATGTTCACGCAGGTTCAAATCTCAGCCCAGCCTATAAACTGTCACCCTGGTGTTTCGCATACAGGCCGAGACATCAATATGTGTACCATCCATCAGAAAGTCTGCCAGGACTCGTTGTGGTAGATGTGAAAGATCCCACGGTATATTTAACGGAGTAGGCGAGCCCTCGTCAGCAATCTGGAACAAATTACAAATTCCTGCCACATACAGTCAAATGTCAGGCCTGGCCTGGATTTGTGAAAAGATGTTGGCCAAAACGTTCCTGGGACGACCCGACAAGAAAGCTCGGATTAATTGATGCTGCTGATGTGCCACACTCTTTACAGAGTTGTTTGGTGCTGCCGAAGCTGTATTCTTGGCAAAGGCTTCTACTGGGTGGTTTGCCATTGCCTTCCCAGCATCGTTTGTCCGTTCTCCATTCCTTTTATATGCTCAGCATCAAACAAACAAACAGCACGTACCATTCTTGAAAGTCTTGGATGACTCGCCCGGGTTTGAACCACTGACCTCCCAGATTCAGAGAGGATGATCGAACCATTACACCACCGAGTCTGGTTGGATTAATTAGAGACATTAAAGGAGCAGTGATTTATTGTTCGCGCTGCGATAAGCACTCGTATTTTGTAGAATGAATTCAAAGTGTATCTATTATATTTTAATGACCACATTTAACTGTCTTAGTACTTTATCGCTACACTTTGTCCAAGGTGTTCTATCTGTTGATCTGGATGGTTAAGGTATAATACGGTTATTCCATAGATTATATCATCCCTTTCAAATATATAAAATATATATTAACTCTTCCCATGCTAGTCTAGCTGAAGAAGCTGCATGAAGCAACCATGAAAGGCTACCCCAAAGTAAGCCCCTTGCCGTTTCAAACCCTTCCCAGAGTTCCTCCCCAGCTATAAAGACGTTCACGCATAGTACACACATGAGAATCCCAATGCTACACACCCCCTCAGCTGCCAGACCGGTTTCATCGCTGTTGGCGAATCATCAGCGACAACACAGACAGAAATGTATACCAACGAGGCTTTCCCAAGCAAGTACCACGTGTTAACATCAAAAGCAGGCAAAATACAAATGAAAAATGATGACCAAAGATGCAGAAAAGGAAGAAAAGTTGAGGAAAACAAAGAAGAAAAAAAAAATAGAAAAAATTGGTTGCCCTTCATATCTGAAGAAGGGATTCAACAAATATATGAACCACCTGGTCAATTTGCTTAAATGGTGTTGGAGACACTACCCCAACGGGACAGCACACTCAGAGGTAGCAAACAGTGCAACCTGGTGTCAAGGAACCTCCAAGAAGCTTGTTTCTTTCAAATATGTATCCAGAAGAATTGGGTTAACCAGGTCAGAAATAAAAACAATAAAAATATAAATGTGGATTCAATACATTTGGGATCAATAAAATGAACAATTCATGCACTTAACTGCGGAACTATTGACTTACAGAATACATAGCGACCAAATCAAAAGTAGAACGTAGTGCGATATGTGCATGCAATTTAAAGGGATTTTGAAGATCAAGACTTTAAATATATGGCAGAGCTCCATCAAATTGTAACCATCTGGCCTAGACGGCTGAATCACTTCGTGATCGATGTATTTACTTTTTTCCAGTGAGTAGAAAATTCATTGCAGTCTCAGCTGGTGGATCATGCAACACTAAAAATATCGAGGAAAGTTCCAAACCCTTTACTTCACCAAATCGCTTTTGCTCCCGCTGGCAAAAACAGAACAACGATCAACGATAATGATACAACACCGTACGTTGCTATCATCGACGAATGTGCCAACAAGTACATTGAACTCGTAAGTCATGGCTGTCTTCAGCCTCACATGTGAGGAAAATGGGCAAGTGAAGGTATGCTCCGAGTCGGTAAAGGTCATAAGGTACGCACAAGGGATTGGGATCACCGACACAATGTCACCACCGTCGTGAACCAATAGGATCTTCAGTTGCTTTCAGAGATGTACTGGGCAGAAATGATGCCCAATATTACACGCCATGGATTTGTTTGCTTGTACGTTTGTTTTGTCGGACTTTCTAATCCATGAATGTGGATCAAAGAGGGGCAGTTTCCTCTCCCTAAATGCAAATCACAGTTACATCTCCAGTTTCCATTGGAAATTGGTGTAAACACATCGTTGTGCATTTGTTGTGAGCCTACTATTATGATCTCTCAAGTGTAAGATAAACTGTTTGATTGCCATCCATAACAAGCCGATGGAGATGATTGAGGTGATCTGTCAAGCTGAGAGATGCACAAGAGCTATTTGTCTGGCCAGTTATGGTCCAAGTTTGCGTTTTTGTACAAGTGTGCGCAAAGCTCGGCACGAGATGAGACATTGAAAGAGTGGTCGGGCGAGGCCTTCGTGTTATTGCAATGCTTTGTTAGTAGCATTCGCTGGAGCCAGTGTCTATGGATGATATGACTATTGTTGGCGAGGAGTAATGATGGATCAGAATGCTATTTGCTGACTCCAATGCCACATATTCAGACTCATGGTGAACAGCAACTCACAGACATTTGGTAGAATGAAGAACTAGTCTTACAGTGGAAGGTTCGTGTCATCTACGGAGCTGGATGGGGCAGTACAATGGATGAAATTAACAGAATGTTTATTGAGATATTGCCTAAACCGCCGTGGGAAGCAGGAGAAGCTGAAATGTTGGCGGTCAAACCCTTCTTCGGAGCAAAAAAAAAAGCTGCAATGAAGGGTTAATGTCTGAAAATTCAACTTCTTCTGCTTCCCACAGCAGCTAGCACACTCAATAAGTGCTCTGTTAATTCCATCCATTATGAGACATTTGGGCTAATTGATCATGAATGAATGCCACTGGCAAATGTCACAAATATGTAAAAGAAAAAGAAAAGAAAAAAGAAATTGCAGGACTATCATCTTCTTCCTCTTAAATGGCCATAATTGTTCCCACGTTCTTTCTGAGGTTGGCCGGGTAAGCCAGTCTTCACGAACAGCTGGACAGGCCTGACTGACTAAGTTGGGTGGGAATTGTGGTCGTGGTTACCAGACATAGCTCGCCTACTCTTCACGAAGGACACCGTGGGATCTTTAACGTCCACCAACTAATGCCGACAGACGGGACTCCCGTTTAACGTCCATCGGAGGGACGGCACACACATTGATGAATCACTTCGCCTGTGAAACACCGGGATGACAGTTTTATAGTGGGTCGAGATTCAACCCAGGCTAGACAGCTGAGAGGTGAGTGTGCGCCTTCAAGGCCATTCCAAGCACCATTTCAAACCACTAGGCTAACTGTACTACCTCACAAATCTTTAAAAGATAAAATCTTTCTATTAAATACATTTAATGTTGAACCTTTCACTGCCCCCATCGAGAATGAAGGCTGCTGTCCAAGCCATAAAGAAGGAAGTCTTGGCGGCTGTTGCGATCACTTTTTAAAAGGATGAAAGAGCCAGTTGATAACACGAGGCAATATCTTCAGCACTCAACTCAAGTCCCATCCAGGCAATCATTTTATAGCAAGAGCTTGAGGCAAGTGGAGAAAGTAATAAGTGCAGCCAAGCTCAATAGCTCTTCGTTCAAAACATTTTTTTTTAATCATCAAGGACAGCAGTTCATGTCTCCGTTTCGCTGAAGCTTTAGGAATTGCTCACAGCATAAAAAGACAAGTTTCAAGTGAAAAGATTGATAAACTGCTTTAGCAGCCCAAAACTCGGCATCCATGAGGTGCTGAGGAACCAACAACAGCAGCAAAGAGTACAATCACCATCACCATTACCATCCACAAACCTCAGGCCCTGGCACATATCCAACTGCTCAGTGCTCATCATGATCAGATCAAGAGACCACCTTGGCTACTTGAAAAATGCTGGAAAGTATGCCACAAACTGCACGTAGGATAACGTTAGAATGAGGGACCAAACCCAATGAGATCCAACACAAAACTATTTACAAGCTTAGCATTTCACAGAGCAAAACTCCCACAACCAGGGGCTAACAAGGAAGCTCTGGAGCCCTCCACACCAAATCTGCATGGTGTTGGAAAATCAAACACAAATGGAGGTGGAAGCCGAAAGAGCATCTCGAGATAGCAACCATGGTGGGGCCCAACACACAAATGCAAAAAATTAGTTCTTCTCATTCATCCTCTGCAAAAAATGTCAAGTTGACTATTCAACTCGGCCAACGCACAAGTTTCCCACCATCAACAACTTAGCTCAACAGTCACATCCATTCTGATCCCTCTTCTCCAACCTATTAAAGTGCTTCTTAAGTCTGTCGTCTTGTGCTCTTTCCTCCAGGCCTTCAAGTCTGCAGCCCACCAACACCTCATGGTCTTTCCCATTTATACCTCTGATTTTTCTACACTCACTGGGACCCTGGTGCAATTCACCTACAACTTCCTCTGCTCATGCTGTAGTGCAACGTGCATTCTTGTCGAGCTGTCAACTTCACCACACTCTCTCTTGAACCCTTCAGTCTCTTTTTTTTTTTCTGACTTTGGGATGCCCTTTTCAAATATAAATTATGTAGGACTGAGGAATTAAATAAATACCCAACAGCATCTCTATGTCAAGATCATGGAAGGGTGAGGTGACAGAGGGCATTTACTTCAGGGTAATATAGAATGGGCAATTATTGCGCCAGTCAACACCACCACGTTCCACAAGTCTGTTTTACAGTCACAAGAACAGCAAATTGATTAAAGTGGAAAATGTGAAAATTATCACAATTACAACATGATGATGAATGTTAGCTTTTGTCATGCATTTCAATTAATGGCGTGTATGGGATCACTGTATGTTGGGTGCCATTGCCTTGGAGTCATGCGGTTTGCAGCACAACTATATATATATATATATATATACATATATATACTATATACACACACCAGTATATATATTGTTGTGCAAAACGCATGCCTTCAAGGCAATGGGCACCCAAAATACAGTGATCCCAGCAGTTATTTTGTTCGCTTCGGGCAGTCAGATCTTCCCTCATGTCTAGTGGGTTAATAGGACAAAGTGCGTTGTGTGGATCTAATCGCAAGGCTCTAATAACTGTATCTCTATCTTCTATCCTGATTTCCATTTCAACCCTTTCCTTTTGTCCATGGTACAAATCAAATCAAGCAAGGAAGCAAACACGTTCACGATATTAATAACAAGCTCCCAAGCAGCCACCTGTGAAAGAATCAGAACAAAGACGCTGCCCAGCACACCCTTTCATTACAATCTGCACACCAATTTACAACGGCGACTCATCTTGTTCAACCTTCGCTCACCAACTCGACCACCAACATCTCCCAGCACATGGGGAAAATCATTCCCGTGCCTCCTCGCACCTCTGCATCGATCCAATTCGCCACCAAACAGAGGCGTGCTGCACGCCCAGGCCACTCGGGCCACGTGATGCGGGTAAGCCAAGCCATTAACAGCACAAACCGCATCTCGCCGGGGGTGCCCCGAATGGGCACGCCGGTCCGATATGACCCTAGTCCAGTCGCCATAACACGGCAGGAAGGGCGGCGAGGGACGGGGTCGCATGAAGGGAGGGCGGTGCGGGGCTCTGGGCCGTGGTCACGCCGGAAGTGCGAATGAGACTGCTTCCCGCCCCAGGAGCCTGGCAGGCGGAGCTATGACCGTCGTGGCCCAATAGGGAAGCATGATTCGGGTCACGGCGCATCACTTCGGGTCATCACTCCATCCTTCGCCCGGGCATATAAAAGGCAGATCGCGAAGCCATCCGCCCTCCTTTTTTGCCTGCCTGCCTCGCCTTCGTCTTCACCTGTTTTCCTCTCCCCTGCTTGGCCTCTCTGGGGGGAAGCCCTCTCTTCACGGCTCCTTCGCCCTCTCTTCACGGCTCCTCGTTGTCTGCCTGTCGTTGCATCTACACTTGGGTTGGTGTGCGACAGACATTCTTTGAGGACCCGTTGGAGCACACGTTTCCATGAGCCCCGGCAAAGTGATTAGCAGGAGATAACGCGCTGACCCTTGAGGTGGATCACTCAAGCAGAGCGCCCATGGAGGTACACGCTACACTCACAGACCTACACACGACTCGGCTAGGAATCTTTTACCTTACGCATCTTCTCTCCTCTCTCTCTTTCCACCCCTCTATCTCGTCCTCTCTGGTACACCCCTCTATCTCATCCTCTCTGGACACACAAAAGAGCATCCATGACAGATTCGCAATCACAATTTCCTCCGGCACAACACTGCACCCCCCATATTGCACCACACCACACCTCCACACTCCCACACCTTAGACACCAGTATTGCTTCCTTCTACCTCCCCAAAGCATACTGGGTTGCGTTGGTCGGCCAACCGCACCAGGTATTGCGAGGCCGTTATCCTCATCTGCTCTCTTTCCTTCTGGCGATCTAATTCTCCGTGTGTGTGTGTGTGTGTGTGTGTGTGTGTGTGTGTGTGTGTGTGTGTTGGCACCAGTCGTAGCAGAAGTTAAGATTGTGCAAGTTCTAATGGGATAAGTCTGCTCTGTGTCTGCTTTTGTAAATGCTTGCCATTTTGTCGCACCACACAAATTCCTTGCTATCCCTGCTGTACATAATAATAAACCCCATTCACTGTGCCACATACCTTTCCTCGCTTGATTGTAAATAAATGCTTGTGTTAAATGTTCCCAGCTCATTTTTCATCTTTTCCTTCATTGGTCCAGCATGGTTCATATCCTAGCTTAACCCGGACATTATCCCCAATGATCTGTTTTCCTAACTGGTACGTCCTTGGCAGTTACGCTCGGCTGCACTGATCCGGTAAGGTGATCCAGTTTGAACAAGGCGTACCGAGGGCGTGTCCCCCAGTAATTAGATCATGTGACCATTAGGTCATTAGATATACATATACTGTATATATATATATATATATAAATATATATATATGTTATATATATATATATATTACTGTATATATATATATACTTTATATTACATATACAAACCGGTCAAAAGTTTAGAACACCCCCATTTTTTCCAGTTTTTACTGAAATTTAAGCAGTTCAAGTCCAGTGAATAACCTGAAATGGTACAAAGCTAAGCAGTAAACTGTCAGAGGTTAAAAAAAAAAAAAGTTTAGGTCATCAAAAACTGAAAAATAACGTAAATTTCAGAGTTGTTAAAAGGCCTTTTTCAGGGAACAAGTAATGGGTTAGCAACTGCAGCTGTTCTACAGCAATGGAAGTAAATTAAGCCTTGAAAGGTGATGCAAACAATTCCTACAGTGTCCCAACTTTTGTTGATGAGTTACAAACTCTGTCTGTATAAAAGCAGTGTTGGAACAGACTGTGTTGCTACACCCTCTGAAGCATTATTTGGACAATATTGCACTGCAGGGGTAGTATATTGCTGTCATAATGGCGAGAAAAAGACAATTAACAAAGGAAGACAGACAGACCATTATAACCCTAAAAGTATAGGTCTTTCCTTCAGAGAAATTGCAAAGTAAGTCAAGTGTCAGTGAGTATAGTTTCCTACACCATCAAAAGGCACTTGGAAACTGGAAGAACCACTGACAGGAAGAGTCTGGCAGACCCAAAGCCACAACACAATCAGAAGACAAGTTTCTGAGAGTCAACAGCTTGCGTGATAGGTGACTCACAGGACAGCAGCTTCAAGCACAGCTTAACACTGGTCGAAGTAAGGAAGTCTCAGTTTGAACTTGAAAGAAGACTTCGAGCTGCAGGTTTGACAGGTCGAGTGGCAGTAAGAAAGCCATTGCTAAGATGGCAAAATAAGAAAAAGAGCTTGCCTGGGCCATGAAGCACCGCCAGTGGACTACTGAAAACTGGAAGTAGGTCTTATGGACCGATGAATCAAAATTTGAAATCTTCGGTTCATCACGCAGGGATTTTGTACACTGTCGAGTAGGCGAAAGGTTGTTTCCTCAGTGTGTGACACCACACTGTCAAACATGGAGGAGGAAGCGTGATGATGTGGGGTCTTTTGCTGGATCCAGTCGGCGACTTGCACGAGTGACTGGCACCCTGAACCACAGCATTTTGCAGAGCCATGCAATACCCTCTGGTCCACCCCGAGTTGGTCAGAGTTCATCCGACAGCAAGATAACGACCCAAAACATGCCTCCAGGCAATGTCAGAACTACCTTAGAAGAAAAAAAGAAGACGGTAGGCTTCAAATCATGGAATGGCAGCACAGTCTCCAGCCTTAAAGCCCATCGAGCTGGTTTGGGATGAACTGGACAGAAGGGTGAAGCAAAGCAACCTACCACTGCAACACATTTGTGGGAACTTCTGCAAACAGTGTTGGGAAGAACTTCCGAACAATATTTGATTTCCATTGGAGAAAGAATGCCAAGAGTATGTTCGCTGTTATATCTGCAAAAGGTTACTACTTTGATGAGTCAAATATGTAGATTAATTTTGTTCAACAAAACGATTCCATGATTCCTTTTTTTTAAATCTGCAATTGTTTATTTGTTCCATGCCTTAATTTCAGAGTACATTGAAATATTAAACTGCTTAAATTTCAGTAAAAACTGAAAAATGGGGTGTTCTAAACTTCTGACCGGTAGTGTATATACAATATACATATATATGTGAGGTCCATCTAAAAAGTAACGGGACTGAGCCTGCTGTATGCTCCACTTACACAACTTGAATGAACGGGTTGCGTCATAGTCTTTCGCAACATTCCAGCATTATTATATATATATATATATATATATATATATATATATATATATTATATAATATATATATATTACGACCCTTGTCAGGTCAGGCCAGATTAGATCTGTGATTTGCTACAGGTATCATGTAACCTGCACTAAACTGTTCCATGGTCGGTTTGTCGGTGACTAAACCATCTCCCCACCAGGCTTTTGGTGGGGGGATGTTTGGATTATATAGACACCCAGCAGGATTAAAAACAAAACCTGTCAAAGGGCGGAGGAGCTCCTTGAAGCCAACGCCATCTATATCTAGTGCCCAACTGTCTGCGGACGTCGTCCTGCAGTTGGTTACTTTTTATTAGGAGGTTGGTGGCAGGATTTGCACTCCTGCACCGTAAACACTTCATTCCGCAAAACACAAAAATGCAAAGAAATCTGAAAACCCACTCCGTGGGAGTACTTCCTGTGCAGCTTCCCTTCGCAGGGCAGCTCACTGGATGACGGGATTGGGGCAAAGCCTTCGGGACCCCCAATCTTTGACGATAGGAGGGAAACCACGGGGTAACATTCCTGGTCAGATTGCGGGAGAGTGTGTCAGAGTGGTGCTGAGGTGTCGTCCACAGACGGTGGTCTCCTTGGTTAACCTGAGGCGGTCCCTTCGGGTGGGTGCCTGGAATGTCCTATCCCGAAGAGATGATGATCACCTGTCTCTGCTATCATCTGAGCTCAAGCGTTTGGACATCGGTATTGCAGCACTCTCTGAGGTTCGGAGGACCGGATTGCGGCGAGATCATGGTGGGTGGTTACACCTACTATTGGTCTGGTTGCTCTGATGGTTACCATGCTCAAGTAGTTGCTGTAGCTGTGTCCAATAAGCTGACCCCAATGATAATTGGGGTAACACCGGTCAACGAGTGTATTATGACACTAAGGAATCGTCACTCCTTAGGTGTCATTTCCCTGGTCTCTGTCTATGCTCCGACTGAGGCGAGTGATCTCACCGTGCGAAGGATGCATTCTATGCCACGCTCGAGTCTGTGGTTGATCAGTGCCCCAGACGAGATACACTTCTAGTCTTGGGGGATTTCAATGCATCGACTGGAACTGTTAGGGATGGTTATGAAGAATGTGTTGGTCCCCATGGGTCAGGAAGTGTGAACCTGAATAGCACTAAGTTCCTTGACTTTGCAAGAAGTCATGGACTTAGGGGGGCCGGTTCATGGTTCAGCGCCCACAAGCTCATCGCTGGACTTGGTATTCCAACGCTGGCGGTGTGGCAAAGGAGATTGACCATGTCCTCATTGATGGTCGCTGGAGGATGATCCAGAACTGACAGTGTCTACCGGAGTGCTCAGTTCCTCAATACTGACCACCAACTTGTTGTAGCAACTCTGAAGCTGCACCTTAAATCGGGAGAATGGTACCATCCCAGCCTAGGCTGGATGTTGGCAAGCTCAAGGATGAGAGGGTAGCTGAAGAGTTTGCGAACAGGCTAAGTGGAGCTTTGGGGGGTCCTGAAGAGTTGTGGATTGCCTTCAAGACCAGCATCCTTGATGTTGCCGGTGGATGTCTTGGAACTCACCGCAGGCAAAGAAGAATTTTGTCTTTCAAGGGACACTGGATACCATTGACCAGTCGCAGGGCCAAGCTGAATGGCAGAGCTGAGCTGTTCAGGCAGCTGAGGCGTTAAACTGTACGTGTGTTAAGGGTGGACAAGGAGGCCTATGTGCGAGGAATCTGTGAGGGCTAGAGCATACCTGTGGACAGGTGATTCTCGTCCTGCTGACAGGGAATTTGCGCATTGCGTTCATCCAAGCCCATCTCTCGGTGTACTGCAGTTAGAGCAGAGAGTGGTGGCGCTTACAGAGGTCCGAAGTGAATGCCCGCTGGGCCGGTTACTTTGAGCGGTTGTACCAGGCTGATCCACCAGCTGTCGAGTTGGACATCATGGGTGTTTCAATCCCTGTTGCTGACCCTCCAATCAACTGTGGTCCACCTTCGCTTGTGGAAACACGGGCTGCGGTGAACCAGTTGAAACCGGGTAAAGCTTCAGGGATCTGTGGCTCCATGCTGAACTTCTCAAGGCTGGTTGAAATGCTGCACTCGTGTCATTGCATGCATTTCTGTGCTCTGCCTGGAACACAGGCATCATCCCAACTGATTGAAAGAGGGGCCTTGTTGTCCCTCTCTGGAAAGGGAAGGGTGATCTCCAAGACTGCCACAACTACCGAGGGGTGACGCTGCTCTCAGTGCCGGGCAAGGTCTTTGCTCGGATAATTATTGATAGGGTTCACCACCATCTGCTTGAGCACCAGCGTCCAGAGCAGTCAGGCTTTACACCAAAGAGGTCAAAGATTGACTGTATCCTTCCTCTTCGGGTCCTCACCGAACGCAGACGAGAGTTTCGGCAGGGGCTGCTTGCAGCCTATGTTGATCTCTGTAAAGCGTTCGATTCAGTGAATCGGGATGCCCTCTGGAGGATTCTTGGTCTTGTGGGGTGCCACCAAAACTGACCGATCTGATGTCTGAACTCTACTCTGGTACTGAGAGTGCTGTGACATGTGGTGGTTCCATCTCTGACTTATTTCCAGTTATTACTAGAGTTTGTCAGGGGTGTGTGCTGCCCCCACACTTTTCAGCACTTGTATGGACTGGATTCTAGGGAGGATGTCAGAGAGATCAAGCTGCGGTGCATCGTTTGGAATGTCAAGATCTCTGACCGAAATTTCGCAGATGATGCAGTCATCTTTGCGGAGACTTTAGATATCCTTTTGGGGCCCTCGAGGTGCTGAATGAGGAGTCGGAGCCGCTGGGATTACGGGTTTCCTGGGTCAAAATTTAGATCCAGGCTTCAATGACATTCTGATGCTGTTGTCCCGTCTCTGCCTGTTTGGTTGAGGATGCTGCGGTCGTGGAGAGATTCACTTACCTTGGCAGTGATATTCATGTCTCTGCTGGCTGTGAGTCAGAGATCAATAGACGTTCTGGTCGGGCCTGGGGAGTCATGGATTCACTGGATCATGGGTGTGGCGCTGCCGGTACCTGTGCGGGAGGATGAAAGTCGAGTCTTCAGGTCCTTGGTGCTTCCAGTCTTGCTCTATGGATGCGAGACTTGGACTCTGACCAAGGATCTGAGACGAGGACTTAATTCCTTTTGGTACCAGGTCTCTTTGGAGAATCCTTGGCTATGGCTGGTCGGACTTTGTGTCCGACGAGCGGTTGCTGAGAGAGACTCGGATGAGATTTGTTACCTGCATAGTCCGTGAGCGTCAGCTGGCTGTTATGGACATGTGGCTCATTTTCCTGACGCTGATCCTGCTCACCAGATTCTCTCGCGAGGGAGTCTCGTGAGTGGAGGAGGCCAATGGGCCGACCACGTGCCTCATGGTTGCAGCAGGTTGACCGGCATCTCAAGTAGATGGGGATGGGCCTGGCATCTGCCTGAGGGATGGCCAGACGGAGGCCCCTGGAGTACCGCGGAAAGCCGACGCAGCGACGTGCTGCTCTGGCGCATGCTCTCATACCTGACCTGACCTATATGATTGGTGATGGTTGACTGCGCTCATTGTGTGATTTTTTACAGGTCGTGCTTTACACGTTGTCTATCTCGTCTGAGTCGTGAGCAGAGATCCAATCTGAAGTTTCTTGCCAAGCTTGGCAAAACACCTTCCGAATCCTTGCAATGCTGCAGCAAGTCTCCGGGGAAGAAACGATGTCACGTACACCGTGCATTTGAATGGCACAAGAGGTTCAAAGAGGGACGGAGGATGATGAAGACGATCCACGGTCTGGAAGACCTTCAACGAGCAGAACGGCGGACAACATCGTGCGTGTGAAGCAGATGGTGCGCGGCTGCGCACAGATAGTTGACTCACGGTGCGGATGATTGCTGAGGAACTTTCCATCAAACAGGACACTGTCTGGAGCATCATCACTGAAAATCTCGAAATGCGCAAGGTGTGCGCAAAGATGGTCCCCAAGCTGTTGTCCGAGACCAGAAACAGCAAAGAGTCACTGTCTGTCAAGACATTATCGAGCGCCTCGAGGACGATCCAGACCTGCTCGGGAGAGTCAATACTGGCGATGAATCGTGGATATTAGAATACGATCCCGAAACCAAACTGCAGAGTCGTCAGTGTGAAAAGTCCGGCATCACCAAGACCAAAGAAAGCAAGGATGTCGAAATCAAAGGTCAGGTGATGCTCATCGTGTTTTTTGACATCCGAGGGCATCGTCCACTTCGAGTTTCAACCACAGGTCAAACAGTGAATCAATACGTGTGCAAGGAGATCTCCGGTGCCTCATGATATCAGTCCGGACAAGAGGAGGGATCTGTGGGAGAACAATGCTTGAGTGCTCCACCATGACAACGCCCCTGTTCACAGTGCCCTGAGCATCTGACAGTTTCTGGTGGAGAGGAACGTGCCAACTCTGGAGTAACCCCCGTATTCGCCAGACTTTGCCCCTTGTGATTTTTTCCTATTCCCCAAGCTCAAGGGGTGATCAAAGGGACCCGATTTCCTTATGTGGAGGCCATCAAAAAGGCCGTGACGACGGAGCTCCAGAGGATTCCAGAAGAAGCCTTCCGGGGGTGCATCGAAGTGTGGAAGAAGAGGATGGACAAGTGTGTGGACTGGAGGGAAACTATTTTGAAGGGACAAGCTGTGATTTCAATATATTTTTTTGGAATAAAATTTCTGTGAAATCAGTCCCGTTACTTTTTCGACGGAAATCGTATATACATATACATATATATATATACCATTTAAACCCATTTCATTAGTTCTTGGAGACAAGGAAGCAGGTAAAAAAAATGTTGTAAATAACCTTTGAATAACCATTTGATCCAGAGGGAGTGGGTGGTTGTGTTTGTTGGGAACATGTTATGTTTAAGTAAGATATGCATGATTTAATATATTATCATGTGATGGAATGTGTGATGAGAGTTGTAACTATGTGATAATACATTAATTCCTCAAGCGAATAGAGTCGAATAGTGATTGTGCATTGATGGGTTGACTGACTGCCTGGACGCAACTGAGGTTGTGGATCTCCTGATGTAGGTCATCTATTTATGGGATTAAATGGATGGAGGTTTTCCACAAATCTCATGGGATTGCAAGATGGACAGGTAACCGTGACGGACCATTTTTAAATCGCTATATGGTGCCTAGATGCCTTTGTAGCAACATGAAAGGTAATATTAAATGATCCCTGACCCCATTCCTTCGTAGGTGTAGGGAAGCGTTTTCGGCCCCCACAAAAACATTTAGACTAGGCAATGACGGATACCCTTGCGAGAATTCAATCAGGCAATTGCATATGTATGTATGTATGTATGTATGCATGTTCATCTGAAAGTCATAGAAAAAGAAAAACAGGGCTGACCCAATCTCCACAAAATTTTGCACACGTGTTGGTTTACACAGGTCAGGTCATGAGCACAAATAACCCTCACCCCCCAACCACCAATTACGATCTATGATATTTCATACGTGTTAGTAGTCCCCATGGTAACCCCCAGTCCCCCTCTCTGAGATTGGGGGGGGGGGCAGACGACTTGCCAATGCTCTAGAAAGGAGCAGGGGGTTCTGGCCCATTTTAAAACATAAATTTGAAAATGCAGCTAAAAGATATCTTGTAATGCAATTTTTTTATACATGATCTACGGCTCATAGTGGAGCTGCCACGCACACTCATGACCATACAGAAAAAATACACATGACACAACACAGGACTGTTAGATGAGACAAACACGGCCATACAACTTGGGGATGTATCGTCACGTCCCGGTCACTCTGGTACCATCGACACTACAACAATGGCGCCGCCTTTCTCACCGCACTCAGCGGGGCATTTCCGAAAGAGAAAATTCCTCCTCCCGTGAATGCCAACCTATGGGATTGTTCCTGCTCTTACCTATTAAATCTTTGGTATGACTCGGCGGGGTTTGAATTGCCAACCTCCCACACGGAGCGGATGCTCTAACCATTACACCACCAAGTCTGGTAATTTGGCTCTATTTTTTATTTATTTTTTGCTTTTGTTTTACACAAGCTTTATCTAAAAATTATATTTCAAGTGTACATATCTATATATTTAACCAGCCATACTTTGTATGTTTCACATAGGTTGAGGAAGACAGCGTAAAGAGATGACACCTGAAGCACATACAAGGAAATCCTGCATAACGTTTCAACTGTGTATCTGTTAAACTTTAAATCTTTATCGCACTCTTGAAAGATAATTTGAATGTGAATTGTTCAGAATTAAGGTTTCATCATCAGAAGGAGAGGTCAGAGGAAACCCCGCCTAAAGGTCCTGTCACACCTTGACGATTTAGCAAACGTATGCCTGACGTGTGCAAAATTGGGCTAAAACGCCGGCACACGTAGAATACGTTATGGGTAAGTTTGTATACGTTAAGAGCACGCTGGCATACGTCGTAGTATGCCGAGCTGTTAGACAAATTTTTCATGCTTGAAATTTCCCGACGTCTATGCCAGCGTATGACTCACACGTTCCGCATAATGCTGGCCATAAGTTGTAGGCACGTTACGCGATCGTTGACACACGTCGACACACGTTACTTGTAAGTTACTCATAAGTCGAAACCGTCGAGGTAATGTTTAGCGTACCCGAAACTTATTTCTAACCTATGAGTAACGTGTTGTAGGCACGTTACGCGATCGTTGACACACGTTACTTGTAAGGTACTCATAAGTCGAAACACGTCAATGTAATGGTTAGCGTCAGGGTTCCAGACTCCCTGTTTTTTTTTTTGTTTGTTTTTTTTCTTCGGTATGACGGTCATGTTGACACTTCGATTTCTAGTGCGGTTATAATATAATATAATTAATAGGCTGCCACTCAATGATTTAAATCATAACCGCCATACCGAAGAAAAAAACCAAAAAACCAGTGAGTCTGGAACACTGACGCTAACCATTACCTTGACGTGTTTCGACTTATTGAGTAACGTACAGGTAACGTATGTCGACGTGTGTCAACGATCGCGTAGCGTGCCTACAACTTATGCCAGCGTATGCGGAATGTGTGTCATACGTCGAGTACGTCGAGAAATTTCAACATGCTGAAAATTTATTGACATACTCGGCGTAAAATGACGTATGCCAGCGTACTACGATGTATGCCAGCGTACTACGACGTATGTCAGCGGTTCTTAACGTCACAAAACTTACCCATAACGTATTCGACGTGTGCCAGCTTGGTTCGGCAAATTTTTCATACGTCGGCATACGCTGGCTAAAACGTCAAGGTGTGACAGCGGCTTCCACTTCGATGTCTAGTGCGGTTATGATTTGAATCGTCGAGCCACAGCCTATTAATAGCCTACGCCACGTGATCGTCGGCGATACGCTGCCGCGCGCTATGCATAAGTTAGACTATCGTTGGGGATAGGTGTTGAACGCCGACAACACGCTCAGCATTCGTTGGTATAAGTTATCTATATGTGATTAAAACGTTCTGTGTACGTACTATACATTATGCATACGTCCAACACGTTATTATACGCCCAAAAATAAAAATAAAAACATTAATAGTTCAGCGTACGCCAGCGTTTTACATACATTTTGATACGTTGCCATACGCTGGCTAAAACGTCAAGGTGTGACAGCGGCTTAATGTGTAGATCGTGGTATCTGTTTAAATTAATCTTTCTGAGAACGTGGAAGAAAGAGGAAATTACAAGTATTTTGAGAATGATCAGCTGAAATCGGAGGATTCACACACACCTTAGCCACTAAAGTAAGATTCTATTTATCGAAGTAAGTCCCAAAGAGGGACCTTACCTGCCGGAGGGCAGGCTCACCAGCTGCCAGATGGTGACCTATTTATAAACAGATATTTTAATAACAGTGTATGTGTCCAGAATTTAAGAGCATGTCTTATAATCACTATTAACTTCGTAATAAATGGTTGTAAAATACAAGACA
This sequence comes from Eptatretus atami, assembly GCA_035128595.1. NCBI lineage: Eukaryota > Metazoa > Chordata > Myxini > Myxiniformes > Myxinidae > Eptatretus > Eptatretus atami. The sequence continues at coordinate 119,295,379 of CM068952.1, read as the reverse complement.
TATCAGATTTCTGCCAAAATCTAAAACACAGGAAAACAATAACGACATACCGAAGCTTTTTGTGCTGTACTTCTCAAGGTAAATCACAGCAAGAGAACAAAGAAGTAAAATAATGTGCATATGCTGTATAAGAATGTCTGTGCACACAGACATGCTTATATATGCACATTATTTGTTTCTCTTGTGCACATCGGTATGCACAGACATGCTTGTGTAGGCACATTCTTCACTTCCTTCTTTCTCTTGCTGTGATTTACCTTGAGAAGTACAGCACGAAAAGCTTCAGTATGTCGTTATTGTTTTCCTGTATTAAAAGTTCTGTCATACAAACACTTCTTCAAAATCTAAAACATTAATTGCATATTTTAATTGCTTCTATTAAGCAGTATTTGAAAGACTAAAAATAAAATATAAAATTATAGCAAATAAGATGCTTTTTACTAAATTTGGAATGTTTTTGACAATGATGGAGTTTATATTATATTGTGACAAAATTAGAAAATAGATATAGATTATTTTCATGAAAATTTCCATTGGTTCAAGTGGAAATTTTAGAATTTTTTCAAAGGTGAACCGGAGGTTATTTTTTCACACCTGGTTGTTTATTTGTTTGTGTGCAGGATATCTCAAAAAGTTGAGACGGATTCGGATGAAATTTCGTGGATAGGTTGGGTGTGTGACAAGGACAAATTGATTCGATTTTGGTGAAGATCCGGATCTGGATATGAGATTCTTAAATGATTCTTCACCATGGAGAGATCGGGTCAAAAATGATACATGCCATATTTCAAAAAGTTGAGGATTATTGGTGGTGGATAATGGTACATATGGATTATTTGTGGATAATGACAAAACTTAGTGGATGAATTGGGGAGGTGACAAGAACAAGCAGATTAGATTTTGGTTAAGGTCCAGATGTATATATGGTCTATCAGTGGGATACAAACGTAAACCGTTCAGCCTGGTGGAGATATGCCTCCACCAAGTGCCATTCTATTTGTGTCCTCCCCTCCCTCTCTTTCTGTTCTGTTTGTTCATTCCCTTGATGTTTTTCACTGTCAGATTTACCTTGCTCTTCCATGAACCTCCACTCCTGCATAAAAATAAAAAAGCGTATAGCCACAGACCATTAAAAGAAAATGAATGCACACATCCTCTTATCGTTCCACCTCATCATCATTCACCCCACCCCCATATTCACTTTCGTTCACAATAATTATTACCACTTGTGTACTGCATCTTGTTTAAACCACCGAACGAAAATTGTCTTAATAACTGCCGAACCACTTTCATTCCCAGCCATCCGTTTCCACACACACGAGTGCTTCTGAAACCTGGGACTCTGTGAAAAACAAATAAAATAAAAGAAAAACACATTTAAGTTATAACTACAGCAGTAGCTATAAATAGGCGAGTTCACCAAGGGAAACTGCAGATGCAGCACCATTGGCTCACATAGCACTCAATTAGCAGCCTTCCATCCCCCCAGACAAAAGGTAGCAAGTGGATTGAACCCTGGTGGATAATTGTGTCCTCGAATAGCCTATGCATGCTTGCGGGTGGCCGCAGCAAGCGAGCTAGATGCATTGCAGATTTACCTAAACACTGCCAGGAGGATCAGCAGTTGGGGCTCGTTACCAGGTGGTTGTTGCTTTGACAAGCCTGTAAAGGCATGAAGCGACAGGGCGGCGTGAAGGTGAGAGTGCATGCCGTGTTGTTGTGAACATTGGTCGATCGTGCAGTATTAAAGCACAATTAAATCCCGAGCTTTGAAGAAAGTCCAGAGTAGAAGAATACCTCTTCTTTGATTTTCCCTGAAATTTTGTTTTTTTATAAAATTGTATTTTTAAAAAATATTAAACAATAAAGATTGTGAATCCATATCCACTGTTCACCGCCACTGGGCTATTACGAGAGTGAGATTTAGTGAGAATGTGACGTCACAAACACCAGGAGAGAAAACACGACGTTGGAGTGTCAGATGGACGGCTGTATCAACGAGAGAGTAAAGTACAGCAAGAGCTTTTTCCAGATCCCAAATGTGGATAAATATCTAAAGAAGAGAGAGTTGGCAATGAAGTGGCTTCAAAATATAGGAACTGGTCATACTGTTGACAAACGTTTTCGGAAGGCCCAAAATCGTTTGCGAAGACCGCTTCGAGCCTTGTTGTTTCAACCAGAGCAACAAAGACAGGCTGCTCTGTTAGGGTACGACATGAAAAAAAACATTGGTAGAAGATGCGTATCAACATTTTTAAACATAAAGCTCTGAAAGACCGAAACAGAGGTGAAGCATGAGCTGTTAAACTCGACATAAAAAGGGTAGACAATGTCTCATGGCGGTGTTTTTTCTTGAACGTCCTGTAAGCACAAGGCTACAGCCATTTTGCTATCATAGGATTTGTCCATATTACATTTCACTTACTAGAAATTGACTATGGAAGCCATGGCAGTAAATAACATAAAGGTGATATTACATGAATATTTCTTTTGGCTATGACCTGCACATTCATAGCAGCCAAGCTTCACACCCACTGCAAAACAAACCTTTCCAACTCTTTATATACAAGTTCCAGCTTTCGTTCAAGCACCCATTGCCACACACCGGACAACTAAAAGTTAGAAATGAGTGTTTTTTTTTTTACAAGCCTTGGCTTTCCTGATGATTCAACTATCAACGTTAAAAATGGAACAATTACCTGTTCCGTTAGGTATCAGGTGACAACTTGCCAGACCCCTTCCACATCAAGAAATGAATGAAAAGCAACTAAAATGTTCCGGATTAACCGTATTCTCGACTCCACGAACTAGAGGTACACAAGAACAGTAATTTTGTTTCAAGTTATCGAAATCGTAAATCCCAGTCCTCACCATACACGTTCCCGTGCTGCAGGCATTTCTTCACAATGCCCAAAGCCTTCCATGCCCACGTTTCTCCACCACACTATCACTTTTTCTTCTGAAGCAGATGCAGTTGGAACATTCTTTAGTTTACTTCTCTCCATTTCCGGTTGAAAGAATATGTTTCATTGGCAGCAGAAAAATCCAGTGATATGTGAGGCATGTTCTAATGTAGCGGCTCAGTAACAGTCCACTGGGCGCTGTGACATCACTTCCGCCAGTTATGTCATTATGCAATAACTTTCAGAAACGGAACTTTTAATTTCTGTTGTACCCTCCACGTTGCCAAAAATCTTGTGTGCACGTTTGAATAAAATACATAGAAATATCCGATTAAGTCAGTATTTATTGCTGGGTTTAATTGCTCTTTGACACATTATTTTCAAAAGGAAACATCCAGTCTACGCGGCATAATCCTGGGAAGGGGGGAATGGGAGATCTATTACAAGCCTTGGCTTTCCAAATGACAGCTGTTTGCCCCCCCCCCCCAACAGCTATTTTCCAAATGCCCCACCCCCCCATTTTTTGTCCGGGGGGGAATGGTCCATCGGAGCACCCCCCCCCCCCCCCCCCCCCCCCACCTAGAATTTTCCACACAGTGAAAAAGAAAACAAGGCAAACGTTACAAATAATTTGTTTTAAAAAAACAACAGTATTAAAACACCTCAAAGCACAAAACATCTGCTGTTGGAAATTACGTATCTAAATTTACAAAGAGAATACGCACAACCGCCACGCATACCATGCACAGTTGATTTTCCGGATATTTGAGGTTTTTGTTGTTGTTGTTGTTGTTGTAGTGGCCAGTGGCCTTTTGTCCATGTCTTAGTAATAGTGACATTGAAGATCAGTTTACCGGTCCGAAGCCATTCAAAAATTACGTAAATTAATGACGTCATCTTTCTAACACCTGGGATCTAATTGCGCAAATAAAATAAAATACGTAAGTACGTAAGTAAAAAATAAAAATAAAAAAAGTAAATAAAATTACGTAACAAACATATCACCCAGGTTGGGTGGAGAGGATTAATATCATTATCCCCCCCCCCCCCCCCCCACCCCACAAAATTACAATGTCATCCCCCATTCTTGTCTAAACGATTTATGCCACTGATCTAGTCACTACTTTATATAAGTAACCCAAGTAAATAACTGCTGTAAAGCAAAAGCTGCAGGTGTGAACAGGGACCAAAAAGAACCAATCGTGTTCTCAGATACATGCACAATATACATTGTTATTGAAAATTGTATTTTTCAATGGTTTGGATCTGCATCACAGAGGCTACAGACAGCACCCAATGTTCAAACTATCATGGGATCACATTAAAAACATTGATGCTTTAATTTCCATATCAATGAGTAAAAATAAGTAAAAAATCTTGTAAGCGGAACAAACACCAAAACTACAGTAGTAGAGGAGAGGAGAGATTGGACCATACTCTGTGCAGAGCGTTGGTGCTGCTTAAGCAGTCTCCTTGGCTATTAGGCCAATCCTGGATGGGTCGCCACTCCGAAACAGTAACCATCACGCTGGCACTTATTTTGCCGACCTCGGAAGGATGACAGGCCGAGTTAACCCCACTGGTGTTAATTCAACAGCTGAGCGGGATTTGAACTCAGGACCCTAGGATCCAAAGCCACCACCCTAACCGTTAAGCCAACACCAGGCATACAGTAGTAGTCCAAGCACAAATACAAATACGACAGAATATTGAAGGATGATGGTTGACTGAGCTGTGTAATGATTGACGGGTTATATTTCTCACGTTACTACAATTATTACCCGTGCACATGAAGCGAAAGCAGAGTTACGCAATTGGTTCTCATTTGAAACTTTTAACCAAATTCGAAACTCTTTTCAAAAGTTATAACCCCCACAAAAAAAAGCAATTAAAGCATCAACATTAGTTAATTAAATCAAATGGCATATTGGCACAACCTTGATATTTAATTTTTTTCAAATCAAAATCGGCATAACCTTGACCACCTCCTTTAAACAGAAAAACATTATACCAGTGACCATTTAAATGAATGTAAAAATTAACCTTAATGAAAACCAAGAGCCGATCGGCATTGCGTCGGGCATCAAAAGAGCAATTCAACCTCATGACCAGTGAGAATCTAAAATGAACTCAAACATGGGCGTTCCATGTCAAGTGCACACATTTTTCAGCGAAATTTGACATATCGTCTTCAAATTTCACTCTTTTTTGTGCAAGTGTTTTGTGTCACGGTAAAACATTATGTGTCAATTTCAGACCTGGGGGCGATCGAGCCCATTTTAGGGCCCCCCCAAAATTTGGCGCCCCCGTTGACGCCACAATCTTCCAGTGGCCATATCACGTTGTAGTGGGTCCGATTTGGATGCATCTTGGTATCAACATGTCGTAAAAGCGAGATCTTTCAAGTCGCGTAAAGTAAAATCCACTCCGAAACAGTAATTCCAAAAAGTTTATAGTTTGGGCACCCTTTGACCCTGGGCCCCCGCCCTCTAGCCAAACCGATGATCCCGATTTTTTTCGTGTGAGAATACCCCTTCTGTATACTCCAACACCTCAGCATAATTAAAATGGGATCTCAATGGGTTCCACGTTGATGATGGTTTTATTGTTCTGGGTCCACATGATCACTAATTCTTGATTCGACATTGGCGACGTTTTGCCGTCATCGTTCCAATGACGTCACCTGCTGGCAGGCGACTTCATGTCTGAAATTGACAATCATCATCTCGTGGGACTATTATATAATATATATATATATTATATATATATATATATATATATATATATATATATATATATTGCATCATTTGCAAAAAATTATTCTGCCTATTGTGTCTGATTTTTAAGTGTACATTTTTTTGTATAACCATCATCGAATTAAGTTATAAATGGGCTAATCTCAGTTTTTTGCATATGTTGCAGTAACATTGCGACTGAAGATCGAAAGGAGTTCCAAAAATACTGTTGCGATCCGTTCAGCTGCCATAAAACGAAACAACGAAAAGATCTTCGCAATGTGTCAAATGATATGTTGATGAAATTTTCTTCAAATAGGTGAAAAAAGATGACAGACTTTGTACTTCGTGCAGAAAAAAAACTTTCTCAGTTGTCACCAGAGCGTATTGAAGAATCATCTTCGACCAGTTCGAAATTATCATCAGAAGGTACTATCGAAGGCATTACAGAATCTATTTCGACAGATGAGGACGAGGAGGTTTTTGAGCGAGAAGCAGAAGTTGACCTATTAAACCAGTCGTTATCGATGATAAACCCATTCGACAAAACGAAAGGTGGAAAGAACCAGGGTACGTTCCTGAAAAGCAAGTAAAGTGGAAGATTCTGCGCGAAAGAAATTAGAACTAGTTGCTGGACCAAGCACTGCGGGGAGAAAACACAAAATACAGCGTCAAAATGTGATGAAAACTGCATGCCAGGGTGATCAAAAGCCTGAAAGAAAATACGTTGTTTCGAGCCGTTCAGAGCAAACACGTATACTGACAATATTTTGCGTAGGAATATGAGCATCAGAGGATGATGAGTGAATTCAGTGCTCCCAAAGAATGGCTGTGCAAGCCAAAAATTTAAGAGAAAGAAAATGGTATGCTATCGTCTCCAAATCCCAAACAGGGGTAAAATATTGCGCCTGACGAAGTGAAATCCGCCGTAACCGAATCTTTACCGAAGTGATGAAGTCAGCCGAATAATGCTGGGAAAAAGGACTGTGTGGTGGTCAGGAATGAACATGGAAAAGACAAAATTTTCAAAAGCGCCTGGTACTAAACAATCTCAAGGAACTGTTTACAGAAATTCAAAGAGAAGAACCCTGGCTTGAAAGTTGGATTCGCGAAAGTTCGCCATGCTCCGTCCCTCGGAGTGTGTCCTGGCCGTTCAGGCGGTACACACAGTGTATGTACGATACATTCAAAATGTGAAAACTCATGATGTTTGGTTCCAAAATCCAACAGATAGCCGAACTTCTAGCTGATTCATCATGTGATAGCACGCATAGTTTGTAACAAGCAGGAACCGGCATGTTATTTCAGAATTTGTGAAAGTTGCCCATCAATTGAAGACTTCAAAACCGAGCTACTGAGTGCTTATGAACTAGAGGATATTGATGAAATCAGTTTAAACGGTGGACATCCACGACAATCTGACCTGAGCTCCATGGTCCTGCCTTTGGGAAGAATTCATTAATCAATTCTGTGAATGCCGCGGTGAAATTAGTGAGACACGACTTCATTGCCAAGGCCCATCTCAGGTTTCTGAAAAATAAGAAAGACGAAATCGGTGAAGGAGAATTTGTCATTATTGGAGACTTCTCAGAGAACTATTCGTTTGTCGTACAGGATGCGCCAAGGATTCATTGAACTCCTCTCAAGCGACAATTCACCTGGGGTTTATTATTTCAAATCGGACATGTGCAAATTAAACCACGATTCGTTCACTGATATATATTCAGAATGCAATACTCACGACGTTGTCTCAATCCAACCTCTTCCAAAGAATGCTCATTGAACATCTTGAAATCTAGCTTTGCTGAAATGTAAAGAATCTTTACATTTCTCAGACGGGTTGCGCTGGCCAATGTAAGAATTGCAAAGCCTTCAAAACATGTCGTTCACAAATCAGAGTATGGTATTGACCAGAATGCATTTTTTTGCCACAAGTCATGGCCAAGGGCCCTTCAGATGGCATGTGGAGGGACAGTCAAAGAGAAGCAACACGTGAGACCTGCGTAGAACCTTACGACAGTCAAATTATTTCCAAAAGATCTTTTCGCCTTTCGCTGAAATGGTTTGAATGAATATGAAGTTCGGTTAGGGATCCAATCGAGGTTATGACGAGAAGAAAGGTTAAAAACGGCCAAAACGATAGCTGAAACTCAAAAATCGATGCTTTCATCCCTATTTCTTTGAACTGCCTCTTCCAAGCTACACGAATTCAGGCCTATAGCAAGGAACACCGTATCGAGTCAGTATTCAAATCTACACCACTTTTTAAGGGGAACTCTCAGGTGATTCTCACAGTGCACTAGATGGAAAATGGTGGCTTGCCTGCATATGGAAGCTTTCAGGACACTCATGAGTGAAAGTGAATTTCTTCATCCAAACGGGCCGCAAATAGTTTCTTTTTCCTGACATTGAAAGATCACTGCATTTTGTAGGACATTTCTGATATACTTCTTTTCCGTTAGAACCAAAAACTGCTGCCAAGGTGAACCTACACAATCAGTCAAAAAGAAACACAGCGTCAAATAAAACATTGATTGGCAAAAAATCTTAGACTATAATATTCTACGAAAAACTCTTACTCGTACTCGTATCGCTTCCAGTTCCTGCATGTGCATGTGGAAAATTTTATGTACAATATACTGATATAGTTGTATTGGAATCTTCTGGGTTCAATATGTGTGGCAATGTATTGCTGGCGTTATTCGTGTGTGCCAGCACCCGAGTCCGGACCGAAAATAAAACCAGTCATCACACTATGAAACCCATTGAGGATCCATTTTTCAGTTATGCTGAGTGTTGGAGTATATGTGAATAGGGTTGGGACACATCGAGCCTTTTTCTTTGTGTCCCGTTGAAAGGGTGTTTATGGCCATTTTTCATGGGGGTGATTCACGAATCTCGTTGAAATTTTTGACCTCTAGGATGATGTCTTAGTGTTGGTAAAATGCCGAATAAAAGTCAAGGAGATGGCAGCCAAATTTACCCATTTTCAGGTAAAATTTTGAGTAAGGTTATGGGTGTACTAGGGCATGTTACATATTGTCATTTCTTATGTTTTCAGGTCGCCTGAATTCGATAGCAATAAGCATACTGTTTAAACTGCGTACAGGTCAACCTAGACCGCCCCAGGATGCAGTATTGCGATAAGAATAGCACAAAAATGTGAGCGTGACCATAATTTCAATAGAATCAGAATTAAGATATCACAAATTTCCGGTAAAAATACTACTTTAGGGATCATCCACGTGATCAACATCTCCTCAACAGTTCAAAGCAGTTGGTTTTCAAAAAAGCCCCCAGATATAATCTTGACATGCGAGCCAGAAACACTTGTCCTCTGGTTTGACAGCGATTTCTGATTAGGATGTTTTTCGAGTTCGTCTACACTGAACTTCTTCAAACGTGAAAGTTTTTGTTCCGTCGGGTACATTTTCACTCTACGCTTTGGCGTTTATAGCGGGCGGCACTGTCGATCTAAGGTAGACTATTTCCTTGAGGTAGTTTGTGAGTTTCATTAAAGTGCTCCTCAAAGATGAGTCAAGGGAAATAGGAGTCACTGGACCTCCATGCTTCTTTAGCACTCAAGTACCAGTGATCTCTCTCT
>CM068952.1:119253944-119286112 GCA_035128595.1 Eptatretus atami | reverse complement strand
TTCCACGGTGACTTTCGGCGAATAAGAGGTGGTTTCACAAATCACTCCGCACTACAGTCTGCAAGGTAAAGGCAAACCATACTGCCTGTAATCCTTTCCATTTGGGCTTCTTTGACGTAATGGACTGCCTTAGGCAGAAAACTACACAGTTAGACATTGACATACCAGAGCGAGTGAGTGGCTGTGGAGGCATCAAACCAAGATGAGATAACTTATGTGCAAGCACCGCTAGCCCCAAGCGAGCCATTATCCAGTTCTCACCCAAAGACGATTTCCATTCCAGGCCTTGCCACAGAAAAATTACAATAACGAGCACACAAATCCAGGCAACCTCATTTCCCAATATTAAAAGCTGAACATAATCTGTGGGGATGACACGCCAAGTTTATCACACGACAAAATAATTATTTGTTTAAAACTATAACAACAAACAAACATACCTTTAAAGAACCAACGAACAACACGTCAAACAGAACCCTTTTCTGCAGATCGTTGCATTCCATGCCAGATTAATAAGATCTGATGGCAATTTTTTACAACTCACTAGACCCCAAGTCTGTGGTCACAGAGACCCTCCAGAACGATTAAGTGGAGGTAATGGATTTTTCAGTGGCAAAGAGATGTTGCAATGAAAACTAATCAGAAAGAACAATTAATACAAGATAAATTGGAAGCTAATTCAGGTGCCATTATAAAATCCAATTAATTAAAGTATGGTGGATTCACGAAGGTTGTGATGGGACAAACGGCGCATTCATGGCGTCGCATTTAATTGGCACTTCCTCGAACAAAATGTGATATTAGTTTTTTGTAAGAGCGCAAGCTTACAATGTCTGGCGCCGCGATTGAAGCAAAGATTGCCCTGTATGTTCCGTGTTTTAAAAAACATAAAACATAATTTGTAACTTTATGAGGATCCGAGCACGTCCGCTTGGATTTCCTCACTCTGATTTGCGGCGTAACCTGTCATTCCCACCAACATTTTACATTTTGCAGCGCCATCCGACCCCTGCCTTTTGCCCTCGTTTCCTCCCTTACCACAAACACACACCACCGTCTTCTTCCACGGGATGAACAACCGACAAGATGCCGAAACCACGCTGACTCTCAGGCCGCTATTTTGGGATCCGGCGGTGGTGTTAACCCTTGCACCAACACCTCGAGCAATCCGGAGGAGCTTCCCCTGCTCGGAGGTACCAGGCAAGCAGGCCCAATCTTCAGTGTGAAAGAGCACATTTAGATCAACGTTCAACAATACCCGATAATTCAACTCTATCCCTCTACAATCAGACTCGGCTGCTCTTTTGAGAATCACTGCAGCGTGCGTGCAGCAAGACAGAGATCTGGTTTTTAAAGCCCCTACATTGCACTGCTCCCATTTTCGGTTGATTAGATTAACCACTAAAACGGTGACCCCCATTCAAATAAAAACTGAATAGTGTTATTTTACAACAGATAAGCATATGAGGCTAGGTTAAATCCAAGGTCATATAAGCAGAAAAGAAGAAAAAGAAAAAAAATGCTATCACCTGCATGACATCCGATCCTACACACACTTGTACTAATGCGGCAGCTGTATACATAGCTGTAGCTCCATGTAAGGCGAGAGCAACTGGAAGCTTAAGATTAGATTCAACTATAACCGACAGACGCCCATCTCTTAGAATAGTCCAACATCGAACAGAAGACATTTCATAATGACGCTAATCCCGAGAGAAAAAATAGCAGGTCCACGTTCTAAAGACTTTACCCAATCTTAAGACCTGTTAAATCCATCACTGGACTTCTGTTTTGTAAGCAGGAGTTAATGCAGAAAGATTAATAATTTTTGAAGGTATTGTTGTGTGTTGTTTAAAAAAATTACTAGTATCGTATTTCCTGCTTTTAATACGTGTGATGTAAATCAAGATCGAGACAAGAGAGTAACAAAGAGGGATGGAAGAGCGAATTGCATTTCTTGGTCAATGAAAGTGCCCAAGCCTGTTGATATTTCCAGACTATGGCTACCTGGTATATTCACAATCACCTGCCAAGGGCAATCCATATTCTGACTGGTTAACTCACTCAAGTAGTGACCCCATCAAAATGTGTCAAATTTTTAGGTAATACATTCCAAAAATTAAAAGCAAGTATCGTTTATTTTTGTCAGTTCATTTCTGCCCAGAACAATGAACTCATGACTAGACAAGCTTCATATGGACAGATTTCAAAACATTACAGGCTACAGAAAACAAATAAAAGAAATAACTAGACATTAATTTGATGCCGCAACGTTGACTGGTATGCCTCCACCCACATCAAGTCTTTGCATAATCTAACTCTTGATCTCAAACCTCAAGACCATTTGCCTCAATATCTACATCTGAAACAAATGTACCACTACTCAGATGCACAGATACTTGTGTATCACCATGGTGTATCACTAACAGAGTATTCATGTGACCTCTGACCTTGAACTTTTAGAAACAAATAATCTATCAAGATGGACGCATGATGGAGGTTTATACATACTGCTGCAACAGTTTGATTTCAACTATACAGTTTTTTATCTGACATGACCTCTGACTTTGACCTTGACCGCATAATTCGTATCAGTTTATCTTTACATCATTATACTATTTGTACCAAATTTTGACTTTGGATCCCTTTACTTCAGCTTTCCTTAAGTTATTTGGGTAACGAAAAACCTATCTATGGACGCATGACGGACGTACGGACAACTCAGGAACATATGCCTTTGCAACTTCATCAGCAGAGGCATAAAAAGAAAAGAAAACATTTCCTGATAAACTGATGAAACAAGAATCAACCTTCTCCCACCACTATCACCTTTCTAAATATATTAAAGACCACACATTATATGATCAATAAACATACCCGGATAACATGGTACACTATCACGGCAGGCAGTTACAGAATCACTCGCACATCATGCTCATTCCAAGCCCATTATAGGACAGATCTTCCAAAAAAAGACTCTCTTGCAGCAATACAAGAGTGAATGTCAGCCTTTAAAAATAAAGTAAATTAAAAAAAACCCAGAAATGCTTTCAGGAGGAGGCACCTGAGATTTGAGGTGGGCCAGATCAAACACTTCATTCTTCTTCTACGTAACGCTCCAATTATTCCGATCTTGTGGAGCCAGTTCAGGGCAAAGATTCTGACACCAGTCTTTCTGAACTGGCTGGCAGGGCTCATGTTTGGCAGGGCCTTGTAATTTGGCCAGGGTGCCGGTTATTATTTACCTACTGCAGCCGAACAACATTGTTGGATCGTCAACGTCAGCCACCACGCACCCAGTGCTGGCAGACGGTTCCTCCGGCCGGCACACACACACACACACACACTGATGTGTGGCCTTGCCTGTGGAACACCAGGATGACAGTTTATAGCAGGGTAGGATTCAAATGCAGACTAGACAGTTCAGAGAGCGATGTGTAAAACTCTAGGCAAGCCTGCCAGCAAATAGATCAAATACTGTTGACCACTTACATTTTTTAAGAAAAACTAAATGAAATACCCCTGTATTTGAATTTTGACACTGATAAACAGTTAAAAAAATTATTGATCACAGCAATCTTGACAGAAATAAAGCTCAGGATCATCGAACAGAGCGCCAGAGCAGCAATAAAGAAGTTTTAAATGGTATCATCCCTTTCTGTTCAATTTTTTTTTTTATGCCCATTACTTTGTGACCCCACGACATATCCTCAGTGCCAGTATGCATCACTGCAGACCTTGCCAATTTACATGAGATTTAGAGTTTATAGCCAAAAAAGCATGCACCAGTCTGGCAACTTTCTTATTTAATCATCAATTTACGACCACAGTCGCCGACAAATGCAGCAAAGCAAAACCAAAGTGTGAGCATTGAACTGCATGCAAACCAGATTCAAATTCTTTGAGTGGCCTCAAGACCTGCACTCTCGGCGCACAACTTGGTGGTAATACCACCAGGGCAGCATTGAAGCGTTTCCGGTTTCCTGACAGGTTATGATGCGGCAGGACTTGAGCTTGTCACATACCCAGTCTCGTTTTGCCACTTATTCAAAAACGACAACAAACCAGCATGCTGTGTGTAGAGACAAAAGGTTATCTACACCGATCCTTTAACCTCTGTGCGAACATGGAGATCTATATGTTGGCTGGCTGATCGTCAGAATTCTCCTGAAATATTGTTTGTCGTCACTAGCCATAACCTGGTTGCTCAAGTTTATTTGGCAACAGAATAAATCCAATAAATGCCTTCGATATACGACATACAAAATAATGACCCCGGACCTCTTCCTCTCAACTTTCTACTCAAACATCTCGTGCCGAACTTTAGTTTACCGAGATTTGACACTTTTGGTGATGTATAAGCTGCCACACCATGTTGTTATCCAATAAAACGCTTCCAATCTCAGAATAAGGTGGTGGGCGATTAATTGCCCATATCTAATGCCTAAATGGCTAATAACTGATCGCCTCAAAAAGCAGTTCGAATTTCTGCAGCAACAGCAGCAGGCTGTAAACCCCCTTTTTAAGCTTTGAATCCACAAAGCTGCATCGTAATCCCATGAAAGCCCCGTAAGAGACAAGCCAGGCTAACCCGATGCGATGACAAGCGAATTGCTGGAGGCACAATCGAAATGTAGACGATTCGATCCACTAGACTCGCATTGCTGTCATTTCTATCGGACTACAGAAAAAGGCTCTTGTAGCCACAGAGCCACACTGCCGCTGAACAGATCAACACACGTCTTTACCTCTCCGTTTCACATTTGTGACAAGTCCGACAAGATGATACAAAGGCTGTGCAGTGGTATTTCTACCCTCTTGTCTTGGTTCGATTCCCGACCCGACGAAAAGCTGTCCAATTGGAGCTTCACAGCTGGGGTGTTCAGTCACAAGTTGCACTGATCCACCGGATGGGCGTGAAGCCGATGTCTGTCTGCTATATACCATTGTTGTGTGGGTGTGAAAGATCCTAAAGTACCTTTTGACAGATAATAGGCGAGTTATCGCGGCACCCTAAACAGATTGCAGATTGTCCGTCTTCTGTCAAATGTCAGGTACAGCCAGCCAGTTCGTGAAAACTTGGCCACAAACCTTCCACAGACCGAACCCACGACACATGAGAATTGAGGCCGTTAAAGTTGGAGCAGGTTTCACATTTTGCACAAGCCAAGCATCTTCATCAATCAGGACATTTTTACTGTAAAAACATTCAAAACGAGAAGGGCACTCGGGGAGCGCATACCTCCAGCCACGTTATGCCTGAACATATCGGGCCCAGTACATTTTTGAAATATCAGCATACAGACTATATCGTTTTTGGCCCAATCTCTCAATGGTGAAGAATCGCATTAAAAATTGTAGTAGTCAGATCCAGATCCAGATCTTCACCAAAATCTAATCTTCGTCCTTCCTCATCACACACCCAACCTGTCCACAAAAATTCATCTGCATCTCCACAACTTTTTGAGATATCCTGTACAACAAACGAACAAACAAACAGACTGAGAGGGGTGAAAACATAACCTCTTCACTTCGTGGCGGAGGTAATTAGATTTCATTCCTTCATGCAGGAAAAGTCTGAGTGTTACAAAGCATTTACGATGCTTGCTATAAAACCACACATTGGTACTTCAACAAAAGCTCAGGAAAAAAAATTCTGTCTCCGTCACCCTATCGTACACGTCTCAAAATAGGTGCTGACTAACCAATGGCCATCTCACGCATTTTGCTGTTGAAGTGACTCCGGTTGCTGACTGCTAATCTGTCACCACCGGCCAAACAGAATCCGATACTGCCCGGGGTCGTGGAATTTTATCATTGTTCGACTGAAAAAAAAAATGACAAAGCAAACAGTGGCACACAGAATTTGGTGAACAAAGTCAACAAGATCGAGTTAACAATCGGGTGTGCATCTTCAACATACTTTAAAACAATACATACAGATGAGCCATTGCTAATTTGACTGGGTGCGAGTTAACAACAAGGCTTTTTTTCCAGGTTCTCATCCACATAGGGATGGTGGCTTGGTACGATTGTGACGATATGCATATCAGAGTGCAGCATTTTCATCCATCTTAACCTTCAGAAGGGCGTTAAGGATGGTGTCAGTTGCATTCATTTTTCGATATTGTAAACCATTTTGGGGTGAAGAGGGTGGAGACATTTGGTTGAGGGTAAAAGTACCATGATGATTGAACTCTCTTTCATTGGAGTAGGTCTGTGACCATCTCATCCCATAAGATATCCTGTATAGCCTATATTATGAGGCTGGGAGGATAGATTGGAGGTAAGTGCCTTCACATCTGGGATGTTCACGCAGGTTCAAATCTCAGCCCAGCCTATAAACTGTCACCCTGGTGTTTCGCATACAGGCCGAGACATCAATATGTGTACCATCCATCAGAAAGTCTGCCAGGACTCGTTGTGGTAGATGTGAAAGATCCCACGGTATATTTAACGGAGTAGGCGAGCCCTCGTCAGCAATCTGGAACAAATTACAAATTCCTGCCACATACAGTCAAATGTCAGGCCTGGCCTGGATTTGTGAAAAGATGTTGGCCAAAACGTTCCTGGGACGACCCGACAAGAAAGCTCGGATTAATTGATGCTGCTGATGTGCCACACTCTTTACAGAGTTGTTTGGTGCTGCCGAAAGCGTATTCTTGGCAAAGGCTTCTACTGGGTGGTTTGCCATTGCCTTCCCAGCATCGTTTGTCCGTTCTCCATTCCTTTTATATGCTCAGCATCAAACAAACAAACAGCACGTACCATTCTTGAAAGTCTTGGATGACTCGCCCGGGTTTGAACCACTGACCTCCCAGATTCAGAGAGGATGATCGAACCATTACACCACCGAGTCTGGTTGGATTAATTAGAGACATTAAAGGAGCAGTGATTTATTGTTCGCGCTGCGATAAGCACTCGTATTTTGTAGAATGAATTCAAAGTGTATCTATTATATTTTAATGACCACATTTAACTGTCTTAGTACTTTATCGCTACACTTTGTCCAAGGTGTTCTATCTGTTGATCTGGATGGTTAAGGTATAATACGGTTATTCCATAGATTATATCATCCCTTTCAAATATATAAAATATATATTAACTCTTCCCATGCTAGTCTAGCTGAAGAAGCTGCATGAAGCAACCATGAAAGGCTACCCCAAAGTAAGCCCCTTGCCGTTTCAAACCCTTCCCAGAGTTCCTCCCCAGCTATAAAGACGTTCACGCATAGTACACACATGAGAATCCCAATGCTACACACCCCCTCAGCTGCCAGACCGGTTTCATCGCTGTTGGCGAATCATCAGCGACAACACAGACAGAAATGTATACAACGAGGCTTTCCCAAGCAAGTACCACGTGTTAACATCAAAAGCAGGCAAAATACAAATGAAAAATGATGACCAAAGATGAGAAAAGGAAGAAAAGTTGAGGAAAACAAAGAAGAAAAAAAAAATAGAAAAAATTGGTTGCCCTTCATATCTGAAGAAGGGATTCAACAAATATATGAACCACCTGGTCAATTTGCTTAAATGGTGTTGGAGACACTACCCCAACGGGACAGCACACTCAGAGGTAGCAACAGTGCAACCTGGTGTCAAGGAACCTCCAAGAAGCTTGTTTCTTTCAAATATGTATCCAGAAGAATTGGGTTAACCAGGTCAGAAATAAAAACAATAAAAATATAAATGTGGATTCATACATTTGGGATCAATAAAATGAACAATTCATGCACTTAACTGCGGAACTATTGACTTACAGAATACATAGCGACCAAATCAAAAGTAGAACGTAGTGCGATATGTGCATGCAATTTAAAGGGATTTTGAAGATCAAGACTTTAAATATATGGCAGAGCTCCATCAAATTGTAACCATCTGGCCTACACGGCTGAATCACTTCGTGATCGATGTATTTACTTTTTTCCAGTGAGTAGAAAATTCATTGCAGTCTCAGCTGGTGGATCATGCAACACTAAAAATATCGAGGAAAGTTCCAAACCCTTTACTTCACCAAATCGCTTTTGCTCCCGCTGGCAAAAACAGAACAACGATCAACGATAATGATACAACACCGTACGTTGCTATCATCGACGAATGTGCCAACAAGTACATTGAACTCGTAAGTCATGGCTGTCTTCAGCCTCACATGTGAGGAAAATGGGCAAGTGAAGGTATGCTCCGAGTCGGTAAAGGTCATAAGGTACGCACAAGGGATTGGGATCACCGACACAATGTCACCACCGTCGTGAACCAATAGGATCTTCAGTTGCTTTCAGAGATGTACTGGGCAGAAATGATGCCCAATATTACACGCCATGGATTTGTTTGCTTGTACGTTTGTTTTGTCGGACTTTCTAATCCATGAATGTGGATCAAAGAGGGGCAGTTTCCTCTCCCTAAATGCAAATCACAGTTACATCTCCAGTTTCCATTGGAAATTGGTGTAAACACATCGTTGTGCATTTGTTGTGAGCCTACTATTATGATCTCTCAAGTGTGAGATAAACTGTTTGATTGCCATCCATAACAAGCCGATGGAGATGATTGAGGTGATCTGTCAAGCTGAGAGATGCACAAGAGCTATTTGTCTGGCCAGTTATGGTCCAAGTTTGCGTTTTTGTACAAGTGTGCGCAAAGCTCGGCACGAGATGAGACATTGAAAGAGTGGTCGGGCGAGGCCTTCGTGTTATTGCAATGCTTTGTTAGTAGCATTCGCTGGAGCCAGTGTCTATGGATGATATGACTATTGTTGGCGAGGAGTAATGATGGATCAGAATGCTATTTGCTAGACTCCAATGCCAATATTCAGACTCATGGTGAACAGCAACTCACAGACATTTGGTAGAATGAAGAACTAGTCTTACAGTGGAAGGTTCGTGTCGATCTACGGAGCTGGATGGGGCAGTACAATGGATGAAATTAAACAGAATGTTATTGAGATATTGCCTAAACCGCCGTGGGAAGCAGGAGAAGCTGAAATGTTGGCGGTCAAACCTTCTTCGGAGCAAAAAAAAAAGCTGCAATGAAGGGTTAATGTCTGAAAATTCAACTTTCTCTCTGCTTCCCACAGCAGCTAGACACTCAATAAGTGCTCTGTTAATTCCATCCATTATGAGACATTTGGGCCTAATTGATCATGAATGAATGCCACTGGCAAATGTCACAAATATGTAAAAGAAAAAGAAAAGAAAAAAGAATTGCAGGACTATCATCTTCTTCCTCTTAAATGGCCATAATTGTTCCCACGTTTCTTTCTGAGGTTGGCGAGGGTAAGCCAGTCTTCACGAACAGCTGGACAGCCGACTTAGACTAAGTTGGGTGGGAATTTGTCGTGAGTTACCAGACATAGCTCGCCTACTCTTCACGAAGGACACCGTGGGATCTTTAACGTCCACCAACTAATGCGACAGACGGGACTCCCGTTTAACGTCCATCGGAGGGACGGCACACACATTTGATGAATCACTTCGCCTGTGAAACACCGGGATGACAGTTTTATAGTTGGGTCGAGATTCAAACCCAGGCTAGACAGCTGAGAGGTGAGTGTGCGCCTTCAAGGCCTTCCAAGCACCATTTCAAACCACTAGGCTAACTGTACTACCTCACAAATGCTTTATTAAAGATTAAAATCTTTCTATTAAATACATTTAATGTTGAACCTTTCACTGCCCCCATCGAGAACTGAAGGCTGCTGTCCCAAGCCATAAAGAAGGAAGTCTTGGCGGCTGTTGCGATCACCTTTTTAAAAAGGATGGAAAGAAGCAGTTTGATAACACGAGGCAATATCTTCAGCACTCAACTCAAGTCCCATCCAGGCAATCATTTTTAGGCAAGAGCTTGAGGCAAGTGGAGAAAGTAATAAGTGCAGCCAAGCTCAATAGCTCTTCGTTCAAAACATTTTTTTTTTAATCATCAAGGACAGCAGTTCATGTCTCCGTTTCGCTGAAGCTTTAGGAATTGCTCACAGCATAAAAGACAAGTTTCAAGTGAAAAGATTGATAAACTGCTTTAGCAGCCCAAAACTCGAGCATCCATGAGGTGCTGAGGAACCAACAACAGCAGCAAAGGTACAATCACCATCACCATTACCATCACAAACCTCAGGCCCTGGCACATATCCAACTGCTCAGTGCTCAATCATGATCAAGATCAAGAGACCACCTTGGCTACTTGAAAAATGCTGGAAAGTATGCCACAAACTGCACGTAGGATAACGTAGAATGAGGGACAAACCCAATGAAGTCCAACACAAAACTATTTACAAGCTTAGCTTCAACAGAGCAAACACTCCCACAACCAGGGGCTAACAAGGAAGCTCTGGAGCCCTTCCACACCAAATCTGCATGGTGTTGGAAAATCAAACTACAAATGGAGGTGGAAGCCGAAAAGAGCATCTCGAGATTAGCAAACCATGGTGGGGCCCAACACACAAATGCAAAAAATTAGTTCTTCTCATTCATCCTCTGCAAAAAATGTCAAGTTGACTATTCAACTCGGCCAACGCACAAGTTTCCCACCATCCACAACTTAGCTCAACAGTCACATCCATTCTGATCCCTCTTCTCCAACCTATTAAAGTGCTTCTTAAGTCTGTCGTCTTGTGCTCTTTCCTCCAGGCCTTCAAGTCTGCAGCCCACCAACACCTCATGGTCTTTCCCATTTATACCTCTGATTTTTCTACACTCACTGGGACCCTGGTGCAATTCACCTACAACTTCCTCTGCTCATGCTGTAGTGCAACGTGCATTCTTGTCGAGCTGTCAACTTCACCACACTCTCTCTTGAACCCTTCAGTCTCTTTTTTTTTTTCTGACTTTGGGATGCCCTTTTCAAATATAAATTATGTAGGACTGAGGAATTAAATAAATACCCAACAGCATCTCTATGTCAAGATCATGGAAGGGTGAGGTGACAGAGGGCATTTACTTCAGGGTAATATAGAATGGGCAATTATTGCGCCAGTCAACACCACCACGTTCCACAAGTCTGTTTTACAGTCACAAGAACAGCAAATTGATTAAAGTGGAAAATGTGAAAATTATCACAATTACAACATGATGATGAATGTTAGCTTTTGTCATGCATTTCAATTAATGGCGTGTATGGGATCACTGTATGTTGGGTGCCATTGCCTTGGAGTCATGCGGTTTGCAGCACAACTATATATATATATATATATATACATATATATACTATATACACACACCAGTATATATATTGTTGTGCAAAACGCATGCCTTCAAGGCAATGGGCACCCAAAATACAGTGATCCCCAGCAGTTATTTTGTTCGCTTCGGGCAGTCAGATCTTCCCTCATGTCTAGTGGGTTAATAGGACAAAGTGCGTTGTGTGGATCTAATCGCAAGGCTCTAATAACTGTATCTCTATCTTCTATCCTGATTTCCATTTCAACCCTTTCCTTTTGTCCATGGTACAAATCAAATCAAGCAAGGAAGCAAACACGTTCACGATATTAATAACAAGCTCCCAAGCAGCCACCTGTGAAAGAATCAGAACAAAGACGCTGCCCAGCACACCCTTTCATTACAATCTGCACACCAATTTACAACGGCGACTCATCTTGTTCAACCTTCGCTCACCAACTCGACCACCAACATCTCCCAGCACATGGGGAAAATCATTCCCGTGCCTCCTCGCACCTCTGCATCGATCCAATTCGCCACCAAACAGAGGCGTGCTGCACGCCCAGGCCACTCGGGCCACGTGATGCGGGTAAGCCAAGCCATTAACAGCACAAACCGCATCTCGCCGGGGGTGCCCCGAATGGGCACGCCGGTCCGATATGACCCTAGTCCAGTCGCCATAACACGGCAGGAAGGGCGGCGAGGGACGGGGTCGCATGAAGGGAGGGCGGTGCGGGGCTCTGGGCGTGGTCACGCCGGAAGTGCGAATGAGACTGCTTCCCGCCCCAGGAGCCTGGCAGGCGGAGCTATGACCGTCGTGGCCCAATAGGGAAGCATGATTCGGGTCACGGCGCATCACTTCGGGTCATCACTCCATCCTTCGCCCGGGCATATAAAAGGCAGATCGCGAAGCCATCCGCCCTCCTTTTTTGCCTGCCTGCCTCGCCTTCGTCTTCACCTGTTTTCCTCTCCCCTGCTTGGCCTCTCTGGGGGGAAGCCCTCTCTTCACGGCTCCTTCGCCCTCTCTTCACGGCTCCTCGTTGTCTGCCTGTCGTTGCATCTACACTTGGGTTGGTGTGCGACAGACATTCTTTGAGGACCCGTTGGAGCACACGTTTCCATGAGCCCCGGCAAAGTGATTAAGCAGGAGATAACGCGCTGACCCTTGAGGTGGATCACTCAAGCAGAGCGCCCATGGAGGTACACGCTACACTCACAGACCTACACACGACTCGGCTAGGAATCTTTTACCTTACGCATCTTCTCTCCTCTCTCTCTTTCCACCCCTCTATCTCGTCCTCTCTGGTACACCCCTCTATCTCATCCTCTCTGGACACACAAAAGAGCATCCATGACAGATTCGCAATCACAATTTCCTCCGGCACAACACTGCACCCCCCATATTGCACCACACCACACCTCCCCTCCCACACCTTAGACACCAGTATTGCTTCCTTCTACCTCTCCCAAAGCATACTGGGTTGCGTTGGTCGGCCAACCGCACCAGGTATTGCGAGGCCGTTATCCTCATCTGCTCTCTTTCCTTCTGGCGATCTAATTCTCCGTGTGTGTGTGTTGTGTGTGTGTGTGTGTGTGTGTGTGTGTGTGTGTGTTGGCACCAGTTCGTAGCAGAAGTTAAGATTGTTGCAAGTTCTAATGGGATAAGTCTGCTCTGTGTCTGCTTTTGTAAATGCTTGCCATTTTGTCGCACCACACAAATTCCTTGCTATCCCTGGCTGTACATAAATAATAAACCCCATTCACTGTGCCACATACCTTTCCTCGCTTGATTGTAAATAAATGCTTGTGAAATGTTCCCAGCTCATTTTTCATCTTTTCCTTCATTGTTCCAGCATGGTTCATATCCTAGCTTAACCCGGACATTATCCCCAATGATCTGTTTTCCTAACTGGTACGTCCTTGGCAGTTACGCTCGGCTGCACTGATCCGGTAAGGTGATCCAGTTTGAACAAGGCGTACCGAGGGCGTGTCCCCCAGTAATTAGATCATGTGACCATTAGGTCATTAGATATACATATACTGTATATATATATATATATATAAATATATATATATGTTATATATATATATATATTACTGTATATATATATATACTTTATATTACATATACAAACCGGTCAAAAGTTTAGAACACCCCCATTTTTTCCAGTTTTTACTGAAATTTAAGCAGTTCAAGTCCAGTGAATAACCTGAAATGGTACAAAGCTAAGCAGTAAACTGTCAGAGGTTAAAAAAAAAAAAAGTTTAGGTCATCAAAAACTGAAAAATAACGTAAATTTCAGAGTTGTTAAAAGGCCTTTTTCAGGGAACAAGTAATGGGTTAGCAACTGCAGCTGTTCTACAGCAATGGAAGTAAATTAAGCCTTGAAAGGTGATGCAAACAATTCCTACAGTGTCCCAACTTTTGTTGATGAGTTACAAACTCTGTCTGTATAAAAGCAGTGTTGGAACAGACTGTGTTGCTACACCCTCTGAAGCATTATTTGGACAATATTGCACTGCAGGGGTAGTATATTGCTGTCATAATGGCGAGAAAAAGACAATTAACAAAGGAAGACAGACAGACCATTATAACCCTTAAAAGTATAGGTCTTTCCTTCAGAGAAATTGCAAAGTAAGTCAAGTGTCAGTGAGTATAGTTTCCTACACCATCAAAAGGCACTTGGAAACTGGAAGAACCACTGACAGGAAGAGTCTGGCAGACCCAAAGCCACAACACAATCAGAAGACAAGTTTCTGAGAGTCAACAGCTTGCGTGATAGGTGACTCACAGGACAGCAGCTTCAAGCACAGCTTAACACTGGTCGAAGTAAGGAAGTCTCAGTTTGAACTTGAAGAGAAGACTTCGAGCTGCAGGTTTGACAGGTCGAGTGGCAGTAAGAAAGCCATTGCTAAGATGGCAAAATAAGAAAAAGAGCTTGCCTGGGCCATGAAGCACCGCCAGTGGACTACTGAAAACTGGAAGTAGGTCTTATGGACCGATGAATCAAAATTTGAAATCTTCGGTTCATCACGCAGGGATTTTGTACACTGTCGAGTAGGCGAAAGGTTGTTTCCTCAGTGTGTGACACCACACTGTCAAACATGGAGGAGGAAGCGTGATGATGTGGGGTCTTTTGCTGGATCCAGTCGGCGACTTGCACGAGTGACTGGCACCCTGAACCACAGCATTTTGCAGAGCCATGCAATACCCTCTGGTCCACCCCGAGTTGGTCAGAGTTCATCCGACAGCAAGATAACACCCAAAACATGCCTCCAGGCAATGTCAGAACTACCTTAGAAGAAAAAAAGAAGACGGTAGGCTTCAAATCATGGAATGGCAGCACAGTCTCCAGCCTTAAAGCCATCGAGCTGGTTTGGGATGAACTGGACAGAAGGGTGAAGCAAAGCAACCTACCACTGCAACACATTTGTGGGAACTTCTGCAAACAGTGTTGGGAAGAACTTTCCGAACAATATTTGATTTCCATTGGAGAAAGAATGCCAAGAGTATGTTCGCTGTTATATCTGCAAAAGGTTACTACTTTGATGAGTCAAATATGTAGATTAAATTTTGTTCAACAAAACGATTCCATGATTCCTTTTTTTTAAATCTGCAATTGTTTATTTGTTCCATGCCTTAATTTCAGAGTACATTGAAATATTAAACTGCTTAAATTTCAGTAAAAACTGGAAAAATGGGGTGTTCTAAAACTTCTGACCGGTAGTGTATATACAATATACATATATATGTGAGGTCCATCTAAAAAGTAACGGGACTGAGCCTGCTGTATGCTCCACTTACACAAACTTGAATGAACGGGTTGCGTCATAGTCTTTCGCAACATTCCAGCAATATATTATATATATATATATATATATATATATATATATATATATTTATATAATATATATATATACGACCCTTGTCAGGTCAGGCCAGATTAGATCTGTGATTTGCTACAGGTATCATGTAAACCTGCACTAAACTGTTCCATGGTCGGTTTGTCGGTGACTAAACCATCTCCCCACCAGGCTTTTGGTGGGAGGATGTTTGGATTATATAGACACCCAGCAGGATTAAAAACAAAACCTGTCAAAGGGCGGAGGAGCTCCTTGAGCCAACGGCCATCTATATCTAGTGCCCAACTGTCTGCGGACGTCGTCCTGCAGTTGGTTACTTTTTATTAGGAGGTTGGTGGCAGGATTTGCACTCCTGCACCGTAAAACACTTCATTCCGCAAAACACAAAAATGCAAAGAAATCTGAAAACCCACTCCGTGGGAGTACTTCCTGTGCAGCTTCCCTTCGCAGGGCAGCTCACTGGATGACGGGATTGGGGCAAAGCCTTCGGGACCCCCAATCTTTGACGATAGGAGGGAAACCACGGGGTAACATTCCTGGTCAGATTGCGGGAGAGTGTGTCAGAGTGGTGCTGAGGTGTCGTCCACAGACGGTGGTCTCCTTGGGTTAACCTGAGGCGGTCCCTTCGGGTGGGTGCCTGGAATGTCCTATCCCGAAGAGATGATGATCACCTGTCTCTGCTATCATCTGAGCTCAAGCGTTTGGACATCGGTATTGCAGCACTCTCTGAGGTTCGGAGACCGGATTGCGGCGAGATCATGGTGGGTGGTTACACCTACTATTGGTCTGGTTGCTCTGATGTTACCATGCTCAAGTAGTTGCTGTAGCTGTGTCCAATAAGCTGACCCCAATGATAATTGGGTAACACCGGTCAACGAGTGTTTTATGACACTAAGGAATCGTCACTCCTTAGGTGTCATTTCCCTGGTCTCTGTCTATGCTCCGACTGAGGCGAGTGATCTCACCGTGAAGGATGCATTCTATGCCACGCTCGAGTCTGTGGTTGATCAGTGCCCAGACGAGATACACTTCTAGTCTTGGGGGATTTCAATGCATCGACTGGAACTGTTAGGGATGGTTATGAGAAATGTGTTGGTCCCCATGGGTCAGGAAGTGTGAACCTGAATAGCACTAAGTTCCTTGACTTTGCAAGAAGTCATGGACTTAGGGGGGCCGGTTCATGGTTCAGCGCCCACAAGCTCATCGCTGGACTTGGTATTCCAACGCTGGCGGTGTGGCAAAGGAGATTGACCATGTCCTCATTGATGGTCGCTGGAGGATGATCCAGAACTGACAGTGTCTACCGGAGTGCTCAGTTCCTCAATACTGACCACCAACTTGTTGTAGCAACTCTGAAGCTGCACCTTAAATCGGGAGAATGGTACCATCCCAGCCTAGGCTGGATGTTGGCAAGCTCAAGGATGAGAGGGTAGCTGAAGAGTTTGCGAACAGGCTAAGTGGAGCTTTGGGGGGTCCTGAAGAGTTGTGGATTGCCTTCAAGACCAGCATCCTTGATGTTGCCGGTGGATGTCTTGGAACTCACCGCAGGCAAAGAAGAATTTTGTCTTTCAAGGGACACTGGATACCATTGACCAGTCGCAGGGCCAAGCTGAATGGCAGAGCTGAGCTGTTCAGGCAGCTGAGGCGTTAAACTGTACGTGTGTTAAGGGTGGACAAGGAGGCCTATGTGCGAGGAATCTGTGAGGGCTAGAGCATACCTGTGGACAGGTGATTCTCGTCCTGCTGACAGGGAATTTGCGCATTGCGTTCATCCAAGCCCATCTCTCGGTGTACTGCAGTTAGAGCAGAGAGTGGTGGCGCTTACAGAGGTCCGAAGTGAATGCCCGCTGGGCCGGTTACTTTGAGCGGTTGTACCAGGCTGATCCACCAGCTGTCGAGTTGGACATCATGGGTGTTTCAATCCCTGTTGCTGACCCTCCAATCAACTGTGGTCCACCTTCGCTTGTGGAAACACGGGCTGCGGTGAACCAGTTGAAACCGGGTAAAGCTTCAGGGATCTGTGGCTCCATGCTGAACTTCTCAAGGCTGGTTGAAATGCTGCACTCGTGTCATTGCATGCATTTCTGTGCTCTGCCTGGAACACAGGCATCATCCCAACTGATTGAAAGAGGGGCCTTGTTGTCCCTCTCTGGAAAGGGAAGGGTGATCTCCAAGACTGCCACAACTACCGAGGGGTGACGCTGCTCTCAGTGCCGGGCAAGGTCTTTGCTCGGATAATTATTGATAGGGTTCACCACCATCTGCTTGAGCACCAGCGTCCAGAGCAGTCAGGCTTTACACCAAAGAGGTCAAAGATTGACTGTATCCTTCCTCTTCGGGTCCTCACCGAACGCAGACGAGAGTTTCGGCAGGGGCTGCTTGCAGCCTATGTTGATCTCTGTAAAGCGTTCGATTCAGTGAATCGGGATGCCCTCTGGAGGATTCTTGGTCTTGTGGGGTGCCACCAAAACTGACCGATCTGATGTCTGAACTCTACTCTGGTACTGAGAGTGCTGTGACATGTGGTGGTTCCATCTCTGACTTTTTCCAGTTATTACTAGAGTTTGTCAGGGGTGTGTGCTTGCCCCCACACTTTTCAGCACTTGTATGGACTGGATTCTAGGGAGGATGTCAGAGAGATCAAGCTGCGGTGATCGTTTGGAATGTCAAGATCTCTGACCGAAATTTCGCAGATGATGCAGTCATCTTTGCGGAGACTTTAGATATCCTTTTGGGGCCCTCGAGGTGCTGAATGAGGAGTCGGAGCCGCTGGGATTACGGGTTTCCTGGGTCAAAATTTAGATCCAGGCTTCAATGACATTCTGATGCTGTTGTCCCGTCTCTGCCTGTTTGTGTTGAGGATGCTGCGGTCGTGGAGAGATTCACTTACCTTGGCAGTGATATTCATGTCTCTGCTGGCTGTGAGTCAGAGATCAATAGACGTTCTGGTCGGGCCTGGGGAGTCATGGATTCACTGGATCATGGGTGTGGCGCTGCCGGTACCTGTGCGGGAGGATGAAAGTCGAGTCTTCAGGTCCTTGGTGCTTCCAGTCTTGCTCTATGGATGCGAGACTTGGACTCTGACCAAGGATCTGAGACGAGGACTTAATTCCTTTTGGTACCAGGTCTCTTTGGAGAATCCTTGGCTATGGCTGGTCGGACTTTGTGTCCGACGAGCGGTTGCTGAGAGAGACTCGGATGAGATTTGTTACCTGCATAGTCCGTGAGCGTCAGCTGCTGTTATGGACATGTGGCTCATTTTCCTGACGCTGATCCTGCTCACCAGATTCTCTCGCGAGGGAGTCTCGTGAGTGGAGGAGGCCAATGGGCCGACCACGTGCCTCATGGTTGCAGCAGGTTGACCGGCATCTCAAGTAGATGGGGATGGGCCTGGCATCTGCCTGAGGGATGGCCAGACGGAGGCCCCTGGAGTACCGCGGAAAGCGACGCAGCGACGTGCTGCTCTGGCGCATGCTCTCATACCTGACCTGACCTATATGATTGGTGATGGTTGACTGCGCTCATTGTGTGATTTTTTACAGGTCGTGCTTTACACGTTGTCTATCTCGTCTGAGTCGTGAGCAGAGATCCAATCTGAAGTTTCTTGCCAAGCTTGGCAAAACACCTTCCGAATCCTTGCAATGCTGCAGCAAGTCTCCGGGGAAGAAACGATGTCACGTACACCGTGCATTTGAATGGCACAAGAGGTTCAAAGAGGGACGGAGGATGATGAAGACGATCCACGGTCTGGAAGACCTTCAACGAGCAGAACGGCGGACAACATCGTGCGTGTGAAGCAGAGGTGCGCGGCTGCGCACAGATAGTTGACTCACGGTGCGGATGATTGCTGAGGAACTTTCCATCAAACAGGACACTGTCTGGAGCATCATCACTGAAAATCTCGAAATGCGCAAGGTGTGCGCAAAGATGGTCCCCAAGCTGTTGTCCGAGACCAGAAACAGCAAAGAGTCACTGTCTGTCAAGACATTATCGAGCGCCTCGAGGACGATCCAGACCTGCTCGGGAGAGTCAATACTGGCGATGAATCGTGGATATTAGAATACGATCCCGAAACCAAACTGCAGAGTCGTCAGTGTGAAAAGTCCGGCATCACCAAGACCAAAGAAAGCAAGGATGTCGAAATCAAAGGTCAGGTGATGCTCATCGTGTTTTTTGACATCGAGGGCATCGTCCACTTCGAGTTTCAACCACAGGGTCAAACAGTGAATCAATACGTGTGCAAGGAGATCTCCGGTGCCTCATGATATCAGTCCGGACAAGAGGAGGATCTGTGGGAGAACAATGCTTGAGTGCTCCACCATGACAACGCCCCTGTTCACAGTGCCCTGAGCATCTGACAGTTTCTGTGGAGAGGAACGTGCCAACTCTGGAGTAACCCCCGTATTCGCCAGACTTTGCCCCTTGTGATTTTTTCCTATTCCCCAAGCTCAAGGGGTGATCAAGGGACCCGATTTCCTTATGTGGAGGCCATCAAAAAGGCCGTGACGACGGAGCTCCAGAGGATTCCAGAAGAAGCCTTCCGGGGGTGCATCGAAGTGTGGAAGAAGAGGATGGACAAGTGTGTGAGACTGGAGGGAAACTATTTTGAAGGGACAAGCTGTGATTTCAATATATTTTTTTGGAATAAAATTTCTGTGAAATCAGTCCCGTTACTTTTTCGACGGAAATCGTATATACATATACATATATATATATACCATTTAAACCCATTTCATTAGTTCTTGAGACAAGGAAGCAGGTAAAAAAAATGTTGTAAATAACCTTTGAATAACCATTTGATCCAGAGGGAGTGGGTGGTTGTGTTTGTTGGGAACATGTTATGTTTAAGTTAAGATATGCATGATTTAATATATTATCATGTGATGGAATGTGTGATGAGAGTTGTAACTATGTGATAATACATTAATTCCTCAAGCGAATAGAGTCGAATAGTGATTGTGCATTGATGGGTTGACTGACTGCCTGGACGCAACTGAGGTTGTGGATCTCCTGATGTAGGTCATCTATTTATGGGGATTAAAGGATGGAGGTTTTCCACAAATCTCATGGGATTGCAAGATGGACAGGTAACCGTGACGGACCATTTTTAAATCGCTATATGGTGCCTAGATGCCTTTGTAGCAACATGAAAGGTAATATTAAATGATCCCTGACCCCATTCCTTCGTAGGTGTAGGGAAGCGTTTTCGGCCCCCACAAAAACATTTAGACTAGGCAATGACGGATACCCTTGCGAGAATTCAATCAGGCAATTGCATATGTATGTATGTATGTATGTATGCATGTTCATCTGAAAGTCATAGAAAAAGAAAAACAGGGCTGACCCAATCTCCACAAAATTTTGCACACGTGTTGGTGTTACACAGGTCAGGTCATGAGCACAAATAACCCTCACCCCCCAACCACCAATTACGATCTATGATATTTCATACGTGTTAGTAGTCCCCATGGTAACCCCCAGTCCCCCTCTCTGAGATTGGGGGGGGGGGCAGACGACTTGCCAATGCTCTAGAAAGGAGCAGGGGTTCTGGCCCATTTTAAAACATAAATTTGAAAATGCAGCTAAAAGATATCTTGTAATGCAATTTTTTTATACATGATCTACGGCTCATAGTGGAGCTGCCACGCACACTCATGACCATACAGAAAAAATACACATGACACAACACAGGACTGTTAGATGAGACAAACACGGCCATACACACTTGGGGATGTATCGTCACGTCCCGGTCACTCTGGTACCATCGACACTACAACAATGGCGCCGCCTTTCTCACCGCACTCAGCGGGGCATTTCCGAAAGAGAAAATTTCCTCCTCCCGTGAATGCCAACCTATGGGATTGTTCCTGCTCTTACCTATTAAATCTTTGGTATGACTCGGCGGGGTTTGAATTGCCAACCTCCCACACGGAGCGGATGCTCTAACCATTACACCACCAAGTCTGGTAATTTGGCTCTATTTTTTATTTATTTTTTGCTTTTGTTACACAAGCTTTATCTAAAAATTATATTTCAAGTGTACATATCTATATATTTAACCAGCCATACTTTGTATGTTTCACATAGGTGAGGAAGACAGCGTAAAGAGATGACACCTGAAGCACATACAAGGAAATCCTGCATAACGTTTCAACTGTGTATCTGTTAAACTTTAAATCTTTATCGCACTCTTGAAAGATAATTTGAATGTGAATTGTTCAGAATTAAGGTTTCATCATCAGAAGGAGAGGTCAGAGGAAACCCCGCCTAAAGGTCCTGTCACACCTTGACGATTTAGCAAACGTATGCCTGACGTGTGCAAAATTGGGCTAAAACGCCGGCACACGTAGAATACGTTATGGGTAAGTTTGTATACGTTAAGAGCACGCTGGCATACGTCGTAGTATGCCGAGCTGTTAGACAAATTTTTCATGCTTGAAATTTCCCGACGTTATGCCAGCGTATGACTCACACGTTCCGCATAATGCTGGCCATAAGTTGTAGGCACGTTACGCGATCGTTGACACACGTCGACACACGTTACTTGTAAGTTACTCATAAGTCGAAACCGTCGAGGTAATGTTTAGCGTACCCGAAACTTATTTCTAACCTATGAGTAACGTGTTGTAGGCACGTTACGCGATCGTTGACACACGTTACTTGTAAGGTACTCATAAGTCGAAACACGTCAATGTAATGGTTAGCGTCAGGGTTCCAGACTCCCTGTTTTTTTTTTTGTTTGTTTTTTTTCTTCGGTATGACGGTCATGTTGACACTTCGATTTCTAGTGCGGTTATAATATAATATAATTAATAGGCTGCCACTCAATGATTTAAATCATAACCGCCATACCGAAGAAAAAAACCAAAAAACCAGTGAGTCTGGAACACTGACGCTAACCATTACCTTGACGTGTTTCGACTTATGAGTAACGTACAGGTAACGTATGTCGACGTGTGTCAACGATCGCGTAGCGTGCCTACAACTTATGCCAGCGTATGCGGAATGTGTGTCATACGTCGAGTACGTCGAGAAATTTTCAACATGCTGAAAATTTATTGACATACTCGGCGTAAAATGACGTATGCCAGCGTACTACGATGTATGCCAGCGTACTACGACGTATGTCAGCGGTCTTAACGTCACAAAACTTACCCATAACGTATTCGACGTGTGCCAGCTTGGTTCGGCAAATTTTTCATACGTCGGCATACGCTGGCTAAACGTCAAGGTGTGACAGCGGCTTCCACTTCGATGTCTAGTGCGGTTATGATTTGAATCGTCGAGCCACAGCCTATTAATAGCCTACCCACGTGATCGTCGGCGATACGCTGCCGCGCGCTATGCATAAGTTAGACTATCGTTGGGGCATAGGTGTTGAACGCCGACAACACGCTCAGCATTCGTTGGTATAAGTTATCTATATGTGATTAAAACGTTCTGTGTACGTACTATACATTATGCATACGTCCAACACGTTATTATACGCCCAAAAATAAAAATAAAAACATTAATAGTTCAGCGTACGCCAGCGTTTTACATACATTTTGATACGTTGCCATACGCTGGCTAAAACGTCAAGGTGTGACAGCGGCTTAATGTGTAGATCGTGGTATCTGTTTAAATTAATCTTTCTGAGAACGTGGAAGAAAGAGGAAATTACAAGTATTTTGAGAATGATCAGCTGAAATCGGAGGATTCACACACACCTTAGCCACTAAAGTAAGATTCTATTTATCGAAGTAAGTCCCAAAGAGGGACCTTACCTGCCGGAGGGCAGGCTCACCAGCTGCCAGATGGTGACCTATTTATAAACAGATATTTTAATAACAGTGTATGTGTCCAGAATTTAAGAGCATGTCTTATAATCACTATTAACTTCGTAATAAATGGTTGTAAAATACAAGACATATCAGATTTCTGCCAAAATCTAAAACACAGGAAAACAATAACGACATACCGAAGCTTTTTGTGCTGTACTTCTCAAGGTAAATCACAGCAAGAGAACAAAGAAGTAAAATAATGTGCATATGCTGTATAAGAATGTCTGTGCACACAGACATGCTTATATATGCACATTATTTGTTTCTCTTGTGCACATCGGTATGCACAGACATGCTTGTGTAGGCACATTCTTCACTTCCTTCTTTCTCTTGCTGTGATTTACCTTGAGAAGTACAGCACGAAAAGCTTCAGTATGTCGTTATTGTTTTCCTGTATTAAAAGTTCTGTCATACAAACACTTCTTCAAAATCTAAAACATTAATTGCATATTTTAATTGCTTCTATTAAGCAGTATTTGAAAGACTAAAAATAAAATATAAAATATATAGCAAATAAGATGCTTTTTACTAAATTTGGAATGTTTTTGACAATGATGGAGTTTATATTATATTGTGACAAAATTAGAAAATAGATATAGATTATTTTCATGAAAATTTCCATTGGTTCAAGTGGAAATTTTAGAATTTTTTCAAAGGTGAACCGGAGGTTATTTTTTCACACCTGGTTGTTTATTTGTTTGTGTGCAGGATATCTCAAAAAGTTGAGACGGATTCGGATGAAATTTCGTGGATAGGTTGGGTGTGTGACAAGGACAAATTGATTCGATTTTGGTGAAGATCCGGATCTGGATATGAGATTCTTAAATGATTCTTCACCATGGAGAGATCGGGTCAAAAATGATACATGCCATATTTCAAAAAGTTGAGGATTATTGGTGGTGGATAATGGTACATATGGATTATTTGTGGATAATGACAAAACTTAGTGGATGAATTGGGGAGGTGACAAGAACAAGCAGATTAGATTTTGGTTAAGGTCCAGATGTATATATGGTCTATCAGTGGGATACAAACGTAAACCGTTCAGCCTGGTGGAGATATGCCTCCACCAAGTGCCATTCTATTTGTGTCCTCCCCTCCCTCTCTTTCTGTTCTGTTTGTTCATTCCCTTGATGTTTTTCACTGTCAGATTTACCTTGCTCTTCCATGAACCTCCACTCCTGCATAAAAATAAAAAAGCGTATAGCCACAGACCATTAAAAGAAAATGAATGCACACATCCTCTTATCGTTCCACCTCATCATCATTCACCCCACCCCCATATTCACTTTCGTTCACAATAATTATTACCACTTGTGTACTGCATCTTGTTTAAACCACCGAACGAAAATTGTCTTAATAACTGCCGAACCACTTTCATTCCCAGCCATCCGTTTCCACACACACGAGTGCTCTGAAAACCTGGGACTCTGTGAAAAACAAATAAAATAAAAGAAAAACACATTAAGTTATAACTACAGCAGTAGCTATAAATAGCGAGTTCACCAAGGGAAACTGCAGATGCAGCACCATTGGCTCACATAGCACTCAATTAGCAGCCTTCCATCCCCCCAGACAAAAGGTAGCAAGTGGATTGAACCCTGGTGGATAATTGTGTCCTCGATAGCCTATGCATGCTTGCGGGTGGCCGCAGCAAGCGAGCTAGATGCATTGCAGATTTACCTAAACACTGCCAGGAGGATCAGCAGTTGGGGCTCGTTACCAGGTGGTTGTTGCTTTGACAAGCCTGTAAAGGCATGAAG
The DNA here is from genome assembly GCA_035128595.1 of Eptatretus atami. Classification (NCBI taxonomy): domain Eukaryota; kingdom Metazoa; phylum Chordata; class Myxini; order Myxiniformes; family Myxinidae; genus Eptatretus; species Eptatretus atami. Next base: position 119,261,513 of record CM068952.1, on the reverse strand, counting down.
CGACAGGGCGGCGTGAAGGTGAGAGTGCATGCCGTGTTGTTTGAACATTGGTCGATCGTGCAGTATTAAAGCACAATTAAATCCCGAGCTTTGAAGAAAGTCCAGAGTAGAAGAATACCTCTTCTTTGATTTTCCCTGAAATTTTGTTTTTTTATAAAATTGTATTTTTAAAAAATATTAAACAATAAAGATTGTGAATCCATATCCACTGTTCACCGCCACTGGGCTATTACGAGAGTGAGATTTAGTGAGAATGTGACGTCACAAACACCAGGAGAGAAAACACGACGTTGGAGTGTCAGATGGACGGCTGTATCAACGAGAGAGTAAAGTACAGCAAGAGCTTTTTCCAGATCCCAAATGTGGATAAATATCTAAAGAAGAGAGAGTTGGCAATGAAGTGGCTTCAAAATATAGGAACTGGTCATACTGTTGACAAACGTTTTCGGAAGGCCCAAAATCGTTTGCGAAGACCGCTTCGAGCCTTGTTGTTTCAACCAGAGCAACAAAGACAGGCTGCTCTGTTAGGGTACGACATGAAAAAAAACATTGGTAGAAGATGCGTATCAACATTTTTAAACATAAAGCTCTGAAAGACCGAAACAGAGGTGAAGCATGAGCTGTTAAACTCGACATAAAAAGGGTAGACAATGTCTCATGGCGGTGTTTTTTCTTGAACGTCCTGTAAGCACAAGGCTACAGCCATTTTGCTATCATAGGATTTGTCCATATTACATTTCACTTACTAGAAATTGACTATGCGAAGCCATGGCAGTAAATAACATAAAGGTGATATTACATGAATATTTCTTTTGGCTATGACCTGCACATTCATAGCAGCCAAGCTTCACACCCACTGCCAAAACAAACCTTTCCAACTCTTTATATACAAGTTCCAGCTTTCGTTCAAGCACCCATTGCCACACACCGGACAACTAAAAGTTAGAAATGATGTTTTTTTTTTTACAAGCCTTGGCTTTCCTGATGATTCAACTATCAACGTTAAAAATGGAACAATTACCTGTTCCGTTAGGTATCAGGTGACAACTTGCCAGACCCCTTCCACATCAAGAAATGAATGAAAGAGCAGCACTAAAATGTTCCGGATTAACCGTATTCTCGACTCCACGAACTAGAGGTACACAAGAACAGTAATTTTGTTTCAAGTTATCGAAATCGTAAAATCCCAGTCCTCACCATACACGTTCCCGTGCTGCAGGCATTTCTTCACAATGCCCAAAGCCTTCCATGCCCACGTTCTCCACCACACTATCACTTTGTTCTTCTGAAGCAGATGCAGTTGGAACATTCTTTAGTTTACTTCTCCATTCCGGTTGAAAGAATATGTTTCATTGGCAGCAGAAAAATCCAGTGATATGGTGAGCATGTTCTAATGTAGCGCTCAGTAACAGTCCACGGGCGCTGTGACATCACTTCCGCCAGTTATTCATTATGCAATAACTTCAGAAACGGAACTTTTAATTTCTGTTGTACCCTCCACGTTGCCAAAAATCTTGGTGCACGTTTGAATAAAATACATAGAAATATCCGATTAAGTCAGTATTTATTGCTGGGTTTAATTGCTCTTTGACACATATTTTCAAAAGGAAACATCCAGTCTACGCGGCATAAATCCTGGGAAGGGGGGAATGGGAGATCTATTACAAGCCTTGGCTTTCCAAATGACAGCTGTTTGCCCCCCCCCCCCAACAGCTATTTTCCAAATGCCCACCCCCCATTTTTTGTCCGGGGGGGAATGGTCCATCGGAGCACCCCCCCCCCCCCCCCCCCCCCCCACCTAGAATTTTCCACACAGTGAAAAAGAAAACAAGGCAAACGTTACAAATAATTTGTTTTAAAAAAACAACAGTATTAAAACACCTCAAAGCACAAAACATCTGCTGTTTGGAAATTACGTATCTAAATTTACAAAGAGAATACGCACAACCGCCACGCATACCATGCACAGTTGATTTTCCGGATATTTGAGGGTTTTTGTTGTTGTTGTTGTTGTTGTAGTGGCCAGTGGCCTTTTGTCACATGTCTTAGTAATAGTGACATTGAAGATCAGTTTACCGGTCCGAAGCCATTCAAAAAATTACGTAAATTAATGACGTCATCTTTCTAACACCTGGGATCTAATTGCGCAAATAAAATAAAAACGTAAGTACGTAAGTAAAAAATAAAAATAAAAAAAGTAAATAAAATTACGTAACAAACATATTCACCCAGGTTGGTGGAGAGGATTAATATCATTATCCCCCCCCCCCCCCCCCCACCCCACAAAATTACAATGTCATCCCCCATTCTTGTCTAAACGGATTATGCCACTGATCTAGTCACTACTTTATATAAGTAACCCAGTAAATAACTGCTGTAAAGCAAAAGCTGCAGGGTGAACAGGGACCAAAAAGAACCAATCGTGTTCTCAGTACATGCACAATATACATTGTTATTGAAATTGTATTTTTCAATGGTTTGGATCTGCCATCACAGAGGCTACAGACAGCACCCAATGTTCAAACTATCATGGAAATCACCATTAAAAACATTGATGCTTTAATTTCCATATCAATGAGTAAAAATAAGTAAAAAATCTTGTAAGCGGAACAAACACCAAAAACTACAGTAGTAGAGGAGAGGAAGAGATTGGACCATACTCTGTGCAGAGCGTTGGGCTGCTTAAGCAGTCTCCTTGGCTATTAGCACAATCCTGGATGGGTCGCCACTCCGAAACAGTATACCATCACGCTGGCACTTATTTTGCCGACCTCGGAAGGATGACAGGCCGAGTTAACCCCACCTGGTGTTAAATTCAACAGCTGAGCGGGATTTGAACTCAGGACCCTAGGATCCAAAGCCACCACCCTAAACCGTTAAGCCAACACCAGGCATACATTAGTAGTTCCAAGCACAAATACAAATACGACAGAATATTGAAGGATGATGGTTGACTGAGCTGTGTAAATGATTGACGGGTTATATTTCTCACGTTACTACATTATTACCCGTGCACATGAAGCGAAAAGCAGAGTTACGCAATTGGTTCTCATTGAAACTTTTAACCAAATTCGAAACTCTTTTCAAAAGTTATAACCCCCACAAAAAAAAGCAATTAAAGCATCAACAATTAGTTAATTAAATCAAATGGCATATTGGCACAACCTTGATATTTAATTTTTTTCAAATCAAAATCGGCATAACCTTGACCACCTCCTTAAAACAGAAAAACATTATACCAGTGACCGATTTAAATGAATGTAAAAATTAAACCTTAATGAAAACCAAGAGCCGATCGGCATTGCGTCGGGCATCAAAAGAGCAAATTCAACCTCATGACCAGTGAGAATCTAAAAATGAACTCCAAACATGGCGGCGTTCCATGTCAAGTGCACACATTTTTCAGCGAAATTTTGACATATCGTCTTCAAATTTCACTCTTTTTGTGCAAGTGTTTGTGTCACGGCTAAAACATTATGTGTCAATTTCAGACCTGGGGCCGATCGAGCCCATTTTAGGGCCCCCCCAAAATTTGGCGCCCCCGTTGACGCCACAATCTTCCAGTGGCCATATCACGTTGTAGTGGGTCCGATTTGGATGCATCTTGGTATCAACATGTCGTAAAAGCGAGATCTTTCAAGTCGCGTAAAGTAAAATCCACTCCGAAACAGTAATTCCAAAAAGTTTATAGTTTGGGCACCCTTTGACCCTGGGCCCCCGCCCTCTAGCCAAACCGATGATCCCGATTTTTTTCGTGTGAGAATACCCCTTCATATACTCCAACACCTCAGCGATAATTAAAATGGGATCTCAATGGGTTACACGTTGATGATGGTTTTATTGTTCTGGGTCCACATGATCACTAATTCTTGATTCGACATTGGCGACGTTTTGCCGTCATCGTTCCAATGACGTCACCTGCTGGCAGGCGACTTCATGTCTGAAATTGACAATCATCATCTCGTGGGACTATTATATAATATATATATATATTATATATATATATATATATATATATATATATATATATATATTGCATCATTTGCAAAAAAATTATTCTGCCTATTGTGTCTGATTTTTAAGTGTACATTTTTTTGTATAACCATCATCGAATTAAGTTATAAATGGGCTAATCTCAGTTTTTTGCATATGTTGCAGTAACATTGCGACTGAAGATCGAAAGGAGTTACCAAAAATACTGTTGCGATCCGTTCAGCTGCCATAAAACGAAACAACGAAAAGATCTTCGCAATGTGTCAAATGATATGTTGATGAAATTTTCTTCAAATAGGTGAAAAAAGATGACAGACTTTGTACTTCGTGCAGAAAAAAAACTTTCTCAGTTGTCACCAGAGCGTATTGAAGAATCATCTTCGACCAGTTCGAAATTATCATCAGAAGGTACTATCGAAGGCATTACAGAATCTATTTCGACAGATGAGGACGAGGAGGTTTTTGAGCGAGAAGCAGAAGTTGACCTATTAAACCAGTCGTTATCGATGATAAACCCATTCGACAAAACGAAAGGTGGAAAGAACCAGGGTACGTTCCTGAAAAGCAAGTAAAGTGGAAGATTCTGCGCGAAAGAAATTAGAACTAGTTGCTGGACCAAGCACTGCGGGGAGAAAACACAAAATACAGCGTCAAAATGTGATGAAAACTGCATGCCAGGGTGATCAAAAGCCTGAAAGAAAATACGTTGTTTCGAGCCGTTCAGAGCAAACACGTATACTGACAATATTTTGCGTAGGAATATGAGCATCAGAGGATGATGAGTGAATTCAGTGCTCCCAAAGAATGGCTGTGCAAGCCAAAAATTTAGAGAAAGAAAATGGTATGCTATCGTCTCCAAATCCCAAACAGGGGTAAAATATTGCGCCTGACGAAGTGAAATCCGCCGTAACCGAATCTTTACCGAAGTGATGAAGTCAGCCGAATAATGCTGGGAAAAAGGACTGTGTGGTGGTCAGGAATGAACATGGAAAAGACAAAATTTTCAAAAGCGCCTGGTACTAAACAATCTCAAGGAACTGTTTACAGAAATTCAAAGAGAAGAACCCTGGCTTGAAAGTTGGATTCGCGAAAGTTCGCCATGCTCCGTCCCTCGGAGTGTGTCCTGGCCGTTCAGGCGGTACACACAGTGTATGTACGATACATTCAAAATGTGAAAACTCATGATGTTTGGTTCCAAAATCCAACAGATAGCCGAACGTTCTAGCTCCTTCATCATGTGATAGCACGCATAGTTTGTAACAAGCAGGAACCGGCATGTTATTTCAGAATTTGTGAAAGTTGCCCATCAATTGAAGACTTCAAAACCGAGCTACTGAGTGCTTATGAACTAGAGGATATTGATGAAATCAGTTTAAACGGTGGACATCCACGACAATCTGACCTGAGCTCCATGGTCCTGCCTTTGGGAAGAATTCATTAATCAATTCTGTGAATGCCGCGGTGAAATTAGTGAGACACGACTTCATTGCCAAGGCCCATCTCAGGTTTCTGAAAAATAAGAAAGACGAAATCGGTGAAGGAGAATTTGTCATTATTGGAGACTTCTCAGAGAACTATTCGTTTGTCGTACAGGATGCGCCAAGGATTCCATTGAACTGCTCTCAAGCGACAATTCACCTGTGGGTTTATTATTTCAAATCGCGACATGCAAATTAAACCACGATTCGTTCATGATATATTCAGAATGCAATACTCACGACGTGTCTCGATCCAACCTCTTCCAAAGAATGCTCATTGAACACTTGAAATCTAGCTTTGTAAATGCCTAAAGAATCTTTACATTTCTTCAGACGGTTGCGCTGGCCAATGTAAGAATTGCAAAGCCTTCATAAACCGATGTCGTCACAAATCAGAGTATGGTTATTGACCAGGATGCATTTTTTTGCACAAGTCATGGAAGGGCCCTTCAGATGGCATGGGAGGGACAGTAACGAGAAGCAACACGTGAGACCTGCGTAGAACCTTACGACAGTTCAAATTATTTCCCAAAAGATCTTTTCGCCGTTTCGCTGAAAATGGTTTGAATGAAATATGAATTCGGTTACGGGATCCAAATGGTATTATGACGAGGAAGAAAGGTTAAAAACGGCCCAAACCATAGCTGAAATCAAAAAATTCGATGCTTTCATCCCGTATTTCTTGAAACTGCCCTCTTCCAAGCTACACGAATTCAGCCTTATAGCAAGGAACACCGTATCGCAGTCAGTATTTCAAATCTACCACCAACTTTTAAGGGAACTCTCAGGTATGTCACATGTGCACTATGATGGAAAATGGTGGCTTGCCTGCATCATGGAAGCTTTCAGGACACTCATGAGTGAAAGTGAATTTTCTTATCCAAACGGGCCGCAAATAGTTTCTTTTTCCTGACATGAAGATCACTGCATTTTTAGGACATTTCTGATATACTTCTTTTCCGTAGAACCCAAAAACTGCTGCAGGTGAACCTACACAATCAGTAAAAAAGAAACACAGTGTCAAATAAAACATTGTTGGCCAAAAATCTTACTATAATATGCTAGCGAAAAACTCTTACTCGTACTCGTATCGCCTTTCCAGTTCCTGCATGTGCATGTGGAAAATTTTATGTACAATATACTGATATAGTTGTATTGGAATCTTGTGGTTCAATATTGTGCGCATGTATTGTGGGCGTATATTCGTGTGTCCAGCACCCGAGTCCCCGAACAATAAAACCATCATCACACTTGAAGCCCATTGAGGATCCATTTTTCAGTTATGCTGAGTGTTGGAGTATATTGGAATAGGGTTTGGGACACATCGACCTTGTTTCTTTGGTGCTCCCGTTGAAAGGGTGTTTTATGGCCATTTTTCATGGGGTGATTCACAATCTCGTTGAAATTTTTGACCTCTAGGATGATGTCTTAGGTTGGTAAAATGCCAAGAAAATCAAAGGAGATGGCAGCGCAAGATTTACCCACTTTTCAGGTAAAGATTTGAGTAAGGTTATGGTTACTAGGGGCATTGTAATATTGTCATTTCTTATGTTTTCAGGGTCGCCTGAGATATCGATAGTATAAGGCATACTGTTTAAACTGCGTACAGGTCAACCTGAGACTGCCCCAGGATGGCTATTGCGATAAAATCAGCAAAAAATGTCGAGCGTGACCAATAATTTCAAAGAATCAGAATTAAAGATATCACAATTTCCGGTTAAATAGCTACTTTAGGATCATCCACGTGATCAACATCTCCTCAACAGTTCAAGCAGGGTTGTTTTCAAAAAGCCCCCAAATATAATCGACCATCGACAGAAAGAACTTGTCCTCTGGTTTGGACAGCGGATTCTGATAGGATGTTTTTCAGTTCGGTCTCACACTGAACTTCTTCAAACGTGAAAGTTTTGTTTCCGTCGGGGTACATTTCCACTCTACGCTTTCTGGCGTGTTATAGGGGCGCACTGTCGATCTAAGTAGACTATTTCCTTGAGGTAGTTTGTGAGGTTCATTAAAGTGCTCCCAAGATAGTCAAGGAAATAGGCAGTCACTGGACCTCCATGCTTCTTTAGCACTCAAGTACCAGTGATCTCTCTCT
>CM068952.1:119237545-119253919 GCA_035128595.1 Eptatretus atami | reverse complement strand
TTCCACGGTGACTTTCGCGAATAAGAGGTGGTTTCACAAATCACTCCGTCAACTACAGTCTGCAAGGTAAAGGCAAACCATACTGCCTTAATCCTTTCCATGGGCTTCTTTGACGTAATGGACTGCCTTGTGCAGAAAACTAACACAGGTTAGACATGCATACGCAGGCGTGTAGAGTGCTGTGGAGGCATCAAACCAAGATGAGATAACTTATGTGCAAGCACCGCTAGCCCAAGCGAGCCATTATTCCAGTTCTCACCCAAAAGATATTCCATTGCCAGGCCTTGCCACAGAAAAATTACAATAACCGAGCACACAAATCCAGGCAAGCCTCATTTCCCAATATTAAAAGGCTGGAACATAATTGTGGGCGGGATGACACGCCAAGTTTGATCATACGACAAAATAATTATTGTAAAATATAACAACAAACAAACATACCTTTAAAGAACCAACGAACAACACGCAAACAAGAACCTTTTCTGCAGTCGTTTGCTATCCATGCAGATTAATAAATCTGATGGCATTTTTTACAACTCACTATGACCCCAAGTCTGTGGTCACAGAGACCCTCCAAGAACGATTAAAGTGAGGTAACATGGATTTTTCAGTGGCAAAGAGATGTGCAATGAAACTAATCAGAAAGAACAATTAATACAAGATAAATTGGAAGCTAATTCAGGTGCCAATATAAAATCAATTATTAAAAGTATGTGGGTCACGAAGGTTGTGATGGGACAAACGGCGCATTCATGCGTCTGCATTTAATTGGCACGTTCCTCGAACAAAATGTGATATTATTTTGTAAGACGCAAGCTTACAATTGCTGGCGCCGCGAATTGAAGCCAAAGATGTTGCCCTTGTATGTTCCGTGTTTTGAAAAAACATAAAACAGTAATTTTGTAACTTTTGAGGATCCGAGCACGTTCCGCTTGGATTTCGCTCACTCTGAATTTGGGCTGTAACCTTCATCCACACCAACATCTTTACATTTTGCAGCGCCATCCGACCCCTGCTTTTGCCCTCGTGTTCCTCCCTTACCACAAACACACACCACCGTCTTCTCCACGAGAATGAACAACCGACAGATTGCCGAACCACGCTGACCTCTCAGGCCGCTATTTTGGGATCCGGGTGTGGTGTTAAACCCTTGCACAACACCTCGAGCACTCGGAGGAGCTTCCCTGCTCGGAGGTACCCAGGCAGCCAGGCCTATCTTCAGTGTGAAAGAGCACATTTAGATCAACGTTCAACAATACCCGATAATCAACTCTATCCCTCTACAGATTCAGACTGGCTGCTGCTTTTGAGATCACTGCAGCGTGCGTGCAGCAAGACAGAGATCTGGTTTTTAAAGCCCCTACATTGCACTGCTCCCATTTTCGGTTGATTTAGATTAACCACTAAACGGGACCCCCATCTTTAAGCTGATAGCTAATGTTTACAAACGCATTAAGATTGGAGGCTAGAAATAACACGGCTGGAATCAAAAAAAAAAAAAAGAAGAAATGCTCACTGCATCGCATCGATTCCATACCACAGACGGTTTCTGAATTGCGGCAGCTGTGGTGCATATGCATTATCTCTATCTCATGTAAAAACGAGACAATGGCAGATACTTCTGCTCCAACTTAACCGACAAGACGTAATCCTAAATATCCGAACATCGTAACTGGAATAGTTCATCATGCGCTATATACGAAAGATAAGTCGAGTCGTTTAAAGACTTAGCAATCTTAAAGAGGTGTTACTCACATCCACTGGACTTCTGTTTTGTAAAGGCAGGAGTTAATGCAGAAAGATTAATAATTTTTGAAGGTATTGTTGCTGTGTTGTTAAAAAAAATTACTAGATCGTATTTCCTGTTTAATACGTGTGATGTAATTCAATGATCGAGACAAGAGAGTAACAAAGAGGGATGGAAGAGCGAATTGCATTTCTTGGTCAATGAAAGTGCCCAAGCCTGTTGATATTTCCAGACTATGGCTACCTGGATATTTCACAATCACCTGCCAAGGGACAATCCTAATCTGACTGGTTAACTCACTCAAGTAGTGACCCCATCAAATGTGTTCAATTTTTAGGTAATACACTTCCAAAAATTAAAAGCAAGTATCGTTCTATTTTTGTCATTTCATTTCTGCCAGAACAATGAAACTCATACTAGACAAGCTTCATATGGACAGATTTCAAACATTACAGCTACAGAAAAACAAATAAAAGAAATAACTAGACATTAATTTATGCCGCAACGTTGACTGGTTGCCTCCACCCAACATCAAGTCTTTGCATAATCTAACTCTGATCTACAAACCTCAGACCTTTGACCTCAATATCTCATCTGAAACAAATGTTACCCACTACTCAGATGCACAAGATACTTGTGTATCACCATGGGATATCACTAACAGAGTATTCATGTACCTCTGGACCTTGAACTTTTAGAAACAAATAATCTATCAAGGATTGACGCTGATGGAGGTTATACATACTGCAACAAGTTTGATTTCAACTATCACAGTTTTTTATCTGACATGACCTCTGCTTTTGACCTCTCTGACCGCATAATTCGTATCAGTTTATCTTTTACATCATTATACTATTTGTACCAAATTTTGATTGGATCCCTTTACTTCAGCTGTTCTTAAGTTATTTGCGGTAACGAAAAACCTATCAATGGACGCATGACGGACGTACGGACAACTCAGGAACATATGCCTTTGCAACTTCATCAGCAGAGGCATAAAAAGAAAAGAAAACATTTCCTGATAAACTGATGAAACAAGAATCAACCTTCTCCCACCACTATCACCTTTCTAAATATATTAAAGACCACACATTATATGATCAATAAACATACCCGGTTAACATGGTACACTATCACGGCAGGCAGTTACAGAATCACTCGCACATCATGCTCATTCCAAGCCCATTATAGGACAGATCTTCCAAAAAAAGACTCTCTTGCAGCAATACAAGAGTGAATGTCAGCCTTTAAAAATAAAGTAAATTAAAAAAAACCCAGAAATGCTTTCAGGAGGAGGCACCTGAGATTTGAGGTGGGCAAGATCAAACACTTCATTCTTCTTCTACGTAACGCTCCAATTATTCCGATCTTGTGGAGCCAGTTCAGGGCAAAGATTCTGACACCAGTCTTTCTGAACTGGCTGGCAGGGCTCATGTTTGGCAGGGCCTTGTAATTTGGCCAGGGTGCCGGTTATTATTTACCTACTGCAGCCGAACAACATTGTTGGATCGTCAACGTCAGCCACCACGCACCCAGTGCTGGCAGACGGTTCCTCCGGCCGGCACACACACACACACACACACTGATGTGTGGCCTTGCCTGTGGAACACCAGGATGACAGTTTATAGCAGGGTAGGATTCAAATGCAGACTAGACAGTTCAGAGAGCGATGTGTAAAACTCTAGGCAAGCCTGCCAGCAAATAGATCAAATACTGTTGACCACTTACATTTTTTAAGAAAAACTAAATGAAATACCCCTGTATTTGAATTTTGACACTGATAAACAGTTAAAAAAATTATTGATCACAGCAATCTTGACAGAAATAAAGCTCAGGATCATCGAACAGAGCGCCAGAGCAGCAATAAAGAAGTTTTAAATGGTATCATCCCTTTCTGTTCAATTTTTTTTTTTATGCCCATTACTTTGTGACCCCACGACATATCCTCAGTGCCAGTATGCATCACTGCAGACCTTGCCAATTTACATGAGATTTAGAGTTTATAGCCAAAAAAGCATGCACCAGTCTGGCAACTTTCTTATTTAATCATCAATTTACGACCACAGTCGCCGACAAATGCAGCAAAGCAAAACCAAAGTGTGAGCATTGAACTGCATGCAAACCAGATTCAAATTCTTTGAGTGGCCTCAAGACCTGCACTCTCGGCGCACAACTTGGTGGTAATACCACCAGGGCAGCATTGAAGCGTTTCCGGTTTCCTGACAGGTTATGATGCGGCAGGACTTGAGCTTGTCACATACCCAGTCTCGTTTTGCCACTTATTCAAAAACGACAACAAACCAGCATGCTGTGTGTAGAGACAAAAGGTTATCTACACCGATCCTTTAACCTCTGTGCGAACATGGAGATCTATATGTTGGCTGGCTGATCGTCAGAATTGTCCTGAAATATTGTTTGTCGTCACTAGCCATAACCTGGTTGCTCAAGTTTATTTGGCAACAGAATAAATCCAATAAATGCCTTCGATATACGACATACAAAATAATGACCCCGGACCTCTTCCTCTCAACTTTCTACTCAAACATCTCGTGCCGAACTTTAGTTTACCGAGATTTGACACTTTTGGTGATGTAAAGCTGCCACACCATGTTGTTATCCAATAAAACGCTTCCAATCTCAGAATAAGGTGGTGGGCGATTAATTGCCCATATCTAATGCCTAAATGGCTAATAACTGATCGCCTCAAAAAGCAGTTCGAATTTCTGCAGCAACAGCAGCAGGCTGTAAACCCCCTTTTTAAGCTTTGAATCCACAAAGCTGCATCGTAATCCCATGAAAGCCCCGTAAGAGACAAGCCAGGCTAACCCGATGCGATGACAAGCGAATTGCTGGAGGCACAATCGAAATGTAGACGATTCGATCCACTAGACTCGCATTGCTGTCATTTCTATCGGACTACAGAAAAAGGCTCTTGTAGCCACAGAGCCACACTGCCGCTGAACAGATCAACACACGTCTTTACCTCTCCGTTTCACATTTGTGACAAGTCCGACAAGATGATACAAAGGCTGTGCAGTGGTATTTGTACCCTCTTGTCTTGGTTCGATTCCCGACCCGACGAAAAGCTGTCCAATTGGAGCTTCACAGCTGGGGTGTTCAGTCACAAGTTGCACTGATCCACCGGATGGGCGTGAAGCCGATGTCTGTCTGCTATATACCATTGTTGTGTGGGTGTGAAAGATCCTAAAGTACCTTTTGACAGATAATAGGCGAGTTATCGCGGCACCCTAAACAGATTGCAGATTGTCCGTCTTCTGTCAAATGTCAGGTACAGCCAGCCAGTTCGTGAAAACTTGGCCACAAACCTTCCACAGACCGAAGCCACGACACATGAGAATTGAGGCCGTTAAAGTTGGAGCAGGTTTCACATTTTGCACAAGCCAAGCATCTTCATCAATCAGGACATTTTTACTGTAAAAACATTCAAAACGAGAAGGGCACTCGGGGAGCGCATACCTCCAGCCACGTTATGCCTGAACATATCGGGCCCAGTACATTTTTGAAATATCAGCATACAGACTATATCGTTTTGGCCCAATCTCTCAATGGTGAAGAATCGCATTAAAAATGTAGTAGTCAGATCCAGATCCAGATCTTCACCAAAATCTAATCTTCGTCCTTCCTCATCACACACCCAACCTGATCCACAAAAATTCATCTGCATCTCCACAACTTTTTGAGATTATCCTGTACACAAACAACAAACAAACAGACTGAGAGGGGTGAAAACATAACCTCTTCACTTCGTGGCGGAGGTAATTAGATTTCATTCCTTCATGCAGGAAAAGTCTGAGTGTTACAAAGCATTTACGATGCTTGCTATAAAACCACACATTGGTACTTCAACAAAAGCTCAGGAAAAAAAATTCTGTCTCCGTCACCCTATCGTACACGTCTCAAAATAGGTGCTGACTAACCAATGGCCATCTCACGCATTTTGCTGTTGAAGTGACTCCGGTTGCTGACTGCTAATCTGTCACCACCGGCCAAACAGAATCCGATACTGCCCGGGGTCGTGGAATTTTATCATTGTTCGACTGAAAAAAAAAATGACAAAGCAAACAGTGGCACACAGAATTTGGTGAACAAAGTCAACAAGATCGAGTTAACAATCGGGTGTGCATCTTCAACATACTTTAAAACAATACATACAGATGAGCCATTGCTAATTTGACTGGGTGCGAGTTAACAACAAGGCTTTTTTTCCAGGTTCTCATCCACATAGGGATGGTGGCTTGGTACGATTGTGACGATATGCATATCAGAGTGCAGCATTTTCATCCATCTTAACCTTCAGAAGGGCGTTAAGGATGGTGTCAGTTGCATTCATTTTTCGATATTGTAAACCATTTTGGGGTGAAGAGGGTGGAGACATTTGGTTGAGGGTAAAAGTACCATGATGATTGAACTCTCTTTCATTGGAGTAGGTCTGTGACCATCTCATCCCATAAGATATCCTGTATAGCCTATATTATGAGGCTGGGAGGATAGATTGGAGGTAAGTGCCTTCACATCTGGGATGTTCACGCAGGTTCAAATCTCAGCCCAGCCTATAAACTGTCACCCTGGTGTTTCGCATACAGGCCGAGACATCAATATGTGTACCATCCATCAGAAAGTCTGCCAGGACTCGTTGTGGTAGATGTGAAAGATCCCACGGTATATTTAACGGAGTAGGCGAGCCCTCGTCAGCAATCTGGAACAAATTACAAATTCCTGCCACATACAGTCAAATGTCAGGCCTGGCACTGGATTTGTGAAAAGATGTTGGCCAAAACGTTCCTGGGACGACCCGACAAGAAAGCTCGGATTAATTGATGCTGCTGATGTGCCACACTCTTTACAGTGTTGTTTGGTGCTGCCGAAGCGTATTCTTGGCAAAGGCTTCTACTGGGTGGTTTGCCATTGCCTTCCCAGCATCGTTTGTCCGTTCTCCATTCCTTTTATATGCTCAGCATCAAACAAACAAACAGCACGTACCATTCTTGAAAGTCTTGGATGACTCGCCCGGGTTTGAACCACTGACCTCCCAGATTCAGAGAGGATGATCGAACCATTACACCACCGAGTCTGGTTGGATTAATTAGAGACATTAAAGGAGCAGTGATTTATTGTTCGCGCTGCGATAAGCACTCGTATTTTGTAGAATGAATTCAAAGTGTATCTATTATATTTTAATGACCACATTTAACTGTCTTAGTACTTTATCGCTACACTTTGTCCAAGGTGTTCTATCTGTTGATCTGGATGGTTAAGGTATAATACGGTTATTCCATAGATTATATCATCCCTTTCAAATATATAAAATATATATTAACTCTTCCCATGCTAGTCTAGCTGAAGAAGCTGCATGAAGCAACCATGAAAGGCTACCCCAAAGTAAGCCCCTTGCCGTTTCAAACCCTTCCCAGAGTTCCTCCCCAGCTATAAAGACGTTCACGCATAGTACACACATGAGAATCCCAATGCTACACACCCCCTCAGCTGCCAGACCGGTTTCATCGCTGTTGGCGAATCATCAGCGACAACACAGACAGAAATGTATAGCAACGAGGCTTTCCCAAGCAAGTACCACGTGTTAACATCAAAAGCAGGCAAAATACAAATGAAAAATGATGACCAAAGATGCAGAAAAGGAAGAAAAGTTGAGGAAAACAAAGAAGAAAAAAAAAATAGAAAAAATTGGTTGCCCTTCATATCTGAAGAAGGGATTCAACAAATATATGAACCACCTGGTCAATTTGCTTAAATGGTGTTGGAGACACTACCCCAACGGGACAGCACACTCAGAGGTAGCGAACAGTGCAACCTGGTGTCAAGGAACCTCCAAGAAGCTTGTTTCTTTCAAATATGTATCCAGAAGAATTGGGTTAACCAGGTCAGAAATAAAAACAATAAAAATATAAATGTGGATTCATACATTTGGGATCAATAAAATGAACAATTCATGCACTTAACTGCGGAACTATTGACTTACAGAATACATAGCGACCAAATCAAAAGTAGAACGTAGTGCGATATGTGCATGCAATTTAAAGGGATTTTGAAGATCAAGACTTTAAATATATGGCAGAGCTCCATCAAATTGTAACCATCTGGCCTAGACGGCTGAATCACTTCGTGATCGATGTATTTACTTTTTTCCAGTGAGTAGAAAATTCATTGCAGTCTCAGCTGGTGGATCATGCAACACTAAAAATATCGAGGAAAGTTCCAAACCCTTTACTTCACCAAATCGCTTTTGCTCCCGCTGGCAAAAACAGAACAACGATCAACGATAATGATACAACACCGTACGTTGCTATCATCGACGAATGTGCCAACAAGTACATTGAACTCGTAAGTCATGGCTGTCTTCAGCCTCACATGTGAGGAAAATGGGCAAGTGAAGGTATGCTCCGAGTCGGTAAAGGTCATAAGGTACGCACAAGGGATTTGGGATCACCGACACAATGTCACCACCGTCGTGAACCAATAGGATCTTCAGTTGCTTTCAGAGATGTACTGGGCAGAAATGATGCCCAATATTACACGCCATGGATTTGTTTGCTTGTACGTTTGTTTTGTCGGACTTTCTAATCCATGAATGTGGATCAAAGAGGGGCAGTTTCCTCTCCCTAAATGCAAATCACAGTTACATCTCCAGTTTCCATTGGAAATTGGTGTAAACACATCGTTGTGCATTTGTTGTGAGCCTACTATTATGATCTCTCAAGTGTAAGATAAACTGTTTGATTGCCATCCATAACAAGCCGATGGAGATGATTGAGGTGATCTGTCAAGCTGAGAGATGCACAAGAGCTATTTGTCTGGCCAGTTATGGTCCAAGTTTGCGTTTTTGTACAAGTGTGCGCAAAGCTCGGCACGAGATGAGACATTGAAAGAGTGGTCGGGCGAGGCCTTCGTGTTATTGCAATGCTTTGTTAGTAGCATTCGCTGGAGCCAGTGTCTATGGATGATATGACTATTGTTGGCGAGGAGTAATGATGGATCAGAATGCTATTTGCTGACTCCAATGCCATATATTCAGACTCATGGTGAACAGCAACTCTCAGACATTTGGTAGAATGAAGAACTAGTCTTACAGTGGAAGGTTCGTGTCAATCTACGGAGCTGGATGGGGCAGTACAATGGATGAAATTAACAGAATGTTATTGAGATATGCCTAAACCGCCGTGGGAAGCAAGGAGAAGCTGAAATGTTGGCGGTCAACCTTCTTCGGAGCAAAAAAAAAAAGCTGCAATGAAGGGTTAATGTCTGAAATATTCAACTTTCTCTTGCTTCCCACAGCAGCTAGACACCTCAATAAGTGCTCTGTTAATTCCATCCATTATGAGACATTTGGGCTAATTGATCATGAATGAATGCCACTGGCAAATGTCACAAATATGTAAAAGAAAAAGAAAAGAAAAAAGAAATTGCAGGACTATCATCTTCTTCCTCTTAAATGGCCATAATTGTTCCCACGTTTCTTTCTGAGGTTGGGCGGGGTAAGCCAGTCTTTCACGAACAGCTGGACAGGCCTGACTTAGACTAGTTAGGGTGGGATTGTGGTCGTGAGTTACCAGCACATAGCTCGCCTACTCTTCACGAAGGACACCGTGGGATCTTTAACGTCCACCAACTAATGCGACAGACGGGACTCCCCGTTTAACGTCCATCGGAGGGACGGCACACACATTTGATGAATCACTTCGCCTGTGAAACACCGGGATGACAGTTTTATAGTGGGTCGAGATTCAACCCAGGCTAGACAGCTGAGAGGTGAGTGTGCGCCTTCAAGGCTTCCAAGCACCATTTCAAACCACTAGGCTAACTGTACTACCTCACAAATCTTTATAAAGATAAAATCTTTCTATTAAATACATTTAATGTTGAACCTTTCACTGCCCCCATCGAGAACTGAAGGCTGCTGTCCCAAGCCATAAAGAGGAAGTCTTGGCGGCTGTTGCGATCACTTTTTTAAAAGGATGAAAGAAGCCAGTTGATAACACGAGGCAATATCTTCAGCACTCAACTCAAGTCCCATCCAGGCAATCATTTTTTAGCAAGAGCTTGAGGCAAGTGGAGAAAGTAATAAGTGCAGCCAAGCTCAATAGCTCTTCGTTCAAAACATTTTTTTTAATCATCAAGGACAGCAGTTCATGTCTCCGTTTCGCTGAAGCTTTAGGAATTGCTCACAGCATAAAAGACAAGTTTCAAGTGAAAAGATTGATAAACTGCTTTAGCAGCCCAAAACTCGAGCATCCATGAGGTGCTGAGGACCAACAACAGCAGCAAAGAGTACAATCACCATCACCATTACCATCACAAACTCAGGCCCTGGCACATATCCAACTGCTCAGTGCTCAATCATGATCAAGATCAAGAGACCGCCTTGGCTACTTGAAAAAATGCTGGAAAGTAATGCCACAAACTGCACGTAGGATACGTAGATGAGGGACAAACCCAATGAGTCCAACACAAAACTATTTACAAGCTTAGCTTTCAACAGAGCAAAACTCCCACAACCAGGGGCTAACAAGGAAGCTCTGGAGCCCTTCCACACCAATCTGCATGGTGTTGGAAAATCAAACTACAAATGGAGGTGGAAGCCGAAAGAGCATCTCGAGATTAGCAAACCATGGTGGGGCCCAACACACAAATGCAAAAAATTAGTTCTTCTCATTCATCCTCTGCAAAAAATGTCAAGTTGACTATTCAACTCGGCCAACGCACAAGTTTCCCACCATCAACAACTTAGCTCAACAGTCACATCCATTCTGATCCCTCTTCTCCAACCTATTAAAGTGCTTCTTAAGTCTGTCGTCTTGTGCTCTTTCCTCCAGGCCTTCAAGTCTGCAGCCCACCAACACCTCATGGTCTTTCCCATTTATACCTCTGATTTTTCTACACTCACTGGGACCCTGGTGCAATTCACCTACAACTTCCTCTGCTCATGCTGTAGTGCAACGTGCATTCTTGTCGAGCTGTCAACTTCACCACACTCTCTCTTGAACCCTTCAGTCTCTTTTTTTTTTTCTGACTTTGGGATGCCCTTTTCAAATATAAATTATGTAGGACTGAGGAATTAAATAAATACCCAACAGCATCTCTATGTCAAGATCATGGAAGGGTGAGGTGACAGAGGGCATTTACTTCAGGGTAATATAGAATGGGCAATTATTGCGCCAGTCAACACCACCACGTTCCACAAGTCTGTTTTACAGTCACAAGAACAGCAAATTGATTAAAGTGGAAAATGTGAAAATTATCACAATTACAACATGATGATGAATGTTAGCTTTTGTCATGCATTTCAATTAATGGCGTGTATGGGATCACTGTATGTTGGGTGCCATTGCCTTGGAGTCATGCGGTTTGCAGCACAACTATATATATATATATATATATACATATATATACTATATACACACACCAGTATATATATTGTTGTGCAAAACGCATGCCTTCAAGGCAATGGGCACCCAAAATACAGTGATCCCAGCAGTTATTTTGTTCGCTTCGGGCAGTCAGATCTTCCCTCATGTCTAGTGGGTTAATAGGACAAAGTGCGTTGTGTGGATCTAATCGCAAGGCTCTAATAACTGTATCTCTATCTTCTATCCTGATTTCCATTTCAACCCTTTCCTTTTGTCCATGGTACAAATCAAATCAAGCAAGGAAGCAAACACGTTCACGATATTAATAACAAGCTCCCAAGCAGCCACCTGTGAAAGAATCAGAACAAAGACGCTGCCCAGCACACCCTTTCATTACAATCTGCACACCAATTTACAACGGCGACTCATCTTGTTCAACCTTCGCTCACCAACTCGACCACCAACATCTCCCAGCACATGGGGAAAATCATTCCCGTGCCTCCTCGCACCTCTGCATCGATCCAATTCGCCACCAAACAGAGGCGTGCTGCACGCCCAGGCCACTCGGGCCACGTGATGCGGGTAAGCCAAGCACATTAACAGCACAAACCGCATCTCGCCGGGGGTGCCCCGAATGGGCACGCCGGTCCGATATGACCCTAGTCCAGTCGCCATAACACGGCAGGAAGGGCGGCGAGGGACGGGGTCGCATGAAGGGAGGGCGGTGCGGGGCTCTGGGCGTGGTCACGCCGGAAGTGCGAATGAGACTGCTTCCCGCCCCAGGAGCCTGGCAGGCGGAGCTATGACCGTCGTGGCCCAATAGGGAAGCATGATTCGGGTCACGGCGCATCACTTCGGGTCATCACTCCATCCTTCGCCGGGGCATATAAAAGGCAGATCGCGAAGCCATCCGCCCTCCTTTTTTGCCTGCCTGCCTCGCCTTCGTCTTCACCTGTTTTCCTCTTCCCCTGCTTGGCCTCTCTGGGGGGAAGCCCTCTCTTCACGGCTCCTTCGCCCTCTCTTCACGGCTCCTCGTTGTCTGCCTGTCGTTGCATCTACACTTGGGTTGTGTGCGACAGACATTCTTTGAGGACCCGTTGGAGCACACGTTTCCATGAGCCCCGGCAAAGTGATTAAGCAGGAGATAACGCGCTGACCCTTGAGGTGGATCACTCAAGCAGAGCGCCCATGGAGGTACACGCTACACTCACAGACCTACACACGACTCGGCTAGGAATCTTTTACCTTACGCATCTTCTCTCCTCTCTCTCTTTCCACCCCTCTATCTCGTCCTCTCTGGTACACCCCTCTATCTTCATCCTCTCTGGACACACAAAAGAGCATCCATGACAGATTCGCAATCACAATTTCCTCCGGCACAACACTGCACCCCCCATATTGCACCACACCACACCTCCCACTCCCACACCTTAGACACCAGTATTGCTTCCTTCTACCTCTCCCAAAGCATACTGGGTTGCGTTGGTCGGCCAACCGCACCAGGTATTGCGAGGCCGTTATCCTCATCTGCTCTCTTTCCTTCTGGCGATCTAATTCTCCGTGTGTGTGTGTGTGTGTGTGTGTGTGTGTGTGTGTGTGTGTGTGTGTTGGCACCAGTCGTAGCAGAAGTTAAGATTGTGCAAGTTCTAATGGGATAAGTCTGCTCTGTGTCTGCTTTTGTAAAATGCTTGCCATTTTGTCGCACCACACAAATTCCTTGCTATCCCTGGCTGTACATAATAATAAACCCCATTCACTGTGCCACATACCTTTCCTCGCTTGATTGTAAATAAATGCTTGTGTAAATGTTCCCAGCTCATTTTTCATCTTTTCCTTCATTGGTTCCAGCATGGTTCATATCCTAGCTTAACCCGGACATTATCCCCAATGATCTGTTTTCCTAACTGGTACGTCCTTGGCAGTTACGCTCGGCTGCACTGATCCGGTAAGGTGATCCAGTTTGAACAAGGCGTACCGAGGGCGTGTCCCCCAGTAATTAGATCATGTGACCATTAGGTCATTAGATATACATATACTGTATATATATATATATATATAAATATATATATATTTATATATATATATATATTACTGTATATATATATATACTTTATATTACATATACAAACCGGTCAAAAGTTTAGAACACCCCCATTTTTTCCAGTTTTTACTGAAATTTAAGCAGTTCAAGTCCAGTGAATAACCTGAAATGGTACAAAGCTAAGCAGTAAACTGTCAGAGGTTAAAAAAAAAAAAAGTTTAGGTCATCAAAAACTGAAAAATAACGTAAATTTCAGAGTTGTTAAAAGGCCTTTTTCAGGGAACAAGTAATGGGTTAGCAACTGCAGCTGTTCTACAGCAATGGAAGTAAATTAAGCCTTGAAAGGTGATGCAAACAATTCCTACAGTGTCCCAACTTTTGTTGATGAGTTACAAACTCTGTCTGTATAAAAGCAGTGTTGGAACAGACTGTGTTGCTACACCCTCTGAAGCATTATTTGGACAATATTGCACTGCAGGGGTAGTATATTGCTGTCATAATGGCGAGAAAAAGACAATTAACAAAGGAAGACAGACAGACCATTATAACCCTTAAAAGTATAGGTCTTTCCTTCAGAGAAATTGCAAAGTAAGTCAAGTGTCAGTGAGTATAGTTTCCTACACCATCAAAAGGCACTTGGAAACTGGAAGAACCACTGACAGGAAGAGTCTGGCAGACCCAAAGCCACAACACAATCAGAAGACAAGTTTCTGAGAGTCAACAGCTTGCGTGATAGGTGACTCACAGGACAGCAGCTTCAAGCACAGCTTAACACTGGTCGAAGTAAGGAAGTCTCAGTTTGAACTTGAAAGAGAGACTTCGAGCTGCAGGTTTGACAGGTCGAGTGGCAGTAAGAAAGCCATTGCTAAGATGGCAAAATAAGAAAAAGAGCTTGCCTGGGCCATGAAGCACCGCCAGTGGACTACTGAAAACTGGAAGTAGGTCTTATGGACCGATGAATCAAAATTTGAAATCTTCGGTTCATCACGCAGGGATTTTGTACACTGTCGAGTAGGCGAAAGGTTGTTTCCTCAGTGTGTGACACCCACTGTCAAACATGGAGGAGGAAGCGTGATGATGTGGGGTCTTTTGCTGGATCCAGTCGGCGACTTGCACAGAGTGACTGGCACCCTGAACCACAGCATTTTGCAGAGCCATGCAATACCCTCTGGTCCACCCCGAGTTGGTCAGAGTTCATCCGACAGCAAGATAACGACCCAAAACATGCCTCCAGGCAATGTCAGAACTACCTTAGAAGAAAAAAAGAAGACGGTAGGCTTCAAATCATGGAATGGCAGCACAGTCTCCAGCCTTAAAGCCCATCGAGCTGGTTTGGGATGAACTGGACAGAAGGGTGAAGCAAAGCAACCTACCACTGCAACACATTTGTGGGAACTTCTGCAACAGTGTTGGGAAGAACTTCCGAACAATATTTGATTTCCATTGGAGAAAGAATGCCAAGAGTATGTTCGCTGTTATATCTGCAAAAGGTTACTACTTTGATGAGTCAAATATGTAGATTAAATTTTGTTCAACAAAACGATTCCATGATTCCTTTTTTTTAAATCTGCAATTGTTTATTTGTTCCATGCCTTAATTTCAGAGTACATTGAAATATTAAACTGCTTAAATTTCAGTAAAAACTGAAAAATGGGGTGTTCTAAACTTCTGACCGGTAGTGTATATACAATATACATATATATGTGAGGTCCATCTAAAAAGTAACGGGACTGAGCCTGCTGTATGCTCCACTTACACAAACTTGAATGAACGGGTTGCGTCATAGTCTTTCGCAACATTCCAGCATATTTATATATATATATATATATATATATATATATATATATATATTATATAATATATATATATACGACCCTTGTCAGGTCAGGCCAGATTAGATCTGTGATTTGCTACAGGTATCATGTAAACCTGCACTAAACTGTTCCATGGTCGGTTTGTCGGTGACTAAACCATCTCCCCACCAGGCTTTTGGTGGGAGGATGTTTGGATTATATAGACACCCAGCAGGATTAAAAACAAAACCTGTCAAAGGGCGGAGGAGCTCCTTGAGCCAACGGCCATCTATATCTAGTGCCCAACTGTCTGCGGACGTCGTCCTGCAGTTGGTTACTTTTTATTAGGAGGTTGGTGGCAGGATTTGCACTCCTGCACCGTAAAACACTTCATTCCGCAAAACACAAAAATGCAAAGAAATCTGAAAACCCACTCCGTGGAGTACTTCCTGTGCAGCTTCCCTTCGCAGGGCAGCTCACTGGATGACGGGATTGGGGCAAAGCCTTCGGGACCCCCAATCTTTGACGATAGGAGGGAAACCACGGGGTAACATTCCTGGTCAGATTGCGGGAGAGTGTGTCAGAGTGGTGCTGAGGTGTCGTCCACAGACGGTGGTCTCCTTGGGTTAACCTGAGGCGGTCCCTTCGGGTGGGTGCCTGGAATGTCCTATCCCGAAGAGATGATGATCACCTGTCTCTGCTATCATCTGAGCTCAAGCGTTTGGACATCGGTATTGCAGCACTCTCTGAGGTTCGGAGACCGGATTGCGGCGAGATCATGGTGGGTGGTTACACCTACTATTGGTCTGGTTGCTCTGATGGTTACCTGCTCAAGTAGTTGCTGTAGCTGTGTCCAATAAGCTGACCCCAATGATAATTGGGGTAACACCGGTCAACGAGTGTTTATGACACTAAGGAATCGTCACTCCTTAGGTGTCATTTCCCTGGTCTCTGTCTATGCTCCGACTGAGGCGAGTGATCTCACCGTGAAGGATGCATTCTATGCCACGCTCGAGTCTGTGGTTGATCAGTGCCCCAGACGAGATACACTTTAGTCTTGGGGGATTTCAATGCATCGACTGGAACTGTTAGGGATGGTTATGAGAAATGTGTTGGTCCCCATGGGTCAGGAAGTGTGAACCTGAATAGCACTAAGTTCCTTGACTTTGCAGAAGTCATGGACTTAGGGGGGCCGGTTCATGGTTTCAGCGCCCACAGCTCATCGCTGGACTTGGTATTCCACGCTGGCGGTGTGGCAAAGGAGATTGACCATGTCCTCATTGATGGTCGCTGGAGGATGATCCAGAACTGACAGTGTCTACCGGAGTGCTCAGTTCCTCAATACTGACCACCAACTTGTTGTAGCAACTCTGAAGCTGCACCTTAAATCCGGGAGAATGGTACCATCCC
>CM068952.1:119221852-119237387 GCA_035128595.1 Eptatretus atami | reverse complement strand
GCAAAGAAGAATTTTGTCTTTCAAGGGACACTGGATACCATTGACCAGTCGCAGGGCCAAGCTGAATGGCAGAGCTGAGCTGTTCAGGCAGCTGAGGCGTAAAACTGTACGTGTGTTAAGGGTGGACAAGGAGGCCTATGTGCGAGGAATCTGTGAGGGCTAGAGCATTACCTGTGGACAGGTGATTCTCGTCCTGCTGACAGGGGAATTTGCGCATTGCGTTCATCCAAGCCCATCTCTCGGTGTACTGCAGTTAGAGCAGAGAGTGGTCGGCGCTTGACAGAGGAGTCCGAAGTGAATATGCCCGCTGGGCCGGTTACTTTGAGCGGTTGTACCAGGCTGATCCACCAGCTGTCGAGTTGGACATCATGGGTGTTTCAATCCCTGTTGCTGACCCTCCAATCAACTGTGGTCCACCTTCGCTTGTGGAAACACGGGCTGCGGTGAACCAGTTGAAACCGGGTAAAGCTCAGGGATCTGTGGCTCCATGCTGAACTTCTCAAGGCTGGTTGAAATGCTGCACTCGTGTCATTGCATGCATTTCTGTGCTCTGCCTGGAACACAGGCATCATCCCAACTGATTGAAAGAGGGGCCTTGTTGTCCCTCTCTGGAAAGGAAGGGTGATCTCCAAGACTGCCACAACTACCGAGGGGTGACGCTGCTCTCAGTGCCGGGCAAGGTCTTTGCTCGGATAATTATTGATAGGGTTCACCACCATCTGCTTGAGCACCAGCGTCCAGAGCAGTCAGGCTTTACACCAAAGAGGTCAAAGATTGACTGTATCCTTCCTCTTCGGGTCCTCACCGAACGCAGACGAGAGTTTCGGCAGGGGCTGCTTGCAGCCTATGTTGATCTCTGTAAAGCGTTCGATTCAGTGAATCGGGATGCCCTCTGGAGGATTCTTGGTCTTTGGGGTGCCACCAAAACTGACCGATCTGATGTCTGAACTCTACTCTGGTACTGAGAGTGCTGTGACATGTGGTGGTTCCATCTCTGACTTATTTCCAGTTATTACTAGAGTTTGTCAGGGGTGTGTGCTGCCCCCACACTTTTCAGCACTTGTATGGACTGGATTCTAGGGAGGATGTCAGAGAGATCAAGCTGCGGTGCATCGTTTGGGAATGTCAAGATCTCTGACCGAAATTTCGCAGATGATGCAGTCATCTTTGCGGAGACTTTAGATATCCTTTTGGGGGCCCTCGAGGTGCTGAATGAGGAGTCGGAGCCGCTGGGATTACGGGTTTCCTGGGTCAAAATTTAGATCCAGGCTTCAATGACATTCTGGATGCTGTTGTCCCGTCTCTGCCTGTTTGTGTTGAGGATGCTGCGGTCGTGGAGAGATTCACTTACCTTGGCAGTGATATTCATGTCTCTGCTGGCTGTGAGTCAGAGATCAATAGACGTCTGGTCGGGCCTGGGGAGTCATGGATTCACTGGATCATGGGTGTGGCGCTGCCGGTACCTGTGCGGGAGGATGAAAGTCGAGCTTTCAGGTCCTTGGTGCTTCCAGTCTTGCTCTATGGATGCGAGACTTGGACTCTGACCAAGGATCTGAGACGAGGACTTAATTCCTTTGGTACCAGGTCTCTTTGGAGAATCCTTGGCTATGGCTGGTCGGACTTTGTGTCCGACGAGCGGTTGCTGAGAGAGACTCGGATGAGATTTGTTACCTGCATAGTCCGTGAGCGTCAGCTGGCTGTTATGGACATGTGGCTCATTTTCCTGACGCTGATCCTGCTCACCAGATTCTCTCGCGAGGGAGTCTCGTGAGTGGAGGAGGCCAATGGGCCGACCACGTGCCTCATGGTTGCAGCAGGTTGACCGGCATCTCAAGTAGATGGGGATGGGCCTGGCATCTGCCTGAGGGATGGCCAGACGGAGGCCCCTGGAGTACCGCGGAAAGCGACGCAGCGACGTGCTGCTCTGGCGCATGCTCTCATACCTGACCTGACCTATATGATTGGTGATGGTTGACTGCGCTCATTGTGTGATTTTTTACAGGTCGTGCTTTACACGTTGTCTATCTCGTCTGAGTCGTGAGCAGAGATCCAATCTGAAGTTTCTTGCCAAGCTTGGCAAAACACCTTCCGAATCCTTGCAATGCTGCAGCAAGTCTCCGGGGAAGAAACGATGTCACGTACACCGTGCATTTGAATGGCACAAGAGGTTCAAAGAGGGACGGAGGATGATGAAGACGATCCACGGTCTGGAAGACCTTCAACGAGCAGAACGGCGGACAACATCGTGCGTGTGAAGCAGAGGTGCGCGGCTGCGCACAGATAGTTGACTCACGGTGCGGATGATTGCTGAGGAACTTTCCATCAAACAGGACACTGTCTGGAGCATCATCACTGAAAATCTCGAAATGCGCAAGGTGTGCGCCAAAGATGGTCCCCAAGCTGTTGTCCGAGGACCAGAAACAGCAAAGAGTCACTGTCTGTCAAGACATTATCGAGCGCCTCGAGGACGATCCAGACCTGTCGGGAGAGTCAATACTGGCGATGAATCGTGGATATTAGAATACGATCCCGAAACCAAACTGCAGAGTCGTCAGTTGAAAAGTCCGGCATCACCAAGACCAAAGAAAGCAAGGATGTCGAAATCAAAGGTCAAGGTGATGCTCATCGTGTTTTTTGACATCCGAGGGCATCGTCCACTTCGAGTTTCAACCACAGGGTCAAACAGTGAATCAATACGTGTGCAAGGAGATCTCCGGTGCCTCATGATATCAGTCCGGGACAAGAGGAGGGATCTGTGGGAGAACAATGCTTGAGTGCTCCACCATGACAACGCCCCTGTTCACAGTGCCCTGAGCATCTGACAGTTTCTGTGGAGAGGAACGTGCCAACTCTGGAGTAACCCCCGTATTCGCCAGACTTTGCCCCTTGTGATTTTTTCCTATTCCCCAAGCTCAAGGGGTGATCAAGGGACCCGATTTCCTTATGTGGAGGCCATCAAAAAGGCCGTGACGACGGAGCTCCAGAGGATTCCAGAAGAAGCCTTCCGGGGGTGCATCGAAGTGTGGAAGAAGAGGATGGACAAGTGTGTGAGACTGGAGGGAAACTATTTTGAAGGGACAAGCTGTGATTTCAATATATTTTTTTGGAATAAAATTTCTGTGAAATCAGTCCCGTTACTTTTTCGACGGAAATCGTATATACATATACATATATATATATACCATTTAAACCCATTTCATTAGTTGCTTGGAGACAAGGAAGCAGGTAAAAAAAATGTTTGTAAATAACCTTTGAATAACCATTTGATCCAGAGGGAGTGGGTGGTTGTGTTTGTTGGGAACATGTTATGTTTAAGTAAGATATGCATGATTTAATATATTATCATGTGATGGAATGTGTGATGAGAGTTGTAACTATGTGATAATACATTAATTCCTCAAGCGAATAGAGTCGAATAGTGATTGTGCATTGATGGGTTGACTGACTGCCTGGACGCAACTGAGGTTGTGGATCTCCTGATGTAGGTCATCTATTTATGGGGATTAAATGGATGGAGGTTTTCCACAAATCTCATGGGATTGCAAGATGGACAGGTAACCGTGACGGACCATTTTTAAATCGCTATATGGTGCCTAGATGCCTTTGTAGCAACATGAAAGGTAATATTAAATGATCCCTGACCCCATTCCTTCGTAGGTGTAGGGAAGCGTTTTCGGCCCCCACAAAAACATTTAGACTAGGCAATGACGGATACCCTTGCGAGAATTCAATCAGGCAATTGCATATGTATGTATGTATGTATGTATGCATGTTCATCTGAAAGTCATAGAAAAAGAAAAACAGGGCTGACCCAATCTCCACAAAATTTTGCACACGTGTTGGTTTACACAGGTCAGGTCATGAGCACAAATAACCCTCACCCCCCAACCACCAATTACGATCTATGATATTTCATACGTGTTAGTAGTCCCCATGGTAACCCCCAGTCCCCCTCTCTGAGATTGGGGGGGGGGGCAGACGACTTGCCAATGCTCTAGAAAGGAGCAGGGGTTCTGGCCATTTTAAAACATAAATTTGAAAATGCAGCTAAAAGATATCTTGTAATGCAATTTTTTTATACATGATCTACGGCTCATAGTGGAGCTGCCACGCACACTCATGACCATACAGAAAAATACACATGACACAACACAGGACTGTTAGATGAGACAAACACGGCCATAAACTTGGGGATGTATCGTCACGTCCCGGTCACTCTGGTACCATCGACACTACAACAATGGCGCCGCCTTTCTCACCGCACTCAGCGGGGCATTTCCGAAAGAGAAAATTTCCTCCTCCCCGTGAATGCCAACCTATGGGATTGTTCCTGCTCTTACCTATTAAATCTTTGGTATGACTCGGGCGGGGTTTGAATTGCCAACCTCCCACACGGAGCGGATGCTCTAACCATTACACCACCAAGTCTGGTAAATTTGGCTCTATTTTTTATTTATTTTTTGCTTTTGTTTTACACAAGCTTTATCTAAAAATTATATTTCAAGTGTACATTATCTATATATTTAACCAGCCATACTTTGTATGTTTCACATAGGTTGAGGAAGACAGCGTAAAGAGATGACACCTGAAGCACATACAAGGAAATCCTGCATAACGTTTCAACTGTGTATCTGTTAAACTTTAAATCTTTATCGCACTCTTGAAAGATAATTTGAATGTGAATTGTTCAGAATTAAGGTTTCATCATCAGAAGGAGAGGTCAGAGGAAACCCCGCCTAAAGGTCCTGTCACACCTTGACGATTTAGCAAACGTATGCCTGACGTGTGCAAAATTGGGCTAAAACGCCGGCACACGTAGAATACGTTATGGGTAAGTTTGTATACGTTAAGAGCACGCTGGCATACGTCGTAGTATGCCGAGCTGTTAGACAAATTTTTCATGCTTGAAATTTCCCGACGTATGCCAGCGTATGACTCACACGTTCCGCATAATGCTGGCCATAAGTTGTAGGCACGTTACGCGATCGTTGACACACGTCGACACACGTTACTTGTAAGTTACTCATAAGTCGAAACCGTCGAGGTAATGTTTAGCGTACCCGAAACTTATTTCTAACCTATGAGTAACGTGTTGTAGGCACGTTACGCGATCGTTGACACACGTTACTTGTAAGGTACTCATAAGTCGAAACACGTCAATGTAATGGTTAGCGTCAGTGGTTCCAGACTCCCTGTTTTTTTTTTTGTTTGTTTTTTTTCTTCGGTATGACGGTCATGTTGACACTTCGATTTCTAGTGCGGTTATAATATAATATAATTAATAGGCTGCCACTCAATGATTTAAATCATAACCGCCATACCGAAGAAAAAAACCAAAAAACCAGTGAGTCTGGAACACTGACGCTAACCATTACCTTGACGTGTTTCGACTTATGAGTAACGTACAGGTAACGTATGTCGACGTGTGTCAACGATCGCGTAGCGTGCCTACAACTTATGCCAGCGTATGCGGAATGTGTGTCATACGTCGAGTACGTCGAGAAATTTCAACATGCTGAAAATTTATTGACATACTCGGCGTAAAATGACGTATGCCAGCGTACTACGATGTATGCCAGCGTACTACGACGTATGTCAGCGGTCTTAACGTCACAAAACTTACCCATAACGTATTCGACGTGTGCCAGCTTGGTTCGGCAAATTTTTCATACGTCGGCATACGCTGGCTAAAACGTCAAGGTGTGACAGCGGCTTCACACTTCGATGTCTAGTGCGGTTATGATTTGAATCGTCGAGCCACAGCCTATTAATAGCCTACGCCACGTGATCGTCGGCGATACGCTGCCGCGCGCTATGCATAAGTTAGACTATCGTTGGGGATAGGTGTGAACGCCGACAACACGCTCAGCATTCGTTGGTATAAGTTATCTATATGTGATTAAAACGTTCTGTGTACGTACTATACATTATGCATACGTCCAACACGTTATTATACGCCCAAAAATAAAAATAAAAACATTAATAGTTCAGCGTACGCCAGCGTTTTACATACATTTTGATACGTTGCCATACGCTGGCTAAAACGTCAAGGTGTGACAGCGGCTTAATGTGTAGATCGTGGTATCTGTTTAAATTAATCTTTCTGAGAACGTGGAAGAAAGAGGAAATTACAAGTATTTTGAGAATGATCAGCTGAAATCGGAGGATTCACACACACCTTAGCCACTAAAGTAAGATTCTATTTATCGAAGTAAGTCCCAAAGAGGGACCTTACCTGCCCGGAGGGCAGGCTCACCAGCTGCCAGATGGTGACCTATTTATAAACAGATATTTTAATAACAGTGTATGTGTCCAGAATTTAAGAGCATGTCTTATAATCACTATTAACTTCGTAATAAATGGTTGTAAAATACAAGACATATCAGATTTCTGCCAAAATCTAAAACACAGGAAAACAATAACGACATACCGAAGCTTTTTGTGCTGTACTTCTCAAGGTAAATCACAGCAAGAGAACAAAGAAGTAAAATAATGTGCATATGCTGTATAAGAATGTCTGTGCACACAGACATGCTTATATATGCACATTATTTGTTTCTCTTGTGCACATCGGTATGCACAGACATGCTTGTGTAGGCACATTCTTTCACTTCCTTCTTTCTCTTGCTGTGATTTACCTTGAGAAGTACAGCACGAAAAGCTTCAGTATGTCGTTATTGTTTTCCTGTATTTAAAAGTTCTGTCATACAAACACTTCTTCAAAATCTAAAACATTAATTGCATATTTTAATTGCTTCTATTAAGCAGTATTTGAAAGACTAAAAATAAAATATAAAATATATAGCAAATAAGATGCTTTTTACTAAATTTGGAATGTTTTTGACAATGATGGAGTTTATATTATATTGTGACAAAATTAGAAAATAGATATAGATTATTTTCATGAAAATTTCCATTGGTTCAAGTGGAAATTTTAGAATTTTTTCAAAGGTGAACCGGAGGTTATTTTTTCACACCTGGTTGTTTATTTGTTTGTGTGCAGGATATCTCAAAAAGTTGGAGACGGATTCGGATGAAATTTCGTGGATAGGTTGGGTGTGTGACAAGGACAAATTGATTCGATTTTGGTGAAGATCCGGATCTGGATATGAGATTCTTAAATGATTCTTCACCATGTGAGAGATCGGGTCAAAAATGATACATGCCATATTTCAAAAAGTTGAGGATTATTGGTGGTGGATAATGGTACATATGGATTATTTGTGGATAATGACAAAACTTAGTGGATGAATTGGGGAGGTGACAAGAACAAGCAGATTAGATTTTGGTTAAGGTCCAGATGTATATATGGTCTATCAGTGGGATACAAAACGTAAACCGTTCAGCCTGGTGGAGATATGCCTCCACCAAGTGCCATTCTAGTTTTAGTGTCCTCCTCCTCCCTCTCTCTTCTGTCTGTTTGTTCATTCCCTTGATGTTTTTCACTGTCAGATTTACCTTGCTCTCCATGAACCTCACTCCTGCATAAAAATAAAAAAGCGTATAGCCACAGACCATTAAAAGAAAATGAATGCACACATCCTCTTATCGTTCCACCTCATCATCATTCACCCACCCCCATATTCACTTTCGTTCACAATAATTATTACCACTTGTGTACTGCATCTTGTTTAAACCACCGAACCGAAAATTGTCTTAATAACTGCCGAACCACTTTCATTCCCAGCCATCCGTTTCCACACACACGAGTGCTTCTGAAACCTGGGACTCTGTGAAAAACAAAAAAATAAAAGAAAAACACATTTAAGTTATAACTACAGCAGTAGCTATAAATAGCGAGTTCACCAAGGAAACTGCAGATGCAGCACCATTGGCTCACATAGCACTCAATTAGCAGCCTTCCATCCCCCCAGACAAAAGGTAGCAAGTGGATTGAACCCTGGTGGATAATTGTGTCCTCGATAGCCTATGCATGCTTGCGGGTGGCCGCAGCAAGCGAGCTAGATGCATTGCAGATTTACCTAAACACTGCCAGGAGGATCAGCAGTTGGGGCTCGTTACCAGGTGGTTGTTGCTTTGACAAGCCTGTAAAGGGCATGAAGCGACAGGGCGGCGTGAAGGTGAGAGTGCATGCCGTGTTGTTGTGAACATTGGTCGATCGTGCAGTATTAAAGCACAATTAAATCCCGAGCTTTGAAGAAAGTCCAGAGTAGAAGAATACCTCTTCTTTGATTTTCCCTGAAATTTTGTTTTTTTATAAAATTGTATTTTTAAAAAATATTAAACAATAAAGATTGTGAATCCATATCCACTGTTCACCGCCACTGGGCTATTACGAGAGTGAGATTTAGTGAGAATGTGACGTCACAAACACCAGGAGAGAAAACACGACGTTGGAGTGTCAGATGGACGGCTGTATCAACGAGAGAGTAAAGTACAGCAAGAGCTTTTTCCAGATCCCAAATGTGGATAAATATCTAAAGAAGAGAGAGTTGGCAATGAAGTGGCTTCAAAATATAGGAACTGGTCATACTGTTGACAAACGTTTTCGGAAGGCCCAAAATCGTTTGCGAAGACCGCTTCGAGCCTTGTGTGTTTCAACCAGAGCAACAAAGACAGGCTGCTCTGTTAGGGTACGACATGAAAAAAAACATTGGTAGAAGATGCGTATCCAACCATTTTTAAACATAAAGCTCTGAAAGACCGATAACAGAGGTGAAGCATGAGCTGTTAAACTCGACATAAAAAGGGTAGACAATGTCTCATGGCGGGTTTTTTCTTGAACGTCCTGTAAGCACAAGGCTACAGCCATTTTGCTATCATAGGATTTGTCCATATTACATTTCACTTACTAGAAATTGACTATGGAAGCCATGGCAGTAAATAACATAAAGGTGATATTACATGAATATTTTCTTTTTGGCTATGACCTGCACATTCATAGCAGCCAAGCTTCACACCCACTGCAAAACAAACCTTTCCAACTCTTTATATACAAGTTCCAGCTTTCGTTCAAGCACCCATTGCCACACACCGGACAACTAAAAGTTAGAAATGAGTGTTTTTTTTTTTACAAGCCTTGGCTTTCCTGATGATTCAACTATCAACGTTAAAAAATGGAACAATTACCTGTTCCGTTAGGTATCAGGTGACAACTTGCCAGACCCCTTCCACATCAAGAAATGAATGAAAAGCAGCACTAAAATGTTCCGATTAACCGTATTCTCGACTCCACGAACTAGAGGTACACAAGAACAGTAATTTTGTTTCAAGTTATCGAATCGTAAATCCCAGTCCTCACCATACACGTTCCCGTGCTGCAGGCATTTCTTCACAATGCCCAAGCCTTCCATGCCACGTTCTCCACCACACTATCACTTTGTTCTTCTGAAGCAGATGCAGTTGGAACATTCTTTAGTTCTACTTCTCCATTTCCGGTTTGAAAGAATATGGTTTCATTGGCAGCAGAAAAATCCAGTGATATGGTGAGGCATGTTCTAATGTAGCGGCTCAGTAACAGTCCACGGCGCTGTGACATCACTTCCGCCAGTTATGTCATTATGCAATAACTTTCAGAAACGGAACTTTTAATTTCTGTTGTACCCTCCACGTTGCCAAAAATCTTGGTGCACGTTTGAATAAAATACATAGAAATATCCGATTAGTCAGTATTTATTGCTGGGTTTAATTGCTCTTTGACACATATTTTCAAAAGGAAACATCCAGTCTACGGGCATAAATCCTGGGGGAAGGGGGGAATGGGAGATCTATTACAAGCCTTGGCTTTCCAAATGACAGCTGTTTGCCCCCCCCCCCCAACAGCTATTTTCCAAATGCCCACCCCCCATTTTTTGTCCGGGGGGGAATGGTCCATCGGAGCACCCCCCCCCCCCCCCCCCCCCCCCCACCTAGAATTTTCCACACAGTGAAAAAGAAAACAAGCAAACGTTACAAATAATTTGTTTTAAAAAAACAACAGTATTAAAACACCTCAAAGCACAAAACATCTGCTGTTTGGAAATTACGTATCTAAATTTACAAAGAGAATACGCACAACCGCCACGCATACCATGCACAGTTGATTTTCCGGATATTTGAGGGTTTTTGTTGTTGTTGTTGTTGTTGTAGTGGCCAGTGGCCTTTTGTCCACTGTCTTAGTAATAGTGACATTGAAGATCAGTTTACCGGTCCGAAGCCATTCAAAAAATTACGTAATTAATGACGTCATCTTTCTAACACCTGGGATGCTAATTGCGCAAATAAAATAAAATACGTAAGTACGTAAGTAAAAAATAAAAATAAAAAAAGTAAATAAAATTACGTAACAAACATATTCACCCAGGGTTGGGTGGAGAGGATTAATATCATTATCCCCCCCCCCCCCCCCCACCCCACAAAATTACAATGTCATCCCCCATTCTTGTCTAAACGGATTTATGCCACTGATCTAGTCACTACTTTATATAAGTAACCCAAGTAAATAACTGCTGTAAAGCAAAAGCTGCAGGGTGAACAGGGACCAAAAAGAACCAATCGTGTTCTCAGAACATGCACAATATACATTGTTATTGAAATTGTATTTTTCAATGGTTTGGATCTGCATCACAGAGGCTACAGACAGCACCCAATGTTCAAACTATCATGGGAATCACATTAAAAACATTGATGCTTTAATTTCCATATCAATGAGTAAAAATAAGTAAAAATCTTGGTAAGCGGAACAAACACCAAACTACAGTAGTAGAGGAGAGGAGAGATTGGACCATACTCTGTGCAGAGCGTTGGTGCTGCTTAAGCAGTCTCCTTGGCTATTAGGCACAATCCTGGATGGGTCGCCACTCCGAAACAGTATACCATCACGCTGGCACTTATTTTGCCGACCTCGGAAGGATGACAGGCCGAGTTAACCCCACCTGGTGTTAATTCAACAGCTGAGCGGGATTTGAACTCAGGACCCTAGGATCCAAAGCCACCACCCTAACCGTTAAGCCAACACCAGGCATACATAGTAGTCCAAGCACAATACAAATACGACAGAATATTGAAGGATGATGGTTGACTGAGCTGTGTAAAATGATTGACGGGTTATATTTCTCACGTACTACATTATTACCCCGTGCACATGAAGCGAAAAGCAGAGTTACGCAATTGGTTCTCATTTGAAACTTTAACCAAATTCGAAACTTCTTTCAAAAGTTATAACCCCCACAAAAAAAAGCAATTAAAGCATCAACAATTAGTTAATTAAATCAAAATGGCATATTGGCACAACCTTGATATTTAATTTTTTTCAAATCAAAATCGGCATAACCTTGACCACCTCCTTAAAACAGAAAAACATTATACCAGTGACCGATTTAATGAATGTAAAAATTAACCTTAATGAAAACCAAGAGCCGATCGGCATTGCGTCGGGCATCAAAAGAGCAAATTCAACCTCATGACCAGTGAGAATCTAAAAATGAACTCAAACATGGGGCGTTCCATGTCAAGTGCACACATTTTTCAGCGAAATTTTGACATATCGTCTTCAAATTTCACTCTTTTTTTGTGCAAGTGTTTGTGTCACGGTAAAACATTATGTGTCAATTTCAGACCTGGGGGCGATCGAGCCCATTTTAGGGCCCCCCCAAAATTTGGCGCCCCCGTTGACGCCACAATCTTCCAGTGGCCATATCACAGGTTGTAGTGGGTCCGATTTGGATGCATCTTGGTATCAAATGTCGTAAAAGCGAGATCTTTCAAGTCGCGTAAAGTAAAATCACTCCAAACAGTAATTCAAAAAGTTATAGTTTGGGCACCCTTTGACCCTGGGCCCCCGCCCTCTAGCCAAACCGATGATCCCGATTTTTTTCGTGTGAGAATACCCCTTCATATACTCCAACACCTCAGCATAAATTTAAAATGGGATCTCAATGGGTTCACGTTGATGATGGTTTTATTGTTCTGGGTCCACATGATCACTAATTTTGATTCGACATTGGCGACGTTTGCCGTCATCGTTCCAATGACGTCACCTGCTGGCAGGCGACTTCATGTCTGAAATTGACAATCATCATCTCTGGGACATTTATAATATATATATATATATATATATATAATATATATATATATATATATATATATATTGCATCATTTGCAAAAATTATTCTGCCTATGTGTCTGATTTTTAAGTGTACATTTTTTTGTTAACCATCATCGAATTAAGTTATAAATGGGCTAATCTCAGTTTTTTGCATATGTTGCAGTAACATTGCGACTGAAGATCGAAAGGAAGTTCCAAAAATACTTTGCGATCCGTTCAGCTGCCATAAAACGAAACAACGAAAAGATCTTCGCAATGTGTCAAATGATATGTTGATGAAATTTTCTTCAAAAGGTGAAAAAAGATGACAGACTTTGTACTTCGTGCAGAAAAAAAACTTTCTCATTGTCACCAGAGCGTATTGAAGAATCATCTTCGACCAGTTCGAAATTATCCATCAGAAGGTACTATCGAAGGCTTACAGAATCTATTTCGACAGATGAGGACGAGGAGGTTTTTGAGCGAGAAGAGAAGTGACCTATTAAACCAGTCGTTATCGATGATAAACCCATTCGACAAAACGAAAGGTCGGAAAGAACCAGGGTACGTTCCTGAAAAGAAGTAAAGTGGAAGATTCTGCGCGAAAGAAATTAGAACTAGTTGCTGGACCAAGCACTGCGGGAGAAAACACAAAATACAGCGTCAAATGTGATGAAAACTGCATGCCAGAGGTGATCAAAAGCCTGAAAGAAAATACGTTGTTTCGAGCCGTTCAGAGC
The DNA here is from genome assembly GCA_035128595.1 of Eptatretus atami. Taxonomy (NCBI): domain Eukaryota; kingdom Metazoa; phylum Chordata; class Myxini; order Myxiniformes; family Myxinidae; genus Eptatretus; species Eptatretus atami. The sequence goes on along the minus strand of CM068952.1, from coordinate 119,224,622 downwards.
AAACACGTATACTGACAATATTTGCTAGGAATATGAGCATCAGAGGATGATGAGTGAATTCAGTGCTCCCAAAGAATGGCTGTGCAAGCCAAAAATTTAGAGAAAGAAATGGTATGCTATCGTCTCCAAATCCCAAACAGGGGTAAAATATTGCCTGACGAAGTGAAATCCGCCGTAACCGAATCTTTACCGAAGTGATGAAGTCAGCCGAATAATGCTGGGAAAAGGACTGTGTGGTGGTCAGGAATGAACATGGAAAGACAAATTTTCAAAAGCGCCTGGTACTAACAATCTCAGGAACTGTTTACAGAAATTCAAAGAGAAGAACCCTGGCTTGAAAGTTGGATTCGCGAAAGTTCGCCATGCTCCGTCTCCTCGGAGTGTGTCCTGGCCGTTCAGGCGGTACACACAGTGTATGTACGATACATTCAAAATGTGAAACTCATGATGTTTGGTTCCAAAATGCCAACAGATAGCCGAACTTCTAGCTTATCATCATGTGATAGCACGCATAGTTTGTAACCAAGCAGGAACGGCATGTTATTTCAGAATTTGTGAAAGTTGCCCATCAATTGAAGACTTTCAAAACCGAGCTACTGAGTGCTTATGACTAGAGGATATTGATGAAATTCAGTTTAAAACGGTGGACATCCACCGACAATCTGACCTGAGCTCCATGGTCCTGCCTTTGGAAGAATTCATTAATCAATTCTGTGAAGCCGCGGTGAAATTAGTGAGACACGACTTCATTGCCAAGGCCCAATCTCAGTTTCTGAAAAATAAGAAAGACGAAATCGGTGAAGGAGAATTTGTCATTATTGGAGACTTCTCAGAGAACTATTCGTTGTCGTACAGGATGCGCCAAGGATTCATTGGAATCTCTCAAGCGACAATTCACCGTGGGTTTATTATTATCAAATCGGACATGTGCAAATTAAACCACGATTCGTTCAGATATATATTCAGAATGCAATACTCACGACGTTGTCTCATCACCTCTTCCAAAGAATGCTCATTGAACACTTGAAATCTAGCTTTGGAAATGTAAAGAATCTTTACTATTTCTTTCAGACGGTTGCGCTGGCCAATTAAGAATTGCAAAGCCTTCATAAACGATGTCGTCACAAATCAGAGTATGGTATTGACCAGGATGGCATTTTTTGCCAAGTCATGGCAAGGCCCTTCAGATGGCGTGGAGGGACAGTCAAACGAGAAGCAACACGTGAGAGCCTGCGTAGACCTTACGACAGTCAAATTATTTCCAAAAGATCTTTTCGCCTTTGCTGAAAATGGTTTGAATGAAATGAATTCGGTTACGGGATCCAATGAGGGTTATGACGAGAAGAAAGGTTAAAAACGGCCAAAACCATAGCTGAAACTCAAAAACTTCATGCTTTCATCCCTATTTTTTGAACTGCTCTTCCAAGTACACGAATTCAGGCCTTATAGCAAGGAACACCGTATCGAGTCAGCTATTCAAATCTACACCAACTTTTAACGGGAAACTCTCAGGTATATTCACAGTGCACTATGATGGAAAATGGTGGCTTGCCTGCATCATGGAAGCTTTCAGGACACTCATGAAGTGAAAGTGAATTTTCTTCATCCAAACGGGCCGCAAATAGTTTCTTTTTCCTGACATTGAAGATCACTGCATTTTTAGACATTTCTGATATACTTCTTTTCCGTAGAACCAAAAACTGCTGCAGGTAGAACCTACACAATCAGTAAAAAGAAACACAGCTGTCAAATAAAACATTGTTGGCCAAAAATCTTACTATAATACTAGAAAAACTCTACTCGTACTCGTATCGCTTCCAGTTCCTGCATGTGCATGTGGAAAATTTATGTAAATATACTGATATAGTGTATTGGAATCTTTCGTGTTCAATATATGTGCATGTATTGTGGCGTTATTGTGTGTCCAGCACCCGAGTCCACCGAACAATAAAACCATCATCACACTATGAAACCCATTGAGATCCCATTTTCATTTATGCTGAGGTGTTGGAGTATATGAATAGGGTTGGGACACATCGACTTTTTCTTCTGTTCCCGTTGAAAGGAGTGTTTATGGCCATTTTTCATGCTGATCACAATCCGTTGAAATTTTTGACCCTAGGATGATGTCTTAGGTTGGTAAAATGCAAAAAATCAAAATGGCCGCAAATTTACCCATTTTCAGGTAAAATTTGATAATTATGGCTTACTAGGGCATTGTATATTGTCATTTCTTATGTTTTCAGGGTCGCTGAATATCGATAAATAATCATACTTTTAAACTCGTACAGGTCAACCAGACTGCCCCAGGATGCTATTGCGATAAAATCAGCACAAAAATGTGAGCGTTGACCATAATTTCAAAGAATCAAATTAAAGATATCACAAATTTCCGGTTAAAATAGCTACTTTAGGATCATCCACGATTCAACATCTCCTGCAACATTCAAGCAGTTGGTTTTCAAAAGCCCAAATATAATCTGACATCGACAGAAAAATTGTCCTCTGGTTTGGACAGCATTCTGATTTAGATGTTTTCAGTTCGGTCTCACACTGAACTTCTTCAAACGTGAAAGTTTTGTTCCGTCGGGGTACATTTTCCACTCTCACGCTTTTGGCGTTATAGGGGCGCACTGTCGATCTAAGGTAGACTATTTCCTTGAGGTAGTTGTCGATTTCATTAAAGTCTCCGCAAGATGGTCAAGGAAATAGGCAGTCGGACTGGACCTCCATGCTTCTTTAGCACTCAAAGTACCAGTGATCTCTCTCT
>CM068952.1:119204719-119221827 GCA_035128595.1 Eptatretus atami | reverse complement strand
TTCCACGGTGACTTTCGCGAATAAGAGGTGGTTTCACAAATTACTCCCAACTACAGTCTGCAAGGTAAAGGCAAACCAACTGCCTGTAATCCTTTCCATTGGGCTTCTTTGACAGTAATGGACTGCACTTATGCAGAAAACTACACAGGTTAGACATGGCATCGCAGAGCGAGTAGATGGCTGTGGAGGCATCAAACCAAGATGAGATAACTTATGTGCAAGCACCGCTAGCCAAGCGAGCCATTATCCAGTTTCACCCAAAGACGATATTCCATTCCAGGCCTTGCCACAGAAAAATTACAATAACGAGCACACAACATCCAGGCACCTCATTTCCAATATTAAAAGCTGAATAATCTGTGGGATGACACGCCAAGTTTATCATACGACAAAATAATTATTTGTTAAAACTATAACAACAAACAAACATACCTTTAAAGAACAACGAACAACACGCAAACAGAACCCTTTTCTGCAGTCGTTTGCCATTCCATGCAGATTAATAAATCTGATGGCAATTTTTTACAACCACTATGACCCCAAAGTCTGTGGTCACAGAGACCCTCCAAGAACGATTAAAGTGAGGTACATGGATTTTTCAAGTGGCAAAGAGAGTGCAATGAAAACTAATCAGAAAGAACAATTAATACAAGATAAATTGGAAGCTAATTCAGGTGCATTATAAAATCAATTATTAAAGCTATGTGGGTTACAACGAAGGTGTGATGGGACAAACGGCGCATTCATGGCGTCGCATTTAATTGGCACCGTTTCCTCGAACAAAATGTGATATTTAAGTTTTGTAGAGCGCAAGCTTACAAGTGCTGGCGCCGCGATTGAAGCAAAGATGTCCCTGTATGTTCCGTGTTTGAAAAAACATAAAACAGTAATTTTGTAACTTTATGAGGATCCGAGCACGTTCCGCTTGGATTTCCTCAACTCTGAATTTGGGCGTAACCTTGCATCCCACCAACATCTTTACATTTTGCACGCCAATCCGACCCCTGCCTTTTGCCCTTCTTTCCTCCCTTACCACAAACACACACCACCGTTCTCCACGGGAATGAACACCCGACAAGATGCCGAACCACGCTGACTCTCAGGCTATTTTGGATCCGGCGGTGGGTTAACCCTTGCACCAACACACCTCGAGCAACCGGAGTGGAGCTTCCCCTGCTCGGAGGTACCAGGCAGCCAGCCAATCTTCAGTGGAAAGAGCACATTTAGATCAACGTTCAACAATACCCGATAATCAACTTATCCCTCTACAGATCAGACTGGCTGCTGCTTTTGAGATCACTGCAGCCGTGCGTGCAGCAAGACAGAGATCTGGTTTTGTAAAGCCCCCATTGCACTGCTCCCATTTTCGGTTGATTAGATTAAACCACTAAAACGGGACCCCCATTCTAATTTAATATAATAGCTGTTAATGCTTTAAAGATTTAAGCACTTGAGGCTGGAATAAAGGACTGGATAATCAGAAAAAAGGAAAAAAAAAGAAAAAAATGCATCACCCCTGCATAGCGCAATCCATCACATACCAAACATTACTAATTGTCGGCATGTGTAAAGCAGTTATGCTTCTCTGTAAAAGAGCGGAAAAGCCAAACTGGAAGCAAAGTTTAACGTTCCACTAATACGCAGGCAAATTCCAGAAGAGTCCAACACGGAATAGTCCTATAAATTCATCAATGCGAATGACAAGAACATAAGGTCCGATGGTTTTTAAAGAATTCAGATCCTTAAGCTGTTACTCCACCCTGGACTTCTGTTTTGTAAGCAGAGTTAATGCAGAAAGATTAATAATTTTTGAAGGTATCTGTTGCTGTGTTGTTTAAAAAAAATTACTAGATCGTATTTCCTGGCTTTAATACGTGTGATGTAATCAAGATCGAGACAAGAGAGTAACAAAGAGGGATGGAGAGCGAATTGCAATTTCTGGTCAATGAAAGTGCCAAGCCTGTTGATTTTCCAGACTATGGCTACCTGGATATATTCACAATCACCTGCCAAGCGGACATCCATATATCTGACTGGTTAACTCACTCAAGTAGTGACCCCATCAAAATGTGTTCAATTTTAGGTAATACACTTCCAAAAATTAAAAGCAAGTATCGTTCTATTTTTGTCATTCATTTCTGCCCAGAACAATGAAACTCATACTAGACAAGCTCATATGGACAGATTCAAACATTACAGGCTACATGAAAAACAAATAAAAGAAATAAACTAGACATTAATTTATGCCGCAACGTTGACTGGTATGCCTCCACCACAGTTCAAGTCTTTGCATAATCTAACTCTTGATCTAAACCTCAGACATTTGACCTCAATATTACATCTGAAACAATGTACCCTATCTCAGATGCACAGATACTTGTGTATCACCATGTGTATCACTAACAGGAGTATTCATGTACCTCTGACCTTGAACTTTTAGAAACCAAATAATCTATCAAGATTGACGCCATGATGGAGGTTATACATACTGTGCAACAAAGTTTGATTTCAACTATACATTTTTTATCTGACATGACCTCTGCTTTTGACCCTCTGACCGCATAATTCGTATCAGTTTATCTTTTACATCATTATACTATTTGGTACCAAATTTTGATTGGATCCCTTTACTTCAGGCTTTCTTAAGTTATTGGGTAACGAAAAACCTATCATGGACGCATGACGGACGTACGGACAACTCAGGAACATATGCCTTTGCAACTTCATCAGCAGAGGCATAAAAAGAAAAGAAAACATTTCCTGATAAACTGATGAAACAAGAATCAACCTTCTCCCACCACTATCACCTTTCTAAATATATTAAAGACCACACATTATATGATCAATAAACATACCCGGTAACATGGTACACTATCACGGCAGGCAGTTACAGAATCACTCGCACATCATGCTCATTCCAAGCCCATTATAGGACAGATCTTCCAAAAAAAGACTCTCTTGCAGCAATACAAGAGTGAATGTCAGCCTTTAAAAATAAAGTAAATTAAAAAAAACCCAGAAATGCTTTCAGGAGGAGGCACCTGAGATTTGAGGTGGGCCAGATCAAACACTTCATTCTTCTTCTACGTAACGCTCCAATTATTCCGATCTTGTGGAGCCAGTTCAGGGCAAAGATTCTGACACCAGTCTTTCTGAACTGGCTGGCAGGGCTCATGTTTGGCAGGGCCTTGTAATTTGGCCAGGGTGCCGGTTATTATTTACCTACTGCAGCCGAACAACATTGTTGGATCGTCAACGTCAGCCACCACGCACCCAGTGCTGGCAGACGGTTCCTCCGGCCGGCACACACACACACACACACACTGATGTGTGGCCTTGCCTGTGGAACACCAGGATGACAGTTTATAGCAGGGTAGGATTCAAATGCAGACTAGACAGTTCAGAGAGCGATGTGTAAAACTCTAGGCAAGCCTGCCAGCAAATAGATCAAATACTGTTGACCACTTACATTTTTTAAGAAAAACTAAATGAAATACCCCTGTATTTGAATTTTGACACTGATAAACAGTTAAAAAAATTATTGATCACAGCAATCTTGACAGAAATAAAGCTCAGGATCATCGAACAGAGCGCCAGAGCAGCAATAAAGAAGTTTTAAATGGTATCATCCCTTTCTGTTCAATTTTTTTTTTTATGCCCATTACTTTGTGACCCCACGACATATCCTCAGTGCCAGTATGCATCACTGCAGACCTTGCCAATTTACATGAGATTTAGAGTTTATAGCCAAAAAAGCATGCACCAGTCTGGCAACTTTCTTATTTAATCATCAATTTACGACCACAGTCGCCGACAAATGCAGCAAAGCAAAACCAAAGTGTGAGCATTGAACTGCATGCAAACCAGATTCAAATTCTTTGAGTGGCCTCAAGACCTGCACTCTCGGCGCACAACTTGGTGGTAATACCACCAGGGCAGCATTGAAGCGTTTCCGGTTTCCTGACAGGTTATGATGCGGCAGGACTTGAGCTTGTCACATACCCAGTCTCGTTTTGCCACTTATTCAAAAACGACAACAAACCAGCATGCTGTGTGTAGAGACAAAAGGTTATCGACACCGATCCTTTAACCTCTGTGCGAACATGGAGATCTATATGTTGGCTGGCTGATCGTCAGAATTTCCTGAAATATTGTTTGTCGTCACTAGCCATAACCTGGTTGCTCAAGTTTATTTGGCAACAGAATAAATCCAATAAATGCCTTCGATATACGACATACAAAATAATGACCCCGGACCTCTTCCTCTCAACTTTCTACTCAAACATCTCGTGCCGAACTTTAGTTTACCGAGATTTGACACTTTTGGTGATGTACAAGCTGCCACACCATGTTGTTATCCAATAAAACGCTTCCAATCTCAGAATAAGGTGGTGGGCGATTAATTGCCCATATCTAATGCCTAAATGGCTAATAACTGATCGCCTCAAAAAGCAGTTCGAATTTCTGCAGCAACAGCAGCAGGCTGTAAACCCCCTTTTTAAGCTCTTGAATCCACAAAGCTGCATCGTAATCCCATGAAAGCCCCGTAAGAGACAAGCCAGGCTAACCCGATGCGATGACAAGCGAATTGCTGGAGGCACAATCGAAATGTAGACGATTCGATCCACTAGACTCGCATTGCTGTCATTTCTATCGGACTACAGAAAAAGGCTCTTGTAGCCACAGAGCCACACTGCCGCTGAACAGATCAACACACGTCTTTACCTCTCCGTTTCACATTTGTGACAAGTCCGACAAGATGATACAAAGGCTGTGCAGTGGTATTTGTACCCTCTTGTCTTGGTTCGATTCCCGACCCGACGAAAAGCTGTCCAATTGGAGCTTCACAGCTGGGGTGTTCAGTCACAAGTTGCACTGATCCACCGGATGGGCGTGAAGCCGATGTCTGTCTGCTATATACCATTGTTGTGTGGGTGTGAAAGATCCTAAAGTACCTTTTGACAGATAATAGGCGAGTTATCGCGGCACCCTAAACAGATTGCAGATTGTCCGTCTTCTGTCAAATGTCAGGTACAGCCAGCCAGTTCGTGAAAACTTGGCCACAAACCTTCCACAGCCGAAGCCACGACACATGAGAATTGAGGCCGTTAAAGTTGGAGCAGGTTTCACATTTTGCACAAGCCAAGCATCTTCATCAATCAGGACATTTTTACTGTAAAAACATTCAAAACGAGAAGGGCACTCGGGGAGCGCATACCTCCAGCCACGTTATGCCTGAACATATCGGGCCCAGTACATTTTTGAAATATCAGCATACAGACTATATCGTTTTTGGCCCAATCTCTCAATGGTGAAGAATCGCATTTAAAAATGTAGTAGTCAGATCCAGATCCAGATCTTCACCAAAATCTAATCTTCGTCCTTCTCATCACACACCCAACCTGATCCACAAAAATTCATCTGCATCCGTCTCACAACTTTTTGAGATATCCTGTACACAAAAACAAACAAACAGACTGAGAGGGGTGAAAACATAACCTCTTCACTTCGTGGCGGAGGTAATTAGATTTCATTCCTTCATGCAGGAAAAGTCTGAGTGTTACAAAGCATTTACGATGCTTGCTATAAAACCACACATTGGTACTTCAACAAAAGCTCAGGAAAAAAAATTCTGTCTCCGTCACCCTATCGTACACGTCTCAAAATAGGTGCTGACTAACCAATGGCCATCTCACGCATTTTGCTGTTGAAGTGACTCCGGTTGCTGACTGCTAATCTGTCACCACCGGCCAAACAGAATCCGATACTGCCCGGGGTCGTGGAATTTTATCATTGTTCGACTGAAAAAAAAAATGACAAAGCAAACAGTGGCACACAGAATTTGGTGAACAAAGTCAACAAGATCGAGTTAACAATCGGGTGTGCATCTTCAACATACTTTAAAACAATACATACAGATGAGCCATTGCTAATTTGACTGGGTGCGAGTTAACAAGCAAGGCTTTTTTTCCAGGTTCTCATCCACATAGGGATGGTGGCTTCGTACGATTGTGACGATATGCATATCAGAGTGCAGCATTTTCATCCATCTTAACCTTCAGAAGGGCGTTAAGGATGGTGTCAGTTGCATTCATTTTCGATATTGTAAACCATTTTGGGGTGAAGAGGGTGGAGACATTTGGTTGAGGGTAAAAGTACCATGATGATTGAACTCTCTTTCATTGGAGTAGGTCTGTGACCATCTCATCCCATAAGATATCCTGTATAGCCTATATTATGAGGCTGGGAGGATAGATTGGAGGTAAGTGCCTTCACATCTGGGATGTTCACGCAGGTTCAAATCTCAGCCCAGCCTATAAACTGTCACCCTGGTGTTTCGCATACAGGCCGAGACATCAATATGTGTACCATCCATCAGAAAGTCTGCCAGGACTCGTTGTGGTAGATGTGAAAGATCCCACGGTATATTTAACGGAGTAGGCGAGCCCTCGTCAGCAATCTGGAACAAATTACAAATTCCTGCCACATACAGTCAAATGTCAGGCCTGGCCTGGATTTGTGAAAAGATGTTGGCCAAAACGTTCCTGGGACGACCCGACAAGAAAGCTCGGATTAATTGATGCTGCTGATGTGCCACACTCTTTACAGAGTTGTTTGGTGCTGCCGAAAGCGTATTCTTGGCAAAGGCTTCTACTGGGTGGTTTGCCATTGCCTTCCCAGCATCGTTTGTCCGTTCTCCATTCCTTTTATATGCTCAGCATCAAACAAACAAACAGCACGTACCATTCTTGAAAGTCTTGGATGACTCGCCCGGGTTTGAACCACTGACCTCCCAGATTCAGAGAGGATGATCGAACCATTACACCACCGAGTCTGGTTGGATTAATTAGAGACATTAAAGGAGCAGTGATTTATTGTTCGCGCTGCGATAAGCACTCGTATTTTGTAGAATGAATTCAAAGTGTATCTATTATATTTTAATGACCACATTTAACTGTCTTAGTACTTTATCGCTACACTTTGTCCAAGGTGTTCTATCTGTTGATCTGGATGGTTAAGGTATAATACGGTTATTCCATAGATTATATCATCCCTTTCAAATATATAAAATATATATTAACTCTTCCCATGCTAGTCTAGCTGAAGAAGCTGCATGAAGCAACCATGAAAGGCTACCCCAAAGTAAGCCCCTTGCCGTTTCAAACCCTTCCCAGAGTTCCTCCCCAGCTATAAAGACGTTCACGCATAGTACACACATGAGAATCCCAATGCTACACACCCCCTCAGCTGCCAGACCGGTTTCATCGCTGTTGGCGAATCATCAGCGACAACACAGACAGAAATGTATAGCAACGAGGCTTTCCCAAGCAAGTACCACGTGTTAACATCAAAAGCAGGCAAAATACAAATGAAAAATGATGACCAAAGATGAGAAAAGGAAGAAAAGTTGAGGAAAACAAAGAAGAAAAAAAAAATAGAAAAAATTGGTTGCCCTTCATATCTGAAGAAGGGATTCAACAAATATATGAACCACCTGGTCAATTTGCTTAAATGGTGTTGGAGACACTACCCCAACGGGACAGCACACTCAGAGGTAGCGAACAGTGCAACCTGGTGTCAAGGAACCTCCAAGAAGCTTGTTTCTTTCAAATATGTATCCAGAAGAATTGGGTTAACCAGGTCAGAAATAAAAACAATAAAAATATAAATGTGGATTCAATACATTTGGGATCAATAAAATGAACAATTCATGCACTTAACTGCGGAACTATTGACTTACAGAATACATAGCGACCAAATCAAAAGTAGAACGTAGTGCGATATGTGCATGCAATTTAAAGGGATTTTGAAGATCAAGACTTTAAATATATGGCAGAGCTCCATCAAATTGTAACCATCTGGCCTAACGGCTGAATCACTTCGTGATCGATGTATTTACTTTTTTCCAGTGAGTAGAAAATTCATTGCAGTCTCAGCTGGTGGATCATGCAACACTAAAAATATCGAGGAAAGTTCCAAACCCTTTACTTCACCAAATCGCTTTTGCTCCCGCTGGCAAAAACAGAACAACGATCAACGATAATGATACAACACCGTACGTTGCTATCATCGACGAATGTGCCAACAAGTACATTGAACTCGTAAGTCATGGCTGTCTTCAGCCTCACATGTGAGGAAAATGGGCAAGTGAAGGTATGCTCCGAGTCGGTAAAGGTCATAAGGTACGCACAAGGGATTGGGATCACCGACACAATGTCACCACCGTCGTGAACCAATAGGATCTTCAGTTGCTTTCAGAGATGTACTGGGCAGAAATGATGCCCAATATTACACGCCATGGATTTGTTTGCTTGTACGTTTGTTTTGTCGGACTTTCTAATCCATGAATGTGGATCAAAGAGGGGCAGTTTCCTCTCCCTAAATGCAAATCACAGTTACATCTCCAGTTTCCATTGGAAATTGGTGTAAACACATCGTTGTGCATTTGTTGTGAGCCTACTATTATGATCTCTCAAGTGTGAGATAAACTGTTTGATTGCCATCCATAACAAGCCGATGGAGATGATTGAGGTGATCTGTCAAGCTGAGAGATGCACAAGAGCTATTTGTCTGGCCAGTTATGGTCCAAGTTTGCGTTTTTGTACAAGTGTGCGCAAAGCTCGGCACGAGATGAGACATTGAAAGAGTGGTCGGGCGAGGCCTTCGTGTTATTGCAATGCTTTGTTAGTAGCATTCGCTGGAGCCAGTGTCTATGGATGATATGACTATTGTTGGCGAGGAGTAATGATGGATCAGAATGCTATTTGCTGACTCCAATGCCACATATTCAGACTCATGGTGAACAGCAACTCCAGACATTTGGTAGAATGAAGAACTAGTCTTACAGTGGAAGGTTCGTGTCGATCTACGGAGCTGGATGGGGCAGTACAATGGATGAAATTAACAGAATGTTATTGAGATATTGCCTAAACCGCCGTGGGAAGCAAGGAGAAGCTGAAATGTTGGGGCGTCAAACCCTTCTTCGGAGCAAAAAAAAAAGCTGCAATGAAGGGTTAATGTCTGAAAATTCAACTTTCTCTCTGCTTCCCACAGCAGCTAGACACCTCAATAAGTGCTCTGTTAATTCCATCCATTATGAGACATTTGGGCTAATTGATCATGAATGAATGCCATGGCAAATGTCACAAATATGTAAAAGAAAAAGAAAAGAAAAAAGAATTGCAGGACTATCATCTTCTTCCTCTTAAATGGCCATAATTGTTCCCACGTTTCTTTCTGAGGTTGGGCGTGGGTAAGCCAAGTCTTTCACGAACAGCTGGACAGGCCTGACTGACTAGTTGGGTGGGATTGTGGTCGTGAGTACCAGCATAGCTCGCCTACTCTTCACGAAGGACACCTGGGATCTTTAACGTCCACCAACTAATGCGACAGACGGGACTCCCGTTTAACGTCCATCGGAGGGACGGCACACACATTTGATGAATCACTTCGCCTGTGAAACACCGGGATGACAGTTTTATAGTGGGTCGAGATTCAACCAGGCTAGACAGCTGAGAGGTGAGTGTGCGCCTTCAAGGCCATTCCAAGCACCATTTCAAACCACTAGGCTAACTGTACTACCTCACAAATTGCTTTATTAAAGATAAAATCTTTCTATTAAATACATTTAATGTTGAACCTTTCACTGCCCCCATCGAGAATGAAGGCTGCTGTCCCAAGCCATAAAGAGGAAGTCTTGGCGGCTGTTGCGATCACCTTTTTAAAAAGGATGGAAAGAGCCAGTTGATAACACGAGGCAATATCTTCAGCACTCAACTCAAGTCCCATCCAGGCAATCATTTTAGGCAAGAGCTTGAGGCAAGTGGAGAAAGTAATAAGTGCAGCCAAGCTCAATAGCTCTTCGTTCAAAACATTTTTTTTTAATCATCAAGGACGCAGTTCATGTCTCCGTTTCGCTGAAGCTTTAGGAATTGCTCACAGCATAAAAGACAAGTTTCAAGTGAAAAGATTGATAAACTGCTTTAGCAGCCCAAAACTCGGCATCCATGAGGTGCTGAGGACCAACAACAGCAGCAAAGAGTACAATCACCATCACCATTACCATCCACAAACCTCAGGCCCTGGCACATATCCAACTGCTCAGTGCTCATCATGATCAAGATCAAGAGACCGCCTTGGCTACTTGAAAAATGCTGGAAAGTATGCCACAAACTGCACGTAGGATACGTTAGAATGAGGGACCAAACCCAATGAAGATCCAACACAAAACTATTTACAAGCTTAGCTTTCACAGAGCAAAACTCCCACAACCAGGGGCTAACAAGGAAGCTCTGGAGCCCTTCCACACCAAATCTGCAATGGTGTTGGAAAATCAAACTACAAATGGAGGTGGAAGCCGAAAGAGCATCTCGAGATTAGCAAACCATGGTGGGGCCCAACACACAAATGCAAAAAATTAGTTCTTCTCATTCATCCTCTGCAAAAAATGTCAAGTTGACTATTCAACTCGGCCAACGCACAAGTTTCCCACCATCCACAACTTAGCTCAACAGTCACATCCATTCTGATCCCTCTTCTCCAACCTATTAAAGTGCTTCTTAAGTCTGTCGTCTTGTGCTCTTTCCTCCAGGCCTTCAAGTCTGCAGCCCACCAACACCTCATGGTCTTTCCCATTTATACCTCTGAGTTTTCTACACTCACTGGGACCCTGGTGCAATTCACCTACAACTTCCTCTGCTCATGCTGTAGTGCAACGTGCATTCTTGTCGAGCTGTCAACTTCACCACACTCTCTCTTGAACCCTTCAGTCTCTTTTTTTTTTTCTGACTTTGGGATGCCCTTTTCAAATATAAATTATGTAGGACTGAGGAATTAAATAAATACCCAACAGCATCTCTATGTCAAGATCATGGAAGGGTGAGGTGACAGAGGGCATTTACTTCAGGGTAATATAGAATGGGCAATTATTGCGCCAGTCAACACCACCACGTTCCACAAGTCTGTTTTACAGTCACAAGAACAGCAAATTGATTAAAGTGGAAAATGTGAAAATTATCACAATTACAACATGATGATGAATGTTAGCTTTTGTCATGCATTTCAATTAATGGCGTGTATGGGATCACTGTATGTTGGGTGCCATTGCCTTGGAGTCATGCGGTTTGCAGCACAACTATATATATATATATATATATACATATATATACTATATACACACACCAGTATATATATTGTTGTGCAAAACGCATGCCTTCAAGGCAATGGGCACCCAAAATACAGTGATCCCAGCAGTTATTTTGTTCGCTTCGGGCAGTCAGATCTTCCCTCATGTCTAGTGGGTTAATAGGACAAAGTGCGTTGTGTGGATCTAATCGCAAGGCTCTAATAACTGTATCTCTATCTTCTATCCTGATTTCCATTTCAACCCTTTCCTTTTGTCCATGGTACAAATCAAATCAAGCAAGGAAGCAAACACGTTCACGATATTAATAACAAGCTCCCAAGCAGCCACCTGTGAAAGAATCAGAACAAAGACGCTGCCCAGCACACCCTTTCATTACAATCTGCACACCAATTTACAACGGCGACTCATCTTGTTCAACCTTCGCTCACCAACTCGACCACCAACATCTCCCAGCACATGGGGAAAATCATTCCCGTGCCTCCTCGCACCTCTGCATCGATCCAATTCGCCACCAAACAGAGGCGTGCTGCACGCCCAGGCCACTCGGGCCACGTGATGCGGGTAAGCCAAGCACATTAACAGCACAAACCGCATCTCGCCGGGGGTGCCCCGAATGGGCACGCCGGTCCGATATGACCCTAGTCCAGTCGCCATAACACGGCAGGAAGGGCGGCGAGGGACGGGGTCGCATGAAGGGAGGGCGGTGCGGGGCTCTGGGCCGTGGTCACGCCGGAAGTGCGAATGAGACTGCTTCCCGCCCCAGGAGCCTGGCAGGCGGAGCTATGACCGTCGTGGCCCAATAGGGAAGCATGATTCGGGTCACGGCGCATCACTTCGGGTCATCACTCCATCCTTCGCCGGGGCATATAAAAGGCAGATCGCGAAGCCATCCGCCCTCCTTTTTTGCCTGCCTGCCTCGCCTTCGTCTTCACCTGTTTTCCTCTTCCCCTGCTTGGCCTCTCTGGGGGGAAGCCCTCTCTTCACGGCTCCTTCGCCCTCTCTTCACGGCTCCTCGTTGTCTGCCTGTCGTTGCATCTACACTTGGGTTGTGTGCGACAGACATTCTTTGAGGACCCGTTGGAGCACACGTTTCCATGAGCCCCGGCAAAGTGATTAGCAGGAGATAACGCGCTGACCCTTGAGGTGGATCACTCAAGCAGAGCGTCCCATGGAGGTACACGCTACACTCACAGACCTACACACGACTCGGCTAGGAATCTTTTACCTTACGCATCTTCTCTCCTCTCTCTCTTTCCACCCCTCTATCTCGTCCTCTCTGGTACACCCCTCTATCTCATCCTCTCTGGACACACAAAAGAGCATCCATGACAGATTCGCAATCACAATTTCCTCCGGCACAACACTGCACCCCCCATATTGCACCACACCACACCTCCCACTCCCACACCTTAGACACCAGTATTGCTTCCTTCTACCTCTCCCAAAGCATACTGGGTTGCGTTGGTCGGCCAACCGCACCAGGTATTGCGAGGCCGTTATCCTCATCTGCTCTCTTTCCTTCTGGCGATCTAATTCTCCGTGTGTGTGTTGTGTGTGTGTGTGTGTGTGTGTGTGTGTGTGTGTGTTGGCACCAGTCGTAGCAGAAGTTAAGATTGTGGCAAGTTCTAATGGGATAAGTCTGCTCTGTGTCTGCTTTTGTAAATGCTTGCCATTTTGTCGCACCACACAAATTCCTTGCTATCCCTGGCTTACATAAATAATAAACCCCATTCACTGTGCCACATACCTTTCCTCGCTTGATTGTAAATAAATGCTTGTGTTAAATGTTCCCAGCTCATTTTTCATCTTTTCCTTCATTGGTTCCAGCATGGTTCATATCCTAGCTTAACCCGGACATTATCCCCCAATGATCTGTTTTCCTAACTGGTACGTCCTTGGCAGTTACGCTCGGCTGCACTGATCCGGTAAGGTGATCCAGTTTGAACAAGGCGTACCGAGGGCGTGTCCCCCAGTAATTAGATCATGTGACCATTAGGTCATTAGATATACATATACTGTATATATATATATATATATAAATATATATATATGTTATATATATATATATATTACTGTATATATATATATACTTTATATTACATATACAAACCGGTCAAAAGTTTAGAACACCCCCATTTTTTCCAGTTTTTACTGAAATTTAAGCAGTTCAAGTCCAGTGAATAACCTGAAATGGTACAAAGCTAAGCAGTAAACTGTCAGAGGTTAAAAAAAAAAAAAGTTTAGGTCATCAAAAACTGAAAAATAACGTAAATTTCAGAGTTGTTAAAAGGCCTTTTTCAGGGAACAAGTAATGGGTTAGCAACTGCAGCTGTTCTACAGCAATGGAAGTAAATTAAGCCTTGAAAGGTGATGCAAACAATTCCTACAGTGTCCCAACTTTTGTTGATGAGTTACAAACTCTGTCTGTATAAAAGCAGTGTTGGAACAGACTGTGTTGCTACACCCTCTGAAGCATTATTTGGACAATATTGCACTGCAGGGGTAGTATATTGCTGTCATAATGGCGAGAAAAAGACAATTAACAAAGGAAGACAGACAGACCATTATAACCCTTAAAAGTATAGGTCTTTCCTTCAGAGAAATTGCAAAGTAAGTCAAGTGTCAGTGAGTATAGTTTCCTACACCATCAAAAGGCACTTGGAAACTGGAAGAACCACTGACAGGAAGAGTCTGGCAGACCCAAAGCCACAACACAATCAGAAGACAAGTTTCTGAGAGTCAACAGCTTGCGTGATAGGTGACTCACAGGACAGCAGCTTCAAGCACAGCTTAACACTGGTCGAAGTAAGGAAGTCTCAGTTTGAACTTGAAAGAGAGACTTCGAGCTGCAGGTTGACAGGTCGAGTGGCAGTAAGAAAGCCATTGCTAAGATGGCAAAATAAGAAAAAGAGCTTGCCTGGGCCATGAAGCACCGCCAGTGGACTACTGAAAACTGGAAGTAGGTCTTATGGACCGATGAATCAAAATTTGAAATCTTCGGTTCATCACGCAGGGATTTTGTACACTGTCGAGTAGGCGAAAGGTTGTTTCCTCAGTGTGTGACACCACACTGTCAAACATGGAGGAGGAAGCGTGATGATGTGGGGTCTTTTGCTGGATCCAGTCGGCGACTTGCACAGAGTGACTGGCACCCTGAACCACAGCATTTTGCAGAGCCATGCAATACCCTCTGGTCCACCCCGAGTTGGTCAGAGTTCATCCGACAGCAAGATAACGACCCAAAACATGCCTCCAGGCAATGTCAGAACTACCTTAGAAGAAAAAAAGAAGACGGTAGGCTTCAAATCATGGAATGGCAGCACAGTCTCCAGCCTTAAAGCCCATCGAGCTGGTTTGGGATGAACTGGACAGAAGGGTGAAGCAAAGCAACCTACCACTGCAACACATTTGTGGGAACTTCTGCAACAGTGTTGGGAAGAACTTCCGAACAATATTTGATTTCCATTGGAGAAAGAATGCCAAGAGTATGTTCGCTGTTATATCTGCAAAAGGTTACTACTTTGATGAGTCAAATATGTAGATTAAATTTTGTTCAACAAAACGATTCCATGATTCCTTTTTTTTAAATCTGCAATTGTTTATTTGTTCCATGCCTTAATTTCAGAGTACATTGAAATATTAAACTGCTTAAATTTCAGTAAAAACTGAAAAATGGGGTGTTCTAAACTTCTGACCGGTAGTGTATATACAATATACATATATATGTGAGGTCCATCTAAAAAGTAACGGGACTGAGCCTGCTGTATGCTCCACTTACACAAACTTGAATGAACGGGTTGCGTCATAGTCTTTCGCAACATTCCAGCATATATTATATATATATATATATATATATATATATATATATATATTTATATAATATATATATATTACGACCCTTGTCAGGTCAGGCCAGATTAGATCTGTGATTTGCTACAGGTATCATGTAACCTGCACTAAACTGTTCCATGGTCGGTTTGTCGGTGACTAAACCATCTCCCCACCAGGCTTTTGGTGGGGGATGTTTGGATTATATAGACACCCAGCAGGATTAAAAACAAAACCTGTCAAAGGGCGGAGGAGCTCCTTGAGCCAACGCCATCTATATCTAGTGCCCAACTGTCTGCGGACGTCGTCCTGCAGTTGGTTACTTTTTATTAGGAGGTTGGTGGCAGGATTTGCACTCCTGCACCGTAAAACACTTCATTCCGCAAAACACAAAAATGCAAAGAAATCTGAAAACCCACTCCGTGGAGTACTTCCTGTGCAGCTTCCCTTCGCAGGGCAGCTCACTGGATGACGGGATTGGGGCAAAGCCTTCGGGACCCCCAATCTTTGACGATAGGAGGGAAACCACGGGGTAACATTCCTGGTCAGATTGCGGGAGAGTGTGTCAGAGTGGTGCTGAGGTGTCGTCCACAGACGGTGGTCTCCTTGGGTTAACCTGAGGCGGTCCCTTCGGGTGGGTGCCTGGAATGTCCTATCCCGAAGAGATGATGATCACCTGTCTCTGCTATCATCTGAGCTCAAGCGTTTGGACATCGGTATTGCAGCACTCTCTGAGGTTCGGAGACCGGATTGCGGCGAGATCATGGTGGGTGGTTACACCTACTATTGGTCTGGTTGCTCTGATGGTTACCATGCTCAAGTAGTTGCTGTAGCTGTGTCCAATAAGCTGACCCCAATGATAATTGGGGTAACACCGGTCAACGAGTGTTTTATGACACTAAGGAATCGTCACTCCTTAGGTGTCATTTCCCTGGTCTCTGTCTATGCTCCGACTGAGGCGAGTGATCTCACCGTGAAGGATGCATTCTATGCCACGCTCGAGTCTGTGGTTGATCAGTGCCCCAGACGAGATACACTTTTAGTCTTGGGGGATTTCAATGCATCGACTGGAACTGTTAGGGATGGTTATGAGAAATGTGTTGGTCCCCATGGGTCAGGAAGTGTGAACCTGAATAGCACTAAGTTCCTTGACTTTGCAGAAGTCATGGACTTAGGGGGGCCGGTTCATGGTTTCAGCGCCCACAGCTCATCGCTGGACTTGGTATTCCAACGCTGGCGGTGTGGCAAAGGAGATTGACCATGTCCTCATTGATGGTCGCTGGAGGATGATCCAGAACTGACAGTGTCTACCGGAGTGCTCAGTTCCTCAATACTGACCACCAACTTGTTGTAGCAACTCTGAAGCTGCACCTTAAATCCGGGGAGAATGGTACCATCCCAGCCTAGGCTGGATGTTGGCAAGCTCAAGGATGAGAGGGTAGCTGAAGAGTTTGCGAACAGGCTAAGTGGAGCTTTGGGGGGTCCTGAAGAGTTGTGGATTGCCTTCAAGACCAGCATCCTTGATGTTGCCGGTGGATGTCTGGAACTCACCGCAGGGCAAAGAAGAATTTTGTCTTTCAAGGGACACTGGATACCATTGACCAGTCGCAGGGCCAAGCTGAATGCAGAGCTGAGCTGTTCAGGCAGCTGAGGCGTAAAACTGTACGTGTGTTAAGGGTGGACAAGGAGGCCTATGTGCGAGGAATCTGTGAGGGCTAGAGCATTACCTGTGGACAGGTGATTCTCGTCCTGCTGACAGGGAATTTGGCATTGCGTTCATCCAAGCCCATCTCTCGGTGTACTGCAGTTAGAGCAGAGAGTGGTCGGCGCTGACAGAGGAGTCCGAAGTGAATGCCGCTGGGCCGGGTTACTTTGAGCGGTTGTACCAGGCTGATCCACCAGCTGTCGAGTTGGACATCATGGGTGTTTCAATCCCTGTTGCTGACCCTCCAATCAACTGTGGTCCACCTTCGCTTGTGGAAACACGGGCTGCGGTGAACCAGTTGAAACCGGGTAAAGCTCCAGGGATCTGTGGCGTCCATGCTGAACTTCTCAAGGCTGGTTGAAATGCTGCACTCGTGTCATTGCATGCATTTCTGTGCTCTGCCTGGAACACAGGCATCATCCCAACTGA
>CM068952.1:119178988-119192733 GCA_035128595.1 Eptatretus atami | reverse complement strand
TTTCAAATTTCACTCTTTTTTGTGCAAGTGTTTGTGTCCACGTAAAACATTATGTGTCAATTTTCAGACCTGGGGCCGATCGGGCCCATTTTAGGGCCCCCCAAATTTGGGCGCAACGGTTGACGCACAATCTTCCAGTGGCCATATCACAGGTTGTAGTGGTCCGATTTGGATGATCTTGGTATCAAAATGCTCGTAAAAGCGAGATCTTTCGAATCGCGTAAAGTAAAATCACTCCAAAACAGTAATTCAAAAGTTATAGTTTGGGCACCCTTTGACCCTGGGCCCCCGCCCTCTAGCCAAACCGATGATCCCGATTTTTTCGTGTGAGAATACCCCTTCATATACTCCAACACCTCAGCATAAATTAAAATGGGATCTCAATGGTTGAGTGTGATGATGGTTTTATTGTTCGGGGTCCACATATCACTAATTTTGATTCGACATTGGGCGACGTTTGCCGTCATCGTTCCAATGACGTCACCTGCTGGCAGGGACTTTATGTCTGAAATTGACAATCATCATCTCTGGACTATTATATATATATATATATATATATATATATATATATATATGCATCATTTGCGAAAAATTATTCTGCCTAATGTGTCTATGATTTTAAGTGTACATTTTTTGTATAACCATCATCGAATTAAGTTATAAATGGGCTAATCTCAGTTTTTGCATATGTTGCAGTAAGCATTGCGACTGAAGATCGAAAGGAGTTCCAAAAATACTGTTTCGATCCGTTCAGCTGCCATAAAACGAAACAACGAAAAGATCTTCGCAATGTGTCAAATGATATGTTGATGAAATTTTCTTCAAAGGTGAAAAAAGATGACAGACTTTGTACTTCGTGCAAGAAAAAAACTTTCTCAATTGTCACCAGAGCGTATTGAAGAATCATCTTCGACCAGTTCGAAATTATCATCAGAAAGTACTATCGAAGGCATTACAGAATCTATTTCGACAGATGAGGACGAGGAGGTTTTGAGCGAGAAGCAGAAGTTGACCTATTAAACCAGTCGTTATCGATGATAAACCCATTCGACAAACGAAAGGCGGGAAAGGAACCCAGGGTACGTTCCTGAAAAGCGAAGTAAAGTGGAAGATTCTGCACGAAAGAAATTAGAACTAGTTGCTGGACAAGCACTGTGGAGAAAACACAAATACAGCGTCAAAATGTGATGAAACTGCATGCCAGAGGTGATCAAAAGCCTGAAAGAAAAATACGTTGTTTCGAGCCGTTCAGAGCAAACACGTATACTGACAATATTTGCTAGGAATATGAGCATCAGAGGATGATGAGTGAATTCAGTTGCTCCCAAAGAATGGCTGTGCAAGCCAAAAATTTAGAGAAAGAAAATGGTATGCTATCGTCTCCAAATCCCAAACAGGGTAAAATATTGCCTGAGAAGTGAAATCCGCCGTAACCGAATTTTACCGAAGTGATGAAGTCAGCCGAATAATGCTGGGAAAAAAGGACTGTGTGTGGTCAGGAATGAACATGGAAAAGACAAAATTCAAAAGCGCCTGGTACTAAACAATCTCAAGGAACTGTTTCAGAAATTCAAAGAGAAGAACCCTGGCTTGAAAGTTGGATTCACGAAGTTCGCCATGCTCCGTCCCTCGGAGTGTGTCCTGGCCGTTCAGGCGGTACACACAGTGTATGTACGATACATCAAAATGTGAAACTCATGATGTTTGGTTCCAAAATGCAACAGATAGCCGAACTTCCTAGCTATCATCATGTGATAGCATGCATATTTGTAACCAAGCAGAACGGCATGTTATTTCAGAATTTGTGAAAGTTGCCCATCAATTGAAGACTTCAAAACCGAGCTACTGAGTGCTTATGAACTAGAGGATATTGATGAAATTCAGTTTAAACGGTGGACATCCACCGACAGATCTGACCTGAGCTCCATGGTCCTGCCTTTGGAAGAATTCATTAATCAATTCTGTGAACGCGCGGTGAAATTAGTGAGAATACTCTCTCTTTTTGCTGAAAATGGTTTGAATGAAATGAAGTTCGGTTACGGGATCCAAGAGGCGTATGACGAGGAAGAAAGGTTAAAAACGGCCAAAACCATAGCTGAAACTCAAAAACTTCATGCTTTCATCCCTATTTCTGAAACTGCTCTTCAAGTACACGAATTCAGCCTTAGCAGACGAACCCCTGTGTTAATTCAGTAGCCAACGGGGATTTGAACTCAGGACCCTGGGATCCCAAAGCCGGCCACCCTAACCACTAAAGCCAACACCAGCTATATGTATGTATATGCATACTGTAACATTATATATATGTATGTAATATATTATAGGTAATGTATGGTATATGTATTGTTGTTGGCAGGATTTGCACTCCGGCCACCGTAAAACCCTTCATCCGTCAAAGACACAAAAACGACAAGAAATCTGAAAACCCACCCCGTGGGAGTAGCCTCCTGTGCATCTCCTTCCCAGCGCAGCTCGCCGGATGACGCGGATTGTGTCAAAGCCTTCGGGACCCCCAATCTTTGAATCACCGTGGGCAAGAAATTTGTGCTCTCAAGGACACTGTATACTATTGACCAGATCGCAGGTTCAGGCTGAATGCAGAGCTGAGCTGTTCAGGGAGCTGAGGGTAAAACTTATGTTGCGTGTAAGGTGGACAAGGAAAGCCTTATTGCGAGCCAATCTCGTGAGGGGTGAGAGGCACACCTGTGGACAGATGATTCTCGTCCTGCTACAGGGAATTGCGCATGCGTTCTCCAAAAGCCCATCCCTCAGTTGTACTGCAGTTAGAGCAGAGGTGTGCTCTTGACAGAGGATCCGAAGTGAAATGCCGCTGCGGCCGGTACTTTGAGCGGTTGCACCAGGTGATCACCAGCTGATCAGGTTGGATGTCAGGGGTGTTACAATCCCTGTTGCTGACCCTCAAATCAAACTTGTGGTCCACTTTAGCTGTGTGGAAACACAGGCTGCGTGAACTGGTTGAAAATGGAGTGAAGCTCCAGGATTTCTGGCATCCATGCTGAACTCTCAAGCTGGTGGGAAATGCTGCCTCTGTCTTGCATGCAGTTCTGTGCTCTGCCGGAACACAAGGCATCATCCCAACTGACGGAGAGGGGCCTTGCTTGTCTCTCTCTGGGAAAGGAAGGTGAATCGCCAAGACTGCAACAACTACCGAGGGGATTCGCTTGCTCTCAGTACCGGCAAGGTCTTTTGCTCGCGGATAAATTCTGATTTAGGTCGCCACCATCTGCTTGAGCACCAGCGTCCAGAGCAGTCAGGTTACACCAAAAGGTCAACGATTGACCGGACCTTGCTCTCGGGTCCTCACGAACGCAGACGAGAGTTTCGCAGGGGCTGCTTCAGCCTATGTTGATCTCTGTAAAAGCGTTCGATTCAGTGAATCGGGACCCTCTGCAACATTCTAGTCTTCGTGGGTGCCACCAAACTGTATCGATTGATGCGGAACTTCTACCCCTTTTTTCTGTTTACTGAAAGGAGTGCTGTGAGAATGTGTGATACCATCTTGACTTATTTCCAGTGTTACTGGAGTCGTCAGGAGGTGTTGTACTGGCCCCCACACTTGCAGCACTTGTATGGCTGGATTCTTGGGAGGATTTGGAGAGATCAAGCTGTGTGCATCGTTTGGGAATGTCAATCGATCTCTGACCTTGATCGCAGGATGATGCAGTCACTTTGCGGAGACTTTAGATATCCTTTGATGGGCCCTCGACGTGCTGAAGAGAGTCTGAGCCGCTGCGGATACGCGTTCCTGGGTCAAAACTAAATCCAGGCTTTCAATGACATCTTGGGATGCTGCATGCCTGTTCTGTGCCTGTTTGTGTCGTGAGCATTGTTGAGGTACATAGAGAGATCATACCTTGCAGTGATATTCATGATCATCTGCTGGCTGTGAGTCAGCGGTCAATAGACGTCTTGTCGGGCTGCCGGAGAATTACATAACACACACACACAACAAATATATTATATATATATAATATATATAATATATATAATATATAATACAATATATAAATATTAATCACTGCTACTAATCAGGCAATGTTTCAAGGATATTTATATTACTATATTAGTGTGTTGTCTGTACCGCGCTGCCGTACTGTGCGGTAGGACGTAAAGTCCGGAGCCTTTCGAGGTCCTTGTTGCTTCCAGTATTGCTCTATGGATGCGAGACTTGGACTCTGACAAGGATCTGAAAACGGAGAACTTAATGCCTTGCGATACGGTCTTCGGAGAATCCTGGCTACGCTGGTCGACTTTGTGTCCAGTGACGGTTGCTGAGAGAGATCCAAATGAATTTGTTACTCTGCCTAGTCCATGAGCATTCAGCTGTGGCTGTATGGCGATTGGCTCGTTGTCCTGACCTGATCCTGGCTCCAGATTCTCTCTGAGGGAGTCTTCCTGAGTGGGAGCCAATGTGGCGACTACGTGCTCGTAGTTGAGGACAGGTTGATCGGCATCTCAAGAGAGTGATTGGGCAATCGTGCCGGCTCTGGTGGGTGGCCAGGCATCGCCTGGGGGATGCGGACGAGGCTCTGGATACCGGCGAAAGTGAGCACGCCTACTGTGCTGCTCTGCGGCATGCTCCCATATCTGACCTTATGATTATATAATTTAAATATGATTTTCTATATTATATATATGTATTATATTATATATATTATATATATTGTGATATAAAGTCAGTGCGATATAAAATATATAAATATATATATATATATATATTAATATATATATCATATCATACATATATTACATACAGGTCAGTTGGAAGCATTGCGCAGAGCAGCACATACATTGTTATGTATATATATATATATATATGTAAATATGTATATGTATGTATATATGGTTATATATAGATATTATATTTCTATGTGATGCTTTTTTTATATATATATGATATATATTCCTTTCGGTGGGCAGCATGACACCTCGTGATGAGGTCATCATCACGACGTTGGTCCAAGTCAGAGAATTTCATCTGATATATATTATATTATACGCAAACAGGTATTTGACATTCCCTTGCGTTGCCTTTTGTTTTACTTCATTTTTTTCAATCTCATATTTCCACATTTTGTGATAACCCCGCCATTGAATCATGGACGGAGGGTTACTGTTCTTCACCGTCTGTTGTTTTTGTGAACAGTATTCGGAAAACCTCCTGACGGATTCGACGAAACTTGGTGGGGGATAGGTTTGGTCCAAGGATCATGCCATTAGATTTTGGATTGGTCAAAGTCCAATATGCCGCCTATGGCGGCCATTTTGAAAAAAATATTTGAATTTTTGTTTTTGCATTTCTACATGTTTTAGTGATTTCCAACCAAAAAAAAATTTGATTAGAGAAAAAAAAAAAAATTTTGCAACTTTTTTTCAAAAAAATTTCGATTTTACTTGAAAAATTTTGAATTTTTTTTGCAGTTTCTACAGTGTTAAGTGATTTTCCAACCCCCCCCCCCCAAAAAAAATTTGTTAGCAGAAAAAAAAAACAAATTTTGCACCTTTTTAATTAAAAAAATTCGTATTATTTTTGTTTTTGGCATTTCTACAGCGTGTCGATCTGTTTAGTTTATTCAATTGGTTCAGTAGTCTGAATCCGTTTTGGACTTACATGAAGAGGATATCAGGTTCACTTAAGTGAGCCAGCAGTATTGGTGCTGAGTTTTCACGTCTACCGAGTGCTCCCCCTAATTAAGGTTATTATTAATATATATATATTTCTTTTGCTTAGCCCGTCCCCCACACAGCAGGAGGAGGATGTTTTTCAATTGTGTGGTCTGTCCGATCCGTACCTTCTTTTTATTTCATTTTTTTTTTTACATTTGAGTTTTTGTCAAACAAATTTTCAACTCACCCTTATGAGAAATCTAGAAATAACGAAAAATTTGGTCAAAATATGAAAGGCAAATCATAGGACTATAAATAGCCTCATTATTGCCCCTGGCCCCTGCAGTGCGTCAAGCATGAGACACCCGGGTTTTTTTTATTTAAAAAATTGCTTCCTTGTTTCTTTATTTATTACCATTGAGATTCGGTGTGTTTGTCCAGCCATAAAATTTTTACAGTTGAGCTTTTGTCATCAAATCTTCAACCAAACCTCATATCGACATTGTGGAGAAACACATTAAATAAGTCGGCAAGTTTTTTTTTTATGTCGTTTCGTCAAGTTGTAGTGACTACAAAAGTGGACACGGACAGGCTTTGCATTTGAGATGTTTTGTCATTCTTTATGATTGTTAATTGTCTCTGTTGTGCTAGTTATGATGAGCTGTATGGCTTAATCATTGAATATTGCTGGCCTCTTATAAACTGAAGCTTGCATGATGCTGAACCCAAAATTTAATTGTCCTATAATGATGCTAAACCAACCTTCAATAAAAATGAATTCAAAGAGGTATTATCTACCTGGTATTTCTAACCATGTTCTTTCAGCAAAAAGTATAGTTCAAATGCACTAACTTAATGGGATGTTTGGTTGGAAGTATCAATGTTGATGTGTAAGTAATCAGCATGAATGGTGTAGGCCATTGCATTCTTAATTGGATTGAAAACTGATGAGGTCTCCATTGGTTTTGGAACTGTGTTCCACTGCCAAGTCAGAGATGAGTATTCTTTTATTGTGTCTACATGTGTTCAATAGACGTCATACTTGTTAGGTTATTTGTGGGGTTTTTTTGTTTTTCAATGGTAATCAAATATTTATCATTTAATTAGAAATTGGATGGCTGCATTCGAATAATTGATGATGGCATGGAGATAATTGCAGTGTTGTCATTAGGTGTCTTGATGGTATCTCCGTCACAACAACCCTTATCCATAGAAGATATGCTGAGCGGTTGTCTGTGACCTGAGGCACCATTAAACATTTGCAAAATTTTGAAAAACAAGGTGTGTGGATGTATGGCCATCTATAGAGGGCTGCCGAAGCTGAAGTTCCATCTGCTAGATTTGCTGTGACATAAAGATCCTGTTACCTTTGGAAAAGAGTAAGACGTTGTTTGCGGATCTGGCTAAATCCTGCTGGATCTGCAGAGTAGTGGGGCACTGCATCAGCGTTTTTTTTTCCGTGTCTCTAGAAATGGAGGAAAGCCACTACATATCAGGGCTGGCATATGCATGCATTGATGATTCTTAAATTCAGAAGATGTCAGAGAAGAATTAGCAATAAAAATCCCCTGCTTTGAACTTGATTTCATCTTGACTGGTTGTCTGAGGCTTTGATACAGGAGAGAGAGGATGTCTTCCGTCTATTATGCATTTTGCATTGTGTAGCTGTTATAGATTCAAAGTGAAATATCTCATCTGTGATGAGGCCAACCCAGTGAGCCTCCTGCACCTGGTTTGAGGAATAGTCTCACAGAACTACACTTGAGGTCGGATCATCTTAATGTGAGTATTGAGGAAGCAGCGTCAAAAAGAGAACAATATGGTGCATGAAAAAGGTGATTTTTTCAAAAACACCTTAATTTCCAGGCCATAAACGACAAAGTGCACAGACTCAACTAAACGTGAATTTCTGAACGAGACAACAATGCCCCGTTAAACACGAGGAAAGATGCAACTAATGAGCCAATTTCACGTGTGTGGGGTGCGGACAATTTTACTACCACTGTCTCCCTGAAGTGGTGCCAAATACCTTACAAGCAGGGGGACAAAAAAAAGACACAAAATGCATCTCAGCTCATTTTTCACCAGAACCAAAGACTATTTGAGATAGCAGTGCTGTTGACCGCAAAAAATGTGGCAATTAACTCCTGGGTGGAGGATAAGCAGGTGCATCAAAACAGAAGTGGAAGCGAAAATGCTGATCACATCCAGTCACTGAAAGTTCTTTGAATTTAAGAGATGAACAACACTGTAGTAAAGGTTCAAAGAGCGTAGAATTTAGAGTGATCATGTGGGTGACGACAAAAAAAATACCTTGTGGCCAAAGCAGTAACGCCTCCATCCATCCATTCTCGACCATACTCTGACAGCAGCATCAGTGTCTGAGGCAGCTCCTGGGCTATTGGGCACAATCTCTGGACAGGTCTCCACCCGAGTGCAGGGATACTCAAATGGCTCGATCATTCACCGCAAGCCGGTACTCATTTTGCCGACCTCTGAAGGATGAAGGCTGAGTCAACCCCACCTGTATTTAAATTCATGGCGAGTGGGATGTTGAATTCAGGCCTTAGGATCCCAAGCCCACCACCCTAACCATGAAGCCAACATCAAGCATAACCTTGCCATGTCAGCTTTATTTTCAGCTTCCTGGGTCTATCAGACCTCCAAGACATCTTAGGGCAATCGTCGACGATGATTAATGTTTAACACCCGCAACAGCCTGCCGACTTATAATATGTCATCGCTCCATTGCAAACAAAATTTGATATCAAGCATCAAAAATGGAAATATTTTCACAAGGCTTATTTTTCTTTCACCAAATCCTCTGCCTTTTGTCCACAGTTAGTTTTGGCTTCGCAACACTATGGACATTGTTGAGGAACATCTGGACAGCGGCCTCAGAATGAAGCGGGTCTGAGCTTCCAGAATAGCCTTGGAACTCCGGCTGTTGCATCTCGTCCTTGCTTGTTTGCTGAGGTATGGAGAACAGAGTATTGTGAGACTTTCCCTCAACGTCTTGACAATATTGTGTATGCACTCTGCAGAGCAACATGTCAACAATGGTAACAGTTCTGGATGAGTGTTGCAAACTTGTTTAAAGACCACTTCCACGTTGTGGATATACATACAGTATTCACACGCTGTATGAGTTTGAACCTCTCTATCCATTATAACGATGAGTCTTTATTTTTTTTCATTACCATGCAGTCAAATTTATTTATGTTATTTACATAAGAAAAACACAAAATACCAGTATGTTTGCAGAAGGTCCTGAAAACATTTCTGCATACCACTATGCGAAGGCATTTTGGCTGTCGACGGCGATCTGTTTTCGGTACACGCTCAGTGGACGATCAAATATTTGCTTGTTTGGCCAGTGTTTGTCTCAGCTCCTGCCTCCTTCTGCCCTGACACCGTGATGGAAAACAACTGATGGATTGGTGATGGCTCGCTTGTCGTGATCATTCATATTGCAGAGCGAATGTCAACCTTGCTCATTGGTGGACCTTTTCCTCGAGTCGTGATGGGGACTCTGCTCAACGAATGGCATGGTAAATGCTGATGGGCTTTAGAGTTTTGAAAGCGCCCATAAGCACTGTCTGTTCTGTTGTTCTCGATCTACTGCTAATGTTGGGACTATTAACCCTTTTTAAGCCAATAAAACTGCAATGTAAATGATTCTCCTCATCTCACTGCGTAAATTATCAGTCATTGAGCTGCAAGCACGTTACTTTGGCATACTTGCCTTTAGAGCGTCTTTAGTTAATTTTGTCCCCAGCAGGTGTAGGGTTGACTGCAAATAGCAGTGTAACTTTGCCTGGCTGAAATTGCAACATATATATTTATCCTTTAGGAATGTTAAGCCCATTTCTCATCTGTGGAAGACCCACGGTGGCTTTTCATAAAATAATAGGCCATTGTGTGTTTGCACTGCGGCCAAATTCCTCTTGTTACCAGAGTTCAGGAGTGTTCGCACTGAATTGAGTAGCAACTGGTTTGCGTTTATTATATTTATTTTATTTTAGATTGTATGTATGTATGTATGTTCACAAAAATCTTAATGGCAATTGGGTGG
Organism: Eptatretus atami; assembly: GCA_035128595.1. Classification (NCBI taxonomy): domain Eukaryota; kingdom Metazoa; phylum Chordata; class Myxini; order Myxiniformes; family Myxinidae; genus Eptatretus; species Eptatretus atami. The sequence continues at coordinate 119,183,030 of CM068952.1, read as the reverse complement.
TGTAGCAGGTTCAAGGATGTTTATGCTATTTGGTTTCAGACAATGTGGAAAAAGACAACCTAAAGGTAAATGGAGTGTTTGGCAACATTTTCTTAATTGTGGTCATGGGATGTGTGTTGTTGCTGGCTGCCAAAAGATAGTTGTTTTAGTGGCCATTCCAAATTTTGAGGCCTCAGAAAACGTAGATTGAATGTGATGTGTGGACTAGGCTAGACTAGAATCGACATCGATAGGCAGCGCGCACTTACTCTTCCTCTTAAGGTTATTTTGAGCCTGCTGGATTTTTAACCGACAATCTCATCACACTTGGTAATTGCCCCAAAGCTATCTCAGGTTTCAAGTTTAGGATCCTACATCATTTGAATGGGCGTGGCAGTGGTTCCATCAGTATCGTTTTTATTTTATTCATATATATTTAATATATATGATATATATATATTAGGTTTGTTTGTTTGATTGTTTAATTTCTGATATCAATACTGGTCGGCTCGTTATGGTATTTTATAATTTTCTTGATTTTTTTTAACGCGGGTTTTTAAAAATACGTAATGGTCCAATCGTGCATTACGCATTCATATATATGACACATCATTGACACGGTAATTTTTCAAAAGTATGCCACACGGGGCTTTTTCCCCCCCATCATGAGAACGTATTTCACTTCCAACTTCAACTTGTATTAAAATAAATTTTTGTTTTAAAGCGAGATAGTATTAGGTAATCGCAAAGCTGTTAGTCCATCACTATTACGGATCTCATGTCAGTTGACTATCGCGGACGCCGTGTCGGTATGACTACTTACTTGGATTTACTGGATAGAGGCTGGAAGCGATGCTATTTGCCCTCGTCTATCGTAGGCGTATGACTATCATGGATAGCTTGGAACCGGTTTATGACCATATCTTTCATACCGGTATTTTTTTTTTTTTCGACGATTGCAGATCGCCTGTACCGGTATCACTTCATCCGATATGAATATTGTGGATCACGTGTCGGTAATCGGCACAGCCTTTCTAAAGCACCACCCCAATTTATACAAATAATGAAATTGGCAATTGCTTGAAAAGTGCCATGATGGCAAAAAAAACACAATGCTTGTATGGATGCTCAGATGCTGGGGTTAATTAGAAGTTTATAAACCTACCGTATTCCTTGTACCTCTTGACGTCATACGTTTCACTGTTCAGGTGTAGCTGAGATTGCAGGAAGTCCAAAGCCTTTTTAAAAGTCATGTCTGGTATTAAGGATTGTAAACACCTTTCTTCGATTTGTTGGTGATATCTTCTTCCATGTTGAAGGGCTGAGTCATAAAAGCAGCCCCTGACAGCTTTTTGAGGTCTTCAACTGTGTTATGGTGGAGATGAGAAATTTTCCTCTTTCACAATGCCCCAAATGAGTTGTCATATGTTGGTTATGTCTGGACTTCGAGACGCACACTGTCCAGATCCACGTCCATTCATTGTCCATGAATTGTCGAGAAATATTTTTATATCTCTAACTGCAAGAGCATAATGTGCTGGTGCACCATCTTTGTTTGCAGGATAGCTGATTCTTGACAGTTTGAAGGACCTCAAACAAGCTATCAGAGGCTGCTTTATGACTTTCAACCCTCAAACATAGACAAAGATGTCCAGAATAGCACAGAGAAAAAATTCAAATTGTGCAGGAAATGAGGAAGCATACAGATATATTCTACTACGTGCATAAGGAGACTGTGTGTTGTGTGTGGTGTGTGTGTGTGTGTGTGGTGTGGTATATATATAGCATTAGCACTTACCTTGTGTAGTCTTTAGGGTTGCTTTATGGCTCGTGGGCGAGAGGATGCTGGGAGGGTCAACCATTTATATAATCTTGAGCCCACTGGTGGTAGTCGATTATTGAGAGCTGATTGGCTATTCCCTCCATTCAAGGTGAGAGATGTGGGTGGACTTTATTTATATATTGACCGCTTGACGTTTGCACGTGGTTACATGCTTGGACCTCAGGGCATTCATTTCATGTCAATTGTACACACCCTCCGACACTAATACCTTCATTTTCTCCCCTATATGTTTGTCATCTTATTCACTTGGTGAAAAAAACGCAAAATACCAACTTTTAGACCTGTGGCCCATCGGGCCCATTTTAGGGGCCCCCAAACTTGGGCGCCCCTGGGCTGCACCCACAATCTTCAGAGGCCAATATCACAGGTTGTAGTGTCCGATTTGGCTGATTTGGTATCAAATGCTCGTTGAAAAGTGAGATCTTTCGCAATCGCGTATAAATTAAAATCACTCCGAAACAGTAATTCAAAAAGTTATATTTGGGGCGCCGCTTTGACCTGGGCCCGCGCTCCCCAGCCAAACCGATTGGTCCCGATTTTTTCGTGTGGAGAATACCCCTTCATATTAGGGTTGGCAACAACCATTACTTTTTTGGAAAGGAGTGTTTTTTTATTGGCCAAATTCACGCTGTATCATGAATCCGTTGAACTTTTTGAACAAGCATGATGTCTTATTGGGGTAAAAATGCAAAAATTCAAAATGGCCACCAAATTGTACCCATTTTCAGGTAAAATTTGTAATTATGCTTACGTAGGCATGTGAATATGCTTTCTTATGTTTCGGGGCGCTGATATCGAATACGAGGTTCAAAACAGTATGACATGATGGCTGTATGGATTATTCACGTAACATGGTATTTCGATGAAAATACCCACTTTTCAATTTCAAACGAATTTTGAATGATTAATCAACTATTCTTTGTTATTGATGTTTACGTTTTCGTGTCGTTACACACTGGTACTTGAGTGTAAGAAGCTGGAGGTTCCAGTGACCCTATTTCCTGTGACTCTCTTGAGAGGCTTTATGAATCACAACTACTCAAGGATAATTAAGTCTACTTAGATCGACAGTGGCGGCCGCATACGCAGAAGCGGTAAGTAAATGTACGACGGAACAAAACTTTCCGTTGAGAAGTTCAGTGATAGACGAACTGAAACATCTATCAGAAATTGCTGTCAAAACCAGAGGACAATGGTTTCGTCGATGTCGATATATTCTGGAAAAAAAGTGTTTGAATGTTGAGGAGGATGTGATGTGATGACTTAAAGTAGTAGTTTACGAAATTTGATAGTCATTATTTGATCTTGAAATTATGGTCCACGCTCACATTTTTTTCTGATCTTTATCGCAATATGCATCCTGCGGGCAGTCTGGTGACCTGTCGAGTTTAAAAGTATGATTAATCGATATCGCGACCCTGAAAACATTAAGAAATGACATATTACATGCCCAGTAGCCAAATTATCAAAGTTTACGCTGAAAGGGGTAAATTTGGCGGCCATTTTTGATTTTTTGATTTTACCAACCTAAGACACCATCCTAGGGTCAAAAATTTCAACGGATTCGTGATTCAGCATGAAAAATGGCATAAACACTCCTTTCAACGGGACAACAGAGAAAAATGGTCGATGTGTGCCAACCTATTCATATACGTCCAACACCTCAGATAAAGAAAATTGGGATCTCAATGGGTTTTCAAGTGTGATTGGTGTTTATTGATTCGGGGACTCGGGTGCTGGACACACAATACGCCCACAATACATTGCACAATATTTGACACAAAGATTTCCAATCACTATAATCAGTATATTGTTACATAAATTTTCCACATCGCACATGCAGAACTGGAAAGCGATACGGTACGAGTAAGAGTTTTTCTAAGATAGTTATATAAGATTTTTTGCCAACTCAATTGTTTTATTTACAGCTGTGGTTTCTTTTACTGATTGTGTAGGCTTTACTGCAGCAGATTTTGGTTTCTACGGAAAGAAGTATTTATCAGAAATGTCTAAATGCAGTGATCGTCAATGTCAGGAAAAAGAAACTATTTGCGGTCCGTTTGGATGAAGAAAATCACTTCACTTCATGGAGTGTCCTGAAAGGCGTCCATGATGCAGCAAGGCCACCCATTTCCATATAGTTGCAGCTGTGATAACCTGAAGTTTCCGTTAAAAGTGGTGTAGATTTTAAATGCTGACTCGATTCGGTGTTCTTGCTAA
>CM068952.1:119149310-119168267 GCA_035128595.1 Eptatretus atami | reverse complement strand
TCTGGTCAATAGTATCCAGTGTCCCTTGAGAGACAAAATTCTTCTTTGCCCTACGGTGAGTTCAAAGATTGGGGGTCCCGAAGGCTTTGACACAATCCCGTCATCCGGCGAGCTGCCCTGGGAAGGGAAGCTGCACAGGAGGTACTCCCACGGGGTGGGTTTTCAGATTTCTTTGCGTTTTTGTGTTTTGCGGAATGAAGGGTTTTACGGTGGCCGGAGTGCAAATCCTGCCACCAAATACATATACATACATACACTATATATATATATACATACATATATATATGTACATATGCATACATACATACATATAAGCCTGGTGTTGGCTTAGTGGTTAGGGTGGCGGCTTGGGATCCCAGGGTCCTGAGTTCAAATCCCCGTTGGCTACTGAATTAACACCAGGGGGTTGACTCAGCCTGTCATCCTTCCGAGGTCGGCGAAGTGAGTACCAGTGTACTGGTCCCGGTGTATGCCCCGGTTAGAATAGGTGTACCATATCCCTGTGTGTCGTAAGAGGCGACCAGGGTTGGCGTCAGGAAGGGCATCCGGCCATAAAACATTGCCTCAAGAAAAAGCCCAACCCCTGCACAGCAGGGAAAAATGGCTGTAAAAACGGTCATTTTATTTTTAGACATACATACATATATACATATATATATATATAAGATCAGGTTTGCAGCTCGATTAAAAAAAATTTAATACATGGGATGTCTGCCACCGAAGGTTTACGGAGATTATGTTTTCACTCCTATTTGTCTGTCTGTTTGTCTGTCTGCCCGTGAGCAAGATATCTCAAAAAGTTGGAGGCGGATTTGAATGAAACTTGGCGGACAGTTTCGGTGTTTCACAAGGATGAATTGATTAGATTTTGGTGAAGATCCGGATCCAGATCCTGGAGTTTTTAAAAGTGATTCTTCACCATTGAGAGATTGGGTCAGAACAACATATAGCACGATATCTCAAGACGTTATGTACGGGCTGAAATAAAACTTGGTGGATGAGTTAGGTAGGTGACATGAACAAGCAGATTAGATTTTGGTTGCTTAAGATCCTCATCAGCGGGCTGCAAAATGTACTGTTCAGCCTGGCTGAGGTATGCCCTTTTCCGAATGCCCGACTAGTTTTCCTTTTGTTATTACATGGTCAACATGACTCTTGTCATGTTACGCCAAGTCCCATTATTCGTTTAGGGTCAGCAGTTCAGAGCATGGAAGATTGTCCCAAGTCTCTCACAAACCAGGTGGCCAGGCACGTCACTCAAATGCGGCTGGTTATGACAGGAAATTGGGCATTGTTTAGGATTCTCGACATAACTCACCTGCCCATAGTCAGAAGACACCGTGGGATATTTAATGTCCAACAACACCAATGCTAGCATATGGATCCCTCGCCTAACGTCCTCAGGTACGGTGCACTCATTGACGAAACGTCCTACCCATGAAGCGCTGACATGAGTTTATAGTCGGGCTGGGAATCAAACTCAGGTCGGCGAGACAGCTCAAATGCAAATGTGAGCACCTCTGTGCCATCCTGTTGTCTAATTCATATATATTTTTGCAATAATTTGAGCATTTTAAACTGAAAAAGTCTTTATTTATTCTCTCCACTTTTGTTATTAGGTGAAAGACTGACAAATTACTGTGCGATGTAGTTTGTGGTCGGATAAAGTCCTTCCCTATGTCAGTTTGTCATCAAGACAAGAGGAGGTATTACGTATGCAAAAATGGTGCAATTTCTAGTTCCCGTCACATTCTTTAAATCTCATCATTCTCCCATCCCTCACCATTTACCTAATATGTAGAATGCCCCCAAACGATTAGGCTCAAAGTTTATAACACATTTGTGTTGATAAGCCTTTACACGATAACTCACGGTTGAATAATGCACATTCACCAATTCCAAGCTCCAAAATCAAGTTCATGACACAACGACATGAAAATGTCAAGCAACTTTCCACCCTCACCATTAATGTCACTCTTCTCTGTGGATTACCACAGGGAAAATGGAGGAAGAGATGTGGCCAGGTTTATGAGCGGCACCAGATATCGACCATATTGTTCCCCGACTCACAGAATATTCTCAAGCATTTCTGCGGCATTATTGCCACGTTAGATACACTATTCTATCTCAATTTTAACCTGTTCGATTTCCCTGTGGAATTATGTATTTTTCATCCAAAGTAAAAGGGTGTGTTATAAATAATAGGGAGAAAGAATAAGAAGATACAGAAATTGTTTTCCTGTTCGTGTTTAAGCCCTTGGAACTTTGGACCATAATTATTGCCTCAAATTGCTTGCTCGTCTTTATATTCCAAATGCATTCTCAGCTTGAGCAAATCCCTCGAGAAATGAAAACTTAAGTGGATCAACAGGACCCGAGACACGCACCATAATCCGAGAGCAACTCAGAGGGCAGATAGGATAACTCTGGGGTAGCATGCTCGTGTTCGCGCCGTCTAGTCTCGGTTCGATTCCCAGCACGACTATAAACTGATGGATTGGTGCTTCGCCAACAGGGCGTTTTGTTGCAAATTGTGCCGTTCCTCAGATGGACGTTAAGCTGAGCGTTTCATCTGCTGGGATTAGCTGGTGGACGTTAAAGATCCCACGGTGTCTCATGACGTTGAGTAGGCCAGTTATTGCCTGCACCCAAAATTAATTCCATAAAGTCCCATCTTTAGTACAACCCTATAGTCGAGCAATGCAGTCGCCTTCATCGGGTGCTTGGTGGACCTGATGCGTGACCACGAACGAAAAGTTTCTGCGCTACCTCGATAATCAGTGATGATTACCTCCACCACTGAAGGTGAACGGAGGTTACATTTTCACCAGTCTGTCTGTGAGCAGGATATCTCAAAAAGTTATGGACGGATTCGGACGAAACTTGGTGGAGAGGTTTGGCATGTGACAAGGACAAATTGTTTCGATTTTGGTGAAGATATGAATCCGGATAAGAGAACTTTAAAAAAATTTTAAGTGATTCTTTAGCATTGTGAGATCGGGCCAAAAATGATATGTAGCATGATACAGTATTTCAAAACGTTGTGGACGAATGACAAAACATGGTGGACGAGTCGGGTAGGTGACAAGAGCAAGCCAATTATATTTTTGCTCGGTCCGAATCCAGATCTGGCCTATCAGTGGGAAAGAAAACGTAAACTGTTCAGCCTGGCAGGGGTGTGCGTTCTACCGAGTGCCATTGTAGTTTATTCAAGCAGACAAGAGACAGAGACACACAAAAGGACAGAGAGAGAGACAGAGAGACAAGGAGAAAGTAAGTGGGAGCAAGGATAAGCGAAGGAGACACATCCTCTATTTCATGAATGGATGAAGTGCTATATCCACAGACAGATAAGACTAGGATTGTACTTGTTGGATACCTTAAACTGAAACATCCATTGACAGGATAACACAAAGCTGAGGCAGCTTGTCTGTCGATGGACACAATGGTGCCTGTGTACATTCAGCTGCCGAGGTGGCTTCCTTTGTAACTGAGATACATGTTCAAAACAAGCCAATTAAACCATTTAAATAAGTAAGAGATATATTTCACACGATAATCAATTCAGAAGGCACAGCCTTTTCAGGAAGAACCATCACTGTAATGTTTGCTTTTATGGCTGAAGTTCATGTGCATTTTATTTGCAGCTGCAACATTTGTCTCCCTGAATGAAACACTTGGAATCACAATTAATAAACATTTGCTTCATTTAATAAACTTGATTTTAAAATCTTCACTTTTTTAGCCTTTTCATCAAAATTGTTGCTGAGCGAACGTGGAAAATGATATTCTAAATATTTTTATGTGGTTCAGCGACGAGTCCAACAAGATGATGCAGAGGAAGGGCACTTGCCTTTGAGCCGTCTAGTCTGGGTTCGATTCCTCACTCAACCGTAGCTGTCGGCTTGGCGCTTCATAGACAGAGTGTTTGCAATCACAAAGTGTGTCGTCCCTCAGATAGGCGTTAAGCAGCGTGCACAATGTGCTCGCATTAGTCGATGAATGTTAAAGATCCCACGGTGTATTTTGCAAGGGGAAGGTGAGTGGTTGCCGGAACTCTCAAAAAAACTACAATTTCCTAAGACTTAGCCAAACTTCAGGCCTGGCCAGCCAGTTCATTAAATTCGGCGAAAAACGTTCCCCAGCCAACTCCACAAGAATCTGGGAACATTTGTGGTTGTTTAAGTAGTAATTGTAGTAATAGTTGTAGTAGTTGTTTTTATGCGGTTCCATGAAGAGAAAGTTAGCTCGGCAGGAGCACAACCTCAGAACTTTTCAGTCATGGATTTAAATTTCATACCAACATCACCAATCAGGGCAGTGTTTCTGTCTGGATGCGAGTTTGTCTCCAGATGCGTCCGGGCGGTGTTCGTCTCCAGATGTGTCCAGCGGGTTTTATCTCCAGATGCGTCCGGCGATGTTCATCTCTGGGCCGTGTTTATCGTTTAACTAGTAGAAAATGGATTTCAGACATTATTTTGTTTCCATCTTCACTGTTATTCTATGCAAAATCATTTTGATGAAACAGTATGAATCGTAATTAACGCTCCACCGCACGTCTGCCTTCCCTTCTCCCACCCCTCCTCACTCTCCCTCCCTCCTCTCTCTTTCCCCCTTCACCTCCTCACTCTCCTCCACCCCTCTCAACCCTCTTTTTATCCCTCACCCCCATTTAGTATTCCCGTCAGCGAAGCGACAGGTGGTATTTGCTAGTATCACAATAAAACTTTTATATTGATAAGCACAATCATGGGCTGCTGCACAACAAAGCACACTACTTCGGAAGTAATATTTAGCTCATTGTCCCATTTATATTTTGACAAATAAAGATCAAGTGGGCATTGAACAAAAAAATAAAAATATAAATAAAAATAAAAACTCATGGGCCAGCCCACCAGACAAATTTTACATCGCTGACAACATCGGTCTAAATCAGAATGACAGTATGCTTCAGTCACATTTGACTCGGCGGCCGTAGGCTCAAAAAATCTACGGCCACTAGCAATTATAGGGCGGCCGCAGTATTTCCACGGTCACACAATGTAGCAGTCACATATGTTTTTATTTTTCGGGTAGCCGCACGGGGTATTTAGAAATTGCGAAGACCGAAAACGTGGGGGTGCCGTACGGTCTTGATTTGATGTCGCACGGTGACTTTAGGGCGTCCCTGCAGCGGCCATAGAATTTTCAAGGCAGACGCAAGGTGCCCGCAAGGTGCCCGCAAGGCGACCGCAGGGGGCCCTAAGGCGAACGTGGAAATAGTGCGGCCGTCGTAATTTTTGGGGGTTGACAAAATTCATTTTTCATTGATAAGAGCCTACGGAAAACGCACGAATAACGCAAGCCCACCGTACGCCCTACGTACGGTCGACGTGAACACATCTACGTCATGGCTACGGCCAACCTAGAAATGAAAAAAAGTTATAACTCCGCGCTATAATTCCACGGAGACCCCTACGGCCTGTAAAAGATAGCCATATGGCGTAGGGCACCCTGAGGCCACCTCAGAAACTCGTGGCCGCCGCACGTTTCTGTCAATTCAGAGGGGGGGGTACAGCCGCCGTATCTAGCAGTAGAGCAAATGTGACTCATGCTTAAGGACCCTTTGAGGTCTATAGATTTGGACTTCAAGATCTGAATGGTGCTCCTCCCCGAAGAGTCCTAGACCATGGGGCGGCCCGTCCGAGACCGTGGGGCGGCCCGTGCGTGTGGCTCGATGCTCGAGTGTGGCAAGACACGGTGCTGTGCGTGCTCGGTCGCCAATGTGTGTGTGTGTGTGTGTGTGTGTGTGGTGTGTGTGTGTGTGTGGTGTGTGCTTTCCATCCACTTCAACTGTACGAATGTAAAAAAAAAAATAAACATCACTAAACTCCATCGGCGGAAAACAAAAAGAAGTTAACTCTTTTTAACCCCAAAAGGAAAGATTGCAGGTTCATGAGAAGAGCAACAAGAAAAAGTTGAAGCAAACCCGAACGATGAACTGAAAGCATCAAGACACACCGAGGATGACATCGATCGCCGAACCTCGGGAAAGCAGGTCCGGACAATCGAGCGAGTTGTCCGTGCGACGAGGGGATGGTTTTCCTTCCGTCCGACAACGCAGGCACCGCCGATGTTAAACTACCACGACGTGCGGGGACACGCACGGATTCACGTACACACGGCACGTGACCAATTGTGTTCGGTGTTTGGGAAAGCGATCGAAATGAGAATAAAGCGCGAAACGGCACGAGGAGGCACGAGGAGGGAGAGTGAGGAGGGTGGAAGTTTGAACGCGCGTGTCGAACATCCGCGCGAACACTTTCCCGCCGCACGGACGGGAAGACCCCCCCCCCCCCCCGAGCTCGACAAGTGGTGTTAGTGGGTGCAGGAGGAGGAGAGAGACCCTGGGCGCACCTTTTGCTGCCGACGGCCATGTCGGTGGGCTGCTTGGCATTGAAGGGGTACGCGACGCAGCGAAGAACGAACACGTACAGCTGCAGCCGCCGCTTGCGCTCCTCTTCCTCTCGCCGGAGTCGCTCGTCTCCGTCCTTCTCGGTGGGCAGCGACTGGCTCGGGCTGTCCGCTCGGATTGCCGTCCCGACGAGCCGCCGGCACCGTGCGTCGGGACTCCCTGCGGAGCGCCGCTTGAACCGGGCGCGGATGCCGCGACCCCCGTCGCGGGTGTCCTGCGACCACCCAAGCCCCCATCGCCGCCACGACCAAGAGGAAGCGCGGGAGTCGCCTCTTCCTTTCGTCTTCCACAAGCTCGTCGGACTCTTCCTCGCTCGACGATGGGTCCAGCATCGTGATCACGAACTGCCCGCTCCGGCGAGGACAAGTGCCTCTCAATTGAGCGCCCCCAGCCGCAGCTGCCGAACGCAGCAGACGTGATGACGTCACGGCATGACCGTCCTCGTCATTCGCCTTGATATTACGTCATCGCGTCACTTCGTCAAATAGTTCCGAAAGCTGTTAAATATATTATACCACGTCTCGTGAACCATTATATCGATGGTTGGGGGTAAACTGAAAGGTATTATTTATTTTTTCCTCTTTGTCTTGAAATCGAGAAGAACGAAATAGTTCATCACCGTGAAGGCATGGAATGGTCTCCTCGGAAAGTTAGTGGCAGTGGAGGAGGTGGATAGGTTTAAAAGGGATTATAGACAGGTACGTATACACCTGTGCATTGAAGATGGAGTGGTATGAGGCAGGACTTGTCGGGAGCTCGTGTGTTTAGATGGGTTATCGCACGAAGAGCAATGGAAACTGCGGTTGGTGCAGCACAGGGATGATGGACCCAATGACCTCCTCCGCCAAAGTTCTTCGTGTGTATTTCATCGACATCGTCAAACTTCGTGCTGAATTAACGGTTGAGGTGGCTGGCTGAAGATCTCAGGATCTTGAGTTCAAGTCATTTTGTCGGACCGTTAAATAAGACAGGATTGGTTGACCGGCTTTATAATGGAAACGTGGGCACTGCATCAGCGGACAGCCGTGTTCCCAGCAATGATGCAACCAGCAGCCACAGGCTGCATACGAAAAAACAAGCTTAAATGAGCTAAGATCCTCGTCCTCTTAATGATGACGTCATAAAAACGATTATGACGTCATTGTGATGTATCAGGTTTGCGATAAATTATCTGTGCTAATGCCCGGCTTGATTCCCGCAAACAAAATTCAAACAGCTTGCCTAGTTTCGGAGATAATGGTATAGGCGATTTCCATTAGCGGCGATATTATGACGTCGACTTTTTTTTCTCGGAAGAATTTCCAAAATCGGAGATGGTTACTGCCTGTGCGTGGGCTTTCTGCATATACACGGCAAGTTTCACGAAGATCCGATGAAAACTCTGGGTTGTGAAACAAAAAATGTCAAAAAATAGGAATGACGTCATAAAAATTGATATGACGTCATAGTGATGTATCATATGTGCGGTAATTCATCTCTGCTAATGCCTGTTCGATTCCCGCAAACAGAATTCAAAAAGCTTGCCTAGATTGAGATAATTTTTTAGGCGATTTCCATTAGCGGAGATATTTTGACGTCATAACTTTTTTCTAGGAGGAATTTTCAAAATCGGAGATGGTTACTGTCTGCGCAGGGTATTTTTACATATATATGCCAAGTTTCAGGAAGTTTCGATGAAAACTGTAGGCTGTGAAACAAAAGTCCACAAGAACAACAACGTGAGTAAGACTTAGAGATCCTCCACGAGGATCTAATAAAAATAACAACTACTACTGCCCCTTTATTACTACTGTATTGGCAGTGATGACCGGGTACCAAGAGTCAAGACGTCCGGCTTTGATACAACACGGGATTCCGAATTATGGACCGAGTAATACAGTGTTCAATCCATTTTTTACGTATGCAGTTAGCCCTTTTTTTCCTGGGGGACATCGTCGTATCAATTGAAATTTGCTACTCCTGCACCCTCAAACGCATGCAGGCGCAGCCAAGTGAGCCTTGTGCAAAAATAAAATTTCTAAAAGTTCTCAGATTCAAACAATTAAATAAACCAATGTCACCCGTAGGGTGACCCGTATCTTGCCAAAAGTGACCACGTGTGACTTTCTTTAAGGTCACACTGAGGTGAACAGAGCTGCTACCCACCAGGAGCGACTCCTTGAGGAATATCTGCCTACGAGAGATTCCGATGAGAATCATTCTACAGAGTTACCATGAAAAATATGCGTTTGCCTCAAAACGTCACCAAATCACGTCATAATGTCTCAAGCTTGATATATCTAGAAAGCACTCATCGAGGTGTTCAATTTGAGGTACTACACGATATGTTTCCTAAACTTGAAAATTTGACCTTGGGGTCAAATATGTTTGCCTTAGGCGTTAACCATGAAGGTCAAGGCCAATCGCCACCAAAAATTAATCAGCTGAATGCCAGACCATGAGCTATATTCCCATGAAGTTTGAAGACGATCCGATCAAAATTACTCAAAAAATAAGGGTTTCGTCGACTCCCTGATTTGCGACAAAGTGACCTTGACCTTTGACCTTGACCTTCAAAATTTATTGCGCTGAAAGGGACCTCTATAGGCCTCTGATATGCGAAGTTACAAAAATTTTCAATGATAACTGTGCCTCTGCAGAGTGATTATACGTGATTACAGATTAAAAAAAAAAAAAACAACAACAAAAAAAACACATGAAGGTCAAGGCCAATCGCCACCAAAAATTAATCAGCTGAGCGCCAGACCATGAACTATATTCCCATGAAGTTTGAAGACGATCCGATCAAAATTACTACAAAAAAATAAGGGTTTTGTCGATTCCCCTGATTTGGCGACAGTGACCGTTGACCTTTGACCTTGACCTTCAAACATTTTATGGCCTGAAAGGGACCTCCATAGGCCTCTGATATGCGAAGTTACAAAATTTCCAATGAAAGCTGTGGTTCTGCAGAATTTTTTTTCGTGATTACAACAAAAAATAAAAAATGAAAAAAATAAAAACATACAGACTGACTAACATATCTTGCACAAAACTTCGTTTGGCAAGATAATAATTATGGCTGCCAGACCTTGTGGCCGTTCGGTTGCAATTGAAAACGTACATTCCCCATGTCTGCTTGATGATAATTTTGAAGCTTCACATTGATTGATGTAGTGGTTTCAGAGTAAATATTATTTAAATATTTTCCTTCAATCCAACATGGCTGCCAAACCGTGTGACCTACGTCAAGAAGAGTGGGAAATTTTGTTCGTCATCGGCTCGGCGGTTGTACTTGTAAAGTTTTGCCTCAATCTGTTCAGCCGTTTCAGAGAAGAGAGAATTTTTTTAAAGTTTAATTTCAATCCAAATATGGCTGATGAACCACATGATCTATGGCATCATAAATTTATATTCCTGCCTCTATGGGGTAGGGATCACGCTTGTTAAGTTCCAGTTAATCAGTAAGGTGCGTTTTTCTGTCCAAAATGGCAACCAAACCACGTTGACTTGTGATCTCATAATTTTTTTACCATATATGTAGCAATGGTGTTCGATGATAGTTGCAGTTTCACTTCGATAGGATAAGTGGTTCTAGAGAAAACATTATTTAAATTTTTCTTCAATCCAATATGGCTGCCCAAACAATGTGACCCAGCAATTATTCCTTAACAAACTTATCCCCCTAGTCTTGGAGAATATGTGCGTGATTTTCCCTTCGATCTGACCAGCCGTTTCTGGAGAGGATTTTTTTAAAGGTTTTAGGCTAAAATTCAATATAGCCACCAAACCATGTGACCAGATCAATTAGAAATTAACAAACCTGTACAAGCATGTCTGGGGAACAACGTGTGTAAAGTTTTGCCTCAATCTATCCAGGCGTTTCTGGAGAAGAAGACTAAAAAAAATAAAAAAATTCAAAACAATCACTGCCGAACCACGTGACCCATGATGTCATAATTGTTTTTTCTTCCATGATTGTTGCATAGATGATGCTCAAGAAATTCAAATTTTTCAGATGCAAGCCATCTACGGTCGAATTTTTCATCGGATGGCCTTTACCGATGACGTCGAAAAAAATCAACACTTCTTCCCCATGGGGAGTTGTTGCAGAGTGCCAATTTTCAATTTTTTCCATTGTGTGGTTTCGGAGATACAGAGGTCCAAACTTTTTCGGTTTTGAATGAGGTGCCCATAACCACGTGACCTATGACATAATTATCAATTAAATATTCTGTATAAAAGATTACAATACTAAGTGGAAATTTCATGTTCGATCGGACAAAAGGCTGCCGAGAAAATGAATTTTAAAAGCGAAAAAACGCAGAAAATTGCTGCGGAATAAGAAAAATAATAATAAAGAGAACAAAAACAATGGGTTAACCCAGCCTTGTAGGGCTTGTACCCGAATAAACTATGAAGCTACTGAAAATGCAAAGCCATCCGTGTTCACTTGTATTCGGACTTCTCCGTATGCGAAACATGACAAAAACAGTTAAAAAACTAAAGGTATTCAAAGAATACTTAAAGTGCATAGTCTTGAGAAAGGACTTGGTGCAAGCCAACTATCTGTTTTTTTTAAGGTTTTTTTTCTTTGATCCAATATGGTACCAGACCAGTGACCGATGATGTCACTTTTATCAAAACTATATTTCCCATGGGTAGTTGATCAATTGGTTATTGATCAATTGGTTAAAGGCAAAGAGAAAAGTCCCACGTGGCAAAGAGAAAAGTTCACGTGGCAAAGAGAAAAGCCGCTACGTGGAAAGAGAAAAGCCCCCCGTGGCAAAGAGAAAAGTCCCATGTGCGCAAGGAGAAAAGTCCCACGTGGCAACTACAAAAGTCTCACGTGGCAAAGAGAAAGTCCAGCGTGGCAAGTCCCACGTGAAAAAGAGAAAAAGTCTCATGTCAATGAGAAAAGTCTCGCGTGGCAAAGAGAAAAGCCCCACGTGGCAACGATAAAAGTCACATAGGCAATGAGAAAAGTCCCATGTGGCAAGTCCCACGTGGCAATGACAAAAGTCTCACGTGGCAAAGAGAAGTCTCATGTGGCAACCGAAAAAGTCTCACGTGATAAAAGAGAAAAATCCCATGTGGCAAAGAAGAAAAGTCCCACGTGGCAAAGAGAAAAGTCCCACGTGGCAAAAGAAAAGTCCCACGTGGCAAAAGGAAAAGTCCCACGTGGCAAAGACAAAAGTCCCACGTGGCAAAGAGAAAACCTACATGGCAAAGACAAAAGTCCCACCTGGCAAAGAGGAAAGTCCCACGGGCAAAGAGAATAGTCCCACGTGGCAAAGAGAAAAGTCTCGCATGGCAAGTCCCACGTGGCAAAGAGAAAAGTCTCATGTGGCAAAGAGAAAAGTCACACGTGCAAAGAGAAAAGTCCCACATGGCAAAGAGAAAAGTTCCAACGTGGCAAAGAGAAAAGCCCTACGTGGCAAAGAGAAAAGCCCCCCATGCAAGAGAAAAGTCCCATGTGCAAGAGAAAAGTTCCCACGTGGCAACTACAAAAAGTCTCACGTGGCAAGAGAAAAGTCCCACGTGGCAAGTCCCACGTGCAATGAGAAAAGTCCTCACGTGGCAAGAGAAGTCTCACGTGGCGACGAGAAAAGTCCTCACATGGCAAAAGAGAAAAGTCCCACGTGGCAAAGAGAAATGTTCCACGTGGCAAAGAGAATGTCCCACGTTGGCAAAGAGAAAAGTCCCAGCGTGGCAAAGAGAAAAGTCCCACGTGGCAAAGAGAAAAGTGCCACATGGCAAAGAGAAAAGTCTCGCATGGCAAGTCCAAGTGGCAAAGAGAAAAGTCTGCACATGGCAAAGAGAAAAGTCACACAGTGGCAAAGACAAAAGTCCCACATGGCAAAGAGAAAAAGTTCCACGTGGCAGAGAAAAGCCCTATGTGGCAAAGAGAAAAGTCCCACGTGGGAAAGAAAGCCCCGTGGCAAACAGAAAAGTCCCACGTGGCAATTACAAAAGTCTCACGTGGGCAATGAGAAAAGTCCCGCGTGGCAAAGAGAAAAAGTCCACATGGCAAAGAGAAGAGTCCACGTGAAAGAGGAAAGTCACACATGGCAAAGAGAAGTCCTAATGTGGCAACGATAAAAGTCTCTCGTGGCAAAGAGAAAAGTCTCACGTGGCAAAGAGAAAAGTCACACGTGGCAAAAGAGAAAAGTCCCACATAGCAAAGAGAAAAAGTTCCACGTGGCAGAGAAAAGCCCTATGTGGCAAAGAGAAAAGTTCCCACATGGCAATGAGAAAAGCCCCCCGTGGCAAAGAGAAAAGCTCCCGTGGCAATTACAAAAGTCCTCACGTGGCAATGAGAAAAGTCCCGCATGGCAAGTTCCATGTGACAAAGAGAAAAGTCTCACATGACAATGAGAAAAGTCCCAACGTGGCAAAGAGAAAAGTCCCACGTGGCAAAGAGAAAAACGTCCCACGTGGGAAAGAGAAAAGTCAACCGTGGCAACTACAAAAGTCTCGCGTGGCAAAGAGAAAAGTCTCACATGGCAAAAAGAAAAGTTCCGTCATGGCAAAGAGAAAAGTCCCCGCATGGCAAAGACAAAAGTCCGCGCGTGGCAAAGAGAAAAGTCCCACGTGCAAAAGAAAAGTCCCACGTGGCAAAGACAAAACGTCCCAAGTGGTCAAAGAGAAAATTCCCACGTGGCAAGAGAAAGTCCAGTGCAAAGAGAAATGTCTCACGTGGCAAAGATAAAGCCCACGTGGCAAAGAGGAAAGTCCACCGTGGCAAACAGAAAAGACCCACGTGGCAACTACAAAAGTCCCACATGGCAAGAGAAAAGTCCCACGTGGCAAAAGAAAAGTCCCACGTGGCAAAAAGAAATGTCCCACGTGGCAACTACAAAAGTCTTGCATGCAAGAGAAAAGTCTCACGTAGCAAGACAAAAGTCCCACAGGGCAAAGAGAAAAGTTCCCAACGTGGCAACTACAACAGTCCCGGTGGCAAGTCCCACGTGGCAAAGAGAAAAGTCTTACGTGGCAAGAGAAAAAGTCACACATGGCAAAGAGAAAAGTCCCACATGGCAAAGAGAAAAGTTCCACGTGGCAAAGAGAAAGCACTACGTGGCAAGAGAAAAGTCCCACGTGGCAAAGAGAAAAGTCCCACGTGGCAAAGAGAAAAGCCCCCCGTGGCGAAAGAGAAAAGTCCCACGTCGGCAAAGAGAAAGTCCCACGTGGCAACTACAAAAGTCTCGACAGCAGAGAAAAAAGTCACACGTGGCAAAGAGAAAAGTCCACGTGGCAAAGAGAAAAGTCCACATGGCAAAGAGGAAAGTTCCACGTGGAAAAGAGAAAAGCCCAATGTGGCAAAGAGAAAATCCCATGTGGCAAAGAGAAAAGCCCCCGTGGAAAAGAGAAAAGTCTCACGTGGCAAAGCGAAATCGCCACGGGCAAAGTTCCACGTGGCTAAAGAAAAAGTCTCACAGTAACAAAGAGAAAAGTCCCAGTGCAAAGAGAAAAGTCCACGGGGCAACTACAAAAGTCTCGCATGGCAAGAGAAAAGACTCACGTGGCAAAAAGAAAAATCCCTCGTGGCAAAGAGAAAAGTCCCGCGTTGCAAAGAGAAAAGTCCTGCGTGGCAAAGAGAAAAGCCCACGTGGCAAAAGAAAAGTCCCACAGGGCAAAGAGCAAAGCCCACGTGGCAAGAGAAAAGTCCCAGGTGGCAAAGAAGAAAAGTCCCCACGTGCAAAGAAAAAGTCCCATGTGGCAAAGAGAAAAGTCCCACGTGGCCAAAGGAAAAGTCCCACGTGGCAAAGAGAAAAGTGCACGGTGGCAAAGAAGAAAAGCCCCACGTGGCAGAGAAAAGTCCACGTGGCAAACAGAAAAGTCCACGTGGCAACTAACAAAAGTCTGCGCATGGCAAAGAAAAAGTCCGGCGTGGCAAACGTAGAAAGTATCACGTGCAGAAGAGAAAGTCCACGTGGCCAGAGAAAAGTCTCAAATGACAATAGAAAAAGTCCAACGTGGCAAAGAGAAAAGTCCCACAATGGCAAAGAAGAAGAGTCCCACGTGGCAAAGAGAAAAGTCCACGTGGCAAAAGAGAAAGTCCACGTGGAAGAGAAACGTCCCACGTGGGCAAAGGAACAGTCCACGTGAACACAAAAGTCTCGCGTGGCAACAGAGAAAAAGTCTCACATGGCAAAGACAAAAGTTCACCGCGTGGCAAAGAGAAAAGTTCCGACGTGGCAAAAGAAAAGTCCCCTCATGGCAAAAGACAAAAAGTCCCGCGTGGCAAAGAGAAAAGTCCGACGTGCCAAAAAAGAAAAGTACACGTGGCAAAGACAAAAGTCCCACGTGGCAAGACAAAAGTCCCACGTGGGCAAAGAGAAAGTCCCAACGTGGCAAAAGAGAAATGTCCACGTGACAAGAGAAAGCCCTATGTGGCAAAGAGGAAACTCCACACTGGCAAAGCAGAAGAAAGACCCATCGTGGAACTAGCAAACGTCTCGCATGGCACGAGACAAAAGTCTCACGTGGCAAGAGAGAAAGTCCCAACGTGGTGCAAAGAGAAAAGTCCACATGGCAAAGAGAAAAGTCCCACGTGGCAAAAGAAAAGTCCCAATGTGGCAAAAGAAAAGTCCACGTGCAAAGAAATAGTCCCACGTGGCAAAAGAATGTCGCCACGTGCAATACAAAAGTCTTGCATGGCAAAGAGAAAAGTCTCACGTAGCAACGAAAAAGTCTCAACGTGCAGAAGATGAAAAGTCCCATGTGGCAAAGAGAAAAGTCCACATGGCAAAAGGAGAAAAGTCCCCACGTGGCAACTACAAAAGTCCGCGTGGCTAAGTCGCCACGTGGCAAAGAGAAGTCTTACGTGGCAAAGAGAAAAGTCCTACATGGCAAAAGAGAAAGTCCGCACCATGGAACGAGAAAAGCCCTACGTGGCAAGAGAGAAAAGTCATGTAGCAAGGAGAAAAGTCCCACGTGGCAACTACAAAAGTCTACACGTGGCAAGAGAAAGTCCGCGCGTGGCAAGTCCCACGTGGATAAAGAGAAAAGCTCTCATGCAATGAGAAAAGTCTCGCGTGCAAAGAGAAAAGCCCAGTGGCAACGTAAGTACACGAGAATGAGAACAAGTCCATGTGGCAAGTCCCACGTGGCAATGACAAAAGTTCAACGTGGCAAAGAGAGTCTCACGTGGCAAGAAAAAGTCCTGCACGTGATAAAGAGAAAAATCCCACGTGCAAAGAAGAAAAGTCCACATGGCAAAGAGAAAAGTACCCACGTGGCAAAGAGAAAAGTCCCACGTGGCAAAGAGAAAAGTCCCATGTGGCAAAAGAGAAAAGTCCCACGTGGCAAAGAGAAAGTCCAACATGGCAAAGCCAAAAGTCCCACCTGGCAAAAGAGGAAACGTCCCATGTGGCATAAGACGAATATGTCCCACGTGCCAAAGAGAAAAGTCCGCATGGCAAATCCCACGTGGCTAAAGAGAAAAGTCTCACGTGGCAAGAAAAAGTCCATGTGGCAAAGAGAAAAGTACCACGTGGCAACTACAAAAGTCTCAACGTGGCAAAAGAAAAGTCCCACGTGGCCAAGTACCCAAGTGGCAATGAGAAAAGTCTCACGCGGCAGAAGAGAAGTCCTGCACGTGGCGACGAGAAAAGTTCTCACATGGCAAAGAGAATAGCTCACACGTGCGACGAGAAAAGTCTCAGCATGGCAAATGAGAAAAGTCCCACGTGGCAAAGAAGAAATGTCCACGTGGCAAAGAGAATATCCACGTGGCAAAGAGAAAAGTCCCCACGTGCAAAGAGAAAGTCCCACGGTGGCAAAGAGAAAAAGTCCCACATGGCAAAATAGAGAAAAGTCTCGCATGGCAAGTCCCACGTGGCAAAAGAGAAAAGTCTCACATGGCAAAAGAAATGTCCCACGTGGCAAACTACAAAAGTCTTGTCATGCGAAAGAGAAAAAGTCTCACCGTAGCAACGAAAAAGTCCTCACGTGGCAAAGAGAAAAGTCCCATGTGGCAAGACGAAGTCCCACAATGGCAAAGAGAAAAGTCCTACGTGGCAACCTACAAAGTCCCGCGTGCAAGTCCCGACGTGGCAAAGAAGAAAATTGTCTTACGTGGCAAAGAGAAAAGTCACACATGGCAAAGAGAAAAGGTCGCACTGTGGCAAAAAGAAAGTCCATGTGGCAAAAAAGAAAAGTCCCACGTGGCAAAAGAAATGTCCGACGTGCCAAAAAAGAAATGGTCCCAACGTGCAACTACAAAGTCTTGCATGGCAAAGATGAAACAGTCTCACGTAGCAACGAAAAAGTCTCACGTGCAAAGAGGAAAAGTCCCATGTGGCAAAGAAGAAAGTCCCACATGCAAAGAGAAAAGTCCCACGTGGCCAACTACAAAAGTCCCGCGTGCAAGTCCACGTGGCAAAGAGAAAAGTCTTACGTGGCAAAGAGAAAAGTCACACATGGCAAAGAGAAAAGCCCACATGGCAACAAGAAGAAAGCCCTACGTGGCAAGAGATAAAGTCCTCATGTAGCAACGGAGGAAAAGTCCCAACGTGGCAAGCTACAAAAGTCTCACAGGGCAAAGAGAAAAGTCCCGTCGTGCAAGGTCCCCCGGTGGAAAAGAGAAAAGTCTCATGTCAATGAGAAAGCCTCGCGTGCAAAGAGAAAACCCACGCTGGCAACGACAAAAGTCAACACAGCAATGAGAAAAGTCCCATGTGGCAAGTCCCCACGTGGCTTTATTTATGAACAAAAGTCTCACGGGCAATAGAGAAGTCTCACGTGGGCAAAGCGAAAAAGTCTCACAGTGATAAAGAGAAAATCCCACGTGGCAAGAGAAAAGTCACTCGCACAACCACTGGCAAAGAGAAAAGTCTCCACGTGGCAAGAGAAAAAGGTCCCACGTGGCAAGAAGAAAAAGTCCCACGTGCAAAGAAGAAGTCCCGGGCAAAGAAGTCCCACATGGCAAAGCCAAAAGTCCCACTGGCAAAGAGGAAAGTCCCAGCGTGGCAAAGAAATAGTCCCACGTGGCAAAAGAGAAAAAGTCCTCGCATGGCAAATCCCCACGTGGCAAAGAGAAAAGTCATCACGTGGCAAAGAGAAAGTCACACGTGGCAAAGAGAAAAGTCCCAACATGGCAAGAAGACAGTTCCAACCGGGCAAAGAGAAAGCCCTACGTGGCAAAAGAGAAAAGCCCCCCGGATGGCAAAGAGAAAAAGTCCCCATGTGGCAAAAGAGAAAAGTCCCCACGTGGCAACTACAAAAAGTCTCACGTGGCAAAGAGACAAAGTCCACGTGGCAGTCCGCAAGTGGCAGATGAGAAAGTCTCAACGCGGCAAGAGAAGTCTCACGTGGGCGACGAGAAAGGTCTCACATGGCAAAGAGAAGTTGACGTGGCGACGAGAAAGTCTCACATGGCAAAAGAGATAAAGTCCACGTAGGCAAAGAGAAAATGGTCCCACGTGGCAAAGAGAAATATCCCACGTGGCAATAGGAGAAAGTCGCCACGTGCAAAGAGAAAAGTCCCACGTGGCAAAGAGAAAAGTCCCACATGGCAAAGGAGAAAAGTCTCGCATGGCAAGTCCACGTGGCAAAGAGAAAAAGTCTCACATGCAAAGAGTAAAAATCAACGTGGCAAAGAGAAAAAGTTCCGCACAGGCAAAGAGAAAAGTTCCACGTGGCAGAGAAAAGCCCTATGTGGCAAAGAGAAAAGATGCCCACGTGGAAAGAGAAAAGCCCCGTGGCAAACATAGAAAAGTCCTCACGTTGGCAATTACAAAAGTCTCACGTGGCAATGAGAAAAGTCCCGCCGTGGCCAAAGAGAAAAAGTCCCCAATGGCAAAGAGAAGAGTCCCCAGTGGGAAAAGAGAAAAGTCACACATGGCAAGAAGAAGTCTATGTGGCAACGATAAAAGTCTCATCGTGGCCAAGAGAAAAGTCTCACGTGGCAGAGAAAAGTCACAAAGTGGCAAAGAGAAAAGTCCATGTGGCAAGAGAAAAGTTCCCACGTGCAAAAGTAAAAGTACCACATGGCAAAGCCAAAAGTCGCCACTGGCACAAGAGGAAAGCCGCACGTGGGCAAGAGAATAGTCCCACGTGGCCAATAGAGAAAAGTCTCGCATGCAAATCTCCACTGTGGCATTATGAAGAAGGATGGGAAGTTCTACCGTCTTTGTGCGACAAGACGTAAAAGGGGACTCTTCAGACGTTTCTCGGTCTAGCCAAGAGAAAAAGAGCACGTGGGATAGTCCCCGCCTTTCACTATTGCGCACAATGGACAAAAGAGAAAAGTTGGTCCCACGGTCCGGCAAAGAGAAAGAAGGGTGGGGCGCCTGCCTACGATGCGGCGAGGTGGGAGCGTTATCAGCTTCTTTGCCAGCGGTAGGGGAAGGGAAGCTTGCCCCCCCATTTTTTCATGGCTAAAGAAGTCCCGCCGCATGTGGCAAGAAGAAAAAAAGTCTCCCACAGCTTTTTGTTTTTTCTCGTTTCTTTCATTCTTGCTTTTGCCATATGCATTGGGTGAGACTTTTCTTCGTCGAGTCGCCTCATGATCGCCT
>CM068952.1:119127233-119149285 GCA_035128595.1 Eptatretus atami | reverse complement strand
GACTAGCAGGTAAACAAATCTCATTTGATCTCTCTCAGCAACCGCTCATTGGACACAAAGTCCGACCAGCGATAGCCAAGGATTCTCCGAAGAGACCTGGTACCAAGAATTAAGTCTCCGTTTCGATCCTTGGTCAGATCCAAGTCTCGCATCCATAGAGCAATACTGGAAGCAACAAGGACCCAAGGCTCGGCTTTCGTCCTCCCGCACAAGTACTGGCAGCGCCGGTACACACACACACACATATACGTTCAAACACATATCCATTTGAAAGCCTGGATATATGTATGCATGTATATCCAATATATATTATATATATATATATATATATATATATATAATATATATATATATATATTATATATATGTGTGTGTGTGTGTGTGTGTATGTATGTGCTTCCCAGCCCGACCCAAGACGTCTATTGCCCGCTGACTCACAGCCAGCAGATACCATGAATATCACTGCCAAGGCAGTGAATCTCTCTATGACCTCAACATGCTCACCACAAACAGGCACAGACAGGACAGCAGCATCCAAGATGTCCTTGAAAGCCTGGATCTTAGTTTTGACCAGGAAACCCGTAATCCCAATGGCTCAGACTCCTCATTCAGCACCTGAGGGCCCCAAAAGGATATCTAAAGTCTCCGCAAAGATGACTGCATCATCTGCGAAATCAAGGTCAGAGATCTTTGACATTCCCAAACGATGCACCACAGCTTGATCTCTCCACATCCTCCAAGAATCCAGTCCATACAAGTGCTGCAAAGTGTGGGGGCCGTACACACCTCCTGACGAACTCCAGTTAACAACTGGAAATAAGAGAGATGTACCACCACATCTCACAGCACTTCTCAGTACCAGAGTAGAGTTCAACATCAGATCGATCAGTTTTGTGCACCCACGAAGACCTAGAAGTTGCAGAGGGCATCCCGACTTCACTGAATCGAACGCTTTTACAGAGATCAACATAGGCTGCAAGCAGCCCCTGCCGAAACTCTCGTCTGCGTTCGTGAGGACCCGAAGACAAGGATCCGCGTCAATCGTTGACCTCTTTGGTGTAAAGCCTGACTGCTCTGGACGCTGTGCTCAAGCAGATGGTGGCGAACCCTATCAAGATTTTATACCGAGCAAAGACCTTGCCCGGCACTGAGAGCACGTCACCCCTCCGGTAGTTGTTGCGTCTTTGAGCGATCACCCTTCCCTTTCCAGAGAGAGACAACAAGCCCCTCTTCAGTCAGTTGGGATGATGCCTGTGTTCCAGGCAGAGCACAGAACTGCATGCAACGACAGTGAGTGCAGCATTTTCACTAGCCTTGAGAAGTTCAGCATGGATGCCAGAATCCCTGGAGCTTCACCCCATTTCAACCAGTTCACCGCAGCCTGTGTTTCCACAAGCAAAGGTGGACCACAGTGATTTGAGGGTCAGCAACAGGATTGTAACACCCCTGACATCCAACTCGACAGCTGTGGATCAGCCTGGTGCAACCGCTCAAAGTAACCGGCCCCCAGCGGCATTCACTTCGGACTCCTCTGTCAAGAGCCTACCACCTCTGCTCTAACTGCAGTATACACTGAGGGATGGGCTTGGATGAACGCAATGCGCAAATTCCCCTGTAAGCAGGACGAGAATCATTCTGTCCACAGGTGATGCTCTACCCCTCACAGATTGCTCGCACATAGGCTTCCTTGTCACCCCTTAACGCCACATACAGTTTTACGCCTAGCTCCCTGAACAGCTCAGCTCTGCCATTTCAGCCTGACCCTGCGACTCTGGTCAATAGTATCCAGTGTCCCTTGAGAGACAAAATTCTTCTTTGCCCTACGGTGAGTTCAAAAGATTGGGGGTCCCGAAGGCTTTGACACAATCCCGTCATCCGGCGAGCTGCCCTGGGAAGGGAAGCTGCACAGGAGGTACTCCCACGGGGTGGGTTTTCAGATTTCTTTGCGTTTTGTGTTTTGCGGAATGAAGGGTTTTACGGTGGCCGGAGTGCAAATCCTGCCACCAAATACATATACATACATATTACAACTTATAATATATACATACATATATATATGTACATATGCATACATACATACATATAAGCCTGGTGTTGGCTTAGTGGTTAGGGTGGCGGCTTGGGATCCCAGGGTCCTGAGTTCAAATCCCCGTTTGGCTACTGAATATAACACCAGGGGGTTGACTCAGCCTGTCATCCTTCGAGGTCGGCGAAGTGAAGTACCAGTGTACTGGTCCCGGTGTATGCCCGGTTAGAATAGGTGTACCATATCCCTGTGTGTCGTAAGAGGCGACCAGGGTTGGCTCAGGAAGGCATCCGGCCATAAAACATTGCCTCAAGAAAAGCCCAACCCCTGCACAGCAGGAAAAATGGCTTGTAAAAACGGTCATTTTATTTTAGACATACATACATATATACATATATATATATATAAGATCAGGTTTGCAGCTCAATTAAAAAAAATTAATACATGGGATGTCTGCCACCGAAGGTTTACGGAGATTATGTTTTCACTCCTATTGTCTGTCTGTTTGTCTGTCTGCCCGGAGCAAGATATCTCAAAAAGTTGGAGGCGATTTGAATGAACTGGCGGACAGTTTCGTGTTTCACAAGGATGAATTGATTAGATTTTGGTGAAATCCGATCCAGATCCTGGAGTTTTTAAAAGTGATTCTTCACCATTGAGAGATTGGGTCAGAAAACAATATAGCACGATATCTCAAGACGTTATGTACGGCTGAAAATAAAACTTGGTGGATGAGTTAGGTAGGTGACATGAACAAGCAGATAGATTTTGGTTGCTTAAGATTCCTCATCAGCGGGCTGCAAAATGTAATGTTCAGCCTGGCTGAGTATGCCCTTTTCCGAATGCCCGACTAGTTTTCCTTTTGTTATTACATGGTCAACATGACTCTTGTCATGTTACGCCAAGTCCCATTATTCGTTTAGGGTCAGCAGTTCAGAGCATGGAAGATTGTCCCAAGTCTCTCACAAACCAGGTGGCCAGCACGTCACTCAAATGCGGCTGGTTATGACAGGAAATTGGGCATTGTTTAGATTTCTCGACATAACTCACCTGCCCATAGTCAGAAGACACCGTGGATATTAATGTCGCCCACCAATGCTAGCATATGGATCCCTCGCCTAACGTCCTCAGGTACTGCGTGTTGACGAAACGGTCCTACCCATGAAGCGCTGACATGAGTTTATAGTCGGGCTGAATCAAACTCAGGTCGGCGAGACAGCTCAAATGCAAATGTGAGCACCTCTGTGCCATCCTGTTGTCTAATTCATATATATTTTTGCAATAATTTGAGCATTTAAACTGAAAAAGTCTTTATTTATTCTCTCCACTTTTGTTATTAGGTGAAAGACTGACAAATTACTGTGCATGTAGTTTGTGGTCGGATAAAGTCCTTCCCTATGTCAGTTTGTCATCAAGACAAGAGGAGTATTACGTATGCAAAAATGGTGCAATTTCTAGTTCCCGTCACATTCTTTAAATCTCATCATTCTCCCATCCCTCACCATTTACCTAATATGTAGATGCCCCCAAACGATTAGGCTCAAGTTTTATAACACATTTGTGTTGATAAGCCTTTACACGATAACTCACGGATTGAATAATGCACATTCACCAATTCCAAGCTCCAAAATCCAAGTTCATGACACAACGACATGAAAATGTCAAGCAACTTTCCACCCTCACCATTAATGTCACTCTTCTCTGTGGATTACCACAGGAAAATGGAGAAATGTGGCCAGGTTTTATGAGCGGCCACCAGATATCGACCAATTGTTCCCCGACTCACAGAATATTCTCAAGCATTTCTGCGGCATTATTGCCACGTTAGATACACTATTCTATCTCAATTTTAACCTGTTCGATTTCCCTGTGGAATTATGTATTTTTCTATCCAAAGTAAAAGGGTGTGTTATAAATAATAGGGAGAAAGAATAAGAAGATACAGAAATTGTTTTCCTGTTCGTGTTTAAGCCCTTGGAACTTTTGGACCATAATTATTGCCTCAAATTGCTTGCTCGTCTTTATATTCCAAATGCATTCTCAGCTTGAGGCAAATCCCTCGAGAATGAAAACTTAAGTGGCTCAACAGCGACCGAGACACACGCACCATAATCCGAGAGCAACTCAGAGGCAGATAGGATAACTCTGGGTAGCATGCTCCGTGTTCGCGCCGTCTAGTCTCGGTTCGATTCCAGCACGACTATAAAACTGATGGATTGGTGCTTCGCCAACAGGGCGTTTTGTTGCAATTGGCCGTTCCTCAAGACTGGACGTTAAGCTGAGCGTTTCATTGCTGGGATTAGCTGTGTGGACGTTAAAGATCCCACGGTGTCTCATGACGTTGAGTAGGCCAGTTATGCCTGCACCCAAAATTAATTCCATAAAGTCCATCTTTAGTACAACCCTATAAGTCGAGCAATGCAGTCGCCTTCATCCGGTGCTTGGTGGACCTGCTGCGTGACCACGAACGAAAAGTTTCTGCGCTACCTCGATAATCAGTGATGATTACCTCACCACTGAAGGTGAACGGAGGTTACATTTTCACCAGGTCTGTCTGTGAGCAGGATATCTCAAAAAGTTATGGACGGATTCGGACGAAACTTGGTGGCAGAGGTTTGGCATGTGACAAGGACAAATTGTTTCGATTTTGGTGAAGATATGAATCCGGATAAGAGACTTTTAAAAAAATTTAGTGATTCTTTAGCATTGTGAGATCGGGCCAAAAATGA
This sequence comes from Eptatretus atami, assembly GCA_035128595.1. Classification (NCBI taxonomy): domain Eukaryota; kingdom Metazoa; phylum Chordata; class Myxini; order Myxiniformes; family Myxinidae; genus Eptatretus; species Eptatretus atami. The sequence goes on along the minus strand of CM068952.1, from coordinate 119,144,530 downwards.
TATGTAGCATGATACAGTATTTCACAAACGTTTGTGGACGAATGACAAAACATGGTGGACGAGTCGGGTAGGTGACAAGAGCAAGCCAATTATATTTTTGCTCGGTCCGAATCCAGATCTGGCCTATCAGTGGGAAAGAAAACGTAAACTGTTCAGCCTGGCAGGGGTGTGCGTTCTACCGAGTGCCATTGTAGTTTATTCAAGCAGACAAGAGACAGAGACACACAAAAGGACAGAGAAGAGAGACAGAGACAAGGAGAAAGTAAGTGGGAGCAAGGATAACGAAGGAGACACATCCTCTATTTCATGAATGGATGAAGTGCTATATCCACAGACAGATAAGACTAGGATTGTACTTGTTGGATACCTTAAACTGAAAACATCCATTGACAGGATAACACACAAGCTGAGGCAGCTTGTCTGTCGATGGACACAATGGTGCCTGTGTACATTCAGCTGCCGATGGTGGCTTCCTTTGTAACTGAGATACATGTTCAAAACAAGCCAATTAAACCATTTAAATAAGTAAGAGATATATTTCACACGATAATCAATTCAGAAGGCACAGCCTTTTCAGGAAGAACCATCACTGTAATGTTTGCTTTTATGGCTGAAGTTCATGTGCATTTTATTGCAGCTGCAAACATTTGTCTCCCTGAATGAAACACTTGGAATCACAATTAATAAACTTTGTCTTCATTTAATAACTTGATTTTAAAATCTTCACTTTTTTAGCCTTTTCATCAAAAATTGTTGCTTGAGCGAACGTGGAAAATGATATTCTAAATATTTTTATGTGGTTCAGCGACGAGTCCAACAAGATGATGCAGAGGGAAGGGCACTTGCCTTTGAGCCGTCTAGTCTGGGTTCGATTCTCACTCAACCGTAGCTGTCGGCTTGGCGCTTCATAGACAGAGTGTTTGCAATCACAAAGTGTGTCGTCCCTCAGATAGGCGTTAAGCAGCGTGCACAATGTGCTCGCATTAGTCGATGAATGTTAAAAGATCCCACGGTGTATTTTGCAAGGGAAGGTGAGGGTTGCCGGAACTCTCAAAAAAACTACAATTTCCTAAGACTTAGCCAAACTTCAGGCCTGGCCAGCCAGTTCATTAAATTCGGCGAAAACGTTCCCCAGCCAACTCCACAAGAATCTGGGAACATTTGTGGTTGTTTAAGTAGTAATTGTAGTAATAGTTGTAGTAGTTGTTTTTATGCGGTTCCATGAAGAGAAAGTTAGCTCGGCAGGAGCACAACCTCAGACTTTTCAGTCATGGATTTAAATTTCATACCAACATCACCAATCAGGGCAGTGTTTTCTGTCTGATGCGAGTTTGTCTCCAGATGCGTCCGCGGCGGTGTTCGTCTCCAGATGTGTCCAGCGGGTTTTTATCTCCAGATGCGTCCGGCATGTTCATCTCTGGGCCGTGTTTATCGTTTAACTAGTAGAAAATGGATTTCAGACATTTTTGTTTCCATCTTCACTGTTATTCTATGCAAAATCATTTTGGATACAGATAGATAGTAATTAACGCTCCACCGCACCACTCTGCCTTCCCTTCTCCCACCCCTCCTCACTCTCCCTCCTCCTCTCTCTTCACCTCCTCACTCTCCTCCACCTCCCTCTCAACCCTCTTTTTATCCTCACCCCCATTTAGTATTCCCTCAGCGAAGCGACAGGTGTATTTGCTAGATATCACAATAAAACTTTTATAATTGATAAGCCACATCAAGGCTGCTGCACAACAAAGGCACACTACTTCGGAAGTAATATTTAGCTCATTGTCCCATTTATATTTTGACAAATAAAGATCAAGTGGGGCATTGAACAAAAAAATAAAAATATAAATAAAAATAAAAACTCATGGGCCAGCCCACCAGACAAATTTTACATCGCTGACAACATCGTCTAAATCAGAATGACAGTATATGCTTCAGTCACATTTGACTCGGCGGCCGTAGGGTCTAAAAAATCTACGGCCACTAGCAATTATAGGGCGGCCGCAGTATTTCCCGGTCACACAATGTAGCAGTCACATATGTTTTTATTTTTCGGGTAGCCGCACGGGTATTTAGAAATTGCGAAGACCGAAAACGTGGGGTGCCGTACGGTCTTTTGATTTGATGTCGCACGGTGACTTTAGGGCGTCCCCTGCAGCGGCCATAGAATTTTCAAGGCAGACGCAAGGTGCCCGCAAAGGTGCCCGCAAGGCGACCGCAGGGGGGCCCTAAGGCGAACGTGGAAATAGTGCGGCCGTCGTAATTTTTGGGGGGTTGACAAAATTCATTTTTCATTGATAAGAGCCTACGGAAAACGCACGATAACGCAAGCCCACCGTACGCCCTACGTACGGTCGACGTGGAACACATCTACGTCATGGCTACGGCCAACCTAGAAATGAAAAAAGTTATAACTCCGCGCTATAATTCCACGGAGACCCCTACGGCCTGTAAAAGATAGCACTATGGCTAGGGCCACCCTGAGGCCACCTCAGAAACTCTGTGGCCGCCGCACGTTTCTGTCAATTCAGAGGGGGGGGGGTACAGCCGCCCGTATCTAGCAGTAGAGCAAATGTGACTCATGCTTAAGGACCCTTTGAGGTCTATAGATTTGGACTTCAAGATCTGAATGGTGCTCCTCCCCGAAGAGTCCTAGACCATGGGGCGGCCCGTCCGAGACCGTGGGGCGGCCCGTGCGTGTGGCTCGATGCTCGAGTGTGGCAAGACACGGTGCTGTGCGTGCTCGGTCGCAATGGTGTGTGTGTGTGTGTGTGTGTGTGTGTGTGTGTGTGTGTGTGTGTGTGTGTGTGTGTGCTTCCATCCACTTCAACTGTACGAATGTTAAAAAAAATAAAACATCACTAAACTCCATCGGGCGAAAACAAAAAGAAGTTAACTCTTTTTAACCCCAAAAGGAAAGATTGCAGGTTCATGAGAAGAGCAACAAGAAAAAAGTTGAAGCAAACCCGAACGATGAACTGAAAGCATCAAGACACACCGAGGATGACATCGATCGCCGAACCTCGGGAAAGCAGGTCCGGACAATCGAGCGAGTTGTCCGTGCGACGAGGGGATGGTTTTCCTTCCGTTCTGACAACGCAGGCACCGCCGATGTTAAACTACCACGACGTGCGGGGACACGCACGGATTTCACGTACACACGGCACGTGACCAATTGTGTTCGGTGTTTGGGAAAGCGATCGAAATGAGAATAAAGCGCGCAAACGGCACGAGGGAGGCACGCGAGGAGGGAGAGTGAGGAGGGTGAAGTTTGAACGCGCGTGTCGAACATCCGCGCGACACTTTCCGCCGCCACGGACGGGGAAGACCCCCCCCCCCCCCCCCCGAGCTCGACAAGTGGTGTTAGTGGCGTGCCATGTGAGGTGAGTGAGAGAGACCCTGGGCGCACCTTTTGCTGCCGACGGGCCATGTCGGTGGGCTGCTTGGCATTGAAGGGGTACGCGACGCAGCGAAGAACGAACACGTACAGCTGCAGCCGCCGCTTGCGCTCCTCTTCCTCTCGCCGGAGTCGCTCGCTCTCGTCCTTCTCGGTGGGCAGCGACTGGCTCGGGCTGTCCGCTCGGACTTGCCGTCCCGACGAGCCGCCGGCACCGTGCGTCGGGACTCCCTGCGGAGCGCCGCTTGAACCGGGCGCGGATGCCGCGACCCCCGTCGCGGGTGTCCTGCGACCACCCAAGCCCCCATCGCCGCCACGACCAAGAGGAAGCGCGGGAGTCGCCTCTTTCCTTTCGTCTTCCACAAGCTCGTCGGACTCTTCCTCGCTCGACGATGGGTCCAGCATCGTGATCACGAACTGCCCGCTCCGGCGAGGACAAGTGCCTCTTCAATTGAGCGCCCCCAGCCCGCAGCTGCCGAACGCAGCAGACGTGATGACGTCACGGCATGACCGTCCCTCGTCATTCGCCTTGATATTACGTCATCGCGTCACTTCGTCAAATAGTTCCGAAAGCTGTTAAATATATTATACCACGTCTCGTGAACCATTATATCGATGGTTGGGGGTAAACTGAAAGGTATTATTTATTTTTCCTCTTTGTCTTGAAATCGAGAAGAACGAAATAGTTCATCACCGTGAAGGCATGGAATGGTCTCCTCGGAAAGTTAGTGGCAGTGGAGGAGGTGGATAGGTTTAAAAGGGATTATAGACAGGTACGTATACACCTGGTGCATTGAAGATGGAGTGGTATGAGGCAGGACTTGTCGGGAGCTCGTGTGTTTAGATGGGTTATCGCACGAAGAGCAATGGAAACTGCGGTTGGTGCAGCACAGGGATGATGGACCCAATGACCTCCTCCGCCAAAGTTCTTCGTGTGTATTTCATCGACATCGTCAAACTTCGTGCTGAATTAACGGTTGAGGTGGCTGGCTGAAGATCTCAGGATCTTGAGTTCAAGTCATTTTGTCGGACCGTTAAATAAGACAGGATTGGTTGACCGGCTTTATAATGGAAACGTGGGCACTGCATCAGCGGCACAGCCGTGTTCCCAGCAATGATGCAACCAGCAGCCACAGGCTGCATACGAAAAAACAAGCTTAAATGAGCTAAGATCCTCGTCCTCTTAATGATGACGTCATAAAAACGATATATTTGACGTCATTGTGATGTATTAGGTTTGCGATAAATTATCTGTGCTAATGCCCGGCTTGATTCCCGCAAACAAAATTCAAACAGCTTGCCTAGTTTCGGAGATAATGGTATAGGCGATTTCCATTAGCGGCGATATTATGACGTCGACTTTTTTTCTCGGAAGAATTTCCAAAATCGGAGATGGTTACTGCCTGTGCGTGGGCTTCTGCATATACACGGCAAGTTTCACGAAGATCCGATGAAAACTCTGGGTTGTGAAACAAAAAATGCAAAAAATAGGAATGACGTCATAAAAATTGATATGACGTCATAGTGATGTATCATATGTGCGGTAATTCATCTCTGCTAATGCCTGTTCGATTCCCGCAAACAGAATTCAAAAAGCTTGCCTAGATTGAGATAATTTTTTAGGCATTTCCATTAGCGGAGATATTTTGACGTCATAACTTTTTTTCTAGGAGGAATTTTCAAATCCGAGGATGGTTACTGGTCTGCGCAGGGTATTTTTACATATAAATGCCAAGTTTCAGAAGTTTCGATGAAAACTGTAGGCTGTCGAAACAAAAAAGTCCACAAGAACAACAACGTGAGTAAGACTTAGAGATCCTCCACGAGGATCTAATAAAAATAACAACTACTACTGCCCCTTTATTACTACTGTATTGGCAGTGATGACCGGGTACCAAGAGTCAAGACGTCCGGCTTTGATACAACACGGGATTGCCGAATTATGGACCGAGTAATACAGTGTTCAATCCATTTATTACGTATGCAGTTAGCCCTTTTTTTTCCTGGGGGACATCGTCGGTATCAATTGAATTTGCTACTCCTGCACCCTCAAACGCATGCAGGCGCAGCCAAGTGAGCCTTGTGCAAAAATAAAATTTCTAAAAGTTCTCAGATTCAAACAATTAAATAAACCAATGTCACCCGTAGGGTGACCCGTATCTTGCCAAAAGGTGACCACGTGTGACTTCTTTAAGGTCACACTGAGGTGAACAGAGCTGCTATCCACAGGAGCGACTCCTTGAGGAATATCTGCCTACGAGAGATTTCGATGAGAATCATTCTACAGAGTTACCATGAAAAATATGCGTTTGCCTCAAAACGTCACCAAATCACGTCTATAATGTCTCAAGCTTGATATATCTAGAAAGCACTCATCGAGGTGTTCAATTTGAGGTACTACACGATATGGTTCCTAAAACTTGAAAATATTGACCTTGGGGTCAAATATGTTTGACCTTAGGCGTTAACCATGAAGGTCAAGGCCAATCGCCACCAAAAATTAATCACTGAATGCCAGACCATGAGCTATATTCCCATGAAGTTTGAAGACGATCCGATCAAAATTACTCAAAAAATAAGGTTTCGTCGACTCCCTGATTTGCGACAAAGTGACCTTGACCTTTGACCTTGACCTTCAAAATTTTATGCGCTGAAAGGGACCTCTATAGGCCTCTGATATGCGAAGTTACAAAAATTTCCATGATAACTGTGCTCTGCAGAGTGATTTATACGTGATTACAGATTAAAAAAAAAAAAACAACAACAAAAAAAACACATGAAGGTCAAGGCCAATCGCCACCAAAAATTAATCAGCTGAGCGCCAGACCATGAACTATATTCCCATGAAGTTTGAAGACGATCCGATCAAAATTACTCAAAAAATAAGGGTTTTGTCGATTCCCCTGATTTGCGACAGTGACCTTGACCTTTGACCTTGACCTTCAAATTTTATGGCCTGAAAGGGACCTCCATAGGCCTCTGATATGCGAAGTTACAAAAATTTCCAATGAAAGCTGTGGTCTGCAGAATTTTTTTTTCGTGATTACAGACAAAAAAATAAAAAATAAAAAAATAAAAACATACAGACTGACTAACATATCTTGCAAAAACTTCGTTTTGGCAAGATAATAATTATGGCTGCCAGACCTTGTGGCCGATCGGGTTGCAATTGAAAACGTACATTCCCCATGTCTGCTTGATGATAATTTTGAAGCTTCACATTGATTGATGTAGTGGTTTCAGAGTAAATATTATTTAATATTTTTCCTTCAATCCAACATGGCTGCCAAACCGTGTGACCTACGTCAAGAAGAGTGGGGAAATTTTTGTTCGTCATGGCTCGGCGGTTGTACTTGTAAAGTTTTGCCTCAATCTGTTCAGCCGTTTCAGAGAAGAAGATTTTTTTAAAGTTTAATTTTCAATCCAATATGGCTGATGAACCACATGATCTATGGCATCATAAATTTATATTCTGCCTCTAATGGGGTAGGGGATCACGCTTGTTAAGTTCCATGTTAATCAGATAAGGTGCGTTTTTCTGTCCAAAATGGCAACCAAACCACGTGACTTGTGATCTCATAATTTTTTTTACCATATATGTAGCAATGGTGTTCGATGATAGTTGCAAAGTTTCACTTCGATAGGATAAGTGGTTCTAGAGAAAACATTATTTAATATTTTTCTTCAATCCAATATGGCTGCCAAACAATGTGACCCAGCAATTATTCCTTAACAAACTTATATCCCCTAGTCTTGGAGAATATGTGCGTGAAGTTTCCCTTCGATCTGACCAGCCGTTCTGGAGAGGATTTTTTTAAAGGTTTTAGGCTAAATTCAATATAGCCACCAAACCATGTGACCGATCAATTAGAAATTAACAAACCTGTACAAGCATGTCTTGGGGAACACGTGTGTAAAGTTTTGCCTCAATCTATCCATGCGTTCTGGAGAAGAAGACTAAAAAAAAATAAAAAATTCAAAACAATCACTGCCGAACCACGTGACCCATGATGTCATAATTGTTTTTTCTTCCATGAGTTGTTGCATAGATGATGCTCAAGAAATTTCAAATTTTTCAGATGCAGCATTCTACGTGTCGAATTTTCATCGGGATGCCACTTTACCGATGACGTCGAAAAAAATCACACTTCTTCCCCATGGGGAGTTGTTGCAATGTGCCAATTTTCAATTTTTTCCATTGTGTGGTTTCGGAGATACAGAGGTCCAAACTTTTTCGGTTTTTGAATGATGGTGCCCATACCACGTGACCTATGACATAATTATCAATTAAATATTCTGTGATAAAAGATACATACTAAGGTGGAAATTTCATGTCGATCGGACAAAAGGCTGCCGAGAAAATGAATTTTAAAGCGAAAAAAACCAGAAAATTGCTGGCGGAATAAGAAAAATAATAATAAAGAGAACAAAAACAATGGGTTACCCAGCCTTGTAGGCTTGGTACCCGAATAACTATGAAGCATCTGAAAATGCAAAGCCCATCCGTGTTCACTTTGTATTCGGACTTCTTCCGTATGCGAAACATGACAAAAACAGTTAAAAAACTAAAAGGTATTCAAAGAATACTTAAAGTGCATAGTCTTGAGAAGGACTTGGTGCAAGCCAACTATTCTGTTTTTTTTAAGGTTTTTTTTCTTTGATCCAATATGGTACCAGACCAGTGACCGATGATGTCACTTTTATCAAACTATATTTCCCATGGGTAGTTGATCAATTGGTTATTGATCAATTGGTTAAAGGCAAAGAGAAAAGTCCCACGTGGCAAAGAGAAAAGGCCACGTGGGGACTTTTCTCTTTGCCACGGGGACTTTTCTCTTGCATGAGGACTTTTTCTTTTTGCCATGTGAGACTTTCTTTTGCCACGCGAGACTTTTGTAGTTGCCATCGTGGGACTTTTCTCTTTGCCACGTGGACGTTCTCTTTGCCACGTGGGACTTTCTCTTTGCCATGTGGGACTTTTCTCTTTGCCACGTGGGACTTCAATCTTCATGTGAGACTTTCTCTTTTCAATCGGACTTGCCACCGGATTAATTTTCATTGCCACGTGAGACTTTTTGTAATTTGCCACGTAGGGACTTTTCTCTTTGCCACGGAGGGGCTATTTTCTCATTGCTGTGGGACTTTTCTCTTTGCCACATATGGGCTTTTCTCTGCAGGCGTGGAACTTTCTCTTTGCCATGTGGTGAACTTTTCTCTTTGCCACGTGTGGACTTTTTCCTTTGCCAACGTGGAACTTTTCTCTTTGCCACGTGGGACTTGCATGCGGACTTTTCTCTTTGCCACGTGGGACTTTCTCTTTGCCACGTGGGACTTTTCTCTTTTGCACGGGGAACTTTTCTTCCTTTGCCACGCGGACTTTTCTCTTTGCATGCGGGACTTTTCTCTTTGCCATGAGGGACTTTTTTTTTGCCATGTGAGACTTTTCTCTTTGGCCACGCGAGACTTTTGTTAGTTGCCACGTGGACTTTTCTCTTTGCCACGTGGGACGTTTCTTCTTTTGCCACGTGGATTTCTTCTTTGCCACGTGGGACTTTTCTTCTTTGCCACGTGGACTTTTCTCTTTGCCACGTGGACGTTCTCTTTGCCACGTGTGACTTTTCATTGTCATGTGAGACTTTTTCTCTTTGTCACATGGGATTGCCACGCGGGACTTTTCTCATTGCCACGTGAGACTTTTGTATTGCCACGTGGACTTTTCTCTTTGCCACGGGGGCTTTTCTCATTGCCATGTGGGGACTTTTCTCTTTGCCACATAGGGCTTTTCTCTGCCAGCTGGAACTTTTCTCTTTTGCCATGTGGACTTTTTCTTTGCCACTTGTGACTTTTCTCTTTGCCACGTGAGACTTTTCTCTTTGCCACGAGAGACTTTTATGTTGCACATAGGACTTCTCTTTTGCCATGTGTGGATTTTTCTTTTTCCACGTGGGACTCTTCTCTTTGCCATTGGGGACTTTTCTCTTTGCCACGCGGGACTTTTCATCATTGCCACGTGACTTTTGTAATTGCCACGTGGGACCTTTTCTGTTTGCCACGGGGGCTTTTCTCTTTCCCACGGGGACTTTTCTCTTTGCCACATAGGGCTTTTCTCTGCACGTGGAACTTTTCTCTTTGCCATGTGGACTTTTCTCTTTGCCACGTGTGACTTTTCTCTTTGCCATGTGAGAACTTTTCTCTTTGCACGTGGGACTTGCCATGCGAGCTTTTCTCTTTGCCATGTGGGACTTTTCTCTTTGCCAGTGGGACTTTTCTCTTTGCCACGTGGGACTTTTCTCTTTGCCACGTGGGATATTTCACTTTGCCACGTGGGACATTTCTCTTTGCCACGTGGACTTTTCTCTTTGCCATGTGAGAACTTTTCTCGTCGCCACGTGAGACTCTCTTTGCCATGTGAGACTTTTCTCGTCGCCACGTGAGACTATCTCTTTGCGCGTGAGACTTTTCTCATTGCCACTTGGGACTGCCACGTGGGACTTTCTCTTTGCCACGTGAGACGTTTGTTAGTTGCCAGTGGGACTTTTCTCTTTGCCACATGGGAACTTTTTCTCTTTGCCATGGGGGGCTTTTCTCTTTGCCACGTAGGGCTTTTCTCTTTGCCACGTGGAACTTTTCTCTTTGCATGTGGGACTTTTCTCTTTGCCACGTGTGACTTTTCTCTTTGCCACGTGAGACTTTTCTCTTTGCCACGTGGGATTTGCCATGCGAACTTTTTTCTCTTTGCCACGTGGGACTATTCTCTTTGCCACGTGGGACTTTCCTCTTTGCCAGGTGGACTTTTGGCTTTGCATGTGGGACTTTTCTCTTTTGCCACGTGGACTTTTCTCTTGCCACATGGGACTTTTCTCTTTTGCCACTTGTGACTTTTCTCTTTGCCACGTGAGACTTTTCTCTTTGCCACGAGAGACTTTATCGTTGCCAATAGGACTTCTCTTTGCTGTGTGATTTTCTCTTTTCCACGTGGGACTCTTTCTTTGCCATGTGGGACTTTTCTCTTTGCCACGCGGGACTTTTCTCATTGCCACGTGAGACTTTTGTAATTGCCACGTGGGACTTTTCTGTTTGCCACGGGGGCTTTTCTCTTTCCCACGTGGGACTTTTCTCTTTGCCACATAGGGCTTTTCTCTGCCACGTGGAACTTTTTCTTTGCCATGTGGGACTTTTCTCTTTGCACGTGTGCTTTTCTCTTTGCATGTGAGACTTTTCTCTTGTGCCACGTGGACTTGCCATGCGGACTTTTCTCTTTGCCATGTGGACTTTTCTCTTTGCCACGTGGGACTTTTCTCTTTGCCACGTGGGACTTTTCTCTTTGCACGTGGGATATTTCTCTTTGCCACGTGGGACATTTCTCTTTGCCACGTGGACTTTCTCTTTGCATGTGAGACTTTTCTCGTCGCACGTGAGACTTCTCTTTGCCATGTGAGACTTTTCTCGTCGCCACGTGAGACTTCTCTTTGCGCGTGAGCATTTTCTCATTGCCACTTGGGACTTGCCACGTGGGACTTTTCTCTTTGCCAGTGAGACTTTTGTAGTTGCCACGTGGGACTTTTCTCTTTGCCACATGGGACTTTTCTCTTTGCATGGGGGGCTTTTCTCTTTGCACGTAGGGCTTTTCTCTTTGCCTGGAACTTTTCTCTTTGCCATGTGGGACTTTTCTTTGCCACGTGTTGACTTTTCTCTTTGCCACGTGAGACTTTTCTCTTTGCCACGTGGGATTTGCCATGCGAGAACTTTTCTTTTGCACGTGGGACTATTCTCTTTGCCACGTGGACTTCCTCTTTGCAGGTGGGACTTGGCTTTGCCATGTGGGACTTTTCTCTTTGCCACGTGGGACTTTTCTCTTTGCCACGTGGGACTTTTCTCTTTGCCACGTGGGACTTTTCTCTTTGGCCAGTGGGACTTTCTTGCATGTGACTTTTCTCTTTGCCAGTGGGATTTTTCTCTTTATCACGTGAGACTTTTTCGTTGCACGTGAGACTTTCTTGCCACGTGAGACTTTTGTCATTGCACGTGGGACTTGCCACATGGGACTTTTCTCATTGCTCGTGTGACTTTTATCGTTGCACGTGGGGGCTTTTCTCTTTGCCACGCGAGACTTTTCTCATTGACATGAGACTTTTCTCTTTTCCACGTGGGACTTGCCACGCGGGACTTTTCTCTTGCCACGTGAGACTTTTGTAGTTGCCACGTGGGACTTTTCTCCTTGCTACATGGGACTTTTCTCTTTGCCACGTAGGGCTTTTCTCTTTGCATGTGGGACTTTTCTCTTTTGCATGTGTGACTTTTCTCTTTGCCACGTAAGACTTTTCTCTTTCCACGTGGGACTTGCCACGCGGGACTTTTGTAGTTGCCACGTGGACTTTTCTCTTTTGCCAGTGGGACTTTTCTCTTTGCCACATGGGACTTTTCTTTTGCCACGTGAGACTTTTTCGTTGCTACGTGAGACTTTTCTCTTTGCCATGCAAGACTTTGTAGTTGCCACGTGGGCATTTCTTTTTGCGCACGTGGGACATTTCTTTTGCCACGTGGGCTTTTCTTTTGCCACATGGGACTTTTCTTTTTGCACGTGGGACTTTTCTCTTTGCCATGGTGACTTTTCTCTTTGCCACGTAAGACTTTTCTCTTTGCCACGTGGGACTTGCCGCGGGACTTTTGTAGTTGCCACGTGGGACTTTCTCTTTGCCATGTGGGACTTTTCTCTTTGCCACATGGGACTTTTCTCTTTGCCACGTGAGACTTTTCTTTGCTCACGTGAGACTTTTCTCTTTGCCATGCAAGACTTTTGTAGTTGCACGTGGACTTTCTCTTTTGCCATGTACTCTCTTTGCCACTGGACTTGCCATGCGAGACTTTTCTCTTTGCCATGTGGGACTTTTCTCTTTGCACGTGGGACTTTTCTCTTTGCCACGTGGGACTTTTCTCTTTGCCACGTGGATATTTCTCTTTGCCACGTTGGACATTTCTCTTTGCCACTGTGGGACTTTTCTCTTTGCCATGTGAGACTTTTCTCGTCGCACGTGAGACTTCTCTTTGCCATGTGAGACTTTCTCGTCGCCACGTGAGACTTCTCTTTGCGCGGTGAGACTTTTCTCATTGCCACTTGGGACTTGCCACGTGGGACTTTCTCTTTGCCACGTGAGACTTTTGTAGTTGCCACGTGGGACTTTTCTCTTTGCACATGGGATTTTCTCTTTGCCACGTGAGACTTTCTCTTTTGCCACGTGGGATTTGCCATGCGAGACTTTTCTCTTTGCCACGTGGACTATTCTCTTTGCCACATGGGACTTTCCTCTTTGCCAGGTGGGACTGGCTTTGCCATGTGGGACTTTTCTCTTTGCCACGTGGGACTTTTCTCTTTGCCATGGGACTTTTCTCTTTGCCACGTGGGACTTTTCTTTCTTGCCACGTGGCTTTTCTCTTTGCCATGTGGGACTTTCTCTTTGCCACGTGGATTTTTCTCTTTATCACGTGAGACTTTTTCGTTGCCACGTGGAACTTCTCTTTGCACGTGAGACTTTTGCATTGCCACGTGGGACTTGCCACATGGGACTTTTCTCATTGCTCGTGTGACTTTTATCGTTGCCACGTGGGGCTTTTCTCTTTGCCACGCGAGACTTTTCTCATTGACATGAGACTTTTCTCTTTCCACGTGGGACTTGCCACGCGGGACTTTTCTCTTTGCCACGTGAGACTTTTGTAGTTGCACGTGGGACTTTTCTCCTTGCTACATGGGCTTTTCTCTTTGCCACGTAGGGCTTTTCTCTTTGCATGTGGGACTTTTCTCTTTGCCATGTGTGACTTTTCTCTTTGCCACGTAAGACTTTTCTCTTTGCCACGTGGGACTTGCCACGCGGGACTTTTGTAGTTGCCAGTGGGACTTTTCTCTTTGCCATGTGGGACTTTTCTCTTTGCCACATGGGACTTTCTCTTTGCCACGTGAGACTTTTTCGTTGCTACGTGAGACTTTTCTCTTTGCCATGCAGACTTTTGTAGTTGCCACGTGGGACATTCTTTTTGCCACGTGGGACATTTCTTTTGCCACGTGGGACTTTTCTTTTTGCCACATGGGACTTTTTCTTTTTGCCACGTGGGACTTTTCTCTTTGCCATGTGGGACTTTTCTCTTTGCCACGTGGGACTTTTCTCTTTGCACGTGAGACTTTTCTCGTTGCCATGCGAGACGTTTGTAGTTGCCACGTGGGTCTTTTCTCTTTGCCTGTGGGAGTTCCTCTTTGCCACATAGGGCTTTTCTCTTTGTCACGTGGGACATTTCTCTTTGCCACGTGGGACTTTTCTCTTTGCCACGTGGGACTTTGTCTTTGCACTGGGATTTTTGTCTTTGCCACGTGGGACTTTTCTTTTTGCCACGTCGGACTTTTCTCTTTGCCACGCGGGACTTTTGTCTTTGCCATGAGGGACTTTTCTTTTTGCCACGTCGGACTTTTCTCTTTGCCACGCGGGACTTTTGTCTTTGCCATGTGAGACTTTTTCTCTTTGCACGCGAGACTTTTGTAGTTGCCACGTGGGACTGTTCTCTTTGCCACGTGGGACGTTTCTCTTTTGCCACGTGGGACTTTTCTCTTGCCACGTGGACTTTTCTCTTTGCCACGTGGGACTCTTCTCTTTGCCATGTGGGACTTTTCTCTTTGCCACGTGGACTTTTCTCATTGTCTTTGAGACTTTTCTCTTTGGCCACGTGGACTTTTCTCTTTGCCACGTGATACTTTTCTCGTTGCCACGCAGGACTTTTTTTCTTTGCCATGCGAGACTTTTGTAGTTGCCACGTGGGACTTTTCTGTTTGCCACGTGGGACTTTTCTCTTTGCCACGTGGGGCTTTTCTCTTTGCCACGTGGGACTTTTCTCTTTGCCACGTGGGACTTTTCTCTTTGCCACGTGGGACTTTTCTCTTTGCCACATGGGACTTTTCTCTTTGCCACGTGGGACTTTTCTCTTTGCCACCTGGGGACTTTTCTCTTTGCCACGTGGGGCTTTGCTCTTTGCCTGTGGGACTTTTCTTTTTGCCACGTGGGACTTTTCTCTTTGCCACGCGGGACTTTTCTCTTTGCCACGCGGGACTTTTCTCTTTGCCACGAGGGATTTTTCTTTTTGCCACGTGAGTCTTTCTCTTTGCCATGCGAGACTTTTGTAGTTGCCCCGTGGGACTTTTCTCTTTGCCACTTGGGACTTTTCTCTTTGTTACGTGAGACTTTTTCTTTGCCACGTGGACTTGCCACGTGGGACTTTTCGCTTTGCCACGTGAGAACTTTTCTCTTTGCCACGGGGGGCTTTTCTCTTTGCCACATGGTTTTTCTCTTTGCCACATTGGGCTTTCTCTTTTCCACGTGGAACTTTCTCTTTGCCATGTGTGATTTTCTCTTTGCCACGTGGGACTTTTCTCTTTGCCACGTGTGACTTTTTTCTCTGCTGTGCGAGACTTTTTGTAGTTGCCACGTGGGACTTTCTCTTTTGCGACGTGGGACTTTTCTCTTTGCCACGGGGGGGCTTTTCTCTTGCCACGTGGGACTTTTCTCTTTGCCACGTGGGACTTTTCTCTTTGCCACGTAGTGCTTTTTCTTTGCCACGTGGAACTTTTCTCTTTGCCATGTGGGACTTTTCTCTTTGCCATGTGTGACTTTTCTCTTTGCCACGTAAGACTTTTCTCTTTGCCACGTGGACTTGCCACGCGGGATGTTGTAGTTGCCACGTGGGACTTTTCTCTTTGCCATGTGGGACTTTTCTCGTTGCTACGTGAGACTTTTCTCTTTGCCATGCAAGACTTTTGTAGTTGCCCCGTGGGACATTTCTTTTTGCCACGTGGGACTTTTTCTTTTTGCCACGTGGGACTTTTCTCTTTGCCATGTGGGACTTTTGTAGTTGCCACGTGGGTCTTTTCTGTTTGCCACGTGGGACTTCCTCTTTGCCACGTGGGGCTTTTATCTTTGCCACGTGAGACATTTTCTTTGCCACTGGGACTTTTCTCTTTGCCACGTGGAATTTTCTCTTTGCCACGTGGGACTTTTGTCTTTGCCACGTGGGACTTTTCTTTTTGCCACGTGGGATACTTTCTCTTTGCCACGCGGGACTTTTGTCTTTGCCATGCGGACTTTTCTCTTTGCCATGACGGACTTTTCTTTTTGCCATGTGAGACTTTTCTCTTTGCCACGCGAGACTTTTGTAGTTGCACGTGGGACTTTTCTCTTTCCACGTGGGACGTTTCTCTTTGCCACGTGGGACTTTTCTCTTTGCCACGTGGGACTTTTTCTCATTGTCATGTGAGACTTTTCTCTTTGTCACATGGAACTTGCCATGCGGGACTTTTTCATTGCCACGTGAGACTTTTGTATTGCCACGTGGGACTTTCTCTTTGCCACGGGGGGCTTTTTCTCATTGCCATGTGGGACTTTTCTCTTTGCCACATAGGGCTTTTCTCTGCACGTGGAACTTTTCTCTTTGCTATGTGGGACTTTCTCTTTGCCACGTGTGACTTTTCTCTTTGCCACGTGAGACTTTTCTCTTTGCCACGAGAGACTTTTTATCGTTGCCACATAGGACTTCTCTTTGCCATGTGTGACTTTTCTCTTTTCCACGTGGGACTCTTCTCTTTGCCATGTGGGACTTTTCTCTTTGCCACGCGGGACTTTTCTCATTGCCACGTGAGACTTTTGTAATTGCCACGTGGGACTTTTCTTTTGCCACGGGGGCTTTTCTCTTTCCCACGTGGGACTTTTCTCTTTGCCACATAGGCTTTTCTCTGCCACGTGGAACTTTTCTCTTTGCCATGTGGGACTTTTGTCTTTGCACGTGTGACTTTTCTCTTTGCCATGTGAGACTTTTCTCTTTGCCACTTGGGACTTGCCATGCGAGACTTTTCTCTTTGCCATGTGGCACTTTTCTCTTTGCCACGTGGGACTTTTCTCTTTGCCACGTGGGACTTTTCTCTTTGCACGTGGGACATTTCTCTTGCCACGTGGAACATTTCTCTTTGCCACGTGGACTTTTCTCTTTGCCATGTGAGACTTTTCTCGTCGCCACGTGAGACTTCTCTTTGCCACGTGAGACTTTTCTCATTGCCACGTGGGACTTGCCACGTGGGACTTTTCTCTTTGCCACGTGAGACTTTTGTAGTTGCCACGTGGGACTTTTCTCTTTGCCACATGGGCTTTCTCTTTGCCATGGGGGGCTTTTCTTTGCCACGTAGGGCTTTTCTCTTTTGCCACGTGGAACTTTTCTCTTTGCCATGTGGGACTTTCTCTTTGCCACGTGTGACTTTTCTCTTTGCCAATGAGACTTTTCTCTTTGCCACGGGGACTTGCCATGCGAGACTTTTCTCTTTGCCACGTGGACTATTCTCTTTGCCACGTGGGACTTTCCTCTTTGCCAGGTGGGGACTTTTGTCTTTGCCATGTAGGACTTTTCTCTTTGCCACGTGGACTTTTGTCTTTGCCACGTGGGACTTTCTTCTTTGCCACGTGGGACTTTTCTCTTTGCCACGTGGACTTTTCTCTTTGCCACGTGGGACTTTTCTCTTTGCCACATGGGATTTTCTCTTTATCACGTGAGACTTTTTCGTTGCCACATGAGACTTCTCTTTGCCACGTGAGACTTTTGTCATTGCACGTGGGACTTGCCCACATGGGACTTTTCTCATTGCTCATGTGACTTTTATCGTTGCCACGTGGGGCTTTTCTCTTTGCCACGCGAGACTTTTCTCATTGACATGAGACTTTTCTCTTTTCCACGTGGGACTTGCCACGCTGGACTTTTCTCTTTGCCACGTGAGACTTTTGTAGTTGCCACGTGGGACTTTTCTCCTTGCCACATGGGACTTTTCTCTTTGCACGGGGGGCTTTTCTCTTTGCCGAGGGGCTTTTTCTCTTTGCCAGTGGAA
>CM068952.1:119087028-119111547 GCA_035128595.1 Eptatretus atami | reverse complement strand
TTCACTCTTTCATTCCACTTTTTCCCCGCCTTTGGAATGAACTCCCACACTCTCTTCAACCCCATTCTTCCCTCCAGGCCTTTACAACAGCTGTTCACCGCCACCTCCTATCTTCTCCCATACAAAACCTCGATCTTTTCTACCCCCATTGATCACCCCAAGCCCACCTCCTTCAAATTCCCTGCTTTCGTTCCTGAAAGTCCCTGTAATGTCCATCTTGTATACCCCGTGTTCGCTGCCCCATCCCTCTCCCTTCTATAGATCTCCTAATGTCTCTGTTCCCCACTTTTTGTCCTTTCCTCTCCCGCCCCTCTTGTCTCATGCCCCCTTTGCTGTGCGTTGTGTGTTAGCTCTCATACGAGCCTCGACAATGTATACAAAAAAGGCTCATCAGGTCTGACGTTCGACAAAGTAGTTGGGTCAGGGATTTAGAATTTTACCAGGGTGCCAGCGATAGCTCGCCTACTCTTAACAAAGGACACTATGGGATCCTTAACATCCACCAACCAAGGTAGGCAGGCAGAATGCAAGTTGAACAGGCCTCGGGCACACGCATTGATGAATCATCCTGCCTGTGATTCCTGTGAAACACCATGATGACAGTTTGTAGCCGGGCCGAGACTCAAACCCAGGCTCGACAGCTGACAGGCGGGTGTGCGTACCTCTAGTATCGAGTCTAGGCCATCCTGCCAGCCGAGTATCAACGATTGTGAGGGAGAAAGTAAATTTATTTCCAATGGGTGTTGAAAAAGTTATCAGAGCGAAATCTCAAAGTCGTCAAAGAAACGCCTGATGGTTTATACTTCAATGAATACGTATATATTGATTACATGAGAATGGTTTTGTGTGATTAATTTTTTTTAAAGTTGTTTCTCAGACTATTGTGGGTAGTTCAAGAATACATTCTCGCCCAAATCACCATCAGTCGAACATCATGACGACCCAAGGTATTCGTGAAACTCTTGGGTGAAAAAACGTTCCTTGGCCAACCCAAGAAGGTGGGAATAATTGGTGCCATTAAAGAACAGATAAGCGAGTAATCTCTTCCTTCCAGAGGTGCAAGGTGGCATCCTGGAGCCTCTGCTTTCAGTGGGAAGTATTTTCAAACGTGCTTTGATGCTATAAGATGAGAGGTGCAGTCACGAGCATGGACCCATCAGAACCCACGAGGACTTACAGCGACTTGAGCAACCTAGGATGTCTGGGCGGTAAGGACTAAGACGCTTCACAATGTAATTGTGGTTCCTGCAGGTATCGGACTTGCTCCTGACTTTCGCTGTAGATCAGCTGGCAAGGAACATAATAGGGTATATGAGAGCGAGTTGTATCTGTGTGAAGCCTTTTTTGTATACATTCAAGACTCATGGAAGAGCAAGAACACAGAATGGATCAGAATGTAACATAACAAAGGGAACAGCAGAAAGAGAAGGGAGAAAATAAACAGAGGGGGATGTGTGAGTAAGGGTCATGGGTAGGGGAGAATGCAGGAGGTGGATAAAATGGATATAGAAGCAAAATTTTACGAGTGGTGGGGTGGTTAAATGGGTGTAGAAAAGATCATGGTTTTGGATGGGCGATGATCTGAGATGGTGGTGAACAGTTGTCTTGAAGACCTGGAGAGAAGAATAAGATTGAAGAGAATGTGGAAGTTGGTTCCACAGGTGGGAAAAAGAGGAACAAATGAGTGGAGGTGAGCAGTGATTCTGGATTTTGGGAGTTTTACAAGAAGGGGGTTGATGGTAGACCACGTGCACCCTGCAGATACCTGGGAATGGGGGACAAAGCATGGAGAGGGCTGAGGGTGCAAGACCAGAAAGGAGACAGAAGAAGACAGAGACCACCGACCTGTCGGCGATTGCAAAGTTATATGCCCATTGATTCAGCTTCATTGCAGGAGATTCCAATAATCTTAAAGACCTTGGTTTCCACGGCATCAAGCTGAGCAAGGGGTGAGGCAGGGGTGCCAGTCCAGAGGGGATAGTAGTACTCCATAAAACTGTGGATGAAAGTCTTGTAGGTGGATAGGAGTTCAGGTGGGCCAAGGAAGGACCTTGCATGAAGGAGGAATGCCCAGTCGGCGACTGGATTTGTAGGCCAACTTTGAATTGGGCAACTTTGAAAATCGAAGAGATTTTTTTTCTTTGATTTTTCATGTAATCCCATACCCCTGGGCCAATTGCCTCAAAATTTACTCCATCACATTATTGTAACACAAGCGAGGTCAATGTCACAATAAAAAAATTATAATTCTTAATCAAATTAATGTTAAAACAAAAAAACAACGCAGCTCTAGCCAATCAAGCATCCTCTTGGCAGGGAGAGGGACAGAACTTGGCCTTGGCCCTTTCAAAAGTAAATTCTTTGTTCAGAATCAAACCAATTGCATGAAAGCACTTATATTCTAGATCCATCCATCCATCAGGACCATACTCTGTGCAAAGCATTGGTGCTGCCAAAGCAGTCTCCTTGGTTATTGGACACAACCCTGGACAGGTCACCACTCCGACACAGGATACCAGCAAGCTGGCACTCATTTTGCCAACCTCAGAAGGATGACAGGCAGAGTCAACCACACCTGGTACTAATTCAACAGCCAATGGGGATTTGAACTCAGGATCCTAGGATCCCAAGCCCACCACCCTAACCATTAAGCCAACACCAGGCATATATTCCATATCCATCCATCCATTGGGACCATACTCTGTGCAGAGCGTTGGTGCTGCTTAGGCAGTCTCCTTGGCTATTGCGCACAATCCTGGACGGGTCGCCACTCCGACACAGTATACCAGCATGCTGGCACTCATTTTACCGACCTCGGAAGGATGACAGGCTGAGTCAACCCCACCTGGTATTAATTCAACAGCTGAGCGGGATTTGAACTCAGGACCCAAGGATCCCAAGCCCACCACCCTAACCATTAAGCCAACACCAGGCATATACATTCCATATGCAGAATGGAAATTGATACACAGAGTTACACAGTTGCCACAGGACTATACTGAGTGTAAGTAGTCGTCGCACAATCCTGTACGGCAGGGTATTTAATCGGGGGGGGGGGGGGGGGGGAACTCATCATTTTGGGGGGGGTGGATAATGAGCTTTTAGGGATATTTCAGTGACTAATTCATCATGAATACCCTCTTGTAGCACTCCACATCGAAGAATTGTCAGCCATGCACGTAATGCAAGTTCAGAACACCTCGTATTTGAACGTGCCAGAATCATCGAGAATATGGGCTCGCCTATAGGTTGCACCTCTCACTGCAAGGAAATATGGTGAATATTCTCAAAGCTCAAGACAAGATTGCCAGCTTCCTTCGCAAGCTCCAGCTTTACCAACGTATAATTCAAGCTGATGATGTTTCCACGCTCTCCGAATTGATAACACTACCGGAGGTTACTGAGGATTAGTGTCCATTCGCTGATGATATTATTCAGCACTTACAATTTCCAGCAAAGAGTCAACAGTGGATACTTCCCTGGTCTACGCTGAAAGCAGACTTTCAGGATTCTTACCTGGCAACCTTTGACCAAAAGCTGGTGGTGAATACCCGATTCTCTCTGACAGTGTTCTCAAAGTCATCCCATTTGCTACCTGCATGATCAACATCAAAACCAATGCAAGAAATAGATTGGATCTTGCTAATGACCTGCGATGTGCTCTACCTGTGACAAGGCCTCGCATCTCAAAGCTGAACAAGAAGAAACCATTTCAACCATCACACTGATATTTTCATCTGTGAAGTGTTGTTTGCCAGGTGTTTGAATTTACTTAGGGCTCGTGACAAGCAGTGAAGTGGTTCGGGCGTGGATTTCAGATGAAATCGTGAGGGCTTATGCATTCATTATTCATCCTCATTTTTTCTAAGACTCAGAATCTAAGTTAATGTTTATTTTTAGTAACCAACACGAAACAGCTTGGAAAAATGATGAGAATAAAATAAAATTCTTCCGAATTGTTTTTTTACTTTCTAATTTTCCTTTTCTCATATTTGCCTTTTTTTTAAAGGAGGGGTAATTATGGTTTTTCTGAATATCTCAAAGGGTAACAATGCCAAAAAGGTTAAAAAAAAAAATCCCCCAAAAACCCACTGCTGTACGACCTCAAACAAGGAAATAAGACCATTTGGCCCATCATTGCCATGTTGCACTCCTGGGTAAAATTTTTTGCTCCAGTTTCAAACATCAATCTACTTGATGGTTTATTAACCAAACTCCTTGAAAACCTATTTCACAACCAAACGTGAATCCACTACACACATTACAATTCATATGTCAGGGCACAGCATGCTTGCCTTTGCAGAACCCTTTTTGAAAGTTGACTGAAAGTTACATTTTCTGCTTTATAATTGATCGATCCCCCCCCCCCCCCCAATCTCTCACATCCACCCCCCACCCCCCCCAATTTTTGAAACTTGCCTTTTGTTTCAGTTTAAGAGCAACATGATGTTTGGGTGGAAGATTTTAACAATTCTGTTGTGTGGAGGGAAAGAGAATGGGTGGAAACTGGTTATAAATAGAATGTCTGAGAATATGATTTCCTGCTCGGGGCTGGTCATTAATGGCACCTTTAATATGGAGCTGCTGCAGAAGTTCAACGATAGGAAGGGCAGCCAGAGCTCTGGTGTTTAGCCCTGTGGTTGACCTATCAGGATCATGGTAATCCATAATTTGGTCAAGATACCAAGCCCAAATGATCTGAGAAAACATACCATGGGAATGGAATCTTTAACATTCATCATGAATACCAAACAGCCTGTTTGATCTCCATTCCAAAAGTTGAAATCTATTTATTATGTACAGATGATGGGAGGGGGGAGTCAACAGTATACTTCCAATCCAGTATGGCTGGAAGCCTATTTTACTTTCTGGAGCATCATTTTATGATCATTATGACCTCCACCACCAAAGGTGGATGGATGTTGTGTTTTCACCTGTATTTGTCTGTCTGTGAACAGGATATCTCAAAAAGTTAGAGACGGATTCGGTCGAAACTTGGTGGACGGGTTGGGTGTGTGACAAGGACGAATTGATTTGATTTTGGTGAAGATCCGGGTCCGGCCGATCAGTGGGATACAAAACATATATTTATTCAGCCTGGCGGTGGAGATATGCATTCTTCCGAGTGCCATTGTAGTTGTTATTATGATTATAATTATTATTACTATTATTATGATGATGATGCTTGCAAACCGTGAGTACAGCTGAAAGCGTATTGTTGTTGATAAGGTTGTTAATTATCATCATTATTATTACGAGAGAATCACATGCTCCCAAAGGGAGGGGCAAGTGGGGGGTGTGGGGTCAACTTTAAAGATCCACAAAATCAGAAAATCATGTTTGGTTTCATGAGTAGATGTGGCTTCACGTAACACTTAATTGGGTGGTCGCTAGAGTACCCTTATTGTCGGGTTTTCCGTGTGTGTGTGTGTGTGTGTGTGTGTGGTGTGTCTGTGAAAGCAGGTCCACAGCACAAACCAGCAAACCGTTTTCGATGAAACTTGGCGAAAGGTGCCATATGGGCTGGGAGTGTGCGCGTTTGAGTTTCGTTGCGAAGCAACCACCCGTTGCTATGCAGCGCCGAAAAAACCGCGTACGGTATTTTCAATACTTGTCCTACCGTTTTGAATGTGGAGAAACGAGACTTTCGGAATTAAACACTTCGAGTATTTAGAAAATTTTACTCGAGCCGATTTTTGATTTAAGGTATTATTTTTCAAAATGGTAGTCTTCCAAAATCGGGTGTCTATTCCATCATTTTTTTTTTGTTGTTTGTTTGTATGTTAATGGACAGCTCTGGAGGCCAGAAGAGTCAACCGATTTTGATGAAAACTTGACAGGTAGGTTCAAACCAGGATCTGTTCCAGGCTTTTGAGCACCGTTGCTATGGACACCACCGTTGCCTAGCAACCGGGACTTTGAAATGTTGAAAAATCATAAAAAAAAAAATTATTTTTTCGAAATCAAAAATGGCTTCCAGGCTTTTATGCGCACTATAATCAACCTCTTTGTCAAAAAATTTTCAGCCCGATCCGTCAAAAACTGTATGACTAGTTGCAATTATGTCGGCGACCACCCAATGTCGCATCCTGGCTTGTTGTCGCCTACCGGCTTGTTGTCGCCTACCGGCTTGTTGTCGCGACGGCTTGTTGTCGCCTACCGGCTTGTTCTTTTCTTAAATAAATATCTTGAAACGAAGATTTTAATGTTATTTGTGCCCTTTTACATTGAACTCATCCCCCCAAAAATGCACGATTGGCCCCGCCTCTCACCAGATTATAAGCCCTCGCCAGATTATAAACCTCTCGCCAGATTATAAGCCTCTCGCCAAGATTATAAGCCTCTCGCCAGATTATAAACCTCTCACCAGATCATAAGCCTTTCGCCAGATTATTAAGCCTCTCGCCAAGTATTATAGGCCTCTCGCCAGATTATTATAAACCTCTCTTCAGATTGTAAGCCTCTCTCGAGATTATTATAAAGCCTCTCGCCCACCAGATTATAAGCCCTCTCCAGATTATAAGCCTCTCTCCAGATTATAAACTCTCCGCAGCAGATTATAAGCCTCTCCAGCCACAGATTATAAGCCCCGCTCATCGCCCGGATTATTTATTTAAGCCTCTCGCCCAGATTATAAACCTCTCCGCACCAATGATTATAAATCTCTCCCAGATTATAAGCCTCTCCGCCAGTATAATGGATAAAGGCCTCTCGTCCAGATTACTAAGCTCTCGCCGAAGGACAGAATTATTAGAGAGCCTTTCGGCTTAAATCTCTGGCGGTCGCCCAAGATGGCTAGTATATACCCAGCCTGGCCCTCACGCCAGGAGCAGGTTTATAAATTATATCTTAGGCGAGCTCTCGCCAGGATTTTATAAGTATATAATCTGACGAGGAGCCTGCTATAACTTCCGTGCCACTAAGGTGTATGATTATCCTATATAAACCCTTGCATCTAGGCTTAGTTATATCTGAATTCGAGATAGAGACCTCCTTACAGACTCCTTGACGGAGTATAATAAAAGAGGGTTTATAATCCTCTGCTCCACAATAGGGTGCATAAACCCGATTTCGCGAGAGAGCCTCGTAGCTCTGATAACCTCTGAGAATTATAAGGCGCCCTGACGATTGGTAATTCCCTCGCTCAGAATAAGTTGGAAGAGGGTAACTTTAATGGAGATAGTGGATAAGTTATCAATGCTGCGACATCTCCAGGGCGTAATTAAATCTGACAGCCTCTCGACGCACTCCAGATAGTAAATACTTTAACCTACCGACGTATGGCCTCAGGTTGGAATTCGTGCAGAGAGAGATAAATATCGTTTTTATAAGCCTGGGGCATGGTGAACGGTGAGGTATAACTCTCTTCCAGGACAGGAATAGTAAGTGAAACTCATCTTGGAGAGCCTTCAATCACTGGGAGAGAGGCGAAAGCTGCGAGATTAAAGGAAACCACTCGCCCCTCATAAGATCCATGTACAAAAGCGCGTCTTATATATTCTGCCAGACGAGTGCTAAAAACGTCCACATATTTAGATGTTCTTCTGTCTTTCTTCTGCCCTCTTCCAAGCTTAATTTTAGCCTCTCTCCCCATCTAGGGCGAGAGGTATCTCTTTAATCTTGAAGAAGAAGGCTCCCTTATCTGAAGAGTTTATCATACACTCGCAGCGGAAGAGGTTCCATTTTAAGTATCTGCCGCGAGAGGCCTATAATCTGCGAGAGACATACATCTCTCCGAGAGTCGCTAAACCGTGCACAAGGGATAACGAATCTGTGGGAGAGCCTATATCAGGGAGGAGCTATAATTAATCTCCACAATGATGGAATAGAGATCGGGCGAGGCTGCAGGCTCGTAGACATCGTGGCGACAGGAGGACTCATAACCGGCCCGAAGGAGATAAGAATCGGGCGAAGGTAAGAGCGCGCGAGATATATAGGGGACCAGTGCTTCGCCAGTAAAGCGGGGAGAAATTATAAACCTGTGTATGCGTGCGAGAGGCTCTAAAGCCGGCTTGACTCGAGACAGATTACTTTGAAGAAGCCGCTTCCGATCTCCAGATTATGAGAGCCCTCTCTGCCAGAAATTGGCAAAAGGTCTAAAGCCTAAGCCTCTCTCCCAGATATAAGCCTCTCTCCAGATTATAACCCTCTCACCAGATTATAACCTTCTCGCCAGGATTATAAGCCTCTCTCCAGATTATAAGCAAGAGAAGCGCCTGACGTCGCGGCAGGAACACCTAATAGAGAATAAGTGTGTGGAAACCTTAGAGTGCATCAGAGCCTCGCCACAGCGCAGTAAGGGCGAGGCGATAGCGGGAGGAAGAATTATAAACCTCTCCCGCCATGACTGAGATTGTGTAAGGCTCAACCGGAAAATACGCTCTGCGCCGGAGAGAGCTTATATTATAGTAAAGCCAGCCGAGAGTTAAATCTCGTGTGGCACAGACAGGAGATTACTAATAAACGGCCGGAGCCCTTAGAATCTGGCCGAGCTCACCAGATTACTTAATATGAAACTAGGTTCTTAAATCTGGCCATGGAGCTGCAAGTCTTATTGATATTGCCAGCCGTGCAAGAGATTACAAGCGTCATATAATGCTGACGATCACGGCCCAGTAGAATCTTATTAAGCCGAATTAAGATGTACGTATAAGCCTGAAGCTAATAATCGGTCCTCCAGGCAGAAATCGATTAATGTAAGCGCCCTATCGTTTGTCTATCTGCCGACAAGGGGCTTAAATTTGATAGCCAGAGGCCTGGTTAATTCTGGCCCGAACTCACCAGGGAGGACTTATTTATAATTATCCTGGTTGAGAGAGTAAGCGACCTCGTAGCTGGAGCGGCAGATTTATACTAAGTTATAATCTGGTTTGTTGCTTCTTCATTCGCCATTCAGTGAGGAGCCTTTATTACAAAATCCCTCTTGACTCCGCCAGGCGAGAGGTTTTATCTGACGATAGGTTTATAATTCTGGTGAATTATAAGGACACTCTCGCGGCATGTTTAATCTGACAATCCAGATTTTATATATCTAATATATAAACCTTTCGCCAGGTTAATAAGCCTCTCGCCAGATTATAAGCCTCTCCCCAGATTATATACATCTCGCCAGATATTAAGCCTCCACAAGATTGTAATCCTCTCGCCAGATTATAAAGCTCTCGCCAGATTATAAACCTATCGCCAGATTATAAGCCTCTCGCCAGATTATAGGCCTCTCTCCAGATTATAAACCTCTCGCCAGATTATAAGCCTCTCGCCAGATTATAAACCGCTCACAGATAATAGCCTCTCTCCAGATTATAGACTCGCCAGATTAAAAGCCTCTCTCCAGATTATAACCTAATCACCAGTTATAAACCTATTGCCAGATTATAAACCTCTCACAGATTATAAACCTATTGCCAGATTATAAGCCTCTCGTCAGATATAAGCCTCTCGCCAGTTATAAGCCTCTCTCCAGATTATAAGCCTCTCGCCAGATTACAAACTCTCGCCAGATTATAAGCTCTCGCCAGATTATAAACCTCTCGCCAGATTATAATCCTCTCGCCAGATTATAAGCCTCTCGCCAGATTATAAGCCTCTCGCCAGATTATAAACATCTCGCCAGATTATAAGCTCTTGCCAGATTATAAGCCTCTCACCAGATTGTAAACCTCTCGCCAGATTATAAAACTCTCGCCAGATTATAAGCCTCTCGCCAGATTATAAGCCTCTCGCCAGATTATAGGCCTCTCGCCAGATTATAAACCTCTCTTCAGATTATGAGCCTCTCTCCAGATTATGAGCCTCTCGCCAGATTATAAGGCTCTCTGCAGATTATAAGCCTCCGCCAGATTATAAGCCTCTCGCCAGATTATAAGCCTCTCTCCAGATTATAAGCCTCTCGCCAGATTATAAACCTCTCGCCAGATTATAAACCTCTCACCAGATTATAAACCTATTGCCAGATTATAAACCTATCGCCAGATTACAAGCCTCTCGTCAGATTATAAACCTCTCGCCAGATTATAAACCTCTCGCCAGATTATAAGCCTCTCGCCAGATTATAAGCCTCTCTCCAGATTATAAGCCTCTGGCCAGATTACAAACCTCTCGCCAGATTATAAGCCTCTCGCCGATTATAACCTATTGCCAGATTATAACCTATCGCCAATTATAAGCCTTCGTCAGATTATAAAACCTATTGCCAGATTATAAACCTATCGCCAGATTATAAGCCTCTCGTCAGATTATAAACCTCTCGCCAGATATAAACCTCTCGCCAGATTATAAGCCTCTCGCCAGATTATAAGCCTCTCGCCAGATTATAAGCCTCTGGCCAGATTACAAACCTCTCGCCAGATTATAAGCTCTCGCCAGATTATAAACCTCTCGCCAGATTATAAGCCTCTGCCAGATTATATACATCTCGCCAGATTATAATCTCTCGCCAGATTATAAGCCTCTCACAAGATTGTAATCCTCCGCCAGATTATAAAACTATCGCCAGATTATAAGCCTCTCGCCAGATTATAGCCTCTCTCCAGATTATAAACCTCTCGCCAGATTATAAGCCTCTCGCCAGATTATAAACCTTCTTGCCAGATTATAAACCGCTCACCAGATTATAAGCCTCTCGCCAGATTATAAGCCTCTCGCAAATTTAAACTCTCGCCAGATTTAAGCCACTCGCCAGATTATAAGCATCCCGCCAGATTATAAACCTCTCACCAGATTATAACCTCTCGCCAGATTATAAGCCTCACCAGATTATAGCCTCTTCCCAGATTAGAACCTCTCACCAGATTATGAGCCTCTCGCCAGATTAAAACCTCTCGCCAGATTATAAACCTCTCGCCAGATTATAGGCCTCTCACCAGATTATAAACCTCTCTCCAGATTATAACCTCTCGCAGATTATAAGCCTCTCTCCAGATTTCAAGCCTCTCTCCAGATTACAAGGCTCTCGCCAGATTATAAACCTCTTGCCAGATTATAAGCCTCTCTCCAGATTATAAGCCTCTCTCCAGATTATAAACCACTTGCCAGATTATAAACCACTCGTCAGATTGAAAACCTCTCGCCAGATTATAAGCCTCTCGCCAGATTATAAGCCTCTCTCCAGATTATAAGCCTCTCCAGATTATAAACCTCTCGCCAGATTAAACCACTCGCCAGATTATAAACCTCTCGCCAGATTATAAGCCTCTCTCCAGATTATAAGCCTCTCGCCAGATTATAAACCTCTCGCCAGATTATAAACCTCTCGCCAGATTATAAGCCACTCGCCAGATTTAAAAAGCCTCTTGCCAGATTAATAAACCTCTCACCAGATTATTAAACCTCTTGCCAGATTATAAACCTCTTCACCAGATTATAAACTATCGCCAGATTATAAGCCTCTCGTCAGATTATAAACCTCTCGCCAGATTATAAGCCTCTCACCAGATTATAAGCCTCTCTCCAGATTATAAGCCTCTCGCCAGATTAAAACCTCTCTCCAGATTATAAACTCTCGCCAGATTATAAGCCTCTCCCCAGATTATATACATCTCGCCAGATTATAAGCTCTCGCCAGATTATAAGCCTCTCACAAGATTGTAATCCTTCGCCAGATTATAAAACTCTCGCCAGATTATAAACCTCTCGCCAGGTTATAAGCCTCTCGCCAGATTATAGGCCTCTCTCCAGATTATAAACCTCTCGCCAGATTATAAGCCTCTCGCCAGATTATAAACCTCTCGCCAGATTATAAACCGCTCACCAGATTAATAAGCCTCTCTCCAGATTATAAACTCTCGCCAGATTATAAGCCACTCGCCAGATTAAAAGCCTCTTGCCAGATTATAAACCTCTCACCAGATTATAAACCTATTGCCAGATTATAAACCTCTCACCAGATTATAAACCTATTGCCAGATTATAAGCCTCTCGTCAGATTATAAGCCTCTCTCCAGATTATAAGCCTCTCGCCAGTTACAAACCTCTCGCCAGATTATAAGCCTCTCGCCAGATTATAAACCTCTCGCCAGATTATATCCTCTCGCCAGATTATATAAGCCTCTCGCCAGATTTAAACATCTCGCCAGATTATAAGCTCTCGCCAGATTATAAGCCTCTCACCAGATTGTAATCCTCTCGCCAGATTAATAAACCTCTCGCCAGATTATAAACCTCTCGCCAGATTATAAGCCTCTCGCCAGATTAGAAGCCTCTCTCCTAATTATAAGCCTCTCGCCAGATTATAAGCCTCTCGCCAGATTATAAACCTCTCTCCATATTATAAGCCTCTCCCAGATTATAAGCCTCTCGCCAGATTGTAAGCTTCTCTCCAGATTATAAGCCTCTCACCAGATTGTAATCCTCTCGCCCAGATTATAAACCTCTCGCGAGATTATAAACCTCTCGCCAGATTTAAGCTTAAATCTCCAGATTATAAAGCCTCTCGCCAGATTTTATAAACCTCTCGCCAGATTATAAGCCTCTCGCCAGATTATAAGCCTCTCACCAGTTATAAACCTCTCGCCAGATTATATAGCCACTCGCCAGAATATAAACCTCTCCCAATTATAAGATCTAGCCAGATTATAAACCTCTCACCAGATTATAACCTCTCGCCAGATTATAACTCTCACCAGTTTATAAGCCTCTCTCCAGATTATAAACCTCTCGCCAGATTATAAGCCTCTCCAGATTATAAGCCTCTCTTCCAGACTATAAACCACCGCCCAGATTATAAACCACTCGCCAGATTATAAGCCTCTCGCCAGATTATAAGCCTCCGCATTATAAACCTCTCGCCAGATTATAAGCCTCTCGCCAGATTATAAGCCTCTCGCCAGATTATAAAAACCTCTCACCAGATTATAAGCCTCTCGCAGATTATAAGCCTCTCTGCCAGATTATAAGCCTCTCTCCAGATTATAAGCCTCTCTCCAGATTATAATCCTCTCGCCAGATTATAAGCCTCTCGCCAGATTATAAGCCTCTCGCCAGATTATAGGCTCTCGCCAGATTATAAACCTCTCTTCAGATTATGAGCCTCTCTCCAGATTATAAGCCTCTCCAGATTATAAGCTCTCTCCAGATTATAATCTCTCGCCAGATTATAAGCCTCTCGCCAGATTATAAGCCTCTCTCCAGATTATAAACCTCTCGCCAGATTATAAGCCTCTCTCCAGATTTCAAGCCTCTCGCCAGATTATAAGCCTCTCGCCAGATTATAAGCCTCTCTCCAGATTACAAGCCTCTCCCAGATTATAACCTCTTTCCAGATTATAAGCCTCTCTCCAGATTATAAGCTCTCTCCAGATTATAAACCACTTGCCAGATTATAAACACTCGTCAGATTAAAAACCTCTCGCCAGATTATAAGCCTCTCGCCAGATTAAGCCTCTCGCCAGATTATAAACCTCTCGCCAGATTATAAGCCTCTCGCCCAGATTATAAGCCTCTCGCCAGATTATAGGCCTCTCGCCAGATTATAACCTCTCTTCAGATTATGAGCCTCTCTCCAGATTATGAGCCTCTCGCCAGATTATAAGCCTCTCTCCAGATTATAAACCTCTCGCCAGATTATAATCTCTCGCCAGATTATAAACCTCTCGCCAGATTATAAGCCACTCGCCAGATTAAAAGCCTCTCACCAGATTATAAACCTCTCACCAGATTATAAACCTATTGCCAGATTATAAGCCTCTCTCCAGATTATAAACCTCTTGCCAGATTATAAGCCTCTCGCCAGATTATAAGCCTCTCGCCAGATTATAAACTCTCTTCAGATTATTAAACCTTTCACCAGATTATAAGCCTCTCTCCAGATTATAAGCCTTCTCGCCAGATTATGTCTCTTTCCAGATTATAAGCCTCACGCCAGATTATAAACCTCTCGCCGATATAAGCTTCTCTCCAGATTATAAGCCTCTCTCCAATTATGAACCACTTGCCAGATTATAAACCACTCGCCAGATTAAAAACCTCTCGCCAGATTATAAGCCTCTCGCCAGATTATAAGCCTCTCGCAATTATAGCCTCTCGGCAGATTATAAACCTCTCTTCAGATTATAAGCCTCTCTCCAGATTACAAGCCTCTCGCCAGATTATAAGCCTCTCTCCAGATTATAACCTCTCGCCAGAATTATAAGCCTCTCGCCAGATTATAAGCCTCTCTCCAGATTATAAACCTCTAGCCAGATTATAAGCCTCTCACCAGATAATAAGCCTCTCTCCAGATTATAAGCCTCTCGCCAGATTATAAACCTCTCGCCAGATTATAAGTCACTCGCCAGATTAAAAGCCTCTTCCAGATTATAAACCTCTCACCAGATTATAAACCTATTGCCAGATTATATAAACCTCTCACCAGATTATAAACCTATTGCCAGATTATAAGCCTCTAGTCAGATTATTAAACCTCTCGCCAGATTATAAGCCTCTCGCCAGATTATAAGCTCTCTCCAGATTACAACACTCGCAATTATAAGCTCTCGCCAGATTATAATCCTCTCGCCAGGATTATAATCCTCTCGCCAGATTATAAGCCTCTCGCCAGATTATAAGCCTCTCACCAGATTGTAATCCTCTCGCCAGATTATAAACCTCTCGCCAGATTATAAACCTCTCGCCAGATTATTTAAGCCTCTCCCCAATTATAAGCCTCTCTCCAATATAGCTCTCCAGATTATAAGCCTCTCACCAGATTGTAATTCCTCTCGCCAGATTATAAACCTCTCGCCAGATTATAAACCTCTCGCCAGATTATAAAACCTCTCGCGAGATTATAAACCTCTCGCCAGATTATAATCCTCCCGCCAGATTATAAGCCTCTCGCCAGATTATAATCCTCTCACCAGATTATAAACCTCTCGCCAGATTATAAGCCTCTCGCCAGATTATAAACATCTCGCTAGATTTATAAACCTCTTCTTGCCAGATTATAAACCTCTCGCCAGATTATAAAGCTCTCGCCGAGATTATAAACCTCTCGCCAGATTATAATCCTCTGCCAGATTATATTCCTCTCACCAGATTATAAACTCTCGCCAGCATTATAATCCTCTCGCCAGATTATAAGCCTCTCGCCAGATAATAAACCTCTCGCCAGATTATTAGCCTCTCGCCAGATTATAAAGCCTCTCACCAGATTATAAACCTCTCGCCAGATTATTAGCCACTCGCCAGAATTATAAACCTCTCACCAGATTATAAGCATCTAGCCAGATTATAACCTCTGCCAGATTATAAACTCTCACCAGATTATAAACCTCTCGCCAGATTATAAGCCTCTCCCCAGATTAGAAACCTCTCGCCAGATGTATAAGCCTCCTCCATATTATAAGCCTCTCTCCAGATATAAGCCTCTCTCAGACTATTAAACCACTTCGCCAATTAAGTAAACCACTCGCCAGATTATAAGCCTCTCGCCAGATTATAAGCCTCTCGCCAAGATTATAACCTCTCCCAGATTATAAGCCTCTCGCCAGATTATAAGCCTCTCTCCAGATTATGAGCCTCTCGCCAATTATAAGCCTCACTCCAGATTATAAGCCTCTCTCCCAGATTATAAACCTCTCGCCAGTTATAAGCCTCTCGCCAGATTATAAGCCTCTCTCCCGATTATAAGCCTCTCGCCAGATTATAAACCTCTCGCCAGATTATAAACCTCTTGCCAGATTATAAGCACTCGCCAGATTAAAAGCCTCTTGCCAGATTATAACCTCTCACCAGATTATAAACTATTGCCAGATTATAAACCTCTCACCAGATTATAAACCTATCGCCAGATTATAAGCCTCTCGTCAGATTATAAACCTCTCGCCAGATTATAAGCCTCTCTCCAGATTATAAGCCTCTCGCCAGATTACAAACCGTCTCGCCAGATTATAAGCCTCTCGCGCCAGATTATAAAACATCTCGCCAGATTATAAGCCTCTCGCCAGATTATAAGCCTCTCGCCAGATTATAAACCTCTCGCCAGATTATAAACCTCTTCGCCAGATTATAATTTCTCGCCAGATTATAAGCCTCTCGCCAGATTATAAACATCTCGCCAAGTTATAAGCTCTCCCAGATATAAGCCTCTCGCCAGATTATAATCTCTCACCAGATTATAAACCTCTCGCTAGATAATAAGCCTCTCGCCAGATTATAAGCCTCTCACCCAGATTATAATCCTCTGCCAGATTATAAGCCTCTCACCAGATTATAAACCTCTCACCAGATTATAAGCCTCTCGCCAGATTATAAACCTCTCGCCAGATATAAGCCACTCGCCAGATTATAAGCATCTAGCCAGATTATAAACCTCTCACCAGATTATAAACCTCTTGCCAGATTATAAGGCTCTCACCAGATTATAAGCCTCTCCCCAGATTATAAACCTTCGCCAGATTATAAGCCTCTCGCCAGATTATAACTCTCGCCAGATTATAACTCTCGCCAGATTATAAAGCCTCTCGCCAGATTATTAACCTCTCGCCAGATTATAAGCCTCTCTCCAGATTATAAGCCTCTCGCCAGATTATAAGCCTCTCGCCAGATTATAAACCTCTCGCCAGATTATAAACCACTCGCCAGATTATAAGCCTCTCCCAGATTATAAGCCTCTCGCCAGATTATTAATAGCCTCTCGCCAGATTATAAACCTCTCGCCAGATTATAATCCTCTCGCCAGATTATAAGCCTCTCTCCAGATTATAAGCCTCTCTCCAGATTATAAGCCTCTCGCCAGTTATAAGCCTCTCGCCACATTATAGCCTCTCACCAGATTATAAGCCTCTCGCCAGATTATAAGCCTCTCGCCAGCATTATAAACCTCTCGCCAGATTATAAGCCTCTTCCAGATTATAAGCCTCTCGCCAGATTATAAGCCTCTCGCCAGATTATAAGCCTCTTCTCCAGATTATAAGCCTCTCGCCAGATTATAAACCTCTCGCCAGATAATTATAAGCTCTCTTCAGATTATAAGCCTCTCTCCAGATTATAAACCACTCGCCATATTTTAACCACTCGCCAGATTATAAACCTCTCGGCAGATTATAAGCCTCTCGCCAGATTATAAGCCTCTCGCCAGATTATAAACCTCTCGCAGATTATAAACCTCTCGCCAGATTATAAGCCTCTTGCCAGATTATAAGCTCTCGCCACAATATAAACCTCTCGCCAGATTATAAGCCACTCGCCAGATTATAAACTCTGACCAGATTATAAGCCTCTCGCCAGATTATAAAACCTCTTACCAGATATAAACCTCTTACCAGATTATAAACCTCTCGGCAGATTAAAGCTCTCACCAGATTATAAGCCTCTCGCCAGATTATAACCTCTCGCCAGATTATAAGCCACTCGCCAGATATAAACTCTCGCTAGATTATAAGCCACTCGCCAGATTATAAACCTCTCACCAGATTATAAAGCCTCTCGCCAGATTATAAAACATCTCGCCAGATTATAAACATCTCGCCAGATTAAAAGCTCTCGCCAGATTATAAACCTCTCACCAGATTACAAGCCTCTCGCCAGATTATAAACTCTCGCCAGAGTTATAAACCTCTCGCTTAGAATTATAAGCCTCTCGCCAGATTATAAACCTCTCGCCAGATTATAAAACCCTCTCGCTTGATTATAATCCTTCGCCAGATTATAAACCTCTCGCCAGATTATAAACCTCTCGCCAGATTATAAGCCTCTCGCCAGATTATGAGCCTCTCGCCAAATTATAAACCTCTCGCTAGGTCATCACAATTGATCAAGAATCTTCATTGAAATTGACTTACTGTACACCTGAGATGAGTTCCTTTGGTGACATCAGAAAATCTTTTCTTCCAGATACCAATGGCTCTTTTGATCACTCCCCTCGTACTCCTTTTCACCTGGTTGTAGCATCTCTCTCCTGCTGTGCTCGGGATGCGTACTGGAGTCAGCGTGAATGTACGGCATGTGTACATCGGATCCCCCAGCAAAATGCCTTGGAAGTCTCCTCTCTGGAATTTCTCAAATTGCGGCGACTCTTCAAAGATTCTTGAGCTATGTGCTGGCAACTACATTAGTGAACAGAAGTAGATGGTCGCACACAAGTTGGCAATTCAGGCAACAGTAGTCTTTTCTGTTCATATACCTAAGTGCATTTGGACCACCAGGATTGATAATTGCCACATGAGATCCATCTAAGGCTCTGATAGCCATAGGAAATTGTGATATCACATAGAATCCTTCTGCTACACCTCTCCTTTCTTCTGGAGTATCCGGTAAATGTATGAAGTGCATTTTCGTAGCACAAATGGTTGCAGTGACGTGATGAATCACTTTGCAACATGTGGCATGTGAAACAACGCACATATCTCCAACATTCGATTGAAATGATGCACGTGCATAGAATCGCAGCACCGCAGACATTTGTTGAAGGGGATTCAGTGAATTGCTCCTCAGTGGAGGTTGATCAAGGTCATCTTGCACTAAATTCAACAGGCAACAAAATGATTCCTTCGAGAGTCTGTAACGCTGGACAAATTTGATATCATCATACTTCTCCAGAGGTTTTCATCTGTCTTCGAAAATTCTCAATGCATGTTAATCTCCGATCTTCTTCTGCCTCCTCTTGAGCTCATTCAATATCTCCTAACACATCCATATTCACCGTATCATGCCAACTACACATTATAAGCTGTGCAATGCTTGCTTCAATTATTTAAACACTTGTGATTAGGTTTTGATCTGCATTAGATAATCACTCTTCAGCGATTGGTGATTAACATTGAATGGGTGATCATCACACGATTAGCGATTCTACACGCGTTTAACTTTGTAAATTCGGCCCTAGAAGTTTTGATGATTATTTAGGTCTTGTTGCAAGTTATACTGAACTGTCAACAAAAATATGATTACACCACCACACATAAATGTACACACACAGGACTACAACTTACCCTTTCACAGAAACCACCCTGAAGTCAGTTTCCATCTCAAACGACGAACTATATTTTCCCAATTTTTTTCCTTCCAGCATCTGCAGGGAAGCTATACATTTTGAAACTCTTCTTTGATCGATTGGTGCATCCAATGTGGCCCAGCATCCTGTCATTTAGAAAAGAATGATGACATATTGTGTGCTCATTCAATGAACTATCGATGGAAACAAAATGGCGTCCATGATCCACTGACGAGAAATCTTTGGGATGCTTCACGTCGCTACTTCTAGTATATAGGGACTCTACAGATGCCTGGCCTCATAAAGGAAAAGAGGTGGGGGAAAACAGAAGAGAAATACAGAGAAAAGCGATCAAGCCCTTGCCAATTTAGGATATACTCACTTCGTTCCACACACGAGAGCACAACCAAAACACATAATTTTCTGTCAGATCAACTGTAATCACATCGCACATGTACAGTGCAGCATAGACAAGATAGCTGTGCCCAGCAGTACGTCCTCCCATTCCGCCCCCCCCCCCCCCCCCCCCCCCCCCTCCAAAAGGGGAGGGCCCCTTGGGCCAAGCGGATGCAAGTAGAGCCTTGTTGGCGGCACATGGTTGGCTCATGACTACAAGTGGAAGGGACAGAGCAAGTGATAAGTGCTCGTGTGGCAGTGGGGAAGTCATTCCAACATAGTCGGTGTGGTAGAGTCCTGATGTGTGCTAGTTTGGTTGCATTGTGCCTGCTTTGCGCCTCTCTTGAGCCCCTGTGACTTTGGACCCTTTTGGCGCTCTGGAAGCCCCCTGGTTCGTGGCGCACTAAACATCCTCATGTTTTGATTCTTCAGATGGACTCCAGCTGGGTTGTGGTCATGCTTTTCCCACCTTGCCTGGCGTTGGCTTAATGGTTAGGGTGGCGAGCTTTGGATCCTAGGGTTCTGAGTTCAAATACCGCTCAGCTGTTGAATTCATACCAGGTGGGGTTAACTCGGCCTGTCATCCTTCTGCGGTCGGCAAAATGAGTGCCAGCATGCTGGTATACTGTCGGAGTGGTGACCCGTCCAGGATTGTGCCCAATAGCCAAGGAGACTGCTTAATCAGCACCAACGCTCTGTTCAGAGTATGGTCCCAATTTCCTCCTCCTCTCTTCTGATTGTCTGCTCTCTGCCACACGGGCCCTGGGCTGTTGGGTCTTCTGTGTAAGTGCCATTTCTCCCTCCTCCCCTCCAATTTTATTTTAAAACCCTAACCTTCTTGTTTTCTTGCTCTGCTTCACTGGCCTCCCTCTCCCTCTCCCTCCCCCCTCCGAAAGCTTGGAATAGATAGAAGGTTGGTTATGTGCTGTGTTGGTTATTCCAATTGAATTTCTGTCCCGAATAAATCAGACAAAGTGCATTCCCCAGAAACTTACTGTTCTCTAGCCAACCCTTTTGGAAAACCAAAGGATGAATGTTTCCAAAATAACAAATGTTTGGAGATGAAATGGAAAATAAATCACTTTGCTGGCAGAGACATAAGGGAAAAGTGGCGTGCCTACTGCAAGCAGAGAAACAAGGTTTGAGCATTGACAAGGAAAATCCAGCAACAGAAGGAATAGGATGTAACTAAACATGCCAAAAGCAACCAAAAATATTTTGGAATTATGTCAGCTCAAACAGACTAGGTGGTGTAATTGGTGGAGCATCCGCTGTGAGTCTCGGAGGTCGGTGCTTCAAACCTCGGCCGAGTAATAACAAAGACTTAAGAATAGTACATGTTGCTTCCTTCCTTGACACCCAGCATTTAAAAGGCTAGGGCATGGATTAAAATTCTGGGATGGCAATGGCAAACCACGCAGTAAAACCAAAAAACTGCTTTGGCAGCACGAACTCTGTGTAAAGACAATGGTACATCAAATGTCAGATTGAGGAGAAAACTAAGTGTGGTTTTCCTCAACTTTTGTTAGGTACACCTAATGATGAAAGCATCAAGCAAGGAAGCAGCACATACCATTTTTTAAGTCTTGGTATGATTCAGCAGGAGTTCAATCCACTGACCTCTCAGAGTTGGAGCAGATGCTCTTCTTTCAGCCAACGTTAGTTTTGAAATCTAACTGGTCCACCCCAACAATTGAGTAATATCTTTGGCACATTGATGCCACATATGAGTCCACGCTGCACATTATCACCCTCCTTAATCCGAGTGTTTGCTTTGCTTGAGCAAATGCAAGAATATCTGTGAATCTACTCCTTTGTGACCTGGCCCTAGCTCTAGGATGGAACAATGGTTTTGTTACAGACACCATATTTTCACTGCTTGTATGACATCATGAAACCCACTCAAAATGTAATCTTCACAGCCAGGCGACAATCTCCCTTGATACGTCACGTGATCCAGTCATTCAGGAAAAGGTTTGCAACGTTGGACTTGTTTTTTTTTCAGATTTGACATCTTCAAGCCTTGTTTTTGTCGTGGTGTTACCACAGCGGAGTTCCAAACTTCTTTCATATGGACGGACCTTTCCCCAATGTGGACTTTCTCACTCGATTTGATTGTTTATTAATTTTCATAATTGTCACCAACAGGCAACAACAGCAGTGTATTGACATTTTAGTCCAAGGATAGTGTCTGGCAGCTGATCAAACGGATGTCCAAATGTTTTGCACGAAGCAGTCTTCAGGAAGCAGTACATCATCTGCACAGGCATCACGATGTCAATAATAACTAGCATCGGCTCATTGAGCGCTTGTTGGTCAATCACTGAATTACCTTTGTCCATACATTCAAGATGGTGGGGTGATTTTTTTGTGTCTTTCTTTGAGATTCATCCAAATTGAAGATGTGGGGCAAGTGCCAGTTCATACTTTAGCGACTCATGGATATCAACATCCCTGGACTATCCGATAACTGCCAGCTTGCTGAATATTTGCCAGTAATTGTCGACTACTTCTTTGATTCATCTGCTTTGTTGGGATTAGCAAATTATTTAAATATTATTCCTTAATTGTTACAGGATCAAAGAAGCCAGCCTCACCACTTTTCAACCTTATGGTTACAAATTGTTCCTTCTCTTGTGTGTGGTTCTCTTTTATCCTGCACAGGCATTTCGTAACATCTGGTGGAATCACAGAAGACATTGTAATATTCATAAGTGGTCCTGCATTAATTGAATTTGTTCCTTGTGCCATATGGAAAGGGTTTATCATTCTCTCGGTCACAACCTTTATGAACCTTTGGATAGCAGTCTTATCTGCCGCCAGATGCTTCATCGTGGTTTTATTTGTGGACCCGAGTTGCTGAAAGCTTGATTCGCTCATTTGTTTTGCCATCACTGTCACAGCTGCCTTTAAGTGTGCAGTCAGGTAATACTTTGCCAGAGTCTTATCTTTGGGAGAAAGATGCTATTTCCCTTATTTATCGTGGAAAGAACAGCTTTGTGAGAAATTGCTTGAAGGCCATGTCATGCATGCCATACATCATTAAAGGGAGTTTCACATTGGTATACTGCTCCCTAGCCATGAATTGTAGGCCTTAATATATGCCTGGCTTCTATTACTCTAGAAATTTTGGTTCTGCTACATTTACACAGCTCCATCGAGCATGCTTCACTTGACCACATTGGAAGTCAAAGAGAATCCTTTCTTCAAACACCTCCAGCTCAAGGGACTTGTCATCATCTCTCTTTGCTGCTCTGTAATCCAGCAGTAACTTTGAGAAATCCAATAAATAGTTTTCCCAGGAAAGACATGTATCAAAGCAGGTAGGAGTTTTTTTCTGCATTTTCCTCTGAGATGTCTGCTAGGTTTAGTAGCTGGGGATGAAGTACAGAACTTCATGGTCACGTGACCTGATGGCTGAACAAAACACCAGAGCTACATGAAAAAGTGCAACTTTTATTCACATTATCATTGTGGTTCCCTCTGAGGTTTGCCGTTGCTCGTGTAGCTGTCAGCATATCTTTCATTGCAGCAACTGTGTTGATGACATCCTCAAGTTTGAGGGATTTGGATGAATGGAGGGAGGTTTGCTTATATTGAATCCAACTTGAAGGATTTGTACAAGGTCACTGATTAACATGCAAACCTCACTCAAAATCAAATGTTCCTCTGGGTACCCCTGCGGTTGAACTCGATGATCGGTGTTGCACAAAATGGCACGGTTGCAGGTAGATACGTTTGTTTTAGATGTGAAAGATGAATAGCAGTCTTTGTGCCAGAAGAGATCTGGCACAGGCTCATTTAATTTGAATCTGTTGCTGTCATTGTCTCTTGTGAATGTTTCCAGGCTGTCATACTGATTGCAGTGGCCAGCATCATTCCTTGCATCGATGACCACAGGGAACGCTTTAGCCCTTGGATTGTGTCTAGTCTTAATTTCTGTTCATCTTCATTTTGGCAAATGATGCACTTCCTCAAATCTGAGACAACTTTTTGTCTTTTGGATTCCGGCAACAGTTTTGGTGGACTTCAGTCTGCATAGCACATTCGAGCTCTTTATGAAAAGATAGTCTAAAAATAATTCAACTATATTTCTGTGAGATAAGGCTCTTGGTGATTTATTTTTTCAATCCAGTTTTGGTGTCTGACATTTTTAAAGATCACATGATGATGAAAAAAAAGACATTTGCACCACTTTTAGCATCTACATCCACCCTGGTGCCTAACTGTCCACCTTATATGTGCCTAACAATGGTAGCAATTATATTTTTCTCAACGATAGATACCCAAACTTATTAATTACCCCCATTTAAAATCTTGCTGTAAGACTATGCATTTTCATAATTTTAAGATCACAGTTTTTCTGGCTTGCTAAATCAATCAAGATTCTTATTCTTGCATATGGTAGCTTGGCTGCAAGGTAGCTATCATTTTGTGGGGACACAACTATGCCACTGATGCTGTGCCCCTATATCAGTACACTGATACTCATTTCATCCACCAAAGGATGATAGGCTGAGTCGACCCCACTTGATGTTGATTAAACAGTCAACAAGGCTCAAACTCAGGACCCTACAATCCCAAGCCAGCCACCCTAACAACTAAACCAACACCTGGCTTCCTAAATCAATGTGAATGAAACAGTGGTCAAAAACACCAAAACCAAAAGTTGCACAAACAACACAATATGCTTTTTTGCAAAAGCATGAGTGTTTTTATACCAGGTTTCACAAAGATTGAAAAACTAAAACATGCTTTTGCAAAACACTGAACACAAATCCCTACATTTAGCACAACATTCATGTGAGAGTTTCTTGTTTTGTCATTGAATCCATATGTTTGCAACTGAAAGCAATCGATTCCAAATTTCATTAATTTATAATTAAAAAAAAAAA
Organism: Eptatretus atami; assembly: GCA_035128595.1. NCBI lineage: Eukaryota > Metazoa > Chordata > Myxini > Myxiniformes > Myxinidae > Eptatretus > Eptatretus atami. The sequence goes on along the minus strand of CM068952.1, from coordinate 119,087,346 downwards.
ATTTGTTGTATACCTTGTCGAGGCTCGTATGAGAGTTAACTCACAACACACAGCAAGGGGGGGGGGCATGAGACAAGAGGGCGGGAGTGGAAGGACAAAACAGTGGGGAACAGACATTAGGAGATCTGTGGAAGGGAGGAGGGAATGGGGTGGGGAACACGGGGTATACAAGATGGACATTATAGGGACTTTCAGGAAGGAAAGTAGGGAATTTGAGGGAGGTGGGCTTGGGGTGGATTATCGGGGGAAGAAAAGATCAAGGATTTGGATGGGGGATGATAAGAGGTGGTGGTGAACTGCTGTTTTGAAGGCCTGGAG